>LR738714.1:804241515-804296600 GCA_902687465.1 Secale cereale
GGGGGGGGGCGGAGAAGCCGCTGCTGGGCGGGGATAGGCCGGGGAAGCGCCGGAACGGTCGGCGGGTGGCGCGGTCGGCGACGACGGCGCGGTTGGATGGGGGGTGGGAGTTGCAAGCTAGCACGCGAGAGTCCAGTGAGCGGGAGCGGGCACAACAAATAAACAATGCGCGATTGAGTTTCGGCCCACGCGTTGAACTACATATGCCGCGCACGCTGTTTTTGCGCGCCCGCTGGAGCAACTATATCGGTTGCGCGCACGCTAAAACGGGCAATTTTGCGGCGCGGCGCTAGTTTGGCGCGGCTGTTGGAGATGCTCTTAGGGCACTCATCCCCACAAGCTTCGCCATCGAAGTCTGGTGGTGGGGAAGGGGATCCCGATTCCCCGGATCCCGCTAATAGTTTAGGTTATCAATTTTTTTCTCTGAGGTGCGGCCTTCGAGGGATGGCCACGATTCATCTTCGTCAGCGAAGATATACCTGTTTGCTTTCCACGTGAGTTAAATCACATGTTTGCTTTCTATGCAAGCTGTATTAGAAATAGTTTGACTAAGGTATTAATTGCTATAGATAGACACCATACAATGCCACACAAAAAGAGTAACAAAAACATGATTGTATAGAGTGCGCAGAAAAAATAAAGAGAAAATGTTCACAAATATAAGTGAACATCATACATCATAATGTATCACAATGAAATTCAAGAAATCAACATAGAGCACATCCACTCTTCCAGGTAAAAATCATCGAGCATATCCAACACATAATGCTACGATTGTTTTCAGAATTAGTCCTGTTAGATAATAACGAGAAATAAATGAGACACGATAGACACAGATTTAACATGAAAACCCTTGCGGGAGAAAATCACGGACACTTGAAGGCACAATCATTATGAGGAGGGGCATTACAAGTACGAGACGACATACCGTCTTTTGGTGCGACTACATGTAGTATACATGAGAGTCCTTGGAGGACAAGTAAACGAGTTGTACTCGTACGCGTCGGTACCAACGTAACACCCACACCGGTTGTACTACGTCTAGTGCAACACGGTACTAGAATTTGTCTCACAATTTAACAATCTCCACCTTGAGCCAAATTCCCTCCAGTAGTCGCACAAAGTAAATAACTCCATCCAAATCCGCATAAACACCTTGTACGTCAAAGTTCATAAAACTAATGAGAAATACCAACTAAGCCTGAGCAAATCTCAAACTTATTAGGTAGGAACTAGTTTTGTCATCATATCAGCGGGATTGTCATGAGTACTTATCTTGCATACCTTCAAATCACCTTCAACAATAACATCTCGAATATAGTGATATCTGACATCAATGTGCTTTGTTCTCTCATTATACATTGGATTCTTTGTAAGATATATAGAACTTTGACTTTCACTAAATACGGTAGGGCAAGGTGAATCTCCACGAAGCTCAGTGTACAAACCTCTCAACCACAAAGTTCAGTAATACTCCTCCTCATAGTGATTGCGCCTATATAATACTTCTCCATGTTCGGACCATGCCTCCCTGCTGGTAGGTTGTGATCTCATCATTGACCTGCCCGAGTGCCCGCGAATGCGTCAATACAATGGCGTGTGGGAGATGGAGCCAGCGATCCCGGAGGTGATCAACGAAGCATGGGCGGAAGATGGTACTCCCTCTATTTTTATTTACTCTGCATATTAGAGTTGACAGAAGTCAAATTTCACAAAGTTTGACCAAGTTTATAAGAAATCAATCTGATGTGAAAGTACATTCAATAATAAATCTAAAGGTATTGATTTGTTATTGTATATGTAAATATTTTTGTTTATAAATTTAATAAACGTTTACAAAGTTTGACTTTGACTGAAGCTAATACATGGACTAAAAAATGGAGGGAGTACAAAATAGTCCATGGGTGACGTCTGATACGTCTCCAACGTATCTATAATTTTTGATTGTTCCATGCTATTATTTATGATGTTTTGGATGTTTAATGGGCTTTGTCATACACTTTATTATTATTTTTGGGACTAACCTACTAACCCAAAGGCCCAGTCCAGATTGCTGTTTTTTGCCTGTTTCAGTGTTTTACAGAAAAGGAATATCAAATGGAGTCCAAACGGAATGAAACCTTCGGGAGAGATATTTTTGGAGAAAATCACGCACGGGAGACTTGAGAACCACGGAGTAGGGCATACGTGATGCCCACGAGGGTGGGGGGCGCGCCCCCCTATAGGGCGCGCCCCCTGCCTCATGGGCCCCACGTTTGGCCCCCGGTGCCCTCCTTCCTCTTATATATACATACTTACCCCGAAACCATCAGAACAACAAAGAAAACCCTAGTTCCACCGCCGTAACCTTTTGTTCCCATGAGATCCCATCTTGGGGCCTGTTCCGGAGCTCCGCCAGAGGGAGGATTTACCACGGAGTGCTTCTACATCATCATCATCGCCTCACCATGAGTTGTGAGTAGTTTACCACAAACCTTCGGGTCCATAGCTAGTATCTAGATGGCTTCTTCTCTCTTTTTGGATCTCAATACAAAGTTCTCCTCGGTCTTCGAGGAGATCTATTCGATGTAGTCTCTTTTTGCGGTGTGTTTGTCGAGATCCGATGAATTGTGGGTTTATGATCAAGATTATCTATGAGAAATATTTGGTTCTTCTCTGAACTCTTTATGTATGATTTTAATATCCTTGCAAGTCTCTTCGAATTATTGGTTTGGTTTGGCCTCCTAGATCTATAGTTCTTGCAATGGGAGAAGTGCTTGGCTTTCGGTTCAATCTTGCGGTGTACTTTCCCAATGACAGTAGGGGCAGCAAGGCACGTATTGTATTGTTGCCATCGAGGATAAAATATGGGGTTTCTATCACTAAGTTTGAGTTTATCCCTCTACATCATGTCATCTTGCTTAAGGCGTTACTTTGTTCTTATGAACTCAATACACTAGATGCATGCTAGATAGCGGTCAATGTGTGGAGTAATAATAGTAGATGCAGAATCGTTTCGGTCTACTTGTCTCGGACATGATGCCTATATATAGTGATCATGCCTATATAGTCTCATAATTATTCGCTTTTCTATCAATTGCTCGACTGTAATTTGTTTACCCGCTGTAGAATATCGCTATCATGAGAGAAGCCACTAGAGAACACTATGGCCCCCGGGTCTATTCTCAACATATCAATCTACAATCTACTTTACTTTTCCGCTTTTACTTTCTGTTCTTATAACCAAAATACCAAAAATATCAAACTATCATCTCTATCAGATCTCACTTTCGTAAGTGACCGTAAAGGGATTGACAACCCCTTATCGCGTTGGCTGCGAAGTTCTTATTTGGTTGTGCAGGTGTGAGGCACTCGCGCGTGGTCTCCTACTGGATTGATACCATGGTTCTCAAAAACTGAGGGAAATACTTACGCTATTGTGCTGCATCACCCTTTCCTCTTCGAGGGAATACAACGCAAGCTCGAGAAGTAGCAAGAAGAATTTTTGGCGCCGTTGCCGGGGAGGCTTATGCAAAAGTCATATACCAAGTACCTATCACAAACCCTTATCCTTCGCATTACATTTTTTGCCTCTCGTTTTCCTCTCCCCACTTCACCTTTGCCGTTTTATTTGCCCTCCTTTTTCCTTTCGCCTTTCTGTTTGCTTGTGTTGCTATGTGCCCGCTATTAGCTTGCATCTTCGCTTGCTAAATTATGGATCCTCATCCACTTGCTAATCTCTTTAAGAGATCCAATTATGTTGAACCTATTGCTAGTGAGCTGCGTGCACTAGATTATCTTTATGAGGTTTTGCTCGAAATTTATGAATCTGAAAATTGTGATGAAGTATTGAAAGAAAAAGTGATTCATGATAGCCTGTTAAATAAAAAGCATGATTGCAATGATGTTATTGTAAATTCTATTAATGACAATTTTGTTAATGACATGCAAAACCCTAAGCTTGGGGATGCTTATTTTGCTATGCCCACTACTTGTTGCAATGATCATGATTGGGGTGAGTCTTCTTATGATCTTGGAAATTTATTTAAGCCCCATGATGAATATGAGATTGATAATAATGTTTGCAATAATATTGAAAGTGCGTTTGGAGAGGTCTTGACTTTAGTTAATGTTAATCCCACTATTTTGGAAGAGTGTCAACTTTGCATGCATGTGGATCGTGTTGAGAATATGTTATGTGACAACTATATTGTTGAATTTGCTTATGATCCTACATGCAATTATTATGAGAGAGGAAAATATGGTTGTAGAAATCTTCATGTTACTAAATTACCTCTCGTTATGTTGAGATTGCTATCGTTTCTTTCTTCTTCCTTGCATATGCTAGAAATTGATTGCCTTGATAATTTGTTTGCGTATAAAATTCCTATGCATAGGAAGTATGTTAGACTTCGATTGGTTTGTCACATGCTATATGATGCTCCTTTTGTGCTTCAATTCTTATCTTTCATGTGAGCATCATTGAAATATCGTGCCTAGCTAGGGGCGTAAAACGATAGCGCTTGTTGGGAGGCAACCCAATTTTATTTTTTGTTTTTGCTTCTGTTTAGGAATAAATATTGCATCTAGCTTCTGTTTAGATGTGGTTTTGTGTTTTGTTTAGTGTTTGTGCCAAGTAGAACCTTTGGGAAGACTTGTGTGAAGTTTATATGATCTTGCTGTGAAAAATAGAATCGTTAGCACTCGCTAGAATGGTCATCAGATTTTACTGGAGCGTGCTATTTAGTTGATTCTTTTTGCAGATGATTAATAGACAAATTCCTCACGTTTACCAATTTAGTTTGAATTTTTTGGAGTTACAGAAGTATGCAAAACCTGCAGATTACTACAGACTGTTCTGTTTTTAACAAATTCTGTTTTTGTGTGTTGTTTGCTTATTTCAATGCATCTATGAGTAGTATTGGGAAGTATGAACCATAGAGAAGTTGGAATACAGTAGGTTTAACACAAATATAAACAAAGAATGAATTCATTGCAGTACCTTTGAGTAGTGGTTTTCTTTCTTATACTAACGGAGCTCACGAGATTTTTGTCTAAGTTTTGTGTTGTGAAGTTTTCAAGTTTTGAGTATTGCTTTGATAGACTATGGAACAAAGAGTGGCAAGAGCCTATGCTTGGGGATGCCCATGGCGCCCCAAGGTAAAATTCAAGGACAACCAAAAGCCTAAGCTTGGGGATGCCCCGGGAAGGCATCCCCTCTTTCGTCTTCATCCATCGGTAACTATACTCGGAGCTATATTTTTATTCACCACATGATATGTGTTTTACTTGGAGCGTCTTGTATAATTTGAGTCTTTGCTTGTTAGTTTGGCACAATTATCCTTGCTAGACACACCTATTTTATAGAGTTAAATATGGCCTAGGAATTGATAGAACACTCTATGTGCTTCACTTATATCTTTTGAGTTGAATAGTTTTTGCTCTACTGGTTCTCTTATATATTTTAAAGCACAGTGGTGATTATATTTTGAAGAAATTGTTGATCTCTCATTCTTCACTTATTTCCTTTTGAGAGTCTATTAAAACAGCATGGTAATGTGCTTAGGCTATAAAACTAGTCTTCACATGATAGACATCCAATATCAATGTAGTAAAAACTTTCACACTAAGTGCATTGAATATGATGAGAAGTTGGATGCTTGATAATTGTTTTGAGATATGAGGATAGTGATATTAGAGTCATGCTAGTGGAGTTATTATGAAATTGAGAAATGCTTGTGTTAAGGTTAGTGATTCCCGTAGCATGCACGTATGGTGAACCGCTATGTGACGAAGTTAGAGCATGAGGTATTTGTAAAGTGTCAACCTTTGTGTGGAAGTCGGGGGCGCGCGATGGTTAACTCCTACCAACCTCCCCCCGAGGAGCATGCGTTGATTGCTTTGTTTTGATGACTCGTAGATTTTTGCAATAAGTACATGAGTTCTTTATGACTAATGTTGAGTCCATGGATTATACGCACTCTCACCCTTCCACCATTGCTAGCCTCTCTTGTATCGCGCAACTTTCGCCGGTACCATACACCCACTATATATCCTTCCTCAAAGCAGCCATCATACCTACCTATGATGGCATTTCCATAGCCATTCCGAGATATATTGCCATGCAACTTTCCACCGTTCCGTTCATATGACGCGCTTCATATTGTCATATTGCCGTGCATGATCATGTAGTTGACATCGTATTTGTCGCAAAGCCACCATGCAAAAAATTTCATACATGTCACTCTTGATTCATTGCACATCCCGGTACACCGCCGGAGGCATTCATATAGAATCATACTTTGTTCTAGTATCGAGTTGTAATATCGAGTTGTAATGAAAGTGTGGTGATCATCATTATTAGACCATTGTCCCATGTGAGGAAAGGCTAAATCAATAAATCCCCTCAAAAAAAGAGGAAAAAAGGGAAAGGCCAAAGAAAAAAAAAGGCCCCAGAAAAAAAGAAATAAAGAAAAAAAGAAAAAATAAAGAAAAAGGGACAATTGCTACTGTCTTTTTCCACACTTGTGCTTCAAAGTAGCACCATGTTCTTCATGAGAGAGAGTCTCATGTTTAGTCACTTTCATATACTAGTGGGAATTTTCATTATAGAACTTGGCTTGTATATTCCAACTATGGGCTTCCTCAAATGCCCTAGGTCTTCGTGAGCAAGCAAGTTGGATGCACACCCACTAGTTTCTTTTGTTGAGCTTTCATACATTTTTTAGCGCTAGTGCATCCATTGCATGGCAATCCCTACTCACTCACATTGATATCTATTGACGGGCATCTCCATAGCCCGTTGATACGCCTAGTCGATGTGAGACTATCTCCCTCCTTTTTGTCTTCTCCACAACCACCTCTATTCCACCCATTGTGCTATGTCCATGGCTCACGCTCATGTATTGCGTGAAAGTTGAAATGTTTGAAAGAATAGAGTATGAAAACAAGTGCTTGGCTGAAATCGGGGTTGTGCATGATATGAATATTTTGTGTGATGAAGAGGGAGCATAGCCAGACTATATGATTTTGTAGGGATAACTTTCTTTAGCCATAGTATTTTAAGAAGACATGATTGCTTTGTTAGTATGCTTGAAATATTATTATTTCTTATGTCAATATAGACTTTTGTCTTGAATCTTTTAGATCTGAACATTCATGCCACAATTAAGAGAATTACATTGAAAAACTATGTTGGTTAGCATTCCACATCAAAAATTCTGTTTTTATCATTTACCTACTCGAGGACGAGCATGAATTAAGCTTGGGGATGCTTGATACGTCTCCAACGTATCTATAATTTTTGATTGTTCCATGCTATTATTTATGATGTTTTGGATGTTTAATGGGCTTTGTCATACACTTTTTTTATTTTTTTGGGCTAACCTACTAACCCAAAGGCCCAGTCCAGATTGCTGTTTTTTGCTTGTTTCAGTGTTTTACAGAAAAGCAATATCAAACGGAGTCCAAACGGAATGAAACCTTCGGGACAGATATTTTTGGAGAAAATCACGCATGGGAGACTTGAGAACCACGGAGTAGAGCATACGTGCTGCCCACGAGGGTAGGGGGCGTGCCCCCTGCCTCGTGGGCCCCACGTTTGGCCCCCGGTGCCCTCCTTCCTCCTATATATACCTACGTACCCCGAAACCATCAGAACAACAGAGAAAACCCTAGTTCCACCGCTGTAACCTTCTGTTCCCGTGAGATCCCATCTTGGGGCCTGTTCCGGAACTCCGCCGGAGGGGGGATCTACCACGGAGTGCTTCTACATCATCATCATCGCCTCACCATGAGTGGTGAGTAGTTTACTACAGACCTTCTGGTCCATAGCTAGTATCTAGATGGCTTCTTCTCTCTCTTTGGATCTCAATGCAAAGTTCTCCTCGGTCTTCGAGGAGATCTATTCGATGTAATCTCTTTTTGCGATGTGTTTGTCGAGATCCGATGAATTGTGGGTTTATGATGAAGATTATCTATGAGAAATATTTGGTTCTTCTCTGAACACTTTATGTATGATTATAATATCCTTGCAAGTCTCTTCAAATTATTGGTTTGGTTTGGCCTACTAGATCTATAGTTCTTGCAATGGGAGAAGTGCTTGGCTTTGGGTTCAATCTTGCGGTGTCCTTTCCCAGTGACAGTAGGGGCAGCAAGGCACGTATTGTATTGTTACCATCGAGGATAAAAAGATGGGGTTTATATCACTAAGTTTGAGTTTATCCCTCTACATCATGCCATCTTGCTTAAGGCGTTACTCTGTTCTTATGAACTCAATACACTAGGTGCATGCTGGATAGCGGTCGATGTGTGGAGTAATAGTAGTAGATGCAGAATCATTTCGGTCTACTTGTCTCGGGTGTGATGCCTATATATAATGATCATGCCTCGATAGTCTCATAATTATTCGCTTTTCTATCAATTGCTCGACAGTAATTTGTTTACCCGTCGTAGAATATCGCTATCATGAGAGAAGCCACTAGAGAACACTATGGCCCCCGGGCCTATTCTCAACATATCAATCTACAATCTACTTTACTTCTCCGCTTTTACTTTCTGTTCTTATAACCAAAAATACCAAAATATCAAACTATCATCTCTATCAGATCTCACTTTCGTAAGTGACCGTAAAGGGATTGACAGCCCCTTATCGCGTTGGCTGCGAAGTTCTTATTTGTTTGTGCAGGTGCGAGGGACTCACGAGTGGTCTCCTACTGGATTGATACCTTGGTTCTCAAAAACTGAGGGAAATACTTACGCTACTATGATGCATCACCCTTTCCTCCTTGAGGGAGTACAACACAAGCTTGAGAAGTAGCAATGTCCACCATGCACTATGAGGCACCATGCGTAAATTGTGTGAGTGGAGTAAGAAAAAGTTTGGAAGCGATAAGGAGAGTAATTGACCGCGTGAATGATCTGCTTTATAGAGAAGAGCTCATGTGGATGCAACGATCAAGGGTCACATGGCTGATGGATGGTGACAGGAACACGAAATTCTTTCTTGCAAGATTAGTATGGCATGCAAGAAATAATAGAATCAAAAGACTAGAGGATGCCCATGGCAATGTTTTTACTGATTAAGGGAGATGGGCGCGGCGGCCTCTAGTTACTTTCATCAAACATTTGAAGTAGATAAGAAGCTGGACCATTCACTAGTTGTTAAATTGTTTGCGACAAGGGTCTCCGATGAGACTAACAAAAATGTGTGCAAAGAGTTCACTGATAAAGAAGTCTCGGACACATTATTCCAGATAGGTCCTTTAAAATGCCGGGTCCAAATGGGTTTCCACCAAGGTTTTTTCAGCAAAACTAGGGAACCCTAAGACACGGATTTCGCTGGCCACGAGGAAGACAACATCTGGGTTGGCAAAAGGTGGTGACTCTTTTTGATTTTTTAGGGTGTGGGGAGGCAATGCGAGAATGAATAGTGGTCAATGGCACTTGGGGTTAGCTGGAGACGACTGAATCAAGGGCGGCGACCTTCACCCGGAGATGGGGAAGAAGCACGCTTCAGCGGCAATTTGGAATGCTCAAGCTCGATTCATTGCACGTGTGCAGGGCAGGGAGCTAGGGGAATTTTTTCTATATCCCTTTGTTGAACTATTCCCACATGAAGAGATAGAGGGGCTAGGTCAGTTTATTTTTAACAAGGGACCCATTGACCAGTCAACATTTTTAACGACCCCACCTGTCAACATTCTATGCGGCCCCACTCGCTAGGAACTGACCACCGTAACAGTGAACAAGTTTGACTAGACGAGAATGCTCCATTTGGGCATTTGTGAGGCTGGGGTAGAGGGTGATGGGGAAAAGTGAGGAAAACAAAGGCGGGTGGGCAAAACTGAGTAGAACTAAGAAAGGAGGGGCATAGAGATAGAAATCCCTATAGCAATTTCCTAACACATAGCAGTTACATTAGATCTTCAACTATGATTGATAGAAACAGAAGGAGCTCACCATCATGGCCACTATCGCGACCGAAGATATTGGCAGAAAATCCGGGTATACAACCTCGTGTGATCCTAAAGTGGCCCGAAGTGGACGCCACTATCATCCCAAGCCAAGCTTGCCTTTGAACAGTTGCACCCCGGAAGAGGAGAGGGCAATTGCTGCTCCCTCCATCGTGTTCGCATCGCCCTTACCGATACCGAGCTACTTGTTGTACATGCGAGAACCATTTCCCCTCCCCGTTGATCCAAACCATGCGTGTGTTTTGATTCAAACCGTGTTATAAGATAAACTGCACGCGTCATATATTATGCGTGAAGGATTTATGTGTTATATATGCCATCAATCAGGTAAGCAGATTTTTTTCTTCAGAAAATTTGAGCATTCATTTATCTGTTGGAGTTTTCTCAGGTTGGAGGTTTATGTGTTGAAGGTTTCTTAGGATGCTAACTTCTCATTAAACATATGTTAGTTATATTTAAATTTATGTCTGCTTGTGTTGATCTATTGGAGGATTGTCCGCTGGTTTGAATTGTTAAACATGAGTTTTTGTTTAGACTTATCTTATGTGTGTCCGCCATTGACCAGAGGCTATCTGCGATGTTGGTCATCGGAATTCGATGCCATGCTTGGTTAATCTAGGCATGTTTAAGTATGTTCCAGTATGGTTTGTTGTTTGCTTGGAGAGAAAGGGAGGGGGGGTGCAGAGTTGTAAGTTTCTAGTGCTTGCATGTAAAGAAAACGTGCGATTGAATGTTACAAAGCCTGCGCATGGCCGACCGCAGTGTGGAGGCTACTACTTATTGGGATCCAGTACGAAGGAGCTGGTGGGCTGCCGCTGGACGGTGACAGTATTACATGGTCGGGCTATAGCTATCAGCAGGTGATGTTCGATGGCGGTGTTGGTGATCCAGCACAGTAGACGACATGGCTAGATCATCGGAGGAGAGAGAGTCAGTGCATTATCATGGATGTCGATTGATACGTCTCCAACGTATCTATAATTTTTATTGTTCCATGCTACTATTTATGATGTTTTGGATGTTTAATGAGCTTTCTTATACACTTTTATATTATTTTGGGATTAACCAATTAACCCAAAGGCCCAGTCCAAATTGCTGTTTTTTTTGCCTATTTCAGGGTTTTACAGAAAAGAATATCAAACGGAGTCCAAATAGAATGAAACTTCGGGAGAGATATTTTTGGAGCAAAATACGCACATGAGACTTGAGAACCACGGAGTAGGGCACACGTGGCATCCACGAGGGTGGGGGGCGCGCCCCCTATAGGGCGCGCCCCCTGCCTCGTGGGCCCCACGTCTGGGCCCCGGTGCCCTCCTTCCTACTATATATACCTACGTACCCCGAAACCTTTAGAACAACAGAGAAAACCCTAGTTCCACCGCCGCAACCTTCTGTTCCCGTGAGATCCCATCTTGGGGCCTGTTCCGAAGCTCCGCCGGAGGGGGGATCTACCACGGAGTGCTTCTACATCATCATCATCGCCTCACCATGAGTTGTGAGTAGTTTACCACAGACCTTCGGGTCCATAGCTAGTATCTAGATGGCTTCTTCTCTCTCTTTGGATCTCAATACCAAGTTCTCCTTGGTCTTCGAGGAGATCTATTCGATGTAATCTCTTTTTGCGGTGTGTTTGTCGAGATCCGATGAATTATGGGTTTATGATCAAGATTATCTATAAGAAATATTTGGTTATTTTCTGAACTCTTTATGTATGATTATAATATCCTTGCAAGTCTCTTCGAATTATTAGTTTGGTTTGGCCTACTAGATCTATAGTTCTTGCAATGGGAGAAGTGCTTGGCTTTGGCTTCAATCTTGCGGTGTCCTTTCCCAGTGACAGTAGGGGCAGCAAGGCACGTATTGTATTGTTGCCATCGAGGATAAAAATATGGGGTTTATATAATGTTATTTGAGTTTATCCCTCTACATCATGTCATCTTGCTTAAGGCGTTACTCTGTTCTTATGAACTTAATACTCTAGATGCATGCTGGATAGCGGTCGATGTGTGGAGTAATAGTAGTAGATGCAAAATCGTTTCGGTCTACTTGTTTCGGACATGATGCCTATATACAATGATCATGCCTAGATATTCTCATAAGTATTCACTTTTCTATCAATTGCTCGGCAGTAATTTGTTTACCCGCCGTAGAATTCTGCTATCATGACAGAAGCCACTAGAGAAACCTATGGCCCCGGGTCTATTCTTAACATATCAATCTACAATCTACTTTACTTTTCCGCTTTTACTTTATGTTCTTATATCCAAAAATATCAAACTATCCTATATATCAGATCTCACTTTCGTAAGTCACCGTAAAGGGATTGACAACCCCTTATCGCGTTGGCTGCGAAATTCTTATTTGTTTGTGCAGGTGCGAGGGACTTGCACGTGGTCTCCTACTGGATTGATACCTTATTTATCAAAAACTGAGGGGAATACTTACGCTATTGTGCTACATCACCCTTTCCTCTTCGAGGGAATACAACGCAAGCTCGAGAAGTAGCATCGATGAGATCAACATCAGACCTGGATCTGTCGTGTAGTGGCATGGACATTTTTATCTCATGTTTTCTTTACCGAGTCTTGGGGTTTGGTTCATGGAGCGAGGGGCCACGATGTCCTCGTCTATGAATAGTGTTCTTCATGCTCTCTCCCCATTTCATTGGTATGTTCATCAACGGCGGAGGTGACGGAGTCCTGGACTAGAGGGTAGTTATCACGTCGTCTCCCGACCAAGTGGGTCAGGCCGAGGACCCCCATGGCGGTTCACTAACGGGCCACATGGAGAAGCCAATGACATATACAAGATTCACAAGACTTGGTGCACTAGAGGAGGACTCCTCTGAATCCTAGGCCTCTCGTACGTTATTTAAACCGAGGCCAGGCTAGCTGATAGATCATATTCTGGATTATTGAAATCATACACAACAATCTTGTGGTAGATACATGTACTCTGTACTATACCCCATATCAAGACAATCAAAAGCAGGATCCCTGTGAAGCCGTGTCTCCGGCGTGTCATTTGGTCTGTTTAAGTTGGTGGATCCATCTGGATTCGGCCGATGTTCATGGTCTTCTGGGTTTCTAAAGAACCTCATATGTGTTTTCTTCTCCAGGGCAGCGACTTGGTTTGCAGATTGCAACCACCTACGTCCCTTGTTCTGCAGACTTCCTAACCGCTACTTCTGCAATCTTCTGGGTTTAAAAAAGTTTGCTCCGCCCAGGTCCGATGGTGGATTAACGAGGAAGAAGATTTTGGCCCCCAAGAATTTGAACATATTTCTTATCTCTCTCTATGGCTATGTTTGGAAGGACCTGATATTCTTAAGATATAGACTTGGGCCCTTTCACAAAAAAAATCTTTTGTAGTCATGATCATTTGGAAGTACTACAATATTTCCAGTATATACTTGTCAATAATAGTTTGACTATGACGCGAAATAGTTTTGTGTGTATATGTAAAAACATCACGAGCCGTGTGAACCATTTGTGTAATGTGCATGATCAATTTTCTTTTAACTACAGGAAAAAAGTATTGAAATATTTTTTTCAATTGATAGCTGAGACTTGATTCTAAATAATATTTACAACTTCCCAAAAAAGGCATGCATAAATACACATATTTCATATATAATATGATTTATTTAAGAGATTATAACAAATTTTTTCTTTCTAAAAACACCAAATTGATTTTTGAAAAATAACCTATGCATTGACAGGCCAGGCTAGAAGCTCTCCCATTTATAGATTTTATAATTTGTTTTTCGTTTTTTAGGGGTGTCACCAAGCTTTATTGATCAAACTCTAGATGGAGAGGAATATAAAAGGGGTCATGAGGTTGCGCCAACCATACATGTCTTCTCGGTTCTAGATAGTGAGAAAACTTAGCTAACCTATCTTCGTCTACATTTGCAGCACGACCTTCAAAATTGAAAGTACAAATGAAAGATAACGCTCATTGCTTTATTTCTCTAACTTTGGCTCCATAAGCTCCTTGACTTCTCAATATCTGTGATGACTTGTTTAGAGTCGGAGGCCACAATGAAATCACGTATGTGCAATTCCTCTGCCAAGACCAAAGCCTCCCGACACGCCAGCGACTCCGGTGCATCCTGACCCACAAGCGACGAACTCCCCACAAAATTGCCATGTTCATCCCGACAGATAGCCGTTGCCGATCCTAACTCTAAATTCTGTGCAATTCCGTGCAACATCTTACAGAACCTAGGCGGTGGTGCCTTTGGACGGCCTTGTTTAGTGATATAAATGGAGCTGGATCCTTTGGCCCTTTTTCTCTAAAAAAAAAATCAAGTCTCCCGAACCGACTCACGTGTCTGCCAGCCGCACAAGCTGGAGGGGAAAGAGGAACCAGAGAACAACTAAACCCGGCCAAGACGGGCGATTTAAACCGGTCCCTTCCCCTGCTGCTCGCTCCCATGCGAGTAATGCTACACATACATATATTTACAAGGACTTTATAAACAGGTGGAACATGGGAAATATTGTCACTCTGAAGCAGCAAGCCAATCCTCACTCTGAAGCATCAAACCAATCATGTAAGGCATGAGATGTACTCCATATAAGAAAGACACAGTACAACGGTAATATAATATAAGCTTATTGTGAGAATTATGACCCTGTATGAAAGGACATCAAGTCAAATTTTTTGTGAAGTAGATATAGCACCAGCTATTTTCACAGCACAAAAGATCCTATTCAAATGTCAAGTTCTCTTGCAGAACAATAATTGTAAATTCAGTGTTAAACAACAATCTCTAGAATCTCAAGGTACATAAAAAAAGATTCTTTCTCAAGAGATTTCTTGTTTGCTTAACAAATTATGAGATACTGAAGTATATCATGTATGACTGCATTTTATTGGTGCATGTACAATGGTCCACATGCTCTTGCCATCTGTAACACTTGATTATCACAACTTCTGACAGCACACAGTCCTCTCCTAAAGCAAATTCTCGATGTGTTTGCTTCATCATGAATCTATGTGTTCCATATATCTGCATAACATCAAGGAATCCGAGGCTTGAGCAGAAACTCTGTTCAAATTCCGCCTTGAACCCATGGTACAAAAGAACAAAATGTTTGCTTAGATGATCCTTCCGTCAAGCACCTTGCAAACAATTCAGAGTAAGCCATGAGAGGAGTGATAGCTACTAACGAACAAATCTAAGTAAACCATGAGTGGAGAAGCTCGTCAATCTACTCCTACAGGGAATCGAGTCAGCTTGACTGATGCTAGAATATAAGTGCACTGAAGATCACCAATGAATGATAAAAAACTGACATAACCAATTAAAACTCCATAAATACCTAATAATCCAGCAGTAGTTGGTCATCATAGGATGTAGATTGGCTGGAGGCAGGCGTTCAAGTGGTTACAGCTCAAGTGATGGTGGACACCCGACAAAAAAGTAAAATCATAAAATCATTACTTCTTTGTACCTGAGAGAGGCTGAGACTAAGATGCATCATGCTTGCCGATAGAAAGAAGTCGAGTACTTTGCTTATTGCTTATTGCCACAGCAAATTCTGAGGCGGATCACCTGTAGATCAGAATTCCACATTTCGTCAAGCCTATAATTCTTATATATAAGTGGAAAAGGAGATGCATGAAGCAAATTAATGGCACAATGAGATCAATTTAGTATATATAATTGGGGATGAACCTGCTCATGGGGGAGATCAATTTAGTATATATAATCAGGTATTAACCTGCTCATGGGCGATGTATGCAATGCTGTGAATGCAAAATGAGAGTAGGGGAACTTGTCCTTCACGCAGAGATAGGGTACTTTACGGTGGAGACATTTGAGATGAAAGATGATGCCAATAACATGCATGAATCATGAAAATAAATTCAATACCAATTGGAGGAGGAAGAATATAGATAATAGACTTATCCATATGTATTTGTTTGATCCATCGGGATCATCTCAACGTCCAAACCTTACTACCGCTCCACCCTGACAATCTAGCGAGAAAAGAGAAGCCATGGCAATGGTGATCACCGACCGAAGCTGTGGGAGTACAATTAAAATCGACAGCCTCGACCTTTCAGATAAGCCTCACGTACCCATCCTCCAGATCGATGGTCTTACAACCCTGCCTTTGCCCCGTCGTAGCCGCCATCGCCACCTTAGCCGCCAGTTCTCATCCCGATGGCGAACGCAAACCCTAGAGGAGGCTGGGCTCAGTTGCTTCCATCGCCCCGTGGGATTTGTATCATTTGGGGCGAAAGAGATGGGGGTGGAAGTCGGGTCGACCGGATTATGAGGAGGGATTCCGTCGCTGACGTTTCGATTGGAGAAAAGCATCGCTTCCGCTTCTGTGGGGTCGTGGAAGGAGGAGCGAACGGGAGGGATGTCTAGCGAACACGGGGGTAACACTTCGCCGCGGATCTAGGCCACATATGGTCAATCAAACGGCTGAAAAAAATTAAGATAGCGTGGACGCATGAGAGGGCAGAGAAATCAGATAGTGGGGATCAACTATTTAAGTATTCTGGATTTGTACGTGCAAGTAGCATTGCTCACTTTTATATACCTCGATTAATTCTTCTTAATTACTTCTATCCCTTGTGTGTTTGAACAACAGGAGATCAACAAAACATTAATATCTATGGACTTCGGCAAATACGTGACGGACATAGAGACTGCAGATGCAGTGTCATCTCACAATGGTGGTATACTCATTATTGTCACGGGATCATTAACCACGGTTGATGACGTTTGCCAAAACTTACGCAGTCGTTCTTCCTTGCACCACAAGAAGGTGGTGGCTATTTTGTCCTCAATGACATATTTAGAATAATGTCAAAAACAGCACGGCTTGCGATAAATAGTCAAGAAAATGAGATCAAGAGTAATGTTGGATCTCTTGTTGAATCAAGAGAGGCAGAGAGCGTCAAGACTGGCGATGTAGCATTGGAGAATAAGGTTGGAGACTTTGAAGATATAAACCCCTCTGCTAATGGCACAACATATGAAAATTATGATGACACCGAGCCACCACTTGTGCAAGTGACCAAAGACGATCTAGAAGGGATTCATGATGCTTTTCCTCAATCTCCAAAGGATGCTACTAGCAGCTCTTATGCATCAATCGTGACTTCCCTGTTTTCCCGTCTACTTAATGTGAGGGGTTAATTAAGCTCGACCGAGGGTGTCTTGGCACCAAAAAAGGCCCTACCTTCTAGAAAGGTGGCATTTCTCTGGACCCAAAAAGGAAATGTCCAACTTAAAGGCAGCTCGCTTTGCTCAGTACTATGTGTTACTATTAAAGTGTGCATATATACATTGTAGTTACTACATTCACATTGCGTACAATCATACAATATTATCATTTTCTTTATTTATTTGTGTAGTCCCAATAAAACAATGTCGATCTGATATGTTTTTTATTAACTTTTTCATTTGATGTTCTATGATGATGTATGATCATACGAAAATGCTAAAGTTACGAGCTCTGGTGTCTACGCATGGGGCCGAAGGACAAACCTCCCCTTGGTTTTGATTTAGCCACCCCCTCTCCCCGACGGTCATTTCAACCTAAGCACCATTGGATTTTCACGCCTTCAGTAAGATAAATTTGGTAACTTAGCATTACTCATCATAATATGATACATCCTCCCATCTGAATTAATTAATGCAACCTCTATAGTATGTCCATTTATATTGTACTAGCACAATGCTCGTGCGTTGCTACGGAGCATGTGCGTTGCAGCGGGAAAAACAAATCTTAACACGCCCTTAACGACCCATTTGTGTTGACATGCACCTTCTTCACCGCCGTCACCAATGGTGGTCACGTGTCCATCTATTCGCGGTGGACGTGATTAATCCCAAGGCAACAAGCTTGATCTTATATTATGGGATGGGAGGGAGTAGTTTGTATGCCTTACACCATAGAGGAAAAGGTCATCAACCTTGAAAATTCACCAAGCGAAACTGATAGACCACACTGGCATTATCAATCTAGAATGAATTGGAGATGCTCATACAACCAACAATCTTGCAAACGGGTATCAAATAATTGAGATTTAAATGAGCGCTTAAATTAATGTCGTTATTAGGATATTGCCAAAAGATTACAGGGAACATTACATGCAAAGGTAAGGCATGATTACTATTCAGCTGCTTCACACGAGATCCTCTGAGAAGTAATAGTGTCGTTTGGTGCCGCCACACATCCGGTCTGGATGTGCTTCCCAACCCCATTGACGGGCTGTGATGTGCCGTCGTTGGTAGGCGTCGCCGTGCGTTGGCCGTAGGCTGCGGAAGCCAGGATGTGGGAGCCGTTTGAGCGCCGTGCCGGAGCCGATATAGACTACTCCGTTTGCTGGTCCATACGCCTCTTCCACTCCGTTTGACGACCGCAGACAATGATTGTTCTCCTGGATGAGACACATGAGAAGCGATGGAAACAACTCTCATATTCTCTTTCTTCTCTGTCCTATTTCCTGCTGCCGTACTTGGACGGTTCATGCTCTCACTGCAGCAATGCATCTTCCCATTTTCTTGCAAAGCGGTGGTCGGCAAACCGCCGCCCCTCCAACGCATCTCAAGCCTGCGTGGACGCCGAAGACGCAGTCTGGGCGGTAGCCGTCTCCAGGGACAAGATATAGCAGATAACTCGTGTCCGTTACTGCGTGGCATCGGGAATTGCTGCCTCCTATCCAGATGGAATCCTTATAGCGAGTTGAACATGGCAATAAACTGGAAGTGTCAAAAAAATCTAGAAGTCTCTCCGTCCATGCCGGCCCTACCCGCGCCCAAGGGCCAATCTGGACAATCTTCAAGCGGGTAGGCTTCTTTATCATTCAGCATACATCGCATACAACCAACAACTATACCAATCCCTGGATGCAAATTTCTCTACGGCTAGTAGCCCTTGTGCAGAGATCAAACGCCATGGATGGGTGAAATCAAACAGAGGCTATGTCAAGTTAAAAGTTGATGGATCTTTCGATCCTGATTTGCTTCAAGGGGCCTATGGAGCTGTATTGAGGGACTCTACTTGTAAATTTATTGCCGTTGGAAACAAGAACTTGAATTGTGTGGAGATGTGCTCATGGCTGAATCAACAGCCCTACGGTTTGGTCTTAATCTAGCGGCAATGTTTGGGTGTAACAACTTAAAAGTTAACTCTGATAATGCTTTTTTTCGAGGATTAACTCTGATAACTCTGAGGTGATTGAGACGATGATTAGTGGCGGACGATCATATGGAGTGGCAACTGCAATATTTGATGATTGTTATCATAGTGCATATGACTTCCCTAATGTCATGTTTTAGCGTACACCTAGAGAAGCTAATCAGGCGGCTCATGAGTTAGCTAGTCTCGCTAGACACAGGTCATGTAGTGCGTGGATGGAAAAACACCAGATGGTATTGTTAGCCTACATGTAAACGATGCTATGTTGATTACCATGCAATAAAGAGTGTTTTAAACATAAAAAACAACCATACCAACCCCTAAAATACAAACTATACCAATATCCACTAAAAAACAACTATACCAATAAAAATCGAACTTGGCGGTTGCAAGGGTGCTGCCAGTCCCATTCTGTCCATGTTATTATACTATTATTTATTCAGATTAAGAAATAACAATAATTATTTTTTCACTTCGGCCATCAACAAGAATTTTATTACATAACTAAAACGCTAGCTAGTTGTTTGCACAAGTCTTGTTACATCTTTGGTGTTTCTGAAACTTCTCTCTGGTTCAATTTGCAGTTTGGTTCCATATCGCGGCACCAACTCGAGCTTCTTCGGGAGGCCGTCCATGATGCAATTAAGAATTTCTTTTTCCCCCCAATTCAGTTTCATTCTACTGTTTCTCGAATCCTTTTCATGAACAATTCTCCCATTGTGCACTCAACTCTCGTGTTTTTAATTGGGTTTGACTAAAACATGGCTAAAATTTCCAGAGACATGAGAACCACCTTTGACTCAGTTGATGCCAACCATGGAGTAACATTTGAGTCAATCGAAAATAAAGGAAGGAAAACTTGGCTGGTTTTCTTCCACCATGCAGAACATGGTGAAGAATGCGAGGCTCCGTTAGGAGGTGAATAGCAGAGACATCAGCAGCTTCTTCCTATCCAGTAGAACATACATTGATTATCGCAGTCGATTCTCCTGATAGCTAGTTTGGTAGTACTTCAGAGACTATGTTGCATATCGTATACTACTCCCTCCATTCCCATATAGAAGGCCGCAAACTCAGATTACATGTACCAAGGTAAAATTTAATGACATCTTTGCAAGCCAAGTTTTCTTTTCGTTAATGGGGATCATTAATATGCCCGCATGCATCCAAGGAAGAATTGGGAAGGAAATAGCATAGTGTCATTATGACTACGTGCATGCAAGTATTAAATAAGTTGGTAGTCTACACTACTATTAAAAGAGCAAACATAAATTACCCCACAGCCACACAACAAACTGTACACGAAATAACCATGACTCTCAGATCAAATCTACCTAAACACATCTTACCGTACATATTGCTTCAGTGGTCTGCCATCCAGATGGACGTCCGGGATGAAATGTTCTGCCTAGCGGACGCCATCGTCTGCCAATCTTCTCGCGCTCCGCGTCCCCAGTCCCCGCGGCCGCACCCGCATCTCCTTGATTTTCGGGTCGATTCCAGCCGAATCGTCTCAGTTGCCCCGCTGCTCCTGCTCATTCCTTCATTCCCCTCCTCCTGTGCACTTCCCAGATCCACCCCGAGCCAATCTTGCCTCCTGTCGCCACCCGCGCTCCTACAAGCCGCCGGCGATCTACTCTGCCGTTCAGTCGCGCCCCACTAATCTCTTTCCCCCTTTTCATTCACACACTGCCGGACGCCATGGCCCTGGACCAAAGCTCTGCCGGATCTTCCTTCGTGACTGCTGGCCTTCCTCCCGACCAGATCGACAAGGGCGACGACAAGATCCGCCCCGCTGCCGTCCGGCTCTGCCTCTCCCAGCCGTCGACGATTTGCCGTCAGTCTTCTTCTACACACGAGGGACCGGTTGTGCCATCCTCCGCGACCGTGCACTAGGGACGTAGGACGCCCCATGGTCATCCTCCATTCCGCCGGGGATGAACACATGCCTGCCCCCTTCTTAATTCTCCCGGGCAGTCTGTGATGCAGATGCCCGCCATTCTTCCACACATCCGAGGACACAGAAGTCCCTATCGTCGGCAACTCGGTCGCCTCCATCCTCTTCCCCGGGTTGGTTGTCCGGACGCCACATCCTCCTACCTGTGCTCCATGCCATCTGCTGTCGCCAAGGCTACCTCTGCCATGTCCACTACTACGGGGTCGACAGGAGCATACCACAGCATGTCCTCTTCGCGGGATAGGTACAGACTTGGCTAAGCGATTAGTGCTGCTGTGGTTCATCTGCATTGATTTTGGACATTGATTCTTGATTTACCCTTCTTATTCCCATTTGCTAACTTAACCACCTCTATCTCTCATATTTCTCTGAAGATCTTTTATGTGCATGTCGGCAATGGTGTTTGATAAGAAATCCAATCAGGCCGCATGTGAGGTGAATCAAGGTAATCCATATGATGTAGTGAAGGGTAAACTCCTCTCCACCGTATTGATTTAAGACTATTCTTGGTCATGTATGAAAGCTGGGATTTATTTTGGCCATGTGATTTTCGTAAACATATCCTATGAATATTTCATAGAAAGTTTCCCTCATATCAAACTGTTTTATTTCTTCTACACTGGAAGTTGGTAGAATATGCATCCTTCAAATCATAGGTTTGTGAATTTTATGGCAGCGGAGCCTCTTTCATTTTAATGCTTGAGTCCAAATGATCTACTTGTGCCCAGAGATAGTTGTACACATCATTTATTCAGTACTAAATTACTTCTGCTTTGAATTACCCCCATAGTGCATTTTACGTCCCCCTTACATCTATCTCAGCTTACTCATATATGTTTGCTTAGTGTATATGTATTTCCCATGTAATCATCCTTAATGAATGTCATGTTCAATCTGTAACTAATTATCATGCTATTTCCTTTTTTATGCTACCGCTTACTGGTCTTGCGACATGGAGAAGAGACTGTTGAAAGTCACTGATTGGCCAAGGGGCAGCAAGCATGCATCTGTGTGACTGTGTCATGCAAACAAACTTAGACTGCTGAAAGTCAGTGATTGGCCAAAACCAGAAAAACAATGCGCAGCACGAGCATGCAAAGAGACAGTTGTGCAAATCAAACACATATTCAGGTAATAAGTTTGTGAGAGGCTTTATATAGGTGTGTACTGCTGCATGTTTCCTACATGACAGTCTCATACTTATCTTATAAATTTGCATCTGGAGTTTACTGCAGCAGCGTCAAGCCGATGTTTAGCAATCATGGACTTCCGGACCATCGCATAAATTACATACTGACAAGTTCTTAGCAACTATGATTCCAATCAACTTCATCCTGATTAACGAGCAGGGCACTGGAAGAGGCGGTTCCACCCACAATTTGCTTTCCCGCAATTTGTTCAGTGAGCACTGCTATTTTATTCTCTTTACTCTTATACTATCATGAGTGGGTTTGGAGTTTTGGGCTTTTTAGTTCTGGTGTTTGGACCAAATTGAATGGGCATTGACATCAATAATTGCAATTTTGCCATTGGCTGTACTAAGGAGAAGTAATGGAGCACAAGTTGACAATGAAGGAATTAGTGTTGATGGGTGTCTGAATTTTCTCGCATTGACTGTAAATGTATAAGTTATATTCAGTCATGGAGACATGAGTTTGTTTTTTATATGAAATAGGATTGTCAACTTATATTATTTGACTGGATAAATGGCGTTGTGAATCACTTCAAATTGTCTGCAATAATGACCCTTTGTTCAGAGAACAAGTGAATATAACAACCCTTTCTTTAGAGAACAAGTGAATATAACGGCCCTTTGTTCAGAGATAAGTGAATATGTAGGTCACGGTGCTTGCAGTTTGTTATTAACTTGTTCAAAGAGTAACTACTGTATCATCACACTGACACATAAGAGCACCATATATTTAAGGTGAAGAATTTGTTATCTATACTTGGTGATCCTTTTGTCAATAGTTTAGAAAAAAATGGTTACGTTCATTGATTATTATACGGTTATCCCATGAAAATACATGTTATGGAGGATGGTATAGGGATTTCCTTAATTGCAGCTCAGGTATCATTCACTTTTCCAAAGATAGGTCAGTGCATATCTAGCATTTTAATAAGAGGTGGTATAGTTACATTTTACTAACTGAATTTTTTCCTGAATGTGGTGGTTCTATCATTTCTGAACTCTGTAGGTTTGGATTGAAGCTATAACGATCTGTCGACACATGGCTCAAAATATAGTATGCAATTGATTTGTAAGTATTTTTCTTGATATGAAAGTATTTAACCTTCGATTTCAATTTGAGATATTCAACCGTCATTCAAAGATCAATACTTCTGCTCAGACAATCTAGATTGATTAGTATAATTCCTTTGCAAGCTCGTGCAGAAGCTTAAGGATATGCATGCTACTTTGGGATATTGTGGTGTTTAATGACTTAAATCGCTCTTCGTATATCATAATATGGTACCATGTTTGACCAAACCAGAAAGATTCTGGAACAAAAAAGGTTGTGCCAGCAAGCAAATTCACTTCAGCGCAAGTTTTTATAAGGCATGTGGCGAGGTGTAGCAGTGCACTGTCGCGTACCACAGACGTAGAGCCAAGAGTCTTTTGTGCTTTCTAAATACATCAGACTTGTATGTTTTAGCTTGAACCTTGCAGCCTGTATCTAGGTTGTAGCTGCGAACCTTTTCTTGTTCTATGATGGTACCACACAATAATCCAGAAAGATTTTAAAGCGGTGTCTTGGATCCAACCGGTGCATGCTGTTGGCTTCCAAGCATAGTTCAAAAAATCGCTAGGCGTTAATTCTGCATTTTACCAATGCCTGGCGCTTTTTTGACCAAAGCGCATGCTTATGCGCAATTAAGCACAGTTATGCGATAGGCGTTTTGCTATCGCCTAGAGCCTAGGCGCAATTAAACGCTCGCTTAGGCGCACCTTTTTAACTATGCTTCCAGGGCCTTGAAGGAGATCATATATGTTAGGGTATTGACAATAATTGCAGTAAAGTGGTGATAAGAATTTTCACCTTCTGGTATTCTTTTGCTACTCTACATTAACTCTCCATAGCTACTGTTTCAGATTTCCAATTTTTGGGCACATAGTTTGCAGCTTGTATTAGGACACGTAACAATGCCTAAGCTACCAGGGAATGAATCGTCAAACAAAGAATAGAAAATTCAAGTTAAAGGGCTTGCCAGTCTAAGTCACAGGAAAGTTCCCTTCATTCCCTGTAGAATTATGATCGCTGCTTAATTATGTGGCTGCTGCTAGAAAAAGGTTCATATTTTTCATACCAGTGGATACAACTGATTTGGCTTGTTCTACATGTGCTCGAGTAATTATTTTTGTTCCAAATTTTTTGTATAAAAATAAGCTATAATCGATGCAATTTCAGCCGCATAGAAACTGTTTGGTGCATAGTTTTCATGTTATTCAGTACTCCGGACAAATATTCTTTCCATTTTCCAGTAGTAGTTCTTCAGTATCATATATACCTCAATCCATAGAACAGTTTAATTACTGTTATTGTATTTTCAGCTTGTTAATCAGGGACATATCAGAACATCCAGTTTATCCATGTTCAGTTCCTTAGATTGCCTACCTGTGTCCGAATTGACCATGCATTATTTGACTGGAAAAATTGCATTGTAGTCGCTTCAGGGAACAAGTGAATATGTAGGTTGTATCCCTCTTAGTTCGTTAACAATCTGTTCACGCAGTCACTACTCCATCACATAAGACACATAGATAAATGTCAAGAATTTGTCAACTATACTTGGTGGTGTCCCTTCTAAATTATGCTGATTTTCTTTCTTCTGCCAGCATTTTAGAAATATAAATCGTAATCAGTTGATTTCTTATCCAGTTACACATTAATATGACGAGGCAAAGCTTCTTTCTCCATTTTTTAAAAAAACCTTCATTTATCTGTTTGCAAAATAGAACTGAGGAATCACTGCTGATTATGTGTATGCTATTTAAAGTACGGTTCAAGTCTGATTGTGTGATGGTACGGCTTGTGATCCATCTCTTGTATGTCATCATGGAGACATCTCTTGTATGTTCTTTGGTAAATATGTAATGTTTTGGACATGGATAAAGGTTTCTTTTATTTATTTTTTGTATCGTACATGGCCAACAAGAGAAAGAAGCTAAATTCCTGAAGCTGAAAATTGAAGAGGCAATATCACGATGACGGAGGAGCCAACAAGTCTGCAACACATCTTCTATGCTTACAAATAAAAATTTGTGTCCAGTGACAAATAGGAATTCCGTCTTCCGGCCATGTGCCTGATGGTTTGCCTCATTATACTAAACATTTAGTGTAGTCACGGATGAGTGTTTCTTGTACCAACATGCACAGTATGATAAATCGTGCATAACTTTACTTGATTGAAAATTAACAGCATAGCACTTCCGCATTCTTTATCTTTGGACATGTGCAATTGTAGTGTGTTTGAATTGGAGATGCTTTCGTAGAAAAGAGATGCACTTCCAGTGTTGTTATTTTTTTTTTGCCAATATTGTAACTGATTGAAGGTAATAAGTTGGTGCCAAACAAATTTCTTTGAGCATCTTCTCTAAATTTTGGTATAACTCTTATATTTTGTTTCTCGGCTTTGGTCAATAACTTACAGCATGATATCAAGACCAATTGTAGGATTGTATCTCCACTAAGTGAACACATCACTAGGTTGTTTTTCAATCGTAATTAGGTGTAATCTTCTACTTTCGCGGGATGGATGAAACAACATCAACATCTACTTGCAACATCACACAATGGTGTCTCACTTTCAATTTATTCATTTTTTTTCTCAAATATTTATTTTATTTTGTATTAGCGCTTTATTTAATTGATCAACGTTTAAAACGTGCGTTGCACGTGCACATTTACTAGTACAAGGAAACATAATTAATTTTTGCCTCTTAGTGGCCTTGTATAGATGCAAAATGAACTTTTCATAGTGGCCTTGTATAAGGGAATGGAGTGAGTACCACCTTTTGTAGTTCTTTCCGTCCATTTCGATGCTATGTAACTGCCACTGGTATAAAAAAATTAAAAAAATGAAAAGAACACACTACAAGGATCCGGGTCTATTGCAACAAAAGCGGTCTTCGCAATAAGTACTGAGTTGTCGCAATAGGCACCTATTGCCACAACGTGGCGTTCGTTGCCGACCGTTGCGATAGGACGCATGGTAATAGGTTATTACCATGCAAAATTAAATGTGGCAAGAAATCATGCTATTGCAACAGCCATGTGGCAAGTTGCCGCAATTTTTTCTCGTGGCATCACACACTTGATGCCACAATTTGGTTCGTGGCAATAGCTTAATACAACATGTAGACAACTGTGGCGATTTGGCTATTTGTGGCGATAGATATTTGTGGCAATAACCTATACCAACAACTCTTTTTTGTGGCGCGTGCTCTTTTGTGGTGACAGTCATTTGTGGCAATACCCTAGGCAACACCTCTTGTTTTTGTGGGTATAGTCCTTTCGCCACGAACCCTATGTTCGTAGCAGTAACGTATGGCACCGACTCTCCAGACGTGGTAATCCTAAAATTGCAACATACTCATTTTGGTGGTGATAAATAGTTGTCACAATGGACAGTCTGTTTGTGGTGAGAGGTTGTTGCGACAATATGTACGTTTCGTCACGAAAAGCCTAGTGGTGACAAGTAGTTATCTCAGCGGACTGACTTTTTGTGGTGATAAATTAATTGTGACTATATGTAGTGTTCCGTCACAACAACCTAGTGCTTCAAAACAAGTAGGCATGGCGACTAAGATTTGACGCAACGCTAATTTTTCGTGGTGACAACATGTTGCAACCAAAAGTAGCTTGTGCTAATAGCCTACTGTAAACAAAAAAAAATACATGCATTCAATTACATGATTCAAATAAAAGAAAAGTCCATTTTTCGTCCCTCAATTTTTCGGTCTGATCACTTTTGGTCCCTCAACTCCGAAACCGGACAAGTTGCATCCCGAACTAACAAAACCAGTATTATTTTGCCCCTTCGCAGACCCGACACGGTTTCGCTGCTGACTCAGCCCGGGTTTGAGTAGTCGTTGCCCACGTGGTGCATCTCTCTCTCTCTCTCTCTCTCTCTCTCTCTCTCTCTCTCTCCAGTCAGCTAAAGACCCGACCCGAGCCGCTCAATCCCCTTTCGATCCCCCAAACCCTAACTAGCTTTGGCGGTGGTTGTGGCGATGCAGGCGGCGGTGGCGGTCGGCAGTGCACGGCGGCGGCGGTGGCGCACCAAGATATGTTCTCTTGCTGCCGCAGAGCGCCGGCTCAGAGTAGACTGGCGGCTAGAGACGAGAAGAAGCTCCAAATCAAGGTCAGTCAGTGGTAAAATAGATCGATTTGTGGTCAGATAGTTGTAGTACATGGCCAGTTTGTGGATTAGTAGGTTAATTTTTTATCTGCTTAATGTAGGGCTGTGAGATGGATCCTTTGGAATTTCTGCCCATACAATTTCATTTCGGTGGTCACTTTGTGAACGATGGGCAGTATGTACACTATGCTGATGGAGTTCTCGGGATGTTGCATTTGGAGCGAGACAAAGTGTCACTGCCGGAGATAGTTGATTTTTTCAAGGAAGATCATTGGAAGGATTTGAAGGATGATGAAGTGCAGTTCCACTGGCTATATCCTGGGAAGGAACTGCATGATGGGCTTTGTTTGTTGCATGATGATGCGTCCTGTTTGGGCATGGTTTCTGCAATTGAAGAGAATGGAGTAGCTGAAGTATATGTAGAGAACATTGCTGAATATCATATATTGGCACGTGCTCTGCCATCAGATGAAGAAGAGGGTAAAACTGAGCAGGGACAAATTGTCCCAGTGGATAAAGTAACAACAGAAGTGGTACAGGCATCCGCGCCGGCAGCCGAAGATGATACAGATGAAGAAGATAGTGACTATGTTCCTGGAGATGAGAGTCCTTCTGAAGAAGATGAAGAAGGACTTGTGATAATGGCATGGATTGCTAGCCAACGTCACCAAGGCCTAGACCTGTAGCTCCTGGTTATGTCAAGATGCCTGGTAGGCCAAAGACTGAGAGAAGGAAGCAGGAAACTGAGAAAAAAGTGTCCAAGACCAGATTAACAAAGACTGGGACACTCATCAGTTGTGGTAAATGCAAAGGAGTTGGTCACAACAGAACAACATGCCATAGACAGCCAGGTGGGCAACAGAGTGGACAACAAAGTGAACAACAGAGCGCACAACAAAGTAGACAACACAGTGCTACTGCACACAGGGTGAGTAAGAAGTTTTGGTTGCATGTGTTGATTACTGTGTATTGCATGTGCTTATTATTAATATGTATTACATTTGCAGGAAAATGTTGTGCCTTCTCAACAGAATACCAGTGCTGCAGGAACATCCAGAGGAACAAAGAGACCAGTACCCATGTCCAAACCTTCTAAGCCTGCTGTCCAAGGGAAAGGGAACACTATTCAGAAAAACAAATCCTCCTCAAAGGCTGCAATGAAAGGTGTCACTGTCAATGTGAGTTCTAGCTCAGTTGTCACTGTCAATGTGAAATCAGGAAGTGCTAATTCACAGTTCAAGGCACCTGGAAGGGAGGCAAAAAGGACAAGCAAATTACCCACGAGGCTGCTGGACTGAGTGTGCTACTATGTGTGTTGTGATGCCTCTGCTTATACCTATATACAGTTTGTTTGTGTGAACTATGTGTACTCTTACTTCTGTGTACCAAGGTTAAATAAGTTGAATGTGGCAGTATGCTTTAGTATAGGAACATACCCTTTTAAGAAGTCCGGACAGTGGTTCTCGTATTAGCTTGGTAATATTTTACATAGTGAAAAGAAAAACTTGGGAATATTTACAAAAAATGTGGGACACTCCAAAATACAAAAATAAATTAGTCGTGGTCGTGGTCGTGGCCGCCATGGCTATGGTCACCGTGGCCGAGGCCGTGGACGGCATTGAAGACAACAAGTCGACCATCTCCCAACTCGGCGTGAGTACCGCCGCCACCGCCGGCGAGGGGGCATGTTGCAGTGGTGGATCCAAGAATTTAACTTTGGGGGTTCAAACAAAAAATCAACCTAACATCAACTTTTTTTCTGTTTCACCCTACGTTTGCTTTAAAATTTTCATTTGTTATTTTGTACTAATGGAATCAATTACATCAGGACAGTGCTATGTACAAAGATACATCTCTCTAAATCCAAACAGAAGGTACACATGAATGCAATTTCGAATTAGAACTTTGGAGGGGATTTGTGAACTCTTGGCTTGCTGAGCCTAGTTTATCTGGACTGAAGATGAGTTGAGTAACTCACGCCGCTTACTCTCTGAAGTCTGAACTCAAGCATGTACGCAATATTTTTTTTATTGAAATACCTAGATTCTATTACAACAAAATGACTCCCTCATGCAACGAAAATTGTTTGCCGCAATATTCCTACCATATTGCAACGACGATGCAATTTGTTGCAATACAGGGCCTCCACTGCAACAAAATGAGTATTTATCGCGACCAAACTCAGTTGTGGCAATATGTGCGTCCTATTACCACAATCGGGGAATTCGTGGTAATATTGTGTTTTATTGCAACAAAATATAGTTGTAACAATATTTTTTGTTGCAATAGACCTGAATCCTTGTAGTGACAAAAACTGGCAAGCATTTGGTTATGCATGGTTTACTTGAGTATCGGGGGCTGAAATAATAAGACAATCCATTTGCTGGTAGCCCGGTGATGTCTCCTTAAGAATGATGCAAGGAATAGTTTGCCACCTCATAACTCATCCAACTGCTACTACTAATCGCGGTGTTGTATCCTTAAACAACTACACAAGGAATGGTTTACTCGCCATGATCAGATCTTTCAGTTTGCAACCATTGCTAGAGCTCAACAACAAATAAGTTTGAATATTTTCTGAATGTTACCAACCTAATATTCCTGAATTCATTTGGCTATTAAGTACTCCATCTATAAACTAATATAAGACCTTTTGGATCACTAAAATAGTGATCTAAAATTTCTTAAACTAGTTTACAGAGGGGGATAGTTTATGTAAAGATCAGGTTGGTAGTCTTAAGATAAACACTAGCAGGGGGAAGACACGGCGGCGCGCCGCGCCCGTGAAAGAGGCCACATGAGTGCCCGTCATTAGCTTTCGACTTCAACAAAGATCTCTGCTAGCGTGCATCCACATATTCTCCAGGTCTCGTTTGCTCAGTGTAGCATTTGTATCTTTATTTAGTAAGAAGATAACTCGTGTCTCAACGGATTAAAGCCCTGACTAAGTCAAAACAGCCATCCTACAAATGGTTTTTGTGTGAACTGGATAATAAAAATAGATATTTAATTACCTAGCATCAAATCTTTTAAGCTCCATAGATTTGAATGTCTAGTTGGCATGCATGCACACGCGCGCGCACACACATGCACACACCCACACACACACATTGATCATGTGCATATAGAGTTTGAATATGCATAATATATTGAATTGTACAAGAGAGAAAATATTGAAGTACTATTGCTCATCATCAATTAACTAACAAAAATGATAACCACTATCTTTTGAACTACTAAAATGAAGTAGAATATTGAAACTCCATATATATAGCAAGTAAAAGAACCAATGAAGCACAACTAGAAAAACAAGGTGAACTACAGAGATAGGAAAAGTAATAGTGGTTTGTAGTTCTTAAGCTTGCCGATCACATGAAGAAGAATGAAGTCATTTATTTCTACTATAACATGTACTCTGGTAGAACTAGGGATTCTACCGGTTCTGCTCCGAAGGTTGTAGGGGAAGGATGGAGCGGGGCGAGGTGATGAGCGGGCGCGCCGGCGGCTGGGCGCCGTCACGTTGGAGGAAGATGGCAGCGACGGCTAGGGTTGTAGGCGGCTAGGGTTTCCGGCTCCTCTAGGAGCCAGGCAATAGGGATAATAATATTCTTATTGCTTGGTCTGAAAAAGAGTCTTACAACTTATATTTATAACCTAGATAACTTGCATACGAATTAACATAAGATAACTTCTAGCCTAAGATTGCCCGATGGGCCTAGGCCAGCCATAACACTTCTCCCCGCCTACACAAACAGCTCGTCCTCGAGCTGTAAGGTGGGGAAGCGCTTGCTGAACTCCTCGAGGTGATCAACCAGCATCAAACACCTTCTCGGCAGCTGGGGCGGCCAGGTCGGCGGCGACGGCGGCCTCCGGAATGTAGTCTGCAACCTCCAAGTAGAAGAGTCGCCGGCAGTCGTGGCCGGGTGTGTAGGGCTCGTCGCAGTTGAAGCACAACTCTTGGCGGCGACGCTCGAGTAGCTCAGCTGAGGTGAGCCGCCGGAATGGTGATACGTCCAAAACGTATCTATAATTTCTGCTTGCTCCATGCCACTTTTGGGTGATATTGCTATGATATTCATACACTTCCATACACTTTTGATCATATTTGGACTAACTTACTAATCCAGTGCACCCCAGTGCCAGTTTCTGTTTTCGGCTGTTTTTGTATTTCAGGTTTTCACGTTTCGAGAACTGCCCAGAAAAATACAAAAAAATTATATAAAAAATCAGCGTACCGGAAACAACACTGCGTCCGAAGGGCAGCCTGGGGGGGCACAGGGGCTCCAGGCGCCCTGTGGGCGCCCCCCCCCCTGGGCCGCGCCGGGGGGGCGCCTGGGCCTCCCGAGGCTCCCCCGGTGCCCTACTTTGGCATATATTTAAAGGGTTCCCCGTAACCCTCAGAAAGGGACTTCTTTTCGCGATCCCATCTCTGTTCCGCCGCCGCCGCCGCTTCCAAGATCGGGAGCACCAGGAGAACTCTTCCCGGCACCCTGCCGGAGGGGAGGATCACCACCGGGAGCTTCTCCACCACCATGGACGCCTCCCGGATGACTCGTGAGTAGTCTCCCTTGGACCATGAGTCCATGACCAGTAGCTATGTGATGTTCTCCTCCCGTTCTTGTGCTTCACTAATTAGTCCTCGTGAGCTGCCCTACATGATCGAGGCACCTATGTAATCCTTATGCTGTTGCTATGTTGAGTTTGCTGGGATCCGATGGATTATGAGATTATGTTCAGATTGATCTTGAGTAATATATTTGATTCACCTCTTTTATATCTTAGTTCATAAGTAATTCTTGCATGTTCTCCGTTGTTATTTATTGCTTTGGCCGAGTAATAGGTAGTGACTCCAAGAGGGAACGTTATGCTCGATTGTGGGTTCATGCCCCTCGATGACTAGCTTGAGTGATAGAAACATGAGTCTAGGGGATGTGCTGTTGCCACAAGGGGGAAAACAACGGTGCTTGTGCCCGCGAGTGCAAGGATTGTTTACTTTACGCAAAGTTCTTTTAATGCAGTTGTTTGTTGCATTGAGTTTACACTATGGGTGGGACTCGCAACTTAATACCAGCGAGATGTTCTGGATAGATATCTCAAGGTGAATGATTAGTAGTAGATATTGATGGATCTCGGTCTACTTACTTTGGCGTACCGCCCATGCTTTGAACTTCAACCTTTCTTGCAATGTAGTCAGCATTGGTTTGCGTTCGTGGTCCTGTCAATTGCCCAGCTGTAATTTGTTTACCTCACATAGCTGTTTTATCGTCTTTTGGGAGAGAGACATCACTAGTGAACATCATGAGACTCCGGTCCATATTACCATCATTGATCACATCACTATTTACTTTCCGCTATTTTATTTACTATTGCAAAACACTATCTATCACTACCATCATATTGCTTTTAACCCTTTGTGAACTACAAGGCCGGAGAGATTGACAACCTCTCTGTACTCGTTGGGAGCAAAGTTATTTGTATCTGTGTGCAGGTCCACGTTGATTGCTAATTGCGCCATTAGCAATTGACACCTACTTGTTGAACCTAGGAGTCTCTGGGGATTCGATCCTTGGTATCTTTGCTAAGGAAAAACACTTCTACTTACTGCATCTTACACCTTCCACTTGGGGTAACCAACGAGGGGTTCGAGGCCCATCAAGGAGTATTTTCTGGCGCCGTTGCCGGGGACTCCACTCTTCAGGATAGGGGAGTTGCATGCTATCTTTTACCTTTGCTTTTTAGTCTTGTTAGTTTACCTTTCATTTTTGCTTTAGTTCCTTTTAATCAAAAATCACAAAAATAGTTATCCTGTTCTTTAGTTATCATTATGTCGGGTCCTTTTGTCTTTGACGAGGCAAAAGTTCTCACCTTTAAGCAAAGAGGTGGGGAAAGTTTGAAAGATGCTTGGTATAGAATTAATGATTCACAAAAAAGAGCCACCAAGAAGCAACCTACCACTATCTTGCTTAGAAATTTTTATATTGGAATTACTACTTGGAATAGGTTTATTCTAGATACTGCTATCAATGGGAATTTCCTGGAGGCCCCAGTTTGGGAGTCTCTTAGTATTATTGAAAATCTTGTTGGGAGTCCCCCTGTTGTTGGCATTCGAGAGGACATCACCCGAGCTCACATTATGAAAAAACTTGAAAAAATAGAGCTAGAGATGCCAAGCACTAATAAGATGAATGAGTTGGATCGTAAGATCCAAGGGAATTTGAATAGACTTGATAGCTCCATGCATAAAATTTTCAAAATTTTGGAGACCGTCAAATTCCATGATTCTGACTCTTCTAGGATGGACAAGATTTAGGAAATATTTGATACCTTAGGAACTACTTTCTCCTCGATCAAAACCGAAAAGGTAGAAACTCCGGCAAAGAGGGAGCCTAAGTTCGTTCATGTTCCAAAGGCTCCCCGTTCTAAAAGCAATCCACCTATTGCCAAAGGGGTTGAAACCGTAAAGACTTTGGAAGAAACACCTATCGTTGATGAATTTATAAATGAATCTTCCCTTGAATTTTATCCTTTTGGTCTTCTACCTAGAAGTATCTCTATGAGGCCTTTGTTTGAGAGTCCTCTTAAGACTAGTTGTATTATTGAAGAGCTTTTTGATGATCTTGATGATGGTTCAATTGATACAACTTGATCTATGCATTATGCCTAGCTTAAAGGCATAAAAGAAAGCGCTTTTGGGAGGCAGCCCACATGAATAAATTTTTTGTTTTTGTTGTGTCTTGATGTTGTTTACTGCTGTAGCATCATCATTGTATCTTTACTTTTCATATTTGTGCCAAGTATAGCCTCTGATTGCTAGAAAGTTCAAAAGTTGTGAGGTGCTGTCCAGGAAACAGATTCTGTCCTTGGATAGAAAAATTCGTATAAAATCACCAGATCATCTTTTTGGTCTGAAATTTTTCGACAGCGTTCTCTATATAATGGTCTTTCGTGCGCCAGTTCTGAGTTTTTTTTATTTGAGTTGTAGAAGTATCCCGAACAGGTCAATTACTGCCTGCCATTCTGTATTTCACAGATTCTGTCCTGTTTTGCCTTACCTTCACTTTGCAAATTAAGAACTTGCTTTTTCTTTGCAAAAACCTTTTGGCAATCTTGAGAAACAGTAGAACTTCAAGAATATCCTTATTTCCAGCAAGGTATAATTATTTTATTAAGGGTACTAACCTTGCTAATCAGATTATGATGAGTTGTGTATGAAGGGAGTTTTCAAGTGTGCGAGGGAAGATGATAAAAAGATTCAGGAGTGTCAAGCGCTCAAGCTTGGGGATGCCCCCGTGCACCCCCAAGAAATATTCAAGGAGACTCAAGTGTCTAAGCTTGGGGATGCCCCCCGTGCATCCCCTTCTCCATCAACATTATCAGTTCGTCTTTCGTTCCGCTATATTTTTATCACTTCATATGTTATGTGCTATGCTTGGAGCGTCTTGCTTTTAGTTTTCTTTTTAGTTTTTCATAACGAGTCGGAACCCAGCATTCCTTTATGTGGGAGAGAAACACGCTCCACCTCTACCTAGAACATTACATAGAATTTTCATGTCTATCTATGCTGAGTGTGTTCTTTGTCTTTAAATAGCTATTATCGTGCTTTGCTCTTAGTATTCATGCTTATCTTTTCAAGAGCTTTTATTTAGTTGGTTGCTTGAACTCTCTTTAATTACCATGCTCACCTTATTAAGAGAGTTTGCTTCCGTTGCATGGGTTAATGTGTCTATGATAAAGATGCTACTTGCATGATGGTGCTTAGTAGTTCAGGTTTTCTTTTGGTTAATCTCAAATAGCTGGGGGGTTCCCAATGTGTTATTTGAGTACCAACTTGGTTTGTTTGCCTATGATGTGATATGGTTTAGTAATATCTTCCTTCAAGAATTTATTTTGATTGACTTGGCGTATGCTCACGCATATTCAAGACTGTAAAGAAAGTCTGTCAAGCCTTGATGATCTTTTGTTTCTGAGTAGCGATATAACTACCATGCCTGATTCAATATTGCTTTGTCGCTCTGCATGATTATGACCGTCATTGCTCTCTTAGTTGGTCGCTCCCAGTCTTTTGCTAACCTACACCTGCACTAAGCAAATTAACCATGCAATACATAGCTCATGGGAAAGTAGCCTAAAAACTATTGTGGTAAAGAATATGTTGCCTATGTATCTTATTTCTCATGAGTTGCTTGCTGAGCGGTAACCATGTTTCTGGGGACGCCATCAACTGTCACACTTTTGTTGAATATCATGTGAGTTGCTATGCATGTTCGTCTTGTCTGAAGTAAGGGTGATTTACCGTGGGTTGAATTAATATGCATATTGTTAGAGAAGAACATTGGGCCGCCAACCAAAGCCATGCATCATGGTGGAAGTTTTAGCTTGGACCTTAATCCTGAATCTCTCATGAGAATATGCTTATGCATTAAAGAGGAGTCCATCATCTATTTTCTATGTTGTCCCGGTATGGATGTCCTCAAGTTGAGATCTATCAAAAACGAGAAATCAAATGCGATCTATCTCCTTGGACCTTTGTACAGGTGGCATAGAGGTACCCCTTTGTGACACTTGGTTAAAACATATGTAATGCAATGATAACCCATGGGAATCCGAGCTAATTAGGACAAGGAGCGAGCACTATTAGTATTCGATGCATGAGGCTTGCAACTTATAGGATGTTTTATGCATGACACATATGAAGTACTACTATCGTTGACACAATTGCTTCCATGTTTTCAAAATAAAAAGCTTTAGCACTTAACCTTTCTTTTACCTTTATGTTGAAGCACCAACTACTGAGAGCATGATTGTCATTCTGAGTGTAATGTGCATTGTCCCAAAGTAGCATTGTCTTTTGCATGATTGTGATATCGTTTATTCTGAAATGATTGTATCTAGTCATCACTTAAACCTTGAAGGTGCCCCTGCATTTATGTTTTGCATCACTAAAGGGGGCAAGCTAGATATCACTTTATCATATTTGCACATCATGTTCATTGCAAATCTTTTTGATGTTTCAGTTTCATGTTGTAAAACTTTCAGTCATTTGTGATTTTCTCTTGAGACAACTTAATTACTTTAGAATCATTGTCTCGGTAAGCTTTTGTCATATGACTATGAGAAAGTCCTATATGGTTAATAGCATGTCACCACATAAATTATTTTTGTTATCATTTACCTACTCGAGGACGAGCAGGAATTAAGCTTGGGGATGTTGATACGTCCAAAACGTATCTATAATTTCTGCTTGCTCCATGCCACTTTTGGGTGATATTGCTATGATATTCATACACTTCCATATACTTTTGATCATATTTGGACTAACTTACTAATCCAGTGCACCCCAGTGCCAGTTTCTGTTTTCGGCTGTTTTTGTATTTCAGGTTTTCACGTTTCGAGAACCGCCCAGAAAAATCCAGAAAAATTATATAAAAAATCAGCGTACCGGAAACAACACTGCGTCCGAAGGGCAGCCTGGGGGGGGCACAGGGGCTCCAGGCGCCCTGTGGGCGCCCCCCCCCCCCCCCCGGGCCGCGTCGGGGGGGCGCCTGGGCCCCCCGAGGTTCCCCCGGTGCCCTACTTTGGCATATATTTAAAGGGTTCCCCGTAACCCTCAGAAAGGGACTTCTTTTCGCGATCCCATCTCTGTTCCGCCGCCGCCGCCGCTTCCAAGATCGGGAGCACCAGGAGAACTCTTCCCGGCACCCTGCCGGAGGGGAGGATCACCACCGGGAGCTTCTCCACCACCATGGACGCCTCCCGGATGACTCGTGAGTAGTCTCCCTTGGACCATGAGTCCATGACCAGTAGCTATGTGATGTTCTCCTCCCGTTCTTGTGCTTCACTAATTAGTCCTCGTGAGCTGCCCTACATGATCGAGGCACCTATGTAATCCTTATGCTGTTGCTATGTTCAGTTTGCTGGGATCCGATGGATTATGAGATTATGTTCAGATTGATCTTGAGTAATATATTTGATTCACCTCTTTTATATTTTAGTTCATAAGTAATTCTTGCATGTTCTCCGTTGTTACTTATTGCTTTGGCCGAGTAGTAGGTAGTGACTCCAAGAGGGAACGTTATGCTCGATTGTGGGTTCATGCCCCTCGATGACTAGCTTGAGTGACAGAAACATGAGTCTAGGGGATGTGCTGTTGCCACAAGGGGGAAAACAACGGTGCTTGTGCCCGCGGGTGCAAGGATTGTTTACTCTACGCAAAGTTCTTTTAATGCAGTTGTCTGTTGCATTGAGTTTACACTATGGGTGGGACTCGCAACTTAATACCAGCGAGATGTTCTGGATAGATATCTCAAGGTGGATGATTAGTAGTAGATATTGATGGATTTCGGTCTACTTACTTTGGCGTACCGCCCATGCTTTGAACCTCAACCTTTCTTGCAATGTAGTCAGCATTGGTTTGCGTTCGTGGTCCTGTCAATTGCCCAGCTGTAATTTGTTTACCTCACATAGCTGTTTTATCGTCTTTTGGGAGAGAGACATCACTAGTGAACATCATGAGACTCCGGTCCATATTACCATCATTGATCACATCACTATTTACTTTCCGCTATTTTATTTACTATTGCAAAACACTATCTATCACTACCATCATATTGCTTTTAACCCTTTGTGAACTACAAGGCCGGAGAGATTGACAACCTCTCTGTACTCGTTGGGAGCAAAGTTATTTGTATCTGTGTGCAGGTCCACGTTGATTGCTAATTGCGCCATTAGCAATTGACACCTACTTGTTGAACCTAGGAGTCTCTGGGGATTCGATCCTTGGTATCTTTGCTAAGGGAAAACACTTCTACTTACTGCATCTTACACCTTCCACTTGGGGTAACCAACGAGGGGTTCGAGGCCCATCAAATGGGCGTGCCACGGTCGCGGCGAGGGGTGCCGCGGAAGCCTGTGCAGGCCGACCCTGCGCGGAATCCGGCCAGGGTAGCGACCCAGCGGCTCGGGACGGTGATTCCTGCTGGATGGCCACCGCGCGGCGCTCGAACGCGCGGGCGTAGTACATCGCCGTCTGGAGATCCTGGGGTCCGCGAAGCTCCACGTCCACGCGGATGTGATCCAGAAGGCCACCGACAAAGAGGTCGGCCCATTGCTACGCCGTCACGCCTGATGCATGGCACGCCAGGGCTTGGAAGCGGTCGGCGAAGTCCTGCATCGTGGAGGTGAAGGGAAGGCGGCCGAGCTCTGCCAGTCGGCTCCCGCGCACCGGAGGACCAAAGCGAAGGAGGCAAAGCTCGCGGAAGCGCTCCCAAGGGGGCATGGCGCCCTCGTCCTGCTCGAGGGCGTAATACCAGGTCTGTGCCGCGCCGCGGAGATGGTACGAGGCAAGCCAGGTCCGCTCCGATGCGAGGGTGCGCTGCCCGCGAAAGAAGTGGTCACACTGGTTGTGCCAGTTGAGGGGATCCTCCGTGCCGTCATAGGTGGCGAAGTCGATCTTGGCGAACCGCAGCGGTGTCCGGGTCGGAGCGCCATGTCGAGATGGCTCGGAGGTGCGGAGCAGCGAGGCGGGTGGCGCCTGGTCGGAGTACTCCGGGTAGGCACCCGCGGAGCCGGATGGCCCGCTGAACTACGGAAACGGGGTCGGCTGCTCCGGAGCCATGGAGTAGACCGGCGCAGGCGAAGACCCAGCCGCCCATGCTGGTAGTCGCAACGGGGATGGCGGAAACCGGACTTGATGTATTGGAAGGCCGGCTGGCGAGGACGCCCCCGAGCTGGGCAGGGGTGGCGCTGGTGGTTGCAGCGTCGGCTGTGAAGGGTGGACGGGTGCGTCGTTTGCCGCGGGGGAAGGCGGTTGCAGATGCCAGAGGGAAGCCGTAGCTGGCGGCGGCGGCAGATGTCATAGAGGAGCCGCGGCCAGAGTGGTCCCTTCGGGGTGCCCCACCTGGAACGGCTGCAGCGGCAGCCCGGTGCAGGCCGGCGCGCCCTGGGCTGGCCACGGGAGCGCGGGGGCCCCGGCCTGGAACGACAGCAGCTGCTGCCCGCTGTAGGCAGGCGCGCCCAGGGGCGGCCACGGTAGCGTGGGGTGGCCGTAGGCGGCGATCGGCGCAGCCGGTGGGGGTGCGTACGGCCCGGCCATGTACTGGTGGTACTGGTTCAGATGGAGTCCCTGCACGGCCGTCACGAGATCCCGCAAGGTATTGGTGATCTGTTCCGGCGTGAAGACGACGGTTGTCGGCGGCGCTGAGGTGACTGGGGTTGGCGGCGAGGGGGAGCCCGAGGTGGTGACCTGGCCCGACAGCAGAGGGGCCCCGACGGAGGTCACCGGAACGGTGGCCAGCGGAGCGGTGGTGATGCCGGGCAACGTTGGCGTGGATGATGATGACGACATGATCGCAACCGAGTCTCTGGATACCAAATTGGTAGAACCAGGGATTCTACCGGTTCTGCTCCGAAGGTGTAGGGGAAGGATGGAGCGGGGCGATGTGACGAGCGGGCGCGCCAGTGGCTGGGCGCCGTCGCGTTGGAGGAAGATGGCAGCGGCGGCCAGGTCGTACATAACACTTCTCCCCGCCTGCACAAACAGTTCGTCCTCGAGCTGTAAGGTGGGGAAGCGCTTGTTGAACTCATCAAGGTGATCAACCAGTGTCAAACACCTTCTCGGCATCTGGGGCGGCCAGGTCGGCGACGACGGCATCCTCCGGAATGTAGTCTGCAACCTCCAAGTAGAAGAGTCGCTGACAGACGTGGCCGGGCGTGTAGGGTTCATCGCAGTTGAAGCACAACCCTTAACGACGACGCTCGAGTAGCTCAGCTGAGACGAACCAGCGGAACGGACGTGCCGCTGTCGCGACGAGGGATGCCGCGGAAGCCTATGCAGACCGACCCTGCGCGGAATCCGTCCCGGTCCGCTGGGTCGCTACCCTGGCCCTGGTATGATACTCGGCTCATGGTACGCGATACAAAGATCTGGACGCTACGTCTATATATATATTTTACATTAAGTTGGCATGCATCTCAGGAACTACTCTAACAAAAATGGTTAAAAGAAATCGGGCCACAAGTGTACTGATGACCACGCCGTGATTTTCTCGCCTTCCTTTTCTTCACACCAAGCGTTCTGCTCCGGGAAGTATCTCAAATCATCTCAAAATAAAAAGGAAGTATCGCGAACCCCTCACCATTGTTCTTCTCCAAAGCTCCAGCGGACCAGTCTCCCGTGGATCCATCTGCAGGTCCCATATCGTCACTGGCCCCCCGTGGATCCAATATCCAGGCGCCATATCCGTCATTGACGGAAGTGGGACGGGAGAGGCCGCATACAGCGGCGGACAGGTCGACGGCCGGCCGGCCGCCGGCAGGCGAGTGGCAGATGGCGGAAGAACGGACCACGGAAGTCCCGTGGTGGAGCGCGATTTCCTGGTGCTCAGGTAAGCCTCAATTCATCAAGAACTCCATCGGGGTCACGACTAACGACCAATCCATCGATCCTGCTCGATCCGGCCTCGTCCCCGAGCCACGATCTGGGTAGATCGACCCCGGGTCAGGGACGCACCAATGACCGACGAACCAGCCTATTTGCTTCCCCAAGCACTTATTGATCCAGAACTTGATTAAATTAGAGCCTAACGCAAAGATTCAGAGGCTTTTGCCATCAGTACAATGCATCATGGTGGGTGGACTTCATTTAGTTTGTTCCCTCAGCCTTGTTTAGTTAGATGGGATCAACGAGGTCCTTGGTTTCATCCATGTGGATCAGACATCTCACACCGTTCCAGGACAAAAGCTTCTTCGCATGTGGCGAGGGGGGGTGATAGCCGTCCCAAATTTGGACTGGTGCCGCAGCCATCCGATCTGGCGGATCGTAACCGTCAGATGCCCTTGTCTTCCTATCACGTACGTCTCTCTCTCTCTCGCCTGCATCTAGCCGGCCACACACAATCTCCGACAGCCGTCCCTCGCCGGCCATGTTCATCGCCGGTCCCCGCCCCCGCCGACTGTCCTCATCGCCGTTGGCCGCCCTCGCTGGCAGTCCTCGTTATTGTTTGCCTGTCCTCGCCGCCCGCGGTCACCACGCTCATCAGCCTCTGTTTGTAGCAAAAACGAATCCGGTAGTAGCGAAAAAAACAAGTCAGTTCTAGCAAGAAACAAGTCGCTGTGTGCGGTCACCACGCTCGCCATCCCTTGGTTTGTAGCAAAAAAGAAACCGGTGGTAGCAAACAACGGAACCGGTTGCAACTTTTCATGGTCGTCCATGGCTTTCGTCGTCTATGGTTGAACCTTTTTCGCCCTAGCTCGGTTGAACCTTTTCTCGTAACCGGTAGCAACTTTCGGGTTACACAATGCTCCACCCCCAAAAAATTAGTCTTCTGGTTGAAAATCTTTTTCCTGAACGATTGTAGCTTTCTTTTGACTGATTGCAGCTTTCTTATGAACGATTATAGCTTTTCCATTGCATGGTGTCTCGGTTGGTTGAAGCTTTTCAAACGGTGGAAGCTTTCGCATGAACGGTTCCAGCATCACCCCGCTGTCACGCCATGGCTGGTCGCATGCCATTGATGGACACCAGCGCTGCTCGCAGCCCTCTTGCAGCTCCCCCGCCTCGTGACTTCTCCACCCTCGGCGTCTTCTCTGCCCCCGCCGTGGCTCGCCGTAGCAGTAGAAAGGCTCGTCACGCCGGTCCGCTTCGCGCGGCGGAGGAGATGGAGGAAAAGGAGCGGCTGCTAGGCGTCATGGGGGAGAAGCAGATAATAAAAAAAAATATTCGAAGCAGGAGTGTTGCGCCACGCACGATGGAAAGCGATCGCAAGGCACGCGCTCGTTCGGTGCAAGTTCCGCCGGCGCTCCAGACGTAAACGTTTGGCCGGGTGTGAAACTTTCGGCCTAGTTATAGTCGATCCATGTTGAGTCAACTCCTTATCAATAGTGACATGACTTGTTCTCCATCAACTGGTCGTCTCGTGTACGTCCTTGAACGACCAGGCAGGCATCTCCTCTTCGGGTTATCTCTCCGGTTCTCTCCTCTAGAGTAGCGTTGCAAGAAAAGCTCGAGGCTCGTGAGCCGCTCGAGATTGACTCAATTTTTGGCTTGATTCGAGATCGACTCGAAAATAAACGATCTGAGTTTGCACACTTTATTCAGCTCGACTGATTACACTTTATGAGCTCGCTCGTTTCTCAATTGAGCTGCACAAAGTGTTCAAACTCAGATCGTTTTTTTTTTCGAGTTGGTCTCGAATCGAGTCAAAAATCGAGTCGATCTTGAGCGGCTCACGAGCCTCAAGCTTTTCTTGCAGCCCAACCTGCAGACGAGCAGCCGGTGCAGGTACACATGGATCACTGTGGTCCGCTTGATCTGCTGACTCCTGGAGGCAAACATTTTTTCAAATGTGTATCATGAATTTACACCTAAAATTAATATATGCCACCCTCTCTAACCCCCTCTCGGCTCTTGTAAAATTGTCATAAGCCACAATTAGGGCATCCTCTGTGTTGAAGCATGTCGGCCATGAAAACCAGGACATTATGATGAGCCATGCAAAGAATTTGTGCTTTGCTAGTGCTCAATTATTCCGAATAACTGGTTGTGTTAAGGAAACGATCGCCAATCTGAGCAGATTATGCCAAAGATATCGAATATATGCCCGAAGTGTTAACCTTTCAAACAATGCCATCCTCAACATCCTCGGTGAGGTGAACTTCTTCCAGACTGACCTTGTAGCTCCAAATATTCAATTATAAGTTGCATGGTGAGGCCTGATATATATTGATATTTATAATCCAAGGCCATGGTCCTAAGATTTTTGCACAGTAAGGTTTTTGCCCTTGGATATATTGCAAAAATAAATGGAGCTATATATTTTGGTTTGCAGCCCCCAATCCAAAGTCATCCTGATTCCATAACAAATTTCTTGTGAAATAGGTTGGTTTCACATATTGCTAGTGAATAAAAAAATTGTTTCACATTTTTCTAGTGAAAATGGTTTGTTTCACATACAAAATGTGAAACGTCAAATTTAAACATGTTTAAAATGTATCCAAGATCTAGTTCTAAAGATCTTGACGCTAACAATTCAAATATATAAACCAGTTCACAAACGAACTTATATTTGAAAAGATGTGAGTGGCTTAAATTGTCCAAGATGAAATAAAAGGGCATGGATTTGTTTCGGATGAAGAGAGAGAAGAGATGCTGCTTGCATGCGTGAAAAAGTACTGCTAGTACTTATTCCCTCACAAGACGTATGATGGTGGTGAGCCAAACACTTAAATATACACATATAGGAATTGCAATACTGTGATAATACATCTTTGTGGGCCAGCTGTTGCACCAATCTTGACGAACAATGAACGGATAGATATCTGCCGGTAGGTATCGTTAACACGCAAACTGACTTTCTGGGTTTCAACAGGCTCTAGCCTACCCTCTAAAAATACAAAAAGAAATGACTACTACACGTCCCAGCCCATCAACCCAATCTTTCATTCTTATAAGCCCACAGGTAAATAGCACACAACACATCCAGTACGCAAGCATGATAGCTAGATGACAGACCCTCAGGCTCCACAGTTGCCCACGGCGGACCATCCGAGCAGAGAGGCGGACAAGCATTTCATTTTTTTTTTCTCTTTATAAGTAGGGAATGCCAAATATATAGTCCAATTGATATGTTTCAAAAACTTTAGAACAATTACAGTAAAAACTACGTGTTTTCAGTATTAGTCTTGGAAATTTTAAGCTTACTTGAAGATAAAGGATGAAGAGATAATGGCTATATTTTGCTAAACAAATTCAAATTTTGGTTTAAATTTTGATATATATTTTTTAAAAAATCTAGCAAATACTGCATGTTTAATAATCAAGGAAAGTTTGAGCTTGTTTGGAGAAAAAGGACCGGGAGATAATGACCTTCATCCGGAATTACTTGTCGCTCAATCGGATATATCTAGACGCATTTCAATGTTAGACACACACGTGTAAGCGACAAGTATTTCCGGATGGAGGGAGTATTTAACTAGATAGAATTAAAGTTCCATTCAGAATTTGATATTAAAAAGAAGCAAAAATTGACAGTGATAATACATATATTTTCATTAGTATTCTGGCAAAATCTTAGCTTATTTGGACAAAATGATTACGAGATAATGCCTTTTTCTCTTTAAAATGATAATTACTTTTCTCATCGTTAACTTTGAATCCATCCTTCATTTTGTTCCTAAATTCACCATTCACTAAGGTTGTGCATACAATGCATGCAGACACACATGTGCAGTGCATTGTCCCGTTCAGTGAGACTGTAGCTCTCTCACCACAATAGTATCGCATGGAGGGGACAAGTGATGCCTACGGTGGCCACGATGGCGGCAAGATCCTGCCACCCAAGCATGCTGTGGTGGTTGGGGCGCCGCAGCCGGCGGTGGTGCACAAGGTTATGGCACAGCCGCCACAGAGCACAACGAGCAAGATGAAAGGGAAGGTGAAGGAGACCTTTTTCCCCGACGACCCGTTCCGGAGCTTCAAGGGGCAGCCGCTGCGGAAGAAGTGGCTGATGGCGGTCAAGTACGTGTTTCCCATCCTGGAGTGGGTGCCCGGCTACTCCTTCTCTCTCTTCAGGTCGGATCTCATCGCCGGCATCACCATTGCGAGCGTCGCCATCCCTCAGGCATGTGCACGCACTAATGATTCCTAGACAAGATTGTGGGTTTGCATATTCAGAGACCGCGTAGCGTTTATCACGTGCATGCAGATGAAATTATATTGCTATAGCCCGTTATAATTTGGAAGCTAACCTGTGCTTGCATGTTTAATTATTCTCCACGAACGCCCTGCCTTACCAATTGTGCTGCTCCTACTGTCTTCCGTATGTGCTCTTTGCAGGGTATTAGCTACGCGAAGTTGGCAGACCTGCCTCCGATCATGGGCCTATGTACGTATGCAGCTGCTTTCCCTTTCTATTTTTCATGGTAATATGCGTATCATTGATATTATAAAGATTATAGTACAAGCCACGTAAATACCGACTGACAAAACTAAAAAGACATCAGAATGCTAGCATTTGCACAAAGGAATATCAGCCAAGAAGGAAAATTACAAGCAAAACCGAAAATTCTCTAAGCTTGACACCAACTTCCGTTACCTGGCTTTGGCACCACCACAGTAGTTACCAAATAAAAAAATGACGCATATGCTTTCCCATTCTACGGGCAGTACCTAGCGTGCGAGTTAACAATTGACGTATACATCATACATGTGTGCAGTTTCGAGCTTCGTGCCGCCTCTGGTGTACACGCTGCTGGGGAGCTCCCGTGACCTGGCAGTAGGCCCGACGTCAATCACGTCGCTCATCATGGGGTCCATGCTGCAAAAGGGTGTGCCAGAGAGCCCCTCCGCGGATCCGACGCTGTTCGTGCAGCTCGCCTTAACCTCCACCTTGTTTGCCGGCCTCCTGCAGGCCTCCCTCGGCATCCTTAGGTAACTTCCAATGATCTGATGCATCCAACAACCAATCTACCTACGTTCAAACAAAATATCGATGCACGGACACATTAATATGCATGTGTTGATGTTGTTCGATTTGCGCAGGCTGGGTTTCATCATCGACTTCTTGTCCAAGGCGACGCTGCTAGGGTTCAAGGCGGGCGCGGCGATCATCGTGTCGCTACAAGAGCTCAAGGACCTGCTGGGTATCGTCCACTTCACTGACGAAATGAGCCTCGTCACCGTCATGGCCTCCGTCTTTGAGCACACCAACGAGGTCGCCCATCCATCTTTCTAGCTCAGAACCCCTGCTGCATGCATATATACACGCACATATATGCACGGTGCATGCGTGCATGCTTAGCTAATGGTTGATTTCGTGCAGTGGTCGTGGCAGACGATACTGATGGGTGCGTGCTTCCTCGTACTCCTGCTGTCAGCCAGACATGTGGTACGTACGTGTGGCCATGCGCTTCCTTTCTTCAATTCAGCTCTTGTGCTGTACCGTTGATCACTGGCGTCGATCGTCTACTCTCTTGCGCGCAAATGTTGTTTCTGCTCTGCTTTTATTTTCTCAAATGATGGTAAACCCTCCGGCCTCTGCATTCACATATCCATCTAAATTAAACCAAAATCATTCCAGATGTTACATGAGTGGAGAAAAGAAAGCATAGAATGACCCGATAATTAAAATACACAATATAAATATATCCTTTTCACCGGTTGCTATCCGAACCGGTTGGACATAGCATGTGCAATCCTCTTCCACTAGCTGCACCTAAAATTCATGGACTAGCGGGAAACTCCAGTTCTCCCGCACATGGATCCCTCTCTTAGTTCAAAAAATAGCATGCAAAGTTTTCTTTGGAAGTTTCAACCTGTTCAAAGCACAATCATTTTGGCAACTCTAGTTCACCACACTAAGGCTGGTCACAATGGGCAGGAACATAAGGTAGTAACCTACACATTTACCTAGACTATGTTACTACCTCCACAGTGGATAGGAACATGTAGGTAGTGTCATGCAACGATGCATTTATTAGCTTATAGACTCATTGTTTCTTGGAGTATGTGATGTTCCGGTAACTTAGCTAGTTACCACTAGCACTTCTCTCTTCATTAAATATGTGCCACATAAGCAATGTTGTATTGGAATAAGTGATGTTACTCCTAAGTTCCACCCCATTGTGACCAGCCTAAAGCATGTGCTCCTAAACAGATCTGAACTTTATGTTTCGGGTGGACCCCAATCAACCAGTTTCCGAACATATTCGTTGTACTACATGTTGGTGGAGGGACTTTAAAATCTACATGGATGGTACCCCACCCAAAAGGAGGGAGGCAAAAGGGCAAGATAAGAATAAATGATGAATTGTTTCCTAATGGAACATAAGCAGCACGTCTTGCACACCCTGCCATCTGTGTTTTGCAAGGTTGTTTCACTAGGACCATACCTTTGTCCATGCACCACACAAAAATCACTATTTTTAGCAACAGTTTAATTGTCCACATGTATTTCTTGTGGAAAACTGGAGCCAATGTCGATGAGGTCTGTGTACATGGACTGAATTGAGAAGACCTGAGACATATGTAACTTCCAATGTAATGGAACACATCGGGTTCATGCGATAATTTGATCCCGTATTAACCTATGGACCAGATGCAACCATGTCGTCCACTTATCTTCAGTAAGCACACTACAAAACTTGATATTCTGCCAGACTCGTCCCTACCGCCGAAGCAACGAAAAAGTCTTGTCACTTCACGATATTATACAGGCTCAGGTATTAAAGTCCAAGAGGCATGTCAACTAGCCACGTGTCATCAAAATCTCGTGTTAAGGCCCATACCCATCAGTAAGGAACACCTGCAAAAGAGATCAGCCTACAATCTGTGCATTTCTGTAGAGAAACATTCTTACAATACTGATATATTTCCAAATAAAAATTAGTTGGGAATAATAAAGGTCTCGAGCCATACTTCAATAGCAAAGTGCTCGTGGCAACCCTGTTTAACTCCCCTTCTGCTGAACTATCACAGAACATTTCATTTTCAGAACCTAAAATTAGAACTTTGTTTTTACCTGTTGATGTAGCTATGTCCTGCAGCAGTACTTATTCATCTGGCTCTACATGTGAATACACAGAGCATGAGGTGGCCAGAATTCTTCTGGATTTCAGCATGTGCTCCCTTGGTATCTATCATCATATCCACGGTGCTCATTGTCCTCTTCAAAGGACAGAACCACAACATAAGCACCGTAAGAAACAATAAAATGGAATAATTGTTCATATATTACAACTTGTTATGCAATATGATGGAAAACAGGAAGTGTATGCATCTTTTCGCCGCAGATTGGGCACCTCAAATGTGGCCTGAATCACCCGTCATGGGACAAACTACTCTTTGATCCAAAATATCTAGGACTCACCGTGAAGACTGGCCTCGTCACCGGTATCATCTCCCTTACAGTACGCTAATCATCCTATGCATAACCTCACATTGCATTAGAAATTAGAAAAGTAGTTGATTTTTTTTCATAACTGTTCCCACTAACAAGCTGACATATGCCCTAAATTTTACTCTGTCAGGAAGGAGTAGCTGTTGGCAGGACATTTGCTTCAATCAAGGACTACAAGGTGGATGGTAACAAAGAGATGATGGCCATTGGGTTGATGAACATTGTGGGCTCATGTACATCATGCTATGTTACAACAGGTAACCCACATTTCGGACTAAAATGAACTCCAATATTTTCGTGCATTCTTGACAAGGTTCCCAGACTCTGCATCATATGATGCACGCAACCATAGGAAGAAAGATTGATTGCTCTCTCTATTCCTATCAGGAGGATTTTCTCGCTCTGCTGTGAATCATAATGCCGGCTGCAAGACCGCCATGTCCAATGTGATCATGTCTCTGACAGTCATGGTCACACTGTTGTTTCTCATGCCATTGTTCGTCTACACCCCGAATGTCGTCCTTGGAGCCATCATAATTGTTGCTGTAATTGGCCTGCTCGATTTGCCTGCGGCATACCATCTCTGGAAGATGGATAAGATGGATTTCCTTGTGTGTTTGTGCGCATTTATTGGTGTCATCTTCTTCTCAGTCCAACAAGGCCTCGCAATAGCGGTAACCGACATAAATATTATTAAGATGCATTACTGATTTTTCTGTACAGGAAGTTCATAGTAGAATTTTTTTTATTGTTACTAAAATTTCCAAATTTGTAGGTTGGTATATCTATATTTAGGGTATTGATGCAAATCACAAGGCCAAGGATGATAATTCAAGGGAACATAAAGGGAACTGATATTTACCGAAACGTCCATCAGTATGAGGATGCTCAGAGAGTTCCTGGATTCGTGATACTAACAGTTGAGGCTCCTATAAACTTCGCAAACACCAACTATCTGAATGAAAGGTAAGAAGAAATTTCAAATTCTATAAAGAGATGTTCTTGTTAGGTTGTTGAACAACTTACAATGCAATATTTCATTTGTAGGACTAAAAGATGGTTAGCAGATGAAAGTTTTTCAGAGAATAAACAAACCGAACTCCGCTTCGTAATCTTTGATCTATCAGGTTTGTTACCCCCAACCAAAAAGGTGTTAACTGCTAAGTTTAACATCAGACCTCACTAACTGGTGAATGTTACTCTCCATTCCAGAATATAAGATAAATAATTTTATGTTTGACCAAGACTAGAGAGTAAAATATCAACATATGCAACACCTAATAGATAAAATATGAAAATACATTTCATGATGGATCAAATGATATCAATTTGGTATTGTAGATATTGATATATTTTTAGAGAAATTTGGTTAATCATGCACATGTTAGACTTTTGAGAAACTAATAGACCTTATATTTTGGAATGGAGGGAATATGTTGTTGGGGACACACGGTCAATTTCCGTGTTTCCATATGCACATGCATGCATCCACTAGAGGAAAAAAAATTGATGTCATGATAGATTCTCCTCCTTTAAGAAATTAAAATGTTTTGCAGCTTAAACTGTTGGTGGATCCAAAGTCTGTTTTTTCATTCAATCCATTGTCACGAGACCATTAAAACTAGATCTCATATTAGTATGTTTCGACGACTTTTTCGCCAGAAAAAACAATGTAACTACATGGCTACTACGCTGGTGAATGCGACCTAACACACTAGAGAAAATGTAGTAGGGGAACCTGGTAACCACACTTGTCTCATGTTGGTAACTATAGCATGGACAGGCCATTAGCTACATAACCACTATGCTTGACATTGTGGCATGGGAAGCCTGGTAACTCTAGCATGAGCAAACTATAACTATGACCTGAGAGGGCTAGTAACTATAGTACAAGCAGCGTGGTAACTATAGCACGAGAAATTCCGATAAATTCAGCATGAGTTGTTATGAACCGGTGTAGAAAGTTCAGAAAAAGACCTTGTGAGCTGGTGCAGATGTGAACAAAAAACGGCAGAACCATGTAAACTAGTACCGAAATGTGCATGAGTAAAGGTAGCTAGAATCATCAGTTTGGTTGCTATATTTTTGGAGTTTAAACTCTTAATAACAAGGTACAAGTATCATGAAGGGCGTGTTATGAAAGTTCCCAGGTTCTCCAAAACTTCCTAGATTCAGCTTCTCGCATGTCGTCTCGCTTCAGGTGATGATTTGAAAACGTCCGACTTCCTCGTAGCTTCTCTAGGTGGCGACTAGAAAGCGTCCGACTGCCTCATAGCTTCTCTGAGCGCCATGTTGAGCTGGCAGCCCAACCATGGGACTACAGGCCCGTTCGTTTCCCCCTTGGGTCGGCTAAAAGCTGCCCATTCCAGCCTGGATTATGAGGAGCGGGTTTGTGCGGTACCTGTACTAGCAAGGAGTAGACGGGTCGAATCATTTTCTTTGGCGGTGGCATTAAGGCCTTAAATAAGTCCAATTCCAGATACCGCTCCGTTTCCCTCGCTTAAAAAATTGCACTACAACCCAAGATGGCTTCGGGAATTTTAGCTTCTTGGAGCCAGTGGCGGAGCCACATGGGGGGCGAGCGGGGGCCAGACCCCCCCTATCGATCGCCCCCCCTCAACGATGCTCAGCGGGGACTAGTGTTGGATTCACACAAGGCTACGTTGAATTTTAATCTTTTTGGTCCATGGATACGCTGAATGTGTTGCCTAGTCTGCCGACTATTACTAATTAGGCCTGACCTCTATGTATCTAGTAGTTTCAAATAGCCCAAGCCCAAAATTTACAGCCCACAAGCCACGTGATCTGCTAGTCTGCATATACTATTACTTATCGATCGATTGGACCAATACAAACACAACACCGCTTTGTCATCCGTTTGCACGACTCCATCGTCGATCGTTTCCGCCGCCGCCACGGAGCTAGGGCTTAATCGATCAGCCGACCTGACCAACGAAGGTGCAGATTCCGCACGTCTGGTACGAGTCTACCACAACTCCACAAGTTGATCTACTAATTGGCAAACATCTCCTCCTCTCGACACTCACACCAATACTTGTGGATCTGTCTAATCTCATCCTAAGGTATGCTACATAGTATAAATATTAATTTTGCATTTAGATTATACAAAGTACTTCCTCCGTCGTTTTGCAAACAAAAACAGCTTACAAAACGATCATATATTATGGGGCGGAGGAAGTACTAGTTAGACTCAATTACAAATGGTAAATCTGTTCTTTAGTAACTAGAAAGCGTGAAGAAAAAGAGACCACCAATAAGAAACAATTGAAGCCATTTGTTTAAACCACCCACCCTACTGATGAAAATGCTGAGCAACATGTCTATATTTTACAATCTTTTAAATAGCTCGCTATAGCGTTTAGAAGAAGAATTGCGCTAAAGGACTTTAGTTCAAACACATGAACCAACATTTTAAATATCATGCTAAAGCTTCGTTATAGCATTTAGAAGACGTCCGCCTCTAAGAGGCGTGGCCCGCTATTTAAAACTATGAAATTTTAGGAGTGAAATCACTACAGAACTTACGTCTGATGGTTTGATGGGCCTGTTGTGCGTAAATATACATCTAAGCTAATAAAAAAACTGTATATATTTTAATGTAATTACAAAACAAACATTGTCATTGTTTGTATAATATCGACGCTATATTTAAGAATTGATATACATCGGTGCTGCATTTGTTGCATGTCCATTGTCCTCTTCGCCCCCGCCCCCTATGTTCAAATCCTGGCTCCGCCCCTGCTTGCAGGTAACACGTTCGGGGTGGTTCCTCACTGAGGCTTGTGAAGTTTGGAGTTGGAGGAAATAATAATAGGCCTGTAGTGTTGTGTGTGACATAAAAAAGAAACGTGTGTTGTGTGTATCAAAACAGTGTACTGCTCAACTGGTTGGTGTGTTGGAATTAACACGGAGTGCTTGGGTTTGATTCCCATCCACCGCGTAATCTTTTGGCTTTATAACATTGACTTGGGGTAGAACGCACTGAGGCTAGCGATTGTAAGTATGCCAAAAAAAAATTCATAGGAAATGGGCCTGACCTAGAGCTCGATGTGAGAACCTAGCCCAGGTGTGGACATGTGGTGCTAGCCAAGCATGGAAAAAAAATGGAAACAGAGCTCCACGTCGGGATACAATCTATAGAAATATAGGCTTGCCCGGGACGATCAACGGTTTGCTCGGTTCTATCACTATTTTTGGACCGTACGCCAAATACTTTTGTCGTATTACTTAACTCATACTCATAAACCATATGTATGTACTTGAGTGTTGGATGCATGTTAGAAATTTTGTATTTTCAGTAGCATCTTCACAGACACATCTTATTTTTGTCTCTTCAGCTGTCCCTGCAATTGATACAAGTGGCATAGCGTTTCTCATTGACTTAAAGAAACCAACAGAGAAACTTGGCTTAGAGGTAAATGTATGTACTCTCTCGGTTCATAAATACAAGTTTTTTTTAGATATTTTAACATGGACTACATACGGATGTATATAGACCTAGTTTAGAGTGTAGATTCACTCATTTTGCTTCGTATGTAGTCCATATTGCAATATCTAAAAAGACTTATGTTTAGGAACAGAGGGAGTATGTGTGTGTATATATACACTGACTTTTCTTGTTCCTAAGCTGCCAATTTTAGTTACGTGGAAAATTAACGTTTTATTACCTCTGCCTTTGCAGCTTGTACTTGTGAATCCAACAGGAGAGGTCATGGAGAAAATACAACGAGCGAATGACCCACACAACCATTTCAGGCCAGATTGTCTCTATTTGACCATCGGGGAAGCAATTGCCTCGCTTTCTGAAGAGGCCAATATGGCAATACCATAGAGTGGTTTGCCGAATTATTATTTTGATCAGCTGGTTGAACTGCTAAATTTTCATAGCCTTCACATCCATGAAAGTGTCTTGCAACAAAGCCCTTTACAACTTTGCTTGTAGCTATATTCCTTTCCTTTTCAGTCTATGATGGAAATTAGGTACAAGGAAAGTTACAGTTACACGCTGAGTTGTATTGTATTTACAGGGTATGAAGCTGCTTTCTAGTAGAACATTTGTATCCTAGGCAATATAAATATAATGTAATATATGCCAACATATTAGCACATTCGCGCAGTGGGGGAGGGGTGGCAGAGTGTGCCGTCACCTGGGCTGACGGCGTGCGGTATTGTGACGGTTTAACGGGAGGAGCACCTGTAGTCCGGCCCCAAGGATGTAGCCGAGTTCGGTGAACCTCGTTAATAAATCTCGCTATCGTGCTTGCTTATTTCTCGGATAATCGACTATGCACTTTGATTATTATAATAAGTGGAATCATCAGAAAGGTTGTGAAGTTGAAGACACACATGAGCCCGCCATCCCACTCCAGACTGTCGCTATCGCCTGGGCCACCGTTACTTCCCTTTGCATGGCGCTGCCCCACATCTGCATCCAGGGATGTAGCCAAGCCCCAGGCTGCCCAGGCCATGGCCCTGGTCGTGGAGTACAAATCCTTCGTTGACAGTTGCTACAGTAGCACACTGTAGCTACAGTACCTACAGTAGCGCCAAGGGTGGCCCGGGGCGTGGGTAGATCCTGGCTACGGCACTGTCTGCATCCACATGCCTCCGGTTCCCCTTCCTCATCTCGGCCGCCGCCCTGTCCATTTGCCCTTCTCCCTGTCACCCCACTAGACCCTCGAGATAGCAGATGAAAGCTGCTTCGACGGAGGGGCAGGGATCAGTGCAGTAGTGCAAGGCGGTAACTGAATATTTATACTGGATATTACGGAGAAATAAGAGATTTTAGTGTTTTCTAAGAAATTGGTTGGATCCAAACCCCTGATTGAATTTTGGAGTAGCTGAAGTTGGTGCAGCCGTACTGAACTGTCTATGCATGCATTTTAGTTTAGTACTCCCTCCGTCGCAATATAAGTGTCTCAACTTTGCACTAACTTTAGTATCACAAAGTTTCTTTGTAGCTCGGGCTACGTGGTACCCCTTATCTTCATCATCCAATTCGGCATCGTGATCTGTGCGAATGCATTTGTCTTTTTTGTTTCTCTCAAACGAGACAACATATGAACTTCAAACTTTGCAGGCCGAACAAACATTAGAATATCAATGTGGGAAAAAACTTTCAGATTTTTTCATGCATTTTAAATACTTAAAATAATATTTTTAGTCAAACAAAATGTCATTTTGTATATTTATATCAGACCAAAAAATCTGAAAGTTTTTTCACACATTGATGTTCTAATGTTTGTTCGATCTGCAAAGTTTGAAGTTCATATGGTGTGTCGTTTGAGAGAAACAAAAAAGAGAAATCTTCATGTTGTAAGTTAGTTGAAGAGTACGAATCTCAAAGCAAAACTGAAGGGTTGAGGATAAGAGGTTCCATGTAGCCTGAGCCACAGAAAACCACACTTAGTATCAAGTTGTACTAAGGTTGGGACACTTATTTTGGGACAGTGGGATTACCTCATATTCCCATATTGTTCCATCAGGAAGAACTGAAGACCCTTAGGTGTGCCTCCTTTCCTGGAACTTAGCTTTTGGGCTAATGTCGGAGCATGGAAAAAAATGGGCACATTAGAAAGATCCATCTAGACATTATAGGTTTTGTATTTATCATTTCTTCTACTACCACAGTCTCCAAATATAACACGTTTTAGATATTTCAATATGAAATACGTATGTATGTACATACTCATTTTTTAAAATGGTCATCGGGGGGGGGGGGGGGGGG
>LR738714.1:804296669-804327387 GCA_902687465.1 Secale cereale
GGGGGGCCTCTGCAGGGAGGAGAGGAAATCACGCCACAGCCCGGCGTGTTCCTTTAGGGTATTCGTCTTTAGACGGTGAGTCCACAGAATCAGGTCCGTATGTATTTTTTATTGGAATCTCTAAAATGACTTATATTTATAAACGAGGGAAGTAGTTACAAATTTACTTTGCTTGATATCAGTATTCTGCCGCTAAACTAAAGACGTAGTGGCTTCAATTCCTGGGAGAATTCATTATTCTTCGCCAGGAACTATCCGGTCAGAACGAGTTGTTAATCCTAAGAATGTGTTCATATCCTATGATTCATTTAGTCACTATTTATGGGTTGAAGTTCTGACAAAGTTCTCACTCTTTAGCAGTACTGTCTGAGCATAATAGACACGATGTAGATGGCTTGTTGCACCATTTGCTCTTTCTGGATGTAGGGTGTCTACTATACCTGTAATTGCTTTACTGTAGAAAACTAAATAAGAAAATGTAAAAGTATGTCCTGTAAACTAAAAAAACCTTGTCCAAAGTACACCTTATGCTAGTAAAGATGACTGCTAGTATATTAACAGTTTTACCATTTACCAATAAACTTATGGTCTTAAATTGATGATTAATCTTCTCTGAATTTATTCATAAAGTATTTTTTCCGCCTCAAGTGAACAATGTATGCCTGGGCTGGACACTTGGGCCTAATATTACTGTGGGCAAACCTTGTTCAAATTATTGAAATCAATACTTGTCCAATAGTTGCTGCCGATGGTAGGGAAGGTCGTAGTATTCCTATCCCTATGTTATTGCTTATGCAAGCAATCTGGACATCCTACCTTGCCATCTACAATGCAATACCAATTAATTACTGGAGAACATATACTTTCTTTCGGTCTTTGCTATTCTATTCACAAAATTGGTGTTGAAGTTTTATGCATTTCGAAAGGCCGGGTGTTCCTTTACTCTGGGCGCAATCCTAGACTTATAATTGGGCACCTGGATTAATTGAAAGAGGATAGCCGACACATAGCACACATGGTATAGCCTGAGCATTTACCTCCTCTTATAGTTATGGGAGAAGATGAACAATTGGTAGAGAAACACCCTCGGGGTTACAACATTAAACAGAATGGTGAACAACAATGACTTGGTGACTATTCATAAAATTTGGCAATTGGATGATGTGCTTTTCGGGTCAGTGTCGATTTGGCAATTGACATCAGGATTTATGATTTTCATTCGCCCTATTCAAGATGTTACACTCTCTATCTGCAGGTTACACAGCTGTTGATGCAGGCATGATGAAAGCCCAAAATTTCTTTCGGGATGTGTTGCTCGAGGATAGTGATGCTTAAAGATTGTTTATAGTGATTGAAGATGAGCTTTCATTTCTACATGATTACTACTATTGAACCCTTCCAATATCCTATTCAAAGAGTTGGCTTTTCATATTGAACATCCTTACCTCATTGTTGACTATGATATATTGCTTACTTCTTGGGATAGGGATTTCCATTCTAGTCATAGTGCCCAGTTCAATCAAACATGGTTAGATCACTTGCTCTGTATGGTGCAATAATTTTGTTGAGGCCAGCAACGTTCATATCAAGAATAATACCAACACAGTTGACCAAAGTGGCCCTGATTTGCAGTTATGTAGTAATCTGGCAGCAATCATCTCGTAAGATGCGAAGATGGGTTAGCCGTATGCTGCAGTGGAGATGCAAGCTGATAACGCATTGGGAGGACAAAATGAACCAGTGCTCAATGTTGGTGCTCCACCCAAGAAGGACAACAATTTCTCATGCGTCTTCTTCGTTTCCTGGACGACCAAAAGAAGAAAATGAAGGTACTATCTTTAGTGAAGGTTGCCATTGGTGAAGCTCTGAAGAGCCACACTAGGGCTCCTCAAAGAAATCATGGCACTGACGGATTTCTCTGGGCTTACACTAGGAAAGACACGATTGACACTATACTCATATGGCACATGGCCACAAGCATTCTTGAGGTGAGGTACCCACTGTCCTCCGATTCTTCTGACAACAAGATCGTTGCAAGTCGCATGTCTTGGTACTGTGCATACCTGGTGGCGTGCCGGCCTGGACTACTCCCCAACGACGACTCATGGTGCTGAAGCCTATACATGGCCGTCAAGAAGGACTCCATGCGCGTCCTCGCTGGCATTGGTGGTGTCGATGGGAATGAGCAGCTGGTGGCGTTGCTGAGTGACAGGTCGAAGCACGAGGTGCTCAAGAAGGGCAAGAGGCTTGGCAAGCAGCTGGTGGAAGGCGAGGAGGAGGAGGCCGCATGGAGGATGCTCGTCAGGTTTTGGTCCACGATGATCCTAAGCATTGCTCTGCCAGGCAGGCTCAAGGGGCACGCGGAGGCCGTCGCCCGCAGTGGCGAGCTGGTGACGCTGATGTGGGTCCTGTTGATGCATGGTGGGACTGGGCCGCCTGCTTCGGCTCCTGTCGCCGGAGTGTGAGACCTTTAGGCATCTCCAACACCGACCCTTAAATCGTCTGCATCTATTTGGACCACGGAAACCATAAAGGCGATCTTGTATCGGTTCGCAACATGGTTCGGATGCACTTTTCCCGCAAACATAGGGCTTTGCAAAAGTCCGGACCATTGCCATGCCCACTTCTGACCACTCTAGCCCACCCGAAACCCCTCCCTTCGGCATGTTTCCTGCCTGAAACAGTCAGCACCTCTCCAGAGCGTCAGTGCCCGCATTCATGCCCGACCAGAGCAGACGCAACCGCTCACTGGCACAACTTCTCGATGCAGACGACTGCTACTCATTGAAATGACATGACGGTGGCCTGCCCGTCCGTCTGCTCCCACATTAATGAAATGCAGTTGCTGAGGCGACTACTCCGACGCCACCCGTCCATCCCTCTACCACCCACCATTTGCTACATAAACTGGTGCCCCGGCCATAGCCGCAGTTATCCGCCTCTAATCCCTCTCCGCATCACTCCCACCATAGACTGCTACCCCTTCGAAGCTCTCTGGGATGGGTTGACGCATGACCATAAGAAGGAAATGGTCGCCATTGCTGCTGGCTGGTTGGCCGCCATTGCTGCCAGCTGGTCGGCAGGCCAGCTAAAGGACGACGATGTCCCAATGGAGGACGCGGCCGATGACGAGACGACATAACCCTCCTCCTTCGCGCAACCCACGCCGGCGCATTGCACCATGACCATCGGCGAGGTTCGTGCCCATTCCATGGACATGGTGGGGGAGGAGCAGGACGAGTAATTCTGGAAAAGGCGGAGGCCAACGCCGCCTACAGTCGCCACCTGCTCAAGGAGCACCTGTAGGCGGACAAGTAGCTCATCACCAGCAAGGGGGTCGTGCCGGACACGGACCTGGCGAAGCAGGAAGCGTTGCTCGAGTCCTACCGCTCTGCCTGCGAGATACGCCCTGCCCACTGGCACTACAGCCAGCAGGCTGCGAAGGTGGCGGCCGCCTACAAGGAGCATGATGAGGCGGACGAGGCGGTGTTTGGCGAGACCGATGATGAGGAGGAGGACATTGCCGCGGCCTCACCTCACCGCCACGACCACAAAGCCGACACGTCTGCAGGCGTCGCAGACAGCGATAAAGAGTAGTGCAGGGTAGGTCGCCGCCGCTCTGGTTCCAGGAAGGCCACTGCTCCTCCCCTCTTGTCGACACCAAGCTTGGTGGACTCAACAACGGTGGCCTATTAGCCGCTTGGCGGCGCCATGGAGGCGGACTGCTCACTTCCCGGGTCTCCGGAGGCGGAGCTGGAGAAGGTGAAACTTCTGTTTTCGGTGTTCTTGGCCGGACACGGGGAACGGACGCCGGCGACCAGTTATATTAGGTATTAATTATACCTACAAGCCATACCAGCGCCACTTAGTTGAAGTAAATGTAATGAAATTCGTTATGTTTATATGAAATTCGGCTGTGTTTGAACGAATTTCATCCAGTTAGTTCGAATTGTTGGCCGAATGTATGCGGCTACGGTCGGAAGGCGGCCTCCCTCACCCGAGTCCGTGGATGGGTCCCCCTGTCCGCGGACGGATGCGGGAGAAAATTTGCAGGTTGTGGTTGTAGATGCCCTTACATAGCCCTTTTCTTGTGTTTTAGGCATTGTTTTGATTGAGCTTTTCTTTCTTTATTGATATGTGGTGTGTTGCTGTTTGAGTTTTATATCCGTTAATTAGAGATTTATTGATGTTATGCTTTTCATCTCACTGGATCGAGTGGCATTCAAATCCCGGTGTGGTATTCCATTGAAGAAAAGTACTGAACTTGTGTAGTTCGATTTTCTTCTGATGTTTGACGAAAGTAATCACATATACTATATAGAACTAGCATTTTGTTTCTTGCTTCTTGATCAGGTCTGAGCGTGCGTCATGAGTATTGACTTAGCGTGAACCAGTTTTAAGATGAATCTGCAGAAATAGCACTAACGAGTTAATTTTCTACAGTACCTCTGATTCGCATTATGCGGGTTTGAGTTTGAAGCGGTCTTTTTTTAAGAAACGATATTTTTCTCTACATTTTTTTAGCATGATATCTTTTTTCATGGGATTGGTGATTACTTGGTTGGTATAATATGGTCCAAGGGTTGGGCTTTTAAAAATAATGACTAATATTTTAAGAATGTTAGTGGGGCTGTCTTAAAAAATATAAGGCCTCCTTTGGTTCATAGGATAGGAACTTCGCAGGAATAGAAAAAGTATAGGAAATGAGGTGTATGCATTTTCAATCCCATGAATGCTCAGACCATAGGAATAGGAAATCAAATGCCCTTTGGTTCACAGGATTGAAACTCACATAGGGAACATAAAGAAATAATATTTTAATTTCAAGAAACTAGCCGATTATTTGCCCTCAATCAACTAGCCGTTGTATGACTGTAGGTGGCCTTCTATCCCTATAAATCATCTTGTTGTGGGGATCAAAACACACACATCTCATCTTCAGAATACACAAATCTCATCTCCAGTTTATGGTTAGCTAGCCAAAGAAGAACCCCTCCAGTAGCTTCTAGCGCGGACATTAACAACAACGAAGATAACATAAACATGTTAGTACATATGCATTGACAATATGATTTAGTTCCATATTTTCCTTGCTGATCCACATCTCATTGATAGAACATACAAATATTTTCAGCATTTTTTTTCTGATTTACACACATTTCAATGGATCCAAGCTATCACAGGAGGTCATGTATGGAAGATGAATTCATTTTATTTGTCTTCCCTATCCTGGAAGAAGGAAAAGAAAAAAAAAAAACAATGCATACATCTAGTCTTACAGGACCTGCTTATGTCCAGGAAATCTTAAATGGGCATGAAAGCTTATGTAAAAGGCATTTCAGAATGAAGGCTTACATTTTTCATGCTCTAGTTGAGAAGCTGCGTGAGAATGAAATACTTGAGGATTCAACAATAGTCTCCTTGGAAGAAAAGGTTGCGATATTTTTATATGCAGTTGCAAAAAATGCCAATAACAAAACCTTGTAGGACCGGTTCCAACACGGTGGGCAAACCATCAGTCGACACTTTGGAGATGTACTAGAGGCAATTACAAAGCTTACAAGCATCTATATATGCCCACCTTCTCGTCGACCACATCCAGTCTTGTGGAGATCACACTTCCATCCCTACTTCAATGTAAGATTATGTTTCCATATATTTCTTACTTTGTATTCGTAAAATGTAATGTGATTGTTTGAAGTTTTTATTCAAAATAATATCTCATGAATACAATATGAATACATGACTGCATTGGTGCTATTGATGGTACACATATTCCAATGACTATCTCACCACATGAGCAAGAGCCATATCGAAACAGAAAGCAAGCAATCACACAAAATGTTATGGTTGCATGTGACATTGATTTGAGGTTTGTGCATGTGCATCCTGGCTGCGAAGGATCAGCCTCGGGTGCAAGAGTTCTCCAAGATGCACTTAACCATGGATTTTAGGTACCTCATGGTAAATATTATCTTGTAGATGCGGGCTATGCAAACACACCACAATTTCTTGCTCCATACCGTAGAACTAGATACCATTTGCAAGAACAAGCACAAGTATGTCAAAGACTGCGGAATCGTAGAGAACTATTTAACCTTCACCATGCACAATTACGAAATCATATAGAGAGAATTATTGGCAAAGTGAAAAGATATTTCTAGTCCTGAAAGTTGCTACACACTATTCTCCCGGCAAACAAGTTGACATATCAATGGCAGGTTGTATCCTACATAATTTCATTCGGCTTCATGATGGAGATGTGTCATGGCTCAACGATGACACTCCAGATATTGACCCACATCTAATTGTGGATGTGCCCACAGGAGATGAAAACTACACTAGTGATGTTAGAGCATTTATATTAGGTGAGGGTGATCCATCATAATCATTGGTCCCTAGTGATTCTGCAAATTGGTTTGCGATGGTTATTTATCTCTGTTTGCATAATAGTCCATGCCACGCCTATTCCTTCCTTCAGCATGCCGTCCTGGAGATAATTAAAACCTAGTGAGAACATGTTTACAACACAGAAAACTATTTAAAACAATATTATTGTATAGCTTACCTTCATACAATGCAAATAAATCATCATAATATGGAAAGTGTCTGTCTCTCCATATGAGTGCATCCTTGTTACGACGGTCCTCAAATGATTCCCAAACGGCATCTGGGTCAACAACTTTCATTCCGATGCGTTCCCAACCAAAGCCACTCTCGGTAGCCAAATCTTTTACAGTGCAGAAGTCTTTCTTGAGATCCTACTCCTTTTGTTTCACTTTGACAACATAAAGTGACAAGCCAAACTTTTGGTTTATGTTATCCACAATCTTATTCCATGCCCTCTTTACTCCATGCATTTTGAGTTCTATAACCCGGGACATTAAAATCTTTCAGCTGTTGAATAAGAAATAACTTCATTTGGTGACTCCATTTGGCTCTAGGAAGACTCTTTCTGGACTTTGAAACTTCAAAGCAAAGAGCTATATTAGATAATATGCAATTGTGCTTCCATGTTTAAATTTCAGTATTTCACCACATCAACAAGACTGAGATTAAGAGATCTTGTACCACTATCCTGATGCTGCCTTGCACTCCATTGATCAAACTCGATGTCATCACAACGCTGCGTACCAAAATTAGGACGATGTCCTATGATCCTTTGACTGAACTCCAGGTCATCAAGTCCTGGAATATATAAAACATTACACAATCGTTCTTTCGTATTAATTTCACCAAATTAACTTAACCAAGAACGAGAGAATTAATACTATTGTCCTAACCAATATTTATTTCAGGTCCTGTAGCTCTTTGAGTGAACTCCAGGTCATCAAGTCCTTGAATATATTAAACATTATGCAATTGTGTTTCCATGATTAATTGTTACCATATTAACTTGAATGAGAATAAGATAAATCGTACCATTGTCGGGATGGTGACCAATACTTGGACGAGGTATTGTAGTCCTTTGACTCAACTAATGGTCATCAAGTCCTTGAATACTACCAAAGTCTATCATCCTGCCTTGACCATCCATCTGAAGAAGCTAAATTGTACTATTAGTGGGACTATTGAGATGGGACTAATTTTGTTTGGCCCTTTCCTAAAAGAAACAAGGGATTGGGCTGGACTAGGGACACATAATACGGGGGATTTCCAGGGGCATCTCCCACCAGCAAGATGGACAGAACTATCCATTAATTAGCACCAGATCTGAAAATCAGTAGAGAGGGAAATATAGAATCAGACCTTAAGAGATTTGCGGCAGATGGATGCCGCTGGAGCTTGGTGACTAGTGGTTGGCGGTAGATGCTCCAGCTTGCCGGTGGTTCCTGCTCGCCGCGTTGATGTGGTCGCATCGAGCGGCCGTCTGCCGCTGTCCTCCCTGCCGATCGGTCTTCGAGGTGGGAGCTACATTGTTCTGTATGAGGAGAGGAGGTAAGGATGGACATGTCGATTCTGACTTGATTTCTGCGTGGGTGAGTGAAGCGACCGAGCCAAAAAAGCGAGGGAATAGTTGTCGCTGCGCACATCATTCGCGCCATGAAGTTTTCCATTAGGTTCCACCTCTTTTTTTGTTTTCATGTGAAATGTGAAGGAAAGGAAGAAATTCTCTACAGGAATAGGATTCCATTCCTTTAAACCAAAGGCCTCCAAAGGATTTTTTTTCCTACAAATATCCTATCCTACAGAAATCTTGTGAACCAAAGGAGGCCTAAATGTGGCGAAAAGATTTGACGTTTTCCTTGCGGGATGCGAAAAGATTTGGTGGGTCCCATGATGGACTACATATGGAGCAAAATGATTGAATCTATACTCTATAATACGCCCAGATACATCCGTATGTAGTCTATATTGGAATATCTAAAAGAAATAGAAACAAAGGGGGTATTATTTAACAACTCCATAGTTTTATAGTTATATTCTTAACATCATGCCATACAAAATTCCCGCAGCAACGCGCGGGGCATCATTGTGACGCCCGAGACCGACGTCCCAGAAGATGCCCGAAGATTCCAGATGTTCCGGGTTGCCCGTGTGTTTCTTTTGAGCTTGTGTTATTTATTTTTTTGCATTGCATCATGTCATGATGCCATCATGTCATATTAATCTTTGCATCTCAACCCAAATAAATTGTGTGGACCTTCGGTCCACTTAAATCGAGGGAAGGTGACTTCTCTTTATAACATATAAAAGTCTCTCATTATTTTAGGAAGCTATATTAAAATATTCCATTCTTTGGAATTACTCAAACACACTTGCATAATTTTTCCCCATGTCTATTTCACTTCGAGCTTCTCCTTCCAAACCTTGCCAATATTCCTTTCCGTTGTTCCAAGGTTCTTCCAAAAAACCTCCTTCTATTTTATTTAAATCCCTGACATTTTTTGTGAGCCCAGGGATTTTACCTCATGCACAAATTCCTCCCCTACCTTCTCTTTCTTTTCTTTCTCCTTTTCTCTTTTGTTTTAAAAGAGAAATAATTAGTACAGCAGCAGTTTTAAAAAAATCCAGCAGGCCTGAGGCCATCTGGGCCTCCTCCTTCCCAACCTCCAGCCAACTTCAGGCCCATCTGTCCTTGGCCCAAACCCCACCTAACCCTAGCCGCACCCAGTCTCCCCTCGCTCTCCCGCGGAAGGCGCCGCCACCCCGTTCCCTCGCTCCTTCGCCTCTGTGCCCGACCCCGATCCCCTTCTCTATCTCCTCGCCCTCTGCCTCCCTCTCTCACAGCCCCTTCGAGCGCCCTGACCCCCGTCCTCTCGGTTCCCCGACCAGGTGCCCTCGGTGGCCTCCCATCGCCCAGCCACCTCTGCGTCGTCTCCCTCCGTCCTCGTCCACTACGCGGGCTCCCTGCCCCGCGAGCGCGTCGTCCTCCCGTAGCGCCCGATGCGCCCCGACGCCTCCCTCGCGAGCTCGCCGGCCGTCCTTCTCCAGGTGGCTGCGCCGCCGCGGCACTTCTCCTGCGCGCCTCGTGCCGACCCGCTCCCGTCCTCCTTCGTCGCCAAGACGTCGCGCGCAGCGCCTCTCCTCCTGCGGCCTCCCTCCGGCCAGCCCCTGCCTCCTTCATCCGCGCCGCGGCTCCCTCCGCGCCGGAGCAGCCCGGCCAGGCCAGGCTCCCGCCGCCCCTCGGCCAGGCAGCGCGCGAGCGGTCGGCCTCCCTCCGTCCTCCAGTGCGCGAGCAGCCGGTCTGCAGCCGCGGCCAAGAGGCCCTCCTGCCGAGCGCCTCGCCGTGCGCCCTGCTGCCTCCTCCCGGTGCCGCTCCGCAGCGCGGCCTCGTCCTCAGGCCCCGTTCCTTTCCAGCTCGCCGACCCGCATCCTTCTTTTTCCTTTTTTTTGTTTTTGTTTTGTTTTGTGTGCTGCTATCTGTTCATCTCAAGTAACCAGGGAGCAGTAGGTATATCTACTTTTAGACCCTTGTTCAACTACGACGCGAGATCGAGAACCCTCAAGTACCTCTACACGTGACGTTGAACGGCTACGAGCTCGAGAACGACTACATGAACGAGTTCAACTACACGATGAAACGACAAGTACCCCTCCGATGCAAGTGCGTCTACGAACCGGAACGACTACGCAAGATGACATGCCAAGTACCACGACGACCCGAACGACTACCGTCGCCGAGACCCTCAAGTACCTCTACGAACGGAACGACTACTCGTTGGCAACCTCGTGTACAACTACTTCCTCTCCGATGAACGAGAACAACTACTTCCACTACTACGGCTACTTCCACTACGACCTCGAACCCCTCCGAGAACGATGGTTCCGAAGGTATAACCCCGTCGATGACCCGTGAATGCTTGCTTGTGTTGTATGAAATGTTTCCCGTGTGTGCTCCGTGCCCGTTCCGACCTTTTGTCATGTTCCTCGGTTGCCTCGCCACCGACTCGTGGGAACCCGGCAACGGGATCGCCCCACCTTTCATCTCGTTGACCCGCTCACATCATCTTTTCTTTTGCCCGGACTCTCAACGAGAAACCGGAACCGAGATGTTGCCATGCTTCATTTTCGGATCGTTGCCGTGGTACCCTTTTTCTTCCACCACGGGAACAACACTTCATATCTTCTTCATGTCAACCTTTTAAAATTGCATAAAACTTGATCATGTCATCCGCATCATGTTAACAACATCATATGTTTAATTGTTGTTGCTTTATAATTACTAAACATGCTCATGGGGATTTTCCGGACTTATTGTTGTTGTTCTTCCGGCCTCATTTAAATTGCCTAGTTAGTGTAGTTTTATTATGCTTCACCTCTTGCCATGTTAACCAACATTTAATCTTGTCCTGTAAATAACGAGAGTCAACTAAATAATTTAAATGTGGTGTTTCGTCAATATGCAACTCGTTGCATATTGATCTCCACTTAATTTGTAGTTTTGTTTGTGCACCTTGCCATGCCATGCATATTTAAACCGGACATGCATCATGCTTGCTTGTGCATCGTATGCCATGTTTATGATATGTGTGTTTAGCGCGTTGTTTGTTTTCTTTCCGGTTTGCTTCTCTTAATAGCTTCGGTTTCGTTCCGGAGTTGTGAGGATCCGCTCGACTGTTGCTCCGTCTTCTTCTTGGATCCGTTCTTCTCCCTTGTGGAATTCCAGGCAAGATGATCATACCCTTGGATACCATTACTACCATTGCCATGCTTAGTTGTCTCGATGCTATCGTTACATGTCGCGATACCCATCTTTTATGTCAGCCTCTCCTTGTTGCCATGAAACCCCTAACCTTGACACCTTCCTAGCAAAACCACTGTTTGGCTATGTTACCCGCTTGCTCAGCCTCGCTTGCTCAGTCCTTCTTATAGCGTTGTTAGTTGCAGGTGAAGATGAAGTCTGTTCCAGGAGGGAACTTGTTGTTGGATATATCACAATATCTATAATTATTATTAACACACCTATATACTGGGCATGGGTGGAAGGCTTGGCCTTTTGCTCGGTGTTTTGTTCCACTCATGCCACCTTAGGCGCCGATAAACCGGCATTATGTTCCTTGATTTTGCGTTCCTAACACGATGGGTGTAATGGGGACCCCTTGACAGTTCGACTTTGAATAAAAGTCCTCCAGCAAGGCCCAACATTGGTTTTAATTTGCCTCATAATAACAACTTAATTAATTAATTAATTTGCATAGGGAGTTAGCGCTACCCGAGGATTCTTAATTCTACATAACAGGGGGGGCCAGTGCTGATGGTGTTGGTCCCAAACTAGAGCCACTTGCGGATGCCACCCAGTTCGCTGGGATCTTCGGTATCTGTACGTACTGCTCATCCGGACGTGGCCTGAGACGAGATACGCGCGGCTACTATCAGGGTGTCGGCACGCCGGGAGGTCTTGCTGGACTTGTTTTACCATTGTCGAAATGACTTGTGCTACCGGGATGCCGAGCCTGATCGGATTTTCCCTAAGATAAGGGGTGATGATATTATATTTATCACTTCAGCTAATCGTGAGAGCTTGTGATGGGCTAAGTTGGGACACCCCTGCAGGGTTATGAACTTTCGAAAGCCGTGCCCGCGGTTATGTGGCAGATTGGAATTTGTTAATGTCCGGTTGTAGAAAACTTGACAGAGGATCCGAAGTAAAACACACAACTGTGTGAGTAACCGTGACTGTCTCTTTTCACTTTGAGAAGAGAACACGGTGGGGTTATGTTTGACCGTATGTAGTTAGGATCTTTAGCGATCACTCCTTTTGCGACCGTTTGCGTAGCTTCTCATCTTATTCTGGTACTCGTAAGTTAGCCACCATATTATGCTTAGCCGCTGCTGCAACCTCACCACTTTACCTCTTCCTACCCAAAGCTTTGCTAGTCTTGTTACCCATGGTTATGGGATTGCTGAGTCCTCGTGGCTCACAGTTACTACAACACCAGATGCAGGTTTAGCCGAGTATGAAGCAGGAGCTGGTTCAAGTTCTTCACTGGGAGCTCGATGAAGAGTTTGGCCGTATGTTTGTGACGTTTCGACGATCAGTAGTGGTTTCTACTAGGATTCGATCCTGACCTGTGGCTTTATGTTGTTTTGGTATCTTTCTTTGGATCTTCACCCGTAGTCGGGTTGTGATGTTTTGAATGATGTTATGCTTATGTAATGTATTGTGTGAAGTGGCGAGTGTAAGCCAACTATCTCCTTTTGCAATTTAATCCCTCTTTTACATGAGTCGTGCAAAGATACCAAACTTGAGATCATTCTAGGATGGGCTTATACCTTTAAGTCGTGCCTCGACACGTAGGAGGTATAGTCCCATCCTGGGCATTACAATCATCTAGTCTATACATACCCCACATAAGGGTCAGATCAATACAGCAACACAAATATTCTGGCCATCCTATAATTTTCACAGATATTGCATATTATCACACCGGGAATTGCAAAACTTGGTTCACATCCTTAAATCTAGCTTCACACAGTGCACTACTAAAATGATGCATGCACACTCTTTTTTGGCCAACTTTATACCAAACAACATGAACATTTACAATGATCAAACCTATATATGTGAAAATATGCCCAATGGAGCGTCACGGGAGTATATGTTAATATATCTTTTCTACAAACATTGTCAAAACTCATAAATTCTGACTTTAGAAAAACTAATATGTGGAGTAAATGGAAACAAAGGGAGTCCCTTTAGTCACAAGGAATTAAATGTCTGAGTATATCTATACCGGTATATGGCTTTTAAAATCAGTACCAGAACTACATGAATTTCTCCAATAAGATATCGATCCACTTGGTTGTGCATTCTGGCATTAAACTGGGAGTCTATTGCGGTTCAGTTAGAATATCGCTGATGGGAACGTCTCCTCCCACTGAATGCGCATCGCCGGAAATCCTGAAATAAATCCAGGAATAAATGTGAGCACCAGGATTTGAACCCTGGTGGGCTGGGGATACCACATTCCCTCTAACCATCCAACCACAGGTTGGTTCGCAGGATGCCTTTTGTTATCATGTGCCTATTAGGCTAGTCATAGTGGGGAGTAACTTAGACTAGTAACATACATATGTTATTAGTCTATGTTACTACCTTTATAGTGGGAAATGTCATAGGTGTAGTAACATACATATCTTCATTTATTGTTTTGCAGACTTATTTTGTGTTTGAAAGCACTATGTGATGGTAATATATTATGTACTCTATTTGTCACTCTCTTTTTTAATTACATGACACATCATCTATTTTGCTTATGTGGCATGTATATTACTACTTACGTTACTTCCACTATGACTAGCCTTAGCACCCACTAGGCTGCCTTTTGATATCATGCGCCTCTTCGATTGGCCGGCCATCTGAAATTGCTAGCCACAAGCTAGGTTTTTTTTTCCTGGTTAATTTCTTCGTCCGTACCTCATCCTCACACTCTTTTCGTTGATGCCTTGGTTACTGATTCTCACAACTCGCAAACATAGTATATAAGTTGGTACGATTTGATGAAAAGGAGCAGGTGAGATCATTAATTAGTAAATGATTTCAAAATTTTAGCATCACGAGCAACTTGTTTTAGCGGCCCAATAACATAAATTCTGGTCCAGATATGAAACCTGGATTACGGACCGAGCGAGCAACTCAAACAACGTAAGAAACTGTACAATTGCCTAGAAAAGCTCTTATCCACTGGAGGCAAGGAAGTTCTTCTCAAGTCTGTTGTTCAAGCTATCCCAACTTATGCTATGTCGGTCTTTAAAATTCCTAAAAAAATTTGTAAAGGAATAACTGACGAGATGTCGCATTTTTGGTGGGGTGACGACGACAACCAGAGAAGGATGCACTGGATGGCGTGGTGGAAAATGTGTGTCCCAAAAAGCCAAGGCGGAATGGGCTTTCGTGATATTCATTGTTTTAATTTGGCGATGCTGGCTAAACAAGCTTGGCGTCTCCTTGAGAACCCTGATTCTTTGTGTGCCACCATCTTGCGAGCTAAGTATTTTCCTGATGGCGATTTATTGAACGCAAAGTTAAAAAAGGGATCATCTTTCACATGGCAAAGTATTATGGCGGGGGTTAATACCTTAAAACGTGGCTATATTTGGCGAGTTGGAAATGGTCAGAAAATTGACATTTGGGAAGATGCTTGGATCCCTAATTGTGCTAATAGGAAAGTCATCACTCCAAAGGAACAACATTTGTTATCAAAAGTATCGGACTTCATTGACCCCTCTTCGAACAGGTGGGATGAGGATCTCATCAGACAGACCTTGTGGCCCATTGATTCACAGCGGGTCCTTGCTATCCCTCTGCCTCAGTTTGATATGTTAGATTTTGTTGCCTGGAGTCATACTAAGAGTGGGATTTTTTCTGTTCGATCTGCATATTTTGTTGAGTGGGATTATCAACATGGTAGGAAACTTCGTCGCACTAATGGAATGGGTCGAACAAACTTTAATCCAATTTGGTGTAAGATCTGGAAGTTAGCTTGTCCAGCGAAGGTGAAATTTTTTATTTGGCGGACATTGCATGGTACTCTTCCATGTCGTGTTACGCTTGCTAATAGACACATGAAAGTTTCACCTTTATGCCCTTTTTGTGCTTCTGGTTTAGAAGACACAAAGCATATGTTGTTTCAGTGCCAGAAGGCAAAAGAGGTCTGGAGAAGGCTTGGCCTAGACGAGATCATTGCTCAAGCTTGTGAAGTTGATCGTGCTGGAGAGGCGGTCCTCGGTTATTTGTTGCACATGTCTGACCAAGATTTATCTATTATGGGGTTCCAGAATACTCGGGAGATGATTGCCATCACGTCTTGGTATTTATGGTGGGAAAGACGTAAATTGGTGCACAAGGAGAGAATCCAAGATGCAAAACAGATTTCAATGAGCATACAAGCTCTTACCGCTAATTATGTTGTTGCTTCCAGTCCAAGGGCTTCTATGAAAAGAGGGGGTTGGATTCGTCCCCCGGTGGGTTTTGTGAAACTTAATGTTGATGCTTCTTTTGATCATGATCTTCTTAAAGGTACGGCTGGGGCTGTCCTGAGGAACGACAAAGGGAACTTTATTGCAGGGGGTACTTGGAAAATTGATCACTGCATCGATGCTCTAACAGCGGAAGCTTGGGGCCTCAGATTCGGTCTTTCACTAGCACAACGTGCGGGCTGCAATCGCCTAGTTATTAATTCTGATAACTTGGAGGTTATTGAAACGATGAATAATGGCGGACGGTCAGCAGGAGCGGCGGCGGCAATTTTTGATGATTGCTATTTTTTAGCGTGTGATTTTCCTACCTCTAGGTTTGAACATTGTAATAGGGAAGCCAATAAGGTTGCGCACGAGCTTGCTAGGTTGGCTAGATTTTCTTCTACCATTGATTGGTTTGAGGAGCCTATGATTGAGATTGTACCTTTACTCACAAACGATGTATCTGTTGTTTCCGTTGAATAAAGTCCTTACATTTTTCAAAAAAAAAAAAAAAAAGGAAACCAGATGAGCGCCTCGATCGCGTGCGGGAAAAACGTAGGGAAAAAGGGTTTTGATGTATACGATAAAGTAGAGGAAAATCACCGAAGCGTGGTTTTTCTTTGGTGCACATATTGCATGAGCCTATGCATGCTTTTCCTTAATTATCCAGTTTCCTTGCCCACGAAATCTCTTATTGGCATAATGTGCCTCTTTCGTAGGTCGTGTACACATATGCGTTCTTTGGTAGTTGCCCATGAAATAATCTTAGTGGCATAATGCAGCTCTTTTATTGGTCGAACATATGCATATGCGTGCTTTTCCTTATTCCTCTAGTTGCCCACGAAACATCTTTTTGGCATGTGCAGTCGTTGGCAAAGTTAATTTCTTTAGGGTAAAGAGGACCCATACCGTCCCCTCTTTTGTTTGTGATGTCTTGGCTTGCTGATTCTCATAACTCGCAGACGTATATAAGTAGGTCAAATTTATCTTTACCTTCTAAAAAAGTACGGATTGCTTCCGTTGGTTCACCGTCATCTTCTTTTTTATGATTTTTTTTCGGGCCCATCCACGAATTTTAAAAAAGGTGCCCTTTTTTTTACTAATAAAACAGGGATTGCTTCCGCCGAGTTCACCTTCATCTTTCTTTTTTATGATTTTCATCAGCTTCATCGCCATAGTCATAATGCAAACATGTGCTAGCGGCCTGGCCAGTCCGCTGTTCATGTCTCTATATATAGAGAGACCGTATATATACTCGACTCAAGGATGGAGACCAAGACGTCTAAGCAGCTGGCCCATATTTTTATTTATTTTGCTTACCGAACTCATGGCACGGGCCCACCACGGTCGCGCCCTAAAATTGTGGGGAGAATCACGGCCCAAAATCATGGAAAAAATATAAGTGCGATAGAACAATCGCACACATGACTTCTCATTTAAGATTCACCTGAGTTAACAAAGAAAAAAAAAAGTGAGCTAGCAAATAGTCGTGACTTGACACCAGATGCCTATCTAAATAGTACTAAAGGCTCCTTGCATGCCCTTTGTTTTTAATCAAATCGCTGGGGCCTATTTAATCATAAAGTAATCGTTGCTAGGCATTAATGAGCTGCGGGCCACATGAAAAAAACATAATCTCCAGTCTAATAGGCTGCAAAGCATCTATATTTCATGTGAAGTAATCCCACCTTGCTTCTTTGAGATGATTCCCACCCGTTTATATAGGTTAGAAAGTTTGCCGTAATATCATCAAGACACCAAGAAAACGGGAAAGTGACAATGGACGAGAGGGTGATTAAACTTTTGATGAAAGAAACGATGAATTTGCGGCGTGGTGCACCCTGCAAAGAGGGACGTGTGGGCTAAAAGAATTAACTTATCAGGAAGGATTCTGTGTGTGGGCTGGAAAGAACATGCAGGAAAGGAATCACGTACATGTGAGATTTTCACATATTGTGACAATGCATGGATATTCACATGCAAGGAAGGAAACACTACTTGAGGTATTTAAAGTTAAACATTTGGGACGAGACTTGCCTGCTCCCCTCGTGTGTGCCCATCCGTGCTCCCGCGTACGTGGCTTGATTTGATTGGACCAAAATTAGGCCTGGCCCCACCCCCTTAAAATCAGGGGGGGCGATGATTAGATTAGAAAGAAAAAAGATGAAATAACAGCCGTAGGATGAAGTGGGAGCACGGATGGGAGCACGAGGAGGGAGCAGGCAAGTTTTGTCCAAACATTTGGGGTATTTAAAGAGTAGGAAGGATTGTGTGTGCAAGCCGTGTTCGGATGTTGTAGGTAGGCAGGCGTTTTGGTGTAGCAAAGCACGGGTTGTCATGCAACCACATGCACACCAAAAAAAAAAATCCCGTTACAATGCACGGGCATATGTCCTAGTAATGTAAAAAGGTAAGGTGGGGCTATTAATTATTGAACAAATCAGTTTTCTATTAGCATTGCCATATTGTAGCTGAGTTGGATATGCCCTTAGCGTAGGACCTAAGATCCTGAACTCAAGCCTCGCCAGGCGCAACACATTTTTTACTTTTTTTTTTTGAAAAACACATGTTCTTACTAAATTGTCATAATCAAAATTCTGGCACAGGCCGACACAGAGGCCCAACCTTTTCCACACGTATGCGTGTCAGCCACAGAGCGGAGCCCATTAGACGTGCGACCTTTCTCAAAAAAGGAAAAAAAAATGCTGTGCGTCTGACAGTAGTAGCGAGAGAAACGAAACTTTCCGTGATTGACGAACGAAATTTGTACGAATTTCCATGCAAGATGAAAGGAATATAGCATCGGCTCACATAACGAACTTTCAAAACTGTATCCAGAAGTAAGAAACCATCTTCCCTTATAAAGTAGTTATAGATTGGGGACTGTGGTTGCTTATGTACAGGATGATAGTGCCAAAGGATAATGCTTGAAATACTATTGTGGTTCCTTCGACCACCCTTGTCTGTCCCTCTGTTCCTCCTGCGACCATGGTACGAATGCGGGACGGAAGCCGCCGCCCCTCCGTCCATGCCGCGGCCGGTAGCCGTCCATCAAGTCCATCCGGAAATGCGCCGTCGCCGTCGCGGCGAGCAGCAGGACAACCGCCACCACCATGGTGATGCGCACGCTCGTCCTCATCGTCGTCGCCGGCTTCCGTACTGCCCTTCTCCTGCCCTGGCTCCGGTCCTCTTTGTCCTTTATCCTTTACTGGTTATATATATATTTGAACCTCCGGATGCTACGCATGGAGACGCGGTGGGGCGCTACGTGCGCGCGAACACTTGCCTATATTTGCTTTTACCAACTCGGCTCGCCGTCCATTCATGCATGACTCTGCCCAAATCAGGACGCCACCCTGTGGCAATGCACACACATAAAAAAACTATGACCAAAAATGACTTCAAGAAATGAGGGATTGAATAACCCCTGAATGTGTATTTTGTACACAACCTGAGAGTGCGCATCTCTTGTTTTTTACCGCACTAGTGCACTATCGGGACGGATTCAAGGGGGGACGAGGGGGGGCGAGACCCCCCCTGACGATAGCGTTTCCTGTTAATAGCGATTAGATTTCCCTTGATTTTGGCTAACTGCTCGTTGTGTCTGTCTCGTTTCGCCCCCCCTGTGGCCCTGTCCCTCGTTCTGTAATGCAACGTGAAGGCCCAGCCCATATATGTCAAACAAAAAACTAGGATATTGTAGAAGGGGAAGCCCATTGTAGAAGGCAATGGGGCCAGGTCTCGAGCGCACGCACGCCCAGATCAGATCGTGGCTACATTGGTGGCTGCTACGGGATCGACGCCTAATCCCCGGTCGCCCGCCACCTCCTCTGCTGCTATTGGGGAACCGTCTAGAGTAGTTCATGATCCCTCGACATGGAGCTTCCAATCTTTAGTCCAAAGTTGCTGAAAGGGGAAATCAAGAGCATGCACGGGCCGATCGGCCAGCCGGCCGCGGAGCCAGGCAACTAGGCATGGAAAAATGGTTAGATTACTTTCTCTTCTTCTCAATTACTTAGTCGATGGCTGATGTTTTGAGATTAGATTAACTTGTGCCTTTAGAAGTAGAACCGAAGTAGGAGTACAAGATTTGATCTGTATAAACTACAAAATATATATTAATCGTGAGACATGGTTTTGCATTGGTTATCGGTTCCTGTAGTTGAATGATTTAGTTACATCCGAATTGCTTTCAGTATTTGCTTTATGAAAACTTCTGATGGAAATTGAATTTATCCATATCTCGTGCCAATTTTCTTTGCTTGATTATGATGGACATATGGTTCATCAAAATAGGCTATTGTCCCACTAAAAAAACTAGGCTACTGTGTCTCTCCATGATGTTCTTATAAGTTTAAACACTGAAGGCGAACTCGCCCCCCCTATGTCAGAATCCTGGCTCCGTCCCTGCGCACACTGTAGCGTTATGTGTGTGAGATGAAATTTTGCAAAAAGAAAAAGGTGTGAGATGAAAGCGTCGCACACGATATAGAATTTGAAACGTGTGCAATTCCTGACCCATTGCGCACCACTGACTAGCTGAACCATGTGTCATACCTCACAAACTAATTTTCCAAGCAAAACGTGTGTGATGATAGGAATCATCACACACGATTCGCAGCAGCTCACTCATGTGTGATTTGTAGCACACGGTTCTTGCAATCCAATAAGGGCAATAAGGGCACGGGCTCAAGAAGGGCACGAGCTCGGCAAGCAGCTGGCGGAAGGCGAGGAGGAGGAGGTGGGCTGGAGGGTGCTTTGTGGTCCACGACGATCCTACATGTTGCTCCGTCAGGCAGGCTCAAGGAGCACGCGGAGGCCACACCGCCCGTGGTGGCGAGCTAATGACGCAAATGTGGGTCCTGCTGATGCATGCTGGCACTGGGTCGCCTGGTTTGGCTGCTGCCGCCCGAGTGTGACACCTCTACAAATCCTTTCTTGTTGTTTTCGCTTTGTTGTGATTTGAGTTTTCTTTATTGATTTGTGGTGTGTTGCTGTTTGAGTTTGTATCCGTTAATTATAGATGTTATTCATGATGTGCTTTCCATCTGACTGGATTGAGTCGCGTGCGGTCTCGGTTTGGTATTCCATTGAAGAAAAGAACAGAACTTGTGTAGTTTGATAACTTTGGAGCTTTTGATGTTCTGTGAGATCAAAAACCACACAAGTAGTAGGTATTAGGAAATTTTCAAAAAGCAGTAGTTTTTCGATCCATATCCCCAATTGTGGTGGTTTTGCTCAAGTTATCACATATAGAACTGGCATTTTCTTTCTCTGCTTCTTGATCAGGTGCGCGTGTGTGTGTGCGGGTGTTGACAGAACATATGATGAGTTGCCATGGCTAGAGGGTGCAGAAAACCATCCATTTTCTATGCCCAATTCACAACGTCATGTGACTTGAAAATAATGTGCGGTATGGTTTCTAGAGTAAGATGTCCTTTTGAGGGGCCTAGAGTAAGATAAGTTGAAAATAAGAGCTATGAACAAAGCCCCTGCGTCGCTTCGTACGGGGTGACATAGGAGGTGATGGCACCCAGCCCTCCGCCAGCACTCCCTTGCCCCTCTTAGATCCTCGCTGCCGCCAGAGTTGTTGGTGGAAAGCCTATGCTTCCCAAGGATGGTGGCGGTGAGGTGGTCTTCGCGCGAGGCCCGTTTGTGGGCGAGCGACACACCCACATCTGGCGGCGGGGAGTGTGGACTGTCTGAGATCCAAACATCCAAGAGTCCTGAAATACTCAGGGCATTTTCAATAGGTTGTATGTTAGGCTTGTTGATAAAATGTCCATGTCATCAACCAACAATCTATCATACAACTACTTCAATAGGTTGTATGTAAGTTATCCAATAGATGATGAGAAAATAAATGTGATTGCTCTCTATTTCACCTTGGAGCTTATGCAAAGGTTGTTGGTTAATCTACATTCAACTTTGCTCTCTCTCTACATTTATTGCATGCCACATCATCACTATGTCCTAGGTGACAAATTTACCAACACCTATCTTACAACTGTTGAAGATGCCCTCATGGCGGCTTCCCTGTGACAAAATCTCACGCGTCCAGCCATGGCGGCTCTAGTGCGGGGAGATAAGGCCTAGAGAATGCCACAAGGCACGACAATTCCTTCTCAGGTTCTGGCGGGTGCACCCCGGCTCCCATACGCACAACTGCATCGGTGTTCACGGATCCTCGTTTGGCATCAAGGCCATCCGCAGGGTGAAGGTTGCCCGCTGTTGGGGCTCCCAAATGGTGAAGGTAGCAGCTTGTGTTCTTCGGCCATTTGTTATGGGGCAGACAGGAGGCCGGGGTGGCAGTCCTGACTCCTGAGTGGTGATGGCAGCTTTTCCTCACGGCAGGGGCTTGCTGTGGGTGCTTCGTCTGGCGTTCTGGGCTTATGCGGTCAATGATGATCCCGTGGATGGAGGTGTCATGTCATGTCTCTCAGTCAGCTAGGCGTCAACTTGGAGGAGAGTAGCCTCTTGGTGTGTTTCTCTCATCCTTCACACCAGATCTGTGCACTCGATTAATGTTTGTGTATGCCTACCAAAGTTTTAAATAGCCCGCTATAGCGTCGCTATAGCACGCTATAGCTTTTAGAAAAGGTTCCGCGCTAAATCTATTTTGTCCAACCACATAAGCGAACAATTTAAATAGCCTGCTATATCGCCGCTATAGCATGCTATAGCATTTAGAAGAGGTCCGCCGCTAAAAGGCTTAGCGCGCTATTTAAAATTTTGATGCCTACTACTCGCTGGTTCTTGAAGGTGTCTCGAGGAAGGGCTAGGGTTCTCGCCTTCTCGGGTAGGGAAACCGTAGCTAGCGACAGTGGCTATGATGGCGGACGCACTGCGGGCGCCCCTCCTTGCCATGAAGGCGTCATCGAGGTACCCTATGACACCCCGAGACCGGTGCACCAGGTGTCAGCCAGTTATCCGTCGTCGTTGCCATGTCATCTGCTTGCGCGTTGCACTTTGTCTTGTCATCGTGTGCATTGCATCAGCATGTTTTCAAAAACTGCGTCAGGCCGAAACCCCCTCGTCCTCTCCGTTGCTCCGTTTTGAGCGTGCTCTATATGAAACTTGTGTGATTTTGTATGTAGAAGCATAATATCATGTTGTTTTCATGTTTGGAGTGTGTTTGCTTGATGCTTGGGTGCATCTTACTTATTTGCCATGATTATCTTGTTTTGCTCATATCTTCTAGGCTGTACCTCCGAATTAAACAAACTTTATACGTAACTTAACTAGAATTTCGAGTAGATCATCATGGTGCATGTTAACCTGCTGTTTAACAACTTTAACTTAAGGTTTGTTCAGATCTGGACCAAATTCAAAATGTGCATATGAGGACTTACCGGAATTGTTATATGATGATTCCGGCCTCATTTAAACTTGTTGGTTTGTGTTGCTTTTGTGTGCTTCATCCCTTGACATGTATTGCATCATATAGACTTGTCTTGCATCATACTTGGTCGAGCATCTTGTCATGGTCTTGAGTGGTGTGTTTACCGTGTTGCTTGCTTCTTCTCGTTAGTGCTTGTTCCGTTGTGATCATGAGGATTCGTTCGACTTCACGTGGTTTGTTTTCGAGGCTTCTTCTTCGTCTACTTCATCGGCCTCGTTCTTCTTCCTTGCGGGATCTCAGGCAAGATGACCAACACCTTGGATACCTTTACTATCATTGCCATGCTAGCTGTCTCGATGCTATCTTTATATGTCGCGCTACCCATCTTTTATTGTCAGCCCCTCTCCTTGATGCCATGAAACCCCTAACCCTTTGACACCTTCCCAGCAAAACCATTGTTTGGCTATGTTACCCGCTTGCTCAGCCCCTCTTATAGCGTTGTTAGTTGCAGGTGAAGATGAAGATCATTCCATGTTGGAACTTGTTGTTGGAATATCACAATATATCTTATATATTCATTAACACACCTATATACTTGGCAATGGGTGGAAGGCTTGGCCTTTTTCTCGGTGTTTGCTTCCACTCATGCCACCTTAGGAGCCGATAAACCGGCGTTATGTTCCTTAATTGTGCGTTCCTTACACGGTTGGGTATATGAGGACCCCTTGACAGTTCGTCTTCGAATAAAACTCCTCCAGCAAGGCCCAACATTGGTTTTAATTTGCTCATAATAAAAACTTAATTAATTAATTAATTGCACAGGGAGTTAGCGCTACCCGAGGATTCTTTCTACATAGCAGGGGGGGCCAGTGCTGATGGTGTTGGTCCCAAACGGGGAGCCTGCAGGGCCACCTTGGGGAAACGCGAGGGCTGGTTTTACCTGTAGCATCACCCATCCGGTCGTGGCCTGAGACGAGATACGCGCAGCTACTATCAGGGTGTCAACACACCGGAAGGTCTTGCTGGACTTGTTTTACCATTGTCGAAATGTCTTGTGCACCGGGATTCTGAGCCTGATCGGATTGTCCCTAAGATAAGGGGTAATATTATTATTACTTCTGCTGATCGTGAGAGCTTGTGATGACCTAAGTTGGGACACCCCTACATGGTTATGATCTTTCGAAAGCCGTGCCCGCGGTTATGTCACTACTAGGAAAAGGCCTATTAATGGCGCACCTAATTTGGCCATTAATGGCGCATTAGTGGTGCGCCATTACTAGCACGCCATTAGTATTTGATACTAATGGCGCACCTCTGGTGCGCCATTAGTATCTGGTATACTAATGGCGCACCTTGGATGCGCCATTAGTGTGCACCTTAGTGCGCCATTAGTATGCCTCCCAGGGGCCAGGTGCTATGGCATACTAATGGCGCACTAAGTATGATGCGCCATTAGTATTATCCGCATAGTAATGGCGCACTGCGTGTCAATGCGCCATTACTATGCTTTGGCATACTAATGGCGCACTTTTCTCTGATGCGCCATTAGTATGAATATTAGGTTTTTTTAATATTATTTTTCTGTTTTTTTTTGCACCGATTACAAAATGTATAATTGCACAGAATATAGACAGCACACATCAACAACACATTCATCGAATACAATAGAAGATTAATCTCTGAATACAATTCATCATATTAGTCTCCGAATACAATTCATCGATCATATTAGTCTCCGAATTAAAAAGACCGAACAAAGATAGAACAATATATTACAAGTCTCGAGATCGCGAGTAGCGAGTTTGTCTTCGCATTACAAGTCGATATCGATCATCTAAACTACCATCACATAGAAGAGAGCTGTGGTCGTCACGATGAGCATCATCACGATGAAACTCGTCTTCATCCGGTTCCTCCAACGCTCCCTCCCCTCTCCCGCTAGATAGCGGGCGTATCTAGATTCGGCCTCGGCCCTAGTGGTGTACCCTTTGTAACTGTTACCGCTGAATCGGTGAACCTGTCTCCGACACTCCTCCCAGTCGTCGTAGACTCCGGGAACCTTACCCTTGTACACGACATACGACGGCATCGCTATATATATGCACTAGCCAAACGAAACGTTAGTATCAATTCACAGACAATTCATAAGCAATATATAAGTATGCAACAGAACGATCGAAAGAGAAAAGCAAGACATTAATAGCATCGATTACATCTAAGTTGAACGACTCTCGAAACCAAAGAGACATACTACAAGTTCATTAAAGTTTAATTACAACAAGAGCCAATCGATGTTTCAGAACTAGACACATCATCACTGCTTTCGACTCGACTCAATGCACTGGAGCGTGGATGAAGCCGCCGTCTATCGTGGGAGTCATGAAATCACGGGCGTTGTCAGCCTGCATTTGTAGCATTGTGTCGATGTCACTGTTCGACGGTTGATTCCTGAGGTAGAACAGCCCCGAGGTACGAAGGACATCTTGATGGATGATTTCCGCAAACTCCGACTGGATGCGAAAGAAATCTTGTCTGATGTCCGCGTCCTGGATTGCCGACACGCGCGCGGCCCAATCTTTGAGCTTACTCGGTAGCAGAAGTTGATGATGGTCCCGTATGATCGCCCGCATGTGATGGATGGCGTAGTAGGCACCCTTCTGACCGCCAGGCGGCTGCTTGACGCAGCAGAACGTCGTGTTGTGGGAGAACACGTGCTTGCCGTACTTACGAGTTGTCCTGGTGAAGGTGCCTCCAGATTTGGCGTAGCCGGCGAGAACATCATCAAGAACCTTCTTGACATTTGTGTAGTCTACAGCCGACTTACGGTCCGGGTCAAAATACGTGGCCATGGAATATTTGGGGCTTAGTAGGATGAGCGTGCACTGTGTGTCACTGCAGAAAACACGGAATGTTAAAAGAAGAACGATCGAAATCTAAGAATTCATATGTTACGGGGCGGTTGAGGCGGAGGACTTACTCGGGAAAGTAAGGCACGAGGAAGTTATCCTTATCTCGGTTTGCCAGAATGACGCCTTGGAGGTAAGAACTCGCGACTTGCCGGTCCCCAGCGCTGCCCAAGATCTTGGCACGCATGTAGAAGGGGTCGACTATCACGATGTCCGGGGTCTTGTCGCGAATGATCCGCATCTCCATACTCAACGAAAATAGCCGAACGAAGGTGTAGTGCAGCGGATGAAGGTTCAACATAGCGTGGATGTCATCAAACCGCAGCACGATCGTACCCCCGATGGAGTTATCCACAAAGCCCTTGCCCTCCGGCACCTTGGCCGCGAAAACCGGGTACGCCACATCCTTCTGTGTGAGACGCCGCTTCTCCAAAGAAAGAACACTGTCATGCAGACTCCGCATGGCACCGGTTGCAGCATCGAGCATATTTGTCGGTAGCATCGGCCTACCCGCCACATGCACCCTCCTCATTACATCCTCAGGTGAAGGTGGCCCGTCCTGAGCACGGATCGTACTCGGTGCCGGCTGGCTCGCACCCTTGTTAGTTTTTCTTTTGCGTGCCTTCTTCTTGATCTCCATAATTGGGACCGAGTTCTGCTCAGAGACAGCCTTCTTTAGTGTGTTGGGGCTAATCATATTTCGCACCTCGCCTATCTGAGGCTCAGTGAAATCGGCAGCTGGAGGCGTCTCCTGAGAGCTGAACGGCAGACGACGCCTGTTGCAACTTGGCTTCTCCGCGGTACCGGCTTGATCGCGCACGTCTTTTGTTGGGTTGGGTTCTTCAGAAGGAGCCCCCATGAAGTCGTCACCGTACCCATGATCGGCAAAGTAATGATCGACGTTGGCAAATGTATCGTCGTCGTCGTCCTGATCCTGTGCCATATGCATGTTTGGATCCAGTGGCATAGGGATGTCCGGCACCGTTGCGGCGGACTTGCCATGGGGACGACTTGGCGCCGGCACGACTGGCGGTGTTGTCTTTGGTGTGGTTTCCCCCGCCCCCAAACGAATCTGGCTCTTCGGCCAAAGCAGGGGCTAGCTCAGGCAGGCGCTGAGGGTCATGACGTCATCATCGTCGGCCCCGACGGGTCGAATCGGAGGTAACACGTCGTCGCAGCCTGGCAGCACCCGAACCAGTTGAACCCTAAACAAGTTGGGTGGCATCTGGGTACCGTGGAACAAGGGCTGGCCCGGTTGAACGATTTTGCCCTTGGCGACATCGACCAACTCGTTGTTCACGAAGTGCAGTAGAGTGCACGGAACGTCGGCGGCGCCCTGCGAAAATATGTAGGGCGTCAGGGATGCCCAGTCAAAGGCAAGGAGATGAAGTCCTCGGCCGAGAGAGGCTTAATTAGTTACCGTGATGATGGCGTCGAGCTCGGCTAATGTCGAGGCACCGCCAACGGCGGGCATGCAGTTGACGGAGGGGCCGCTTGCTGCAGAGGTGCCGGCCGGCGTACACCCGGGTACATTAAGCTCCCGTGCCGGCGTCGGAGACACCAATGCCGCCTCCGCCGGAGACACCAATGGCCCCGCCATCTCGTTCTGCGAGTTGCTGGCCGTGAAGCTGGGAATCGGGGGCGGCCCCTGTTGGCCGCCAGCAATCCACGCACTCAACCCCTCGATCAAGCTAGGCACAATGGCGGTGATCGTCGCTCCGAGCTGTTGTTGCACTTGCTCTTGGACAATCTCCGGAATCCGCGCCACCTGTGCCTTGAGTTCTTGAACCTCGCGCGCCTGGCTTTCCGAGCTGGTCTTTTTCTCCTTTCGCCCACCAGCGTTATAGTATGACGACCATTTTGTCGACAAGCCTTTGCCGGCCACACGACCAGCTGACGTCGGCTTCTCGAGCTTATCCTTGTTCTTCATTACATTCAACGCCCTATTTAGAGTCGTGTCCCAAGGGCCGCTCTTAGTCGACCCCGCGCTACTGCTTTCAGTCGCCTGCGAAAGGAATGTGAATCATTTAGAAATTTGGCTTAATTAATTAGAATGCAACCATATGGAGCTAATTACGCGGGGGTGTATTCCTTACCAGAACAAGCTCAAGCGCCCTGGTCTTCGGATCCGTGGTTAGCTCCTTTGTTTTCGGGTCCTTCTTGTACCGGGCCCTGATAAAGTTCCTGGTCTGCTTGTCATCGTATTTATCGAAGAGGGGCGGTAGGCCTTGCTCGGCACGGTCCGCCTCCTCCTTGTCCCATATAGGCTCCGCCACTCTGTAACCGCCGGGACCGAGTCTGTGTTCCCCTAAGTTGAGCTCCCGCATTTCTTTCCCCCACTGACTTGATTCGGAGTGTGAGTCGCTCGAGCAAGTGATCTTGAATTCGTTATAGTCATCTTCGGTGATCGAAGGATGTTTCTGCTTGATCGTCTCATAACTCTCACCTTTCTTGATCATTATCTTCACATTGGTTTTCCAAGTAGACAGGGCCTTGCTCATCTTCGTGAGGGCAGCATTGTTCACTTTATTCCCTTTGAGGCTTGTGTTATCAAATTGAGCGGGGAACTTGCATCGTTCGTGCAGCTTCGTGAAGAGGAGGTTGCGGTAATTCGCGTTGTCAGGATGCCTCAGGTTCTCGCTGTTGATCGAGACGGTGCTCCGGAGAATGCACCCGAGCTGAAGCGAGTACCCCTTGACTATTCGTTCGGGCGCCGTTGGATTCCCGTCGGGGTCCACTTCAGTAACTTCCTCCTTGAGGGTGCGGAGCATGGTCGAGCGCCGGTCCTTCCGTTGCCTCTTCGGTTGGCTGCCATCTGTGTGTGCGCCGCCATCATCAATGGTGGCATTCTCGGCGGCACCATCAGTGGTGGCATCAGTGGGGTCATCCTCCACGGTACCATCAGTGGTCTCAGGATCGGTGTGGAAGGCGGCGTCCTCATACAAGTGAGGTTGTTCCTCCATCTCCTGGGAAAGCTCCCAGAATGCCTTCCCGCCCGAACCGCCGGCCTCATCGTTGTTGGCCATGTTTCTTTCTAAATAGGAACAAAGTTTGGTCAAAAAGTTGGTTATTGTCAAGGAACAAGATCATGGTCTCATCATTTAGGGTTTGTCGACACCGGGGCATCCTAAAAGCTAAGCTTTTATAATTGAGGGTTTTTCGACGCCGAGGCACCCTAAAAGCCTAAGCTTTCATCATTTCGGTTTTCATCGACACCGAGGCACCCTAAAAGCCAAGGTTTTATAATTAATGGTTTGTTGACACCTAGGCATCCTAAAAGCTAAGCTGGGCCTAATCACTTGGCTCTATTGCCGCCTATGGTTTAATGCAGCTAGAACAAAGGGGCACTTGATCCTACTTAATTAACTACTAAGATACCCCGGCCCATGGATTAGTCATAAGTACCCCATATGTCCTATTTTTTAGCAAAGTCATGCTAAAATTCATGGAAAATTTCAGCATGACCTTTGCTGAAAATAGGACATATGGAGTACCCAAATTTGCCGGAACGGAAGTTAATCGACATTCCGGCAAACTCAAGGGCCTCTCGGGGTACCTGCAAAACTATCACAACACGATGGCCGAAGATAAAACGCAGCCAAAATACCACTGGCATATTACAATTATTGTTTCCGCGCTATTACGCAGATTCAGGTTGCCGCAACTATCACAAATCCAACCGTAAATTTCAGTGAAGATAGTTCACCTTCTATGTGTACATGACAAGAGCAGATCATAAGATAATACTACACCAAATGTGCATAAAAGGCAGTACAGTAAACACCATCTTGTTGATAGCAAGGCAATATAGCAAAAACTTACAACGATACTACTACAGAACTTAAGCCAACAAAACTTGCATGTTCTGCGTTCATACCACGGGAGAAGATGAACTTCAAGGATCACAACATGTCATTTTCTACCCAACAGCAACCCACTAAACCCTTTTCTACCCAGCAGCAACCCACCAAAGCTGCTTCTTCCACCCAGCTACCCACCAGAGGGCACCAAGGCCTCATCATTCACATATCTAGCTCTGACCAGGACGGCAAAGAGCGTGCTGTGGCCAAGATCAATTTTCTCAGCCTCACAGGTTTGTTTGTGATCCTCTCCTGCGTGCACCTCATCGAGCTCTACTACAATGTGGCATCTGCCTTATTATGTTTGCTTCTTGTGTCAGACTATGTGGACCCCAAGCAGAAGACCGGCGAGGCAGCGCCCGCTCTGTCGAGCGGCAACAAGTCAATGTACACCTTGATGAATGTTGTACAAGCGCTGAATAGCAACCAGAGCTTTGTGCCGTATAGGCAGAGCAAGGTTACTCGCATTCTGCAAGACTCTTTATGCAAGACGAGCGGGGCTGTGGTGATCGCCTGCTTGGTAATAAGCTATACTCGGCATATTCATCTCGTGTGGTGCTGTTTTGTTCTTGCAAGAGGCACGAAAGAGGTTAATTTATATAACAGCACCTTCTTGGCCAGTAGGGGTTTAGGGTGCAATCTTTGTACATTCAGATCTTATAAATTCTTAGGTGCTAGTAGTAAGTAAACAGAACATCTGGTCCAAAATATATTAAGCTACCATTACTTGGAATTAATATTAATGCGTATCAGTCATAATTATTTAATTTCATATGTGAATGTAGAGATCACATTACAGCTACAACAGCTACTATTATCTCGCATCAGGCGAGGCTGTGATCCTCTGCTCCTATCTGACTCCAGATGAGCACAGAACATCCATATCAAAATAAAAATAATCATGTAGAGATCACATTACAGCTACAAGAAGAGGGGATGAACTAACCGAATTGGGAGGGGATGAACTAACCGAGAAGAGGCAGAGGGAGATGGCGAGCTTGGGGAGGTGGGGATAGACGGCGGCTCCAAGTCTCCGGCGGCGGCTCCAAGTCTCCGGCGGCGGGGGCGCGTGGGGCAGCGTCGAGCGCTAGGGCTAGGGCTCGGGGGCGCGGGGGGCAACGGCGTCGTCGAGCGCTAGGGCTAGGGCTAGGGCTCGGGGGCGCGTGGGTCGGCGTCGGCGCGGGCGTCGGCGAGCGCTAGGGCTC
>LR738714.1:804328316-804370295 GCA_902687465.1 Secale cereale
TAGGGGAGGGGTACGGGGGTGGTCGGCGGCGGCGGTTGAGTAAGGGGAGGGGTGCGGGGGTGGTCGGCGGCGGCGGTTGAGTAGGGGAGTAGGGGTACGGGGTGTCGGCGGCGGCGGTTGAGTAGGGGTCGGCGGCCGGTGGACCAGGCCGGGGGGTGCTCTCGGCGACGAGGGGGATCGAGATCGAGTGTCCATGAAATTTAAAAATATTCATGATAGTTCAAAAAGTGCCCATGAAATACAATCGAGAAATGAAGGCTACGATTTAAATAAAAACGATCTTAGCTAGCTAGCTATCTGTTCACAATCTTCTTGCCCTTCTTTTTCGCAAATGGGGTTCTTCTGTGGAACGGACGTCCTTTAGGTAGGGTGGTCCTGCTTCTTCTTGTGGTGTATGCTGCTACTTCATCATCGTCGTCATGTTCGATCCTCGGGTCGCCGTACTTGCCGAAGTCTTGCTCATTGGCTACTCCATCCATTCCGATGATCTTCCTTTTGCCTCTCCTCACGACAACACGACTGGGCTTTGACGGGTCGGTAATGAAGAAGCATCGGTCAACTTGGGAAGCCAGTACCCATGGCACATTTTTCGCGGTGACGTTTGCGCCCGTGGTCTTGGATTTGGCTTCGGGTATAACCATGGTGGTGAAATACCGGTCTTCTTTTAGGACGCTCTTGGCCCATCTGACACGGAACATCGGGACCTTCTCTCCAGCGTAGCTCAGCTCCCAGATCTCCTCGATCCTTCCGTAGTATCTGTCCTTGTCATTACCGGTGTAGGATTCCATCGTTACCCCGGAGTTCTGATAACCATCGCTCTTCATGTCCTTGGCCTCGGTGTAGAATGTGTAGCCGTTGATATCGTACGCCTCATAGGTCATCAGGTTGTGCTCGGCGCCCTGTGACAAGGCGAATATGAGTTGTTCTTCCGCGGAAGAATCATCATGTAAAGGGTACGACAGAAGCTTCTTCTTAAACCAACGCGTGAAACATGAGTTGTGCTCTTTGATTATATCTCCGTCCGTCCTCTGTTGGCCTCGGTCATTGTATGTCTTCTCAATAAAGGTTTTGTGCTGAACCACCCAAGGATCGACCACGTCTATGTGTTGTAGCGCGACTAGGTTTGCTCTTTCAAAGTCGGCGAGTCGACCCTCGAAGTCGACATGCATTTCGCGGCGACCCTCACGGTGACCCGATCCAGCGATCCTGCCGAGGTGCCTGTTGACGGGCAGACCAACGGGGTTCTCGATGCCTAGATAATTCGTGCAGTACGAGATGCACTCTTCGGTCAGAAAGCCCCTGGCTATGCTTCCCTCTAGACGTGACATGTTGCGAACGTATCCTTTGATGACACCATTCATCCTTTCGAACGGCATCATGCTGTGCAGGAACGTCGGCCCGAGTTGGATGATATCGTCCACGATATGGACCAGCAGATGCACCATAATGTCGAAGAATGCGGGCGGGAAGTACATCTCAAGCTCGCATAGTATCACCACGATCTCTTCCTGTAGCCTTCTGAGTTGCCTCACGCCAACAGACTTCCGAGAGATGACGTCGAAAAAGTTGCATAGGCCAAATAGGGTTTCACGGACGTGCGCGTCCATGATACCACGGATTGCAACTGGAAGTATCTGCGTCATCAGCACGTGACAATCGTGAGACTTCATCCCGCTGAACTTCAGCTTCGCCCGGTCTAGGTATCTGCTTATCTTCCCCGCGTAACCGTAAGGAAGTTGTACTCCTACGAGGCAGGTGAAAAACTGCTCGATCTCCTCCTGACTTAGAGTGAAGCACGCGGGACGGTAGTCATTTCCGGTCTTCTTGGCCTTTTAGCCTTTGCGACGACTTTCCGTGTCCTGCTTCGCCTCATCATCATCATCATCATCATCATCATCATATATAGGGTGAAGCTCCTGCCTGATGCCCATTGATTTCAAGTCTGCCCTTGCTTTCGGCCCATCTTTGGTCCTCTCTGGCATGTTGAGCAGGGTACCAAGCAGACTCTCGCACACGTTCTTCGTGATATGCATTACATCAAGGCTGTGAGGCACACGGTGGATCTTCCAGTACGGCAAGTCCCAGAAAACAGACCTCGTTTTCCATACCTTCAGCAGCGGCTCTGGCGCCTTTCGCTTCTTTCCCGGCTCTGGCGCCTTTTGCTTCTTTCCCGGCAGTGGGCAATCTTTCCAATTTTTCAACAGCTCGTCTATTTCCTCGCCGCTCCTCGTACGCGGGCGTCCTCGGGGTTCGGTTTCACCATCGAACAAATCCTTGCGTTTTCTCCACAGGTCATCGTCGCGAAGCCACCTTCGATGTCCCATGAACACGGTTTTCGAAGACCCGGGATCTCTATCTAGCTGGCGATACGTTGTGTCATCCATGCACCTGACGCATCCATAAAATCCGTGGACCAACTGCCCCGCGACATATCCGTAACCGAGATAGTCGTGCACCGTCGTGAGCAGCGCGGCTCTCATAGGGAAATATTCTTTCTTTGCGGCGTCCCACGTATTGGCTGGCGTTTTCCACATCATGTCTAGCTCCTCTTTCAGCAGCCCCAGATACAGATTGATGTCGTTCCCTGGTTGTTTCGGTCCTTCAATTAGCATACTCATGTGAATGTACTTCCTCTTCATGCACAACCAGGGGGGAAGGTTGTACATCCACACAAACACAGGCCAGGTGCTATGTGTGCTTCTCTGGCTGCCAAACGGGTTGACTCCATCGGTGCTCGCGCCCAGCACGATGTTCCTTGGATCGTTCCCAAATTCTAGGTCTTCGAAGTTCAACGCTTGCCACTGGCTCGCATCCTTAGGGTGACTCAGCATCTTGTCTTTTTTATCTATCTCCGGATCATTTGCGTCATCTTCTCGCTTCTTCTCCTCCCTATCCGCGTGCCAACGCAGAAGCTTTGCTACCTTAGGGTCCGCGAAATACCGCTGCAGACGAGGAGTGATCGGAAAGTACCACACCACTTTTCGAGGAGCTTTCTTCCTCTTCTTGTATCGAGTGACGCCGCACACTGGACATATGGTAGACTCCGCGTGCTCGTCCCGATAAATGATGCAATTGTTCATGCACACATGGTATTTCACGTGCGGTAAATCCAGAGGACACACGATTTTCTTCGCCTCCTCCAAACTGGTGGGGCACTTGTTCCCCTTGGGAAGACGTTCGTGCTAGAATGACATGTTCTCGTCGAAGCATGCGTCGGTCATTTTGTGTTTTACCTTCATCTCCAGAGCCATGAGCGTTACTTTCAGGCGGGTATCCTCGGGCCTGCATCCTTCATACAATGGAGTAACCGCGTCTAACTCAAGTTGATCCATCTTGGCTTTCTCTCGGGCGGCAGCTCTTGCGTTATCGGTCTGCTTGAGAAGCAGCTCTTGAATATGAGGGTCCTGCACCCAGCCCATCGATGGTTCAGCGTCGTCTGCTCCGCCGGCATCATCATCTTCATGATCATGCCCGTCGTCTGCTTCGGCATCTTCCTCATCATCATGTCCTGCATCTTCTACATGATGACTGTGTACAGCATCACCGTCGTGATCATCTCCTGGGGATTCTTCGTCTTCTCGCCCGCCCGAGCCGCGGTGGTTGTCTTGCTGCCCTTCCTCATTTCTTGCCCGGCCCCCATGAACGACTTTGTAGTCATCTTCATCACCTTGCCACCAATAGCCATCCATGAAACCACGCAAGAGCAGGTGGTCCCGCACCTGCCTGGAATCCGGGTCCGCAATAAGGCTCTTCAGCTTGCATCTTCGACACAGACATCTTATCTCCGTCTCGTTCTTTTGAAGCATCTCGGCCTTCGCAGACCTCAAAAACCTATTCACGATGCCTTCGGTCATCGTGCGCACCATGGTCGCCCTGCGGGGTAGAGCAAAACGATATTTTAGAACCAAGAAAAAATTTGCCATGACTTTCCCTAAAAATAGGACAAAAATGAATGCTTAATGCCAAAATTCTCACCGAAACGGAAATGAATCAACATTCCGGGAAAATATTGGCAACTATCGCATTTCAAATACCGGTACACCTCCAAACACAAACACATATGCAACACAACAAACATATGCAACACCACAAACATACATAGATCTAGCTATAGGCCATAAAAGTGCATGTGCACATTGTTTGTATGGAGTACAACATAAATATAGCTTCCCCCCATACTTACCTACCAAAACAAGGTAATTTAACCACTTAATTTGAATGAATATATGGTGGAAATGAGGTGGAAAAGAGGAGGGACCAGAGAGGAGAGGAAGTAGAGAGAATGAAGAAGTGGGGGGGAAAGTGAGTGTGGTAGAGAGGCTGTCCAAAATATCTAGTTCCTGCGCGCATACTAATGGCGCACCAGGTACTAATGCGCCATTAGTAGTCAAGGTCACTAATGGCGCATTTAAAGTTGCTGCGCCATTAAAAGTTTTGCAAAAAAAAAAACATACTAATGGCGCACTTCTGAATAGTGCGCCATTACTGGTTCAAACTAGTAATGGCGCACTTTGGGAAAGTGCGCCATTAGTAGTTCTGTAAAAAACAGAATAATAAATATCATTAAAAAAAGACCATTAATGGCGCACTTTACTGCTGGTGCGCCATTACTATTTACAACTAGTAATGGCGCACTACTGAAAGATGCGCCATTAGTATGTTTGGACAGGCGCACTAGTTAAAAAAAAATTTCTTGATACTAATGGCGCACTACGGGCACGGTGCGCCATTAGTACTTCAAACTCTAATGGCGTATCTGTTGCTGGTGCGCCATTACTATATACTAATGGCGCACTTGCTGTATGGTGCGCCATTAGTATCAATTTCATATATAGCCCTTTTCCTAGTAGTGTGTGGCAGATTGGAATTTGTTAATGTCCGGTTGTAGAAAATTTGACAGAGGATCCGATGTAAAACACACAACTGCGTGAGTAACCATGACTGTCTCTTTTCACTTTGAGAAGAGAACACGGTGGGGTTATGTTTGACTCGTAGGTAGTTCAGGATCTTTAGCGATCACTACTAGTTTGCGGCCGTTTGCGTAGATGCTCATCTTATTCTTGTACTCGTAAGTTAGCCCCCAGATATATGCTTAGCCACTGTTGCAACCTCACCACTTTATCTCTTTCAACCCAGTTAAGCTTTGCTAGTCTTGTTACCCATGGTTATGGGATTGCTGAGTCCTCGTGGCTCATAGCTACTACAACAACAGTTGCAGGTGCAGGTTTCCGATGACTTGACGTGAGAGCGATGTTCTTTGTGTCAGAGTTCTTTCTTCTTCTTCTTCTTCAGTCTTGGGCTAGGTTCTTGGTCGGAAGCCTGGGATAGCAGATGGATGTCGTTGTGTTTTTCATGTTTGCATCCATAGTCGGATGCCTTGTATTGATATTGTTGTATTCATGTGTCTTGTATCAATTGTTGTATTCCCCATGTATGTATGTAATGGTACGATGTAACGATGTCCATCTTGCTAAGCGCCCGAAATGCGGTTGTGCCTCAATCACGTAAGTGTCACGTGATCGGGATAGAATCGCATCTTGGGCCTGACAAGTTGGTATCAGAGCCTCGACCGACCATAGGAGCCCCCTTGATTGATCGTAGTCTGGCTGTTGTTGAGTCTAGAATAAAAACTTTTTCGGAGTCTAGTTATATCGGAGAGTTGGAATTCTTTTTACTCCCCTGCCCCTTCGTCGCTCTGGTGAGGAATCTTGACGTAGGTGTTTTGAATTACTCATCTTCCCCTTCAATTTTTTTTAGGATCACGTGGTTAGTTTTCGTTCGTTGTGATGTCTGCTCTTTTCATCTGGTGCATCTCTCGTGAAGTCGATTGAATCCTCCCCGTCTTTTGCTTCAATTATCGGTTCTTTCCAACCGATGTTGTTTCCCCTTCCGAAGTTGTCTTTCTTTTTCCCACCCGCCCACCCTTTTTCTTCTCGGAGCCGGAGTCCTTAATCGAGTATCCATCCTACTCGTGTGAAGCCTTTGCTTTCTTTCCTTAATTATACCAACTGGTGAATTCTCGTCTAGTTCGTCCTTATTCATCTCTTCTTCTTTTCCGGTAGTTCCAATTCAAGTATTCAGTGTTGTTCATATTCTTTTCCTTCGGTTCAGATGTGTTCCCCTTGCATGTTCGATTCTCGTCATTTAACTATTCCGGAGTTCTGAAGATATCTCAGGAGATTCGTCTATGTTCCAATTAATTCGAGGTTGTCACCTCAATCAAGTATTTCAATCGTTCCGGTGCATCATCTCCTTTTCAATCTGTTCCAATGGTGTTTTCTCTTTGGTGGGCTCATAACCCACAGGTCTTTTCCCAACCTAACTCTCCTAATTTCCCGGAATTATTTCCAAATTCTTTTCAAAGTGTGTCATAAGTATGGATTCCATCAGTCACATGCCTTCTCCAATATCGCTTTCAAATTCTTTCATGCTTGGTTCAACCTTTCCTCTTTTTATTCTTCCGGAGTATCTCAACAATTTTGGTGGTGTTTCTCGTCGTCATTTGAAGACCGAAGAAGCGTTTTCCTCTAAATCTTCTCCGACTCTCTCAAAGACTCGTGGTTCTAGCTTCATGTTATCCTCTCGAATTATTCTGTTGTCATAAATTGTTTTCCTTACCGTCCGGAGCATGTCATCAATTCTTTTCATTGTGTTCCTCTGAAGGCCATCATTTCAGAAGATTTCTTCGTTCTCAGTTTTCAACTTCGTCCTCCAAATAGTCTTTATTGATGCCTCTTCGATCGTCTCTCATTCTTCCGGTGCTTCGTTCAAGTATTCTTTAATCAATTCGCGATCTCTTCGTTCTCTTGCATCTAAATTTCCTCAAGTTATTTATTCTTCCCGGCGATTCATTCTCTTGTATTCACTCATTTTCAATTCTTCACGGTGGTTTGTTCTTTTCTTCACTCCGCTTCAATTCTTACGGTGGTTTGCTCAAGAGTTCTTTTTCCGGTGTTATCATATCAATCCATTCTTTTTATTCGAATCTTACCGGTGGTTCATGAAGAATTTCGCAAGTTCACGATATATTTCTCTTTAAGCATTTCAACGGGAATAAGTGATATGCGAATCCATTGCTTCTCATCAATTTAATTGGTGGAGGATAAGCATAACATAATTCTGATTCTTTTCATCAAGTTGATTTATCCCTTCCTTCAGAGTTTGTTCTTGATGAATAAATTCTAATTCCAAGTGTCGTCATCTTTTCTTTTCCGGAGTTCAAGTTTCTTGGCTATCTCGTCGGAACCCCCATCTAAATCATCGCAAGGCTTATTCTTATTCTTGAATCCTTCACTTCTATATCATCATCCTTTTCGTTACCGGAGTTCTTCATGGTGGTTCATCATGAGTTAATTCATTCTTCAAGTGTTCAATAATTCTTCTGGAGCAGCTCAAGCATTCTTATTCTTTTGCCTCTCGAGTGCAAATAATCCTCCGTATTCTTTTGAAGTGGGAGTTTTGCATTTCTTCATTCTTAGCTAATCCATCTTTTCGTTGCGGCGGTAATTCACCTCAAGCTTTGAGATGTTTTCTTAAGTCCATAACAAGCTTATTCTTTTGTTGTTGATTTTCTCAACAACTTCGTTCAAGCATTTCCTTTGAAGATGCTCTTTTAAATTCATTCGTGATGGAAGTAGTCATTTTCTATTCCGTTCTTTTCATCCAACTCTTTCAATTATCCCGGAGGCAATTGTGTTGTTGCTCTCGTCGAGTATCATTTCATCTTTTCAAGTTCTTGTTCCATTCCATTCATGTTCTATTTCTTCCATTTTCAGCCGGAGTGCTGCCCAAATTCCTTCGTGGAGATTCCTTTCTATCTCTTATTAACCGGAGTGGTTTCGAATCCATTGTATTCCTTCAATTATTGTTTCTTATCATTCAACCTACTTGGTTCTCGTGTGTTACTTGTTCCTCCTTTATAACGGAGTTTCTCTTTCTCGTTCATCTCCATTATAGTTGTTCTTTCAAAGCGGCTCAACCTCCCATGGTTCTTTGGTTTCACTCGTTTGTCCTGGAAGAACTTTGTTCTTCCTTTTTCCACTTCCGTCTCGTTCCTAAGATCTCGAGACGAGATCTCTTGTTAGTAGGGGAGTGTTGTGACACCCCGAGACCGGTGTGCCAGGTGTCAGCCAGTTATTCGTCGTCGTTGCCATGTCATCTGCTTGCGTGTTGCACTTTGCCTTGTCATCGTGTGCATTGCATCAGCATGTTTTCAAAAACTACATCAGGCCGAAACCCCCTCGTCCTCTCCGTTGCTCCATTTTGAGCGTGCTCTATATGAAACTTGTGTGATTTTGCATGTAGAATGATAATATCATGTTGTTTTCATGTTTGGAGTGTGTTTGCTTGATGTTTGGGTGCATCTTGCTTATTTGCCATGCTTGTCTTGTTTTGCTCATATCTTCTAGGCCGTAGCTTCGAATTAAACAAACTTTATATGTAACTTGACTAGAATTTCGAGTAGATCATCATGGTGCATGTTAACCTGCTGTTTAATAACTTTAACTTAAGGTTTGTTCAGATCTGAACCAATTTCAAAATGTGCATATGAGGACTTACCGGAATTGTTATATGATGATTCCGGCCTCATTTAAACTTGTTGGTTTGTGTTGTTCTTGTGTGCTTCATCCCTTGCCATGTATTGCATCATACAGACTTGTCTTGCATCATACTTGGTCGAGCATCTTGTCATGTTCTTGAGTGGTGTGTTTACCGTGTTGCTTGCTTCTTCTCGTTAGTGCTTGTTCCATTGCGATCGTGAGGATTCGTTCGACTTCACGTGATTCGTCTTCGAGGCTTCTTCTTCGTCTACTTCATCGGCCTCGTTCTTCTTCCTTGCGGGATCTCAGGCAAGATGACCATCACCTTGGATACCTTTACTATCATTGCCATGCTAGCTGTCTCGATGCTATCGTTATACGTCGTGCTACCCATCTTTTATTGTCAGCCCCTCTCCTTGATGCCATGAAACCTCTAACCCTTTGACACCTTCCCAGCAAAACCATTGTTTTGCTATGTTACCCGCTTGCTCAGCCCCTCTTATAGCGTTGTTAGTTGCAGGTGAAGATGAAGATCGTTCCATGTTGGAACTTGTTGTTGGAATATCACAATATATCTTATATATATTAACACACATATATACTTGGCAATGGGTGGAAGGCTTGGCCTTTTGCTCGGTGTTTTGTTCCACTCATTGATACATCCAAAACGTATCTATAATTTCTGCTTGCTCCATGCCACTTTTGGGTGATATTGCTATGATATTCATACACTTCCATACACTTTTGATCATATTTGGACTAACTTACTAATCCAGTGCACCCCAGTGCCAGTTTCTGTTTTTGGCTGTTTTTGTATTTCAGGTTTTCACGTTTCGAGAACTGCCCAGAAAAATCCAGAAAAATTATATGAAAAATCAGCGATCTGGAAACAACACTGCGTCCGAAGGGCAGCCTGGGGGGGGGGGGGCACACGGGCTCCAGGTGCCCTGTGGGCGCGCCCCTCCCTGGGCCGCGCCGGGGGGGCGCCTGGGCCCCCTGAAGCCCGTCCGGTGCCCCCCTTTGGCATATATTTAGAGGGACCTCCGAAACCCTCAGAACAGGAACTCTTTTCGCGATCCCATCTCTGTTCCGCCGCCGCCGCCGCTTCCAAGATCGGGAGCACCAGGAGAACTCTTCCCGGCACCCTGCCGGAGGGGAGGATCACCACCGGGAGCTTCTCCACCACCATGGACGCCTCCCGGATGACTCGTGAGTAGTCTCCCTTGGACCATGAGTCCATGACCAGTAGCTATGTGATGTTCTCCTCCCGTTCTTGTGCTTCACTAATTAGTCCTCGTGAGCTGCCCTACATGATCGAGGCACCGATGTAATCCTTATGCTGTTGCTATGTTGAGTTTGCTGGGATCCGATGGATTATGAGATTATGTTCAGATTGATCTTGAGTAATATATTTGATTCACCTCTTTTATATTTTAGTTCATAAGTAATTCTTGCATGTTCTCCGTTGTTACTTATTGCTTTGGCCGAGTAGTAGGTAGTGACTCCAAGAGGGAACGTTATGCTCGATTGTGGGTTCATGCCCTTCGATGACTAGCTTGAGTGACAGAAACATGAGTCTAGGGGATGTGCTGTTGCCACAAGGGGGGAAACAACGGTGCTTGTACCCGCGGGTGCAAGGATTGTTTACTTTACGCAAAGTTCTTTTAATGCAGTTGTCTGTTGCATTGAGTTTACACTATGGGTGGGACTCGCAACTTAATACCAGCGAGATGTTCTGGATAAATATCTCAAGGTGGATAATTAGTAGTAGATATTGATGGATTTCGGTCTACTTACTTTGGCGTACCGCCCATGCTTTGAACCTCAACCTTTCTTGCAATGTAGTCAGCATTGGTTTGCGTTCGTGGTCCTGTCAATTGCCCAGCTGTAATTTGTTTACCTCACATAGCTGTTTTATCGTCTTTTGGGAGAGAGACATCACTAGTGAACATCATGAGACTCCGGTCCATATTACCATCATTGATCACATCCACTATTTACTTTCCGTTATTTACTTACTATTGCAAAAACTATCTATCACTACTATCATTGCTTTTAATCATTTGTGAACTACAAGGCCGGAGAGATTGACAACCTCTCTGTACTCATTGGGAGCAAAGTTATTTGTATCTGTGTGCAGGTCCACGTTGGTTGCTACTAATCTGGCGCCGTAGCAATTGACACCTACTTGTTGAACCTAGGAGTCTCTGGGGAATCGATCCTTGGCATCTTTGCTAGGGGAAAACACTTCTACTTACTGCATCTTACACCTTCCACTTGGGGTAACCAACGAGGGGTTCGAGGCCCATCAAGGAGTATTTTCCGGCGCCGTTGCCGGGGACTCCACTCTTCAGGATAGGGGAGTTGCATGCTATCTTTTACCTTTGCTTTTTAGTCTTGTTAGTTTACCTTTCATTTTTGCTTTAGTACCTTTTTATCGAAAATCACAAAAATAGTTATCTTGCTTGCTTGCTACTATGGGTTCCACCGAGAATACCAAGTTGTGTGACTTCACTAGTCACAACAACGATGACTTTATCAGCACACCTATCACTACACCTGCCACTTCAGCACCTTCATATGAAATTAAACCTGCTTTACTTAACTTAGTCATGAGAGAACAATTCTTCGGTGCTGGAGATGATGCTGCTTTACACTTGAACAACTTTGTTGAACTTTGTGATATGCAAAAGTACCAAGAAATAGATGGTAATATTGTTAAGCTTAAGCTTTTTCCTTTCTCTTTGAGAGGAGGAGCTAAAATTTGGTTTCAGTCTTTGCCTAGAAATAGCATAGATTCATGGGACAAGTGCAAAGATGCTTTTATTGGAAAGTACTATCCACCTGCTAAAATTATCCAACTTAGAAGTAACATAATGAATTTTAAACAATTGGATAATGAACACGTTGCCCAAGCTTGGGAACGTATGAAATCTCTTATCAAGAACTGCCCTACTCGTGGTTTGACTACTTGGATGGTTATCCAAACTTTTTATGCAGGCTTGAACTTTACCTCGCGGAACTTGTTAGATTCGGCCGCGGGAGGAACTTTTATGTCAACTACACTTGGTGCTGCCACAAAGCTTCTCGATGAGATGATGACCAACTATTCCCAATGGCACACCGAACGCGCTCCAACAGGTAGGAAGGTAAACGCGCTCCAAAAGTTGACTTGATCATGTCTCTACTTTCGAAGCAATCTACTGTTGATCCTCGTGATATTCCTTTAAATTCTTTGATTGCTCAAGAACAAGTAGATGTGAACTTTATCTCTAGAAATAATTTTAACAACAATGCTTATCCTAGTACCAAGAACTCCAATACTGAACTAGAGACCATGCTTAGAGATTTCATCACTACCCAAAAAGCCTTTAATAAGAATGTAGAAGAGAAACTACATAAACTAGATGATCTTTCTTTTAAGGTAGACCACTTAGCCAATGAGGTAAAATTGCTAAAAATTGAAACTTCTCCTCTTAAGGAGAGGGAAGTCATCCCTATTAATGCTACTCAAGTACAAATTAATGAAAACATTAGGATGATGGCTAAGCTTAAAGAAAGATGGGCTAGAGAAATGGAGGAAGAGGAAAGAATTAAGAGCCTTCCTACCCACCACACTGTTGCTACTATCCAAGTTATTGAGGATGTTCACACTCTTAGCACCCAATGTACTCCTGGTCCCAATGGACCTATTAATGGTGATGCTATGACCTTAGAAGCTACCAAACAAGTGAACCTTAAGGACAGCACTACCACTTTACTTGATGCTCGTGACCTTGATTTTGATAATTGCACTCTTACCGAAGTTATTGATTTCCTTCACAAGATGTCTAGAGATCCCCGCACTAGCACGCTTAGCCTTGCCTTCACAGAGCATATCACTAATGCTCTCATCAAAGCTAGGGAGGAGAAACTTAGAGTAGAAGCCTCCATACCTAGAAAGCTAGAAGATGGTTGGGATCCTATGATAAAAATTTATTTGAATGACTTCTCTTGTTAAGCATTATGTGATGTTGGTGCTAGTACCTCTGTTATGCCCAAAAGGATATATGATATGCTTAAATCGAAACCTTATGATTCTTGTTCTTTTGGTGTTTGTCTCGTTGATTCTTCCATAAAGAAACCTTTGGGGAGGATCAATGATGTTCTTATTGTTGTCAATGATAATTATGTGCCCGTTGATTTCACTATTATGGATATTGAACGTGATCCTTCTTGTCCAATTATTTTGGGACGTCCCTTTTTGCGCACCGTTGGTGCTGTCATTGACATGAAAGAGGGTAATACAAAATTTCAGTTTCCTCTCAAGAAAGGGATGGAACACTTCCCTCGTAAGAAGGTCAAGTTACCTTTTGAGTCCGTTGTACGGGCTAGTTATTCTTTTACCCTTGATAAAACTTGATCTATGCATTATGCCTAGCTTAAAGGCATAAAAGAAAGCGCTTTTGGGAGGCAGCCCACATGAATAATTTTTTTGCTTTTGTTGTGTCTTGATGTTGTTTACTGCGGTAGCATCATCATTGTATCTTTATTTTTCATATTTGTGCCAAGTATAGCCTCCGATTGCTAGAAAGTTCAAAAGTTGTGAGGTGCTATCCAGGAAACAGATTCTGTCCTTGGATAGATAAATTCGTATAAAATCACCAGATCATCTTTTTGGAATGAATATTTTCGACAGCGTTCTCTATATAATTGTCTTTCGTGCGTCAGTTCTGAGTTTTTTTATTTGAGTTGCAGAAGTATCCCGAACAGATCAATTACTGCCTGCTGTTCTGTTTTTCACATATTCTGTCCTGTTTTGCCTTACCTTCACTTTGCAAATTAAGAACTTGCTTTTTCTTTGCAAAAACCTTTTGACAATCTTAAGAAATAGTAGAAATTCAAGAATATCCTTATTTCCAGCAAGGTATAATTATTTTATTAAGGGTACTAACCTCGCTAATCAGATTATGATGAGTTATGTATGAAGGGAGTTTTCAAGTGTGCGAGGGAAGATGATAAAAAGATTCAGGAGTGTCAAGCGCTCAAGCTTGGGGATGCCCCCGTGCACCCCCAAGAAATATTCAAGGAGACTCAAGCGTCTAAGCTTGGGGATGCCCCCGTGCATCCCCTTATCCATCAACATTATCAGTTCGTCTTTCGTTTCGCTATATTTTTATCATTTCATGTGTTATGTGCTATGCTTGGAGCGTCTTGCTTTTAGTTTTCTTTTTAGTTTTTCATAACGAGTCGGGACCCAGCATTCCTTTATGTGGGAGAGAAACACGCTCCACTTCTACCCAGAACATAACATAGAATTTTCATGTCTATCTATGCTGTGTGTGTTCTTTGTCTTTTAATAGCTACTATCGTGCTCTGCTCTTAGTATTCATGTTTATCTTTTCAAGAGCTTTTATTTAGTTGGTTGCTTCAACTCTCTTTAATTACCATGCTCACCTTATTAAGAGAGTTTGCTTCCGTTGCATTGGTTAATGTGTCTATGATAAAGATGCTACTTGCATGATGGTGCTTAGTAGTTCAGGTTTTCTTATGGTTAATCTCAAATAGCTGGGGGGTTCCCAATGTGTTATTGGAGTACCAACTTGGTTTGTTTGCCTATGATATGGTATGGTTTAGTAATATCTTCCTTCGAGAATTTATTTTGATTGACTTGGCGTATGCTCACGCATATTCAAGACTGTAAAGAAAGTCTGTCAAGCCTTGATGATCTTTTGTTTCTGAGTAGCGATATAACTACCATGCCTGATTCAATAGTGCTTTGTCGCTATGCATGATTATGACCGTCATTTCTCTCTTAGTTGGTCGCTCCCAGTCTTTTGCTAACCTCCACCTACACTAAGCAAACTAACCATGCAATACATAGCTCATGGGAAAGTAGCCTAAAAACTATTGTGGTAAAGAATATGTTGCCTATGTATCTTATTTCTTATGAGTTGCTTGCTGAGCGGTAACCATGTTTCTGGGGACGCCATCAACTGTCACACTTTTGTTGAATATCATGTGAGTTGCTATGCATGTTCGTCTTGTCTGAAGTAAGGGTGATTTACCGTGGGTTGAATTAATATGCATATTGTTAGAGAATAACATTGGGCCGCCAACCAAAGCCATGCATCATGGTGGAAGTTTTAGCTTGGACCTTAATCCTCAATCTCTTATGAGAACATGCTTATGCATTGAAGGGGAGTCCATCATCTATTTTCTATGTTGTCCCGGTATGGATGTCCTCAAGTTGAGATCTATCAAAAACGAGAAATCAAATGCGATCTATCTCCTTGGACCTTTGTACAGGTGGCATAGAGGTACCCCTTTGTGACACTTGGTTGAAACATATGCAATGCAATGATAACCCATGGGAATCCGAGCTAATTAGGACAAGGAGCGAGCACTATTGGTATTCGATGCATGAGGCTTGCAACTTATAGGATGTTTTATGCATGACACATATGAAGTACTACTACCGTTGACACAATTGCTTCCATGTTTTCAAAATAAAAAGCTCTAGCACTTAACCTTTCTTTTACCTTTATGTTGAAGCACCAACTACTGAGAGCATGATTGCCATTTTGAGTGTATTGTGCATTGTCCCAAAGTAGCATTGTCTTTTGCATGATTGTGATATCGTTTATTCTGAAATGATTGTATCTAGTCATCACTTAAACCTTGAAGGTGCCCCTGCACTTATGTTTTGCATCACTAAAGGGGGCAAGCTAGATATCACTTTATCATATTTGCACATCATGTTCATTGCAAATCTTTTTGATGTTTCAGTTTCATGTTGTAAAACTTTCAGTCATTTGTGATTTTCTCTTGAGACAACTTAATTACTATAGAATCATTGTCTCAGTAAGCTTTTGTCATATGACTATGAGAAAGTCCTATATGGTTAATAGCATGTCACCACAGAAATTATTCTTGTTATCATTTACCTACTCGAGGACGAGTAGTAATTAAGCTTGGGGATGTTGATACGTCCAAAACGTATCTATAATTTGTGCTTGCTCCATGCCACTTTTGGGTGATATTGCTATGATATTCATACACTTCCATACACTTTTGATCATATTTGGACTAACTTACTAATCCAGTGCACCCCAGTGCCAGTTTCTGTTTTCGGCTGTTTTTGTATTTCAGGTTTTCACGTATCGAGAACTGCCCAGAAAAATCCAGAAAAATTATATAAAAAATCAGCGATCCGGAAACAACACTGCGTCCGAAGGGCAGCCTGGGGGGGCACAGGGGCTCCAGGCGCCCTGTGGGGGCGCCCCCCCTGGGCCGCGCCGGGGGGGCGCCTGGGCCCCCCGAAGCCCGTCCGGTGCCCCCCTTTGGCATATATTTAGAGGGACCTCCGAAACCCTCAGAACAGGAACTCTTTTCGTGATCCCATCTCTGTTCCGCCGCCGCCGCCGCTTCCAAGATCGGGAGCACCAGGAGAACTCTTCCCGGCACCCTGCCGGAGGGGAGGATCACCACCGGGAGCTTCTCCACCACCATGGACGCCTCCCGGATGACTCGTGAGTAGTCTCCCTTGGACCATGAGTACATGACCAGTAGCTATGTGATGTTCTCCTCCCGTTCTTGTGCTTCACTAATTAGTCCTTGTGAGCTGCCCTACATGATCGAGGCACCGATGTAATCCTTATGCTGTTGCTATGTTGAGTTTGCTGGGATCCAATGGATTATGAGATTATGTTCAGATTGATCTTGAGTAATATATTTGATTCACCTCTTTTATATTTTAGTTCATAAGTAATTCTTGCATGTACTCCGTTGTTACTTATTGCTTTGGCCGAGTAGTAGGTAGTGACTCCAAGAGGGAACGTTATGCTCAATTGTGGGTTCATGCCCCTCGATGACTTGCTTGAGTGACAGAAACATGAGTCTAGGGGATATGCTGTTGCCACAAGGGGGAAAACAACGGTGCTTGTGCCCGCGGGTGCAAGGATTGTTTACTTTACGCAAAGTTCTTTTAATGCAGTTGTCTGTTGCATTGAGTTTACACTATGGGTGGGACTCGCAACTTAATACCAGCGAGATGTTCTGGATAGATATCTCAAGGTGGATGATTAGTAGTAGATATTGATGGATTTCGGTCTACTTACTTTGGCGTACCGCCCATGCTTTGAACCTCAACCTTTCTTGCAATGTAGTCAGCATTGGTTGGCGTTCGTGGTCCTGTCAATTGCCCAGCTGTAATTTGTTTACCTCACATAGCTGTTTTATCGTCTTTTGGGAGAGAGACATCACTAGTGAACATCATGAGACTCCGGTCCATATTACCATCATTGATCACATCCACTATTTACTTTCCGTTATTTACTTACTATTGCAAAAACTATCTATCACTACTATCATTGCTTTTAATCCTTTGTGAACTACAAGGCCGGAGAGATTGAGAACCTCTCTATACTCGTTGGGAGCAAAGTTATTTGTATCTGTGTGCAGGTCCATGTTGGTTGCTACTAATCTGGCGCCGTAGCAATTGACACCTACTTGTTGAACCTAGGAGTCTCTGGGGAATCGATCCTTGGCATCTTTGCTAGGGGAAAACACTTCTACTTACTGCATCTTACACCTTCCACTTGGGGTAACCAACGAGGGGTTCGAGGCCCATCAAGGAGTATTTTCTGGCGTCGTTGCCGGGGACTCCACTCTTCAGGATAGGTGAGTTGCATGCTATCTTTTACCTTTGCTTTTTAGTCTTGTTAGTTTACCTTTCATTTTTGCTTTAGTATCTTTTTATCGAAAATCACAAAAATAGTTATCTTGCTTGCTTGCTACTATGGGTTCCACCGAGAATACCAAGTTGTGTGACTTCACTAGTCACAACAACGATGACTTTATCAGCACACCTATCACTGCACCTGCCACTTCAGCACCTTCATATGAAATTAAACCTGCTTTACTTAACTTAGTCATGAGAGAACAATTCTCCGGTGCTGGAGATGATGCTGCTTTACACTTGAACAACTTTGTTGAACTTTGTGATATGCAAAAGTACCAAGAAATAGATGGTAATATTGTTAAGCTTAAGCTTTTTCCTTTCTCTTTGAGAGGAGGAGCTAAAATTTGGTTTCAGTCTTTGCCTAGAAATAGCATAGATTCATGGGACAAGTGCAAAGATGCTTTTATTGGAAAGTACTATCCACCTGCTAAAATTATCCAACTTAGAAGTAACATAATGAATTTTAAACAATTGGATAATGAACACGTTGCCCAAGCTTGGGAACGTATGAAATCTCTTATCAAGAACTGCCCTACTCACGGTTTGACTACTTGGATGGTTATCCAAACTTTTTATGCAGGCTTGAACTTTACCTCGCGGAACTTGTTAGATTCGGCCGCGGGAGGAACTTTTATGTCAACTACACTTGGTGCTGCCACAAAGCTTCTCGATGAGATGATGACCAACTATTCCCAATGGCACACCGAACGCGCTCCAACAGGTAGGAAGGTAAACTCTGTCGAGGAGATTTCCTCCCTCAATGAAAAAGTTGACTTGATCATGTCTCTACTTTCGAAGCAATCTACTGTTGATCCTCGTGATATTCTTTTAAATTCTTTGATTGCTCAAGAACAAGTAGATGTGAACTTTATCTCTAGAAATAATTTTAACAACAATGCTTATCCTAGTACCAAGAACTCCAATACTGAACTAGAGACCATGCTTAGAGATTTCATCACTACCCAAAAAGCCTTTAATAAGAATGTAGAAGAGAAACTACATAAACTAGATGATCTTTCTTTTAAGGTAGACCACTTAGCCAATGAGGTAAAATTGCTAAAAATTGAAACTTCTCCTCTTATGGAGAGGGAAGTCATCCCTATTAATGCTACTCAAGTACAAATTAATGAAAACATTAGGATGATGGCTAAGCTTAAAGAAAGATGGGCTAGAGAAAGGGAGGAAGAGGAAAGAATTAAGAGCCTTCCTACCCACCACACTGTTGCTACTATCCAAGTTATTGAGGATGTTCACACTCTTAGCACCCAATGTACTCCTGGTCCCAATGGACCTATTAATGGTGATGCTATGACCTTAGAAGCTACCAAACAGGTGAACCTTAAGGACACCACTACCACTTTACTTGATGCTCGTGACCTTGATTTTGATAATTGCACTCTTACCGAAGTTATTGATTTCCTTCACAAGATGTCTAGAGATCCCCGCACTAGCACGCTTAGCCTTGCCTTCACAGAGCATATCACTAATGCTCTCATCAAAGCTAGGGAGGAGAAACTTAGAGTAGAAGCCTCCATACCTAGAAAGCTAGAATATGGTTGGGATCCTATGATAAAAATTTATTTGAATGACTTCTCTTGTTATGCATTATGTGATGTTGGTGCTAGTACCTCTGTTATGCCCAAAAGGATATATGATATGCTTAAATTGAAACCTTATGATTCTTGTTCTTTTGGTGTTTGTCTCGTTGATTCTTCCATAAAGAAACCTTTGGGGAGGATCAATGATGTTCTTATTGTTGTCAATGATAATTATGTGCCCGTTGATTTCACTATTATGGATATTGAACGTGATCCTTCTTGTGCAATTATTTTGGGACGTCCCTTTTTGCGCACCGTTGGTGCTGTCATTGACATGAAAGAGGGTAATACAAAATTTCAGTTTCCTCTCAAGAAAGGGATGGAACACTTCCCTCGTAAGAAGGTCAAGTTACCTTTTGAGTCCGTTGTACGGGCTAGTTATTCTTTTACCCTTGATAAAACTTGATCTATGCATTATGCCTAGCTTAAAGGCATAAAAGAAAGCGCTTTTGGGAGGCAGCCCACATGAATAATTTTTTTGCTTTTGTTGTGTCTTGATGTTGTTTACTGCGGTAGCATCATCATTGTATCTTTACTTTTCATATTTGTGCCAAGTATAGCCTCCGATTGCTAGAAAGTTCAAAAGTTGTGAGGTGCTGTCCAGGAAACAGATTCTGTCCTTGGATAGATAAATTCGTATAAAATCACCAGATCATCTTTTTGGAATGAATTTTTTCGACAGCGTTCTCTATATAATTGTCTTTCGTGCGTCAGTTCTGAGTTTTTTTATTTGAGTTGCAGAAGTATCCCGAACAGATCAATTACTGCCTGCTGTTCTGTTTTTCACAGATTCTGTCCTGTTTTGCCTTACCTTCACTTTGCAAATTAAGAACTTGCTTTTTCTTTGCAAAAACCTTTTGACAATCTTAAGAAACAGTAGAAATTCAAGAATATCCTTATTTCCAGCAAGGTATAATTATTTTATTAAGGGTACTAACCTCGCTAATCAGATTATGATGAGTTATGTATGAAGGGAGTTTTCAAGTGTGCGAGGGAAGATGATAAAAAGATTCAGGAGTGTCAAGCGCTCAAGCTTGGGGATGCCCCCGTGCACCCCCAAGAAATATTCAAGGAGACTCAAGCGTCTAAGCTTGGGGATGCCCCCGTGCATCCCCTTATCCATCAACATTATCAGTTCGTCTTTCGTTTCGCTATATTTTTATCACTTCATGTGTTATGTGCTATGCTTGGAGCGTCTTGCTTTTAGTTTTCTTTTTAGTTTTTCATAACGAGTCGGGACCCAGCATTCCTTTATGTGGGAGAGAAACACGCTCCACTTCTACCTAGAACATAACATAGAATTTTCATGTCTATCTATGCTGTGTGTGTTCTTTGTCTTTTAATAGCTACTATCGTGCTCTGCTCTTAGTATTCATGTTTATCTTTTCAAGAGCTTTTATTTAGTTGGTTGCTTGAACTCTCTTTAATTACCATGCTAACCTTATTAAGAGAGTTTGCTTCCGTTGCATTGGTTAATGTGTCTATGATAAAGATGCTACTTGCATGATGGTGCTTAGTAGTTCAGGTTTTCTTATGGTTAATCTCAAATAGCTGGGGGGTTCCCAATGTGTTATTGGAGTACCAACTTGGTTTGTTTGCCTATGATATGGTATGGTTTAGTAATATCTTCCTTCGAGAATTTATTTTGATTGACTTGGCGTATGCTCACGCATATTCAAGACTGTAAAGAAAGTCTGTCAAGCCTTGATGATCTTTTGTTTCTGAGTAGCGATATAACTACCATGCCTGATTCAATATTGCTTTGTCGCTATGCATGATTATGACCGTCATTGCTCTCTTAGTTGGTCGCTCCCAGTCTTTTGCTAACCTCCACCTGCAGTAAGCAAACTAACCATGCAATACATAGCTCATGGGAAAGTAGCCTAAAAACTATTGTGGTAAAGAATATGTTGCCTATGTATCTTATTTCTTATGAGTTGCTTGCTGAGCGGTAACCATGTTTCTGGGGACGCCATCAACTGTCACACTTTTGTTGAATATCATGTGAGTTGCTATGCATGTTCGTCTTGTCTGAAGTAAGGGTGATTTACCGTGGGTTGAATTAATATGCATATTGTTAGAGAATAACATTGGGCCGCCAACCAAAGCCATGCATCATGGTGGAAGTTTTAGCTTGGACCTTAATCCTCAATCTCTTATGAGAACATGCTTATGCATTGAAGGGGAGTCCATCATCTATTTTCTATGTTGTCCCGGTATGGATGTCCTCAAGTTGAGATCTATCAAAAACGAGAAATCAAATGCGATCTATCTCCTTGGACCTTTGTACAGGTGGCATAGAGGTACCCCTTTGTGACACTTGGTTGAAACATATGCAATGCAATGATAACCCATGGGAATCCGAGCTAATTAGGACAAGGAGCGAGCACTATTGGTATTCGATGCATGAGGCTTGCAACTTATAGGATGTTTTATGCATGACACATATGAAGTACTACTACCGTTGACACAATTGCTTCCATGTTTTCAAAATAAAAAGCTCTAGCACTTAACCTTTCTTTTACCTTTATGTTGAAGCACCAACTACTGAGAGCATGATTGTCATTTTGAGTGTAATGTGCATTGTCCCAAAGTAGCATTGTCTTTTGCATGATTGTGATATCGTTTATTCTGAAATGATTGTATCTAGTCATCACTTAAACCTTGAAGGTGCCCTTGCACTTATGTTTTGCATCACTAAAGGGGGCAAGCTAGATATCACTTTATCATATTTGCACATCATGTTCATTGCAAATCTTTTTGATGTTTCAGTTTCATGTTGTAAAACTTTCAGTCATTTGTGATTTTCTCTTGAGACAACTTAATTACTATAGAATCATTGTCTCAGTAAGCTTTTGTCATATGACTATGAGAAAGTCCTATATGGTTAATAGCATGTCACCACAGAAATTATTCTTGTTATCATTTACCTACTCGAGGACGAGTAGTAATTAAGCTTGGGGATGTTGATACGTCCAAAACGTATCTATAATTTGTGCTTGCTCCATGCCACTTTTGGGTGATATTGCTATGATATTCATACACTTCCATACACTTTTGATCATATTTGGACTAACTTACTAATCCAGTGCACCCCAGTGCCAGTTTCTGTTTTCGGCTGTTTTTGTATTTCAGGTTTTCACGTTTCGAGAACTGCCCAGAAAAATCCAGAAAAATTATATAAAAAATCAGCGATCCGGAAACAACACTGCGTCCGAAGGGCAGCCTGGGGGGGCACAGGGGCTCCAGGCGCCCTGTGGGGGCGCCCCCCCCTGGGCCGCGCCGGGGGGGCGCCTGGGCCCCCCGAAGCCCGTCCGGTGCCCCCCTTTGGCATATATTTAGAGGGACCTCCGAAACCCTCAGAACAGGAACTCTTTTCGTGATCCCATCTCTGTTCCGCCGCCGCCGCCGCTTCCAAGATCGGGAGCACCAGGAGAACTCTTCCCGGCACCCTGCCGGAGGGGAGGATCACCACCGGGAGCTTCTCCACCACCATGGACGCCTCCCGGATGACTCGTGAGTAGTCTCCCTTGGACCATGAGTACATGACCAGTAGCTATGTGATGTTCTCCTCCCGTTCTTGTGCTTCACTAATTAGTCCTCGTGAGCTGCCCTACATGATCGAGGCACCGATGTAATCCTTATGCTGTTGCTATGTTGAGTTTGCTGGGATCCATTGGATTATGAGATTATGTTCAGATTGATCTTGAGTAATATATTTGATTCACCTCTTTTATATTTTAGTTCATAAGTAATTCTTGCATGTACTCCGTTGTTACTTATTGCTTTGGCCGAGTAGTAGGTAGTGACTCCAAGAGGGAACGTTATGCTCGATTGTGGGTTCATGCCCCTCGATGACTAGCTTGAGTGACAGAAACATGAGTCTAGGGGATATGTTGTTGCCACAAGGGGGAAAACAACGGTGCTTGTGCCCGCGGGTGCAAGGATTGTTTACTTTACGCAAAGTTCTTTTAATGCAGTTGTCTGTTGCATTGAGTTTACACTATGGGTGGGACTCGCAACTTAATACCAGCGAGATGTTCTGGATAGATATCTCAAGGTGGATGATTAGTAGTAGATATTGATGGATTTCGGTCTACTTACTTTGGCGTACCGCCCATGCTTTGAACCTCAACCTTTCTTGCAATGTAGTCAGCATTGGTTGGCGTTCGTGGTCCTGTCAATTGCCCAGCTGTAATTTGTTTACCTCACATAGCTGTTTTATCGTCTTTTGGGAGAGAGACATCACTAGTGAACATCATGAGACTCCGGTCCATATTACCATCATTGATCACATCCACTATTTACTTTCCGTTATTTACTTACTATTGCAAAAACTATCTATCACTACTATCATTGCTTTTAATCCTTTGTGAACTACAAGGCCGAAGAGATTGACAACCTCTCTGTACTCGTTGGGAGCAAAGTTATTTGTATCTGTGTGCAGGTCCATGTTGGTTGCTACTAATCTGGCGCCGTAGCAATTTACACCTACTTGTTGAACCTAGGAGTCTCTGGGGAATCGATCCTTGGCATGTTTGCTAGGGGAAAACATTTCTACTTACTGCATCTTACACCTTCCACTTGGGGTAACCAACGAGGGGTTCGAGGCCCATCAAGGAGTATTTTCTGGCGTCATTGCCGGGGACTCCACACTTCAGGATAGGTGAGTTGCATGCTATCTTTTACCTTTGCTTTTTAGTCTTGTTAGTTTACCTTTCATTTTTGCTTTAGTATCTTTTTATCGAAAATCACAAAAATAGTTATCTTGCTTGCTTGCTACTATGGGTTCCACCGAGAATACCAAGTTGTGTGACTTCACTAGTCACAACAACGATGACTTTATCAGCACACCTATCACTACACCTGCCACTTCAGCACCTTCATATGAAATTAAACCTGCTTTACTTAACTTAGTCATGAGAGAACAATTCTCCGGTGCTGGAGATGATGCTGCTTTACACTTGAACAACTTTGTTGAACTTTGTGATATGCAAAAGTACCAAGAAATAGATGGTAATATTGTTAAGCTTAAGCTTTTTCCTTTCTCTTTGAGAGGAGGAGCTAAAATTTGGTTTCAGTCTTTGCCTAGAAATAACATAGATTCATGGGACAAGTGCAAAGATGCTTTTATTGGAAAGTACTATCCACCTGCTAAAATTATCCAACTTAGAAGTAACATAATGAATTTTAAACAATTGGATAATGAACACGTTGCCCAAGCTTGGGAACGTATGAAATCTCTTATCAAGAACTGCCCTACTCACGGTTTGACTACTTGGATGGTTATCCAAACTTTTTATGCAGGCTTGAACTTTACCTCGCGGAACTTGTTAGATTCGGCCGCGGGAGGAACTTTTATGTCAACTACACTTGGTGCTGCCACAAAGCTTCTCGATGAGATGATGACCAACTATTCCCAATGGCACACCGAACGCGCTCCAACAGGTAGGAAGGTAAACTCTGTCGAGGAGATTTCCTCCCTCAATGACAAAGTTGACTTGATCATGTCTCTACTTTCGAAGCAATCTACTGTTGATCCTCGTGATATTCTTTTAAATTCTTTGATTGCTCAAGAACAAGTAGATGTGAACTTTATCTCTAGAAATAATTTTAACAACAATGCTTATCCTAGTACCAAGAACTCCAATACTGAACTAGAGACCAAGCTTAGAGATTTCATCACTACCCAAAAAGCCTTTAATAAGAATGTAGAAGAGAAACTACATAAACTAGATGATCTTTCTTTTAAGGTAGACCACTTAGCCAATGAGGTAAAATTGCTAAAAATTGAAACTTCTCCTCTTATGGAGAGGGAAGTCATCCCTATTAATGCTACTCAAGTACAAATTAATGAAAACATTAGGATGATGGCTAAGCTTAAAGAAAGATGGGCTAGAGAAAGGGAGGAAGAGGAAAGAATTAAGAGCCTTCCTACCCACCACACTGTTGCTACTATCCAAGTTATTGAGGATGTTCACACTCTTAGCACCCAATGTACTCCTGGTCCCAATGGACCTATTAATGGTGATGCTATGACCTTAGAAGCTACCAAACAGGTGAACCTTAAGGACACCACTACCACTTTACTTGATGCTCGTGACCTTGATTTTGATAATTGCACTCTTACCGAAGTTATTGATTTCCTTCACAAGATGTCTAGAGATCCCCGCACTAGCACACTTAGCCTTGCCTTCACAGAGCATATCACTAATGCTCTCATCAAAGCTAGGGAGGAGAAACTTAGAGTAGAAGCCTCCATACCTAGAAAGCTAGAATATGGTTGGGATCCTATGATAAAAATTTATTTGAATGACTTCTCTTGTTATGCATTATGTGATGTTGGTGCTAGTACCTCTGTTATGCCCAAAAGGATATATGATATGCTTAAATTGAAACCTTATGATTCTTGTTCTTTTGGTGTTTGTCTCGTTGATTCTTCCATAAAGAAACCTTTGGGGAGGATCAATGATGTTCTTATTGTTGTCAATGATAATTATGTGCCCGTTGATTTCACTATTATGGATATTGAATGTGATCCTTCTTGTCCAATTATTTTGGGACGTCCCTTTTTGCGCACCGTTGGTGCTGTCATTGACATGAAAGAGGGTAATACAAAATTTCAGTTTCCTCTCAAGAAAGGGATGGAACACTTCCCTCGTAAGAAGGTCAAGTTACCTTTTGAGTCCGTTGTACGGGCTAGTTATTCTTTTACCCTTGATAAAACTTGATCTATGCATTATGCCTAGCTTAAAGGCATAAAAGAAAGCGCTTTTGGGAGGCAGCCCACATGAATAATTTTTTTGCTTTTGTTGTGTCTTGATGTTGTTTACTGCGGTAGCATCATCATTGTATCTTTACTTTTCATATTTGTGCCAAGTATAGCCTCCGATTGCTAGAAAGTTCAAAAGTTGTGAGGTGCTGTCCAGGAAACAGATTCTGTCCTTGGATAGATAAATTCGTATAAAATCACCAGATCATCTTTTTGGAATGAATTTTATAGACAGCGTTCTCTATATAATTGTCTTTCGTGCGTCAGTTCTGAGTTTTTTTATTTGAGTTGCAGAAGTATCCCGAACAGATCAATTACTGCCTGCTGTTCTGTTTTTCACAGATTCTGTCCTGTTTTGCCTTACCTTCACTTTGCAAATTAAGAACTTGCTTTTTCTTTGCAAAAACCTTTTGACAATCTTAAGAAACAGTAGAAATTCAAGAATATCCTTATTTCCAGCAAGGTATAATTATTTTATTAAGGGTACTAACCTCGCTAATCAGATTATGATGAGTTATGTATGAAGGGAGTTTTCAAGTGTGCGAGGGAAGATGATAAAAAGATTCAGGAGTGTCAAGCGCTCAAGCTTGGGGATGCCCCCGTGCACCCCCAAGAAATATTCAAGGAGACTCAAGCGTCTAAGCTTGGGGATGCCCCCGTGCATCCCCTTATCCATCAACATTATCAGTTCGTCTTTCGTTTCGCTATATTTTTATCACTTCATGTGTTATGTGCTATGCTTGGAGCGTCTTGCTTTTAGTTTTCTTTTTAGTTTTTCATAACGAGTCGGGACCCAGCATTCCTTTATGTGGGAGAGAAACACGCTCCACTTCTACCTAGAACATAACATAGAATTTTCATGTCTATCTATGCTGTGTGTGTTCTTTGTCTTTTAATAGCTACTATCGTGCTCTGCTCTTAGTATTCATGTTTATCTTTTCAAGAGCTTTTATTTAGTTGGTTGCTTGAACTCTCTTTAATTACCATGCTCACCTTATTAAGAGAGTTTGTTTCCGTTGCATTGGTTAATGTGTCTATGATAAAGATGCTACTTGCATGATGGTGCTTAGTAGTTCAGGTTTTCTTATGGTTAATCTCAAATAGCTGGGGGGTTCCCAATGTGTTATTGGAGTACCAACTTGGTTTGTTTGCCTATGATATGGTATGGTTTAGTAATATCTTCCTTCGAGAATTTATTTTGATTGACTTGGCGTATGCTCACGCATATTCAAGACTGTAAAGAAAGTCTGTCAAGCCTTGATGATCTTTTGTTTCTGAGTAGCGATATAACTACCATGCCTGATTCAATAGTGCTTTGTCGCTATGCATGATTATGACCGTCATTGCTCTCTTAGTTGGTCGCTCCCAGTCTTTTGCTAACCTCCACCTACACTAAGCAAACTAACCATGCAATACATAGCTCATGGGAAAGTAGCCTAAAAACTATTGTGGTAAAGAATATGTTGCCTATGTATCTTATTTCTTATGAGTTGCTTGCTGAGCGGTAACCATGTTTCTGGGGATGCCATCAACTGTCACACTTTTGTTGAATATCATGTGAGTTGCTATGCATGTTCGTCTTGTCTGAAGTAAGGGTGATTTACCGTGGGTTGAATTAATATGCATATTGTTAGAGAATAACATTGGGCCGCCAACCAAAGCCATGCATCATGGTGGAAGTTTTAGCTTGGACCTTAATCCTCAATCTCTTATGAGAACATGCTTATGCATTGAAGGGGAGTCCATCATCTATTTTCTATGTTGTCCCGGTATGGATGTCCTCAAGTTGAGATCTATCAAAAACGAGAAATCAAATGCGATCTATCTCCTTGGACCTTTGTACAGGTGGCATAGAGGTACCCCTTTGTGACACTTGGTTGAAACATATGCAATGCAATGATAACCCATGGGAATCCGAGCTAATTAGGACAAGGAGCGAGCACTATTGGTATTCGATGCATGAGGCTTGCAACTTATAGGATGTTTTATGCATGACACATATGAAGTACTACTACCGTTGACACAATTGCTTCCATGTTTTCAAAATAAAAAGCTCTAGCACTTAACCTTTCTTTTACCTTTATGTTGAAGCACCAACTACTGAGAGCATGATTGTCATTCTGAGTGTAATGTGCATTGTCCCAAAGTAGCATTGTCTTTTGCATGATTGTGATATAGTTTATTCTGAAATGATTGTATCTAGTCATCACTTAAACCTTGAAGGTGCCCCTGCACTTATGTTTTGCATCACTAAAGGGGGCAAGCTAGATATCACTTTATCATATTTGCACATCATGTTCATTGCAAATCTTTTTGATGTTTCAGTTTCATGTTGTAAAACTTTCAGTCATTTGTGATTTTCCCTTGAGACAACTTAATTACTATAGAATCATTGTCTCAGTAAGCTTTTGTCATATGACTATGAGAAAGTCCTATATGGTTAATAGCATGTCACCACAGAAATTATTCTTGTTATCATTTACCTACTCGAGGACGAGTAGTAATTAAGCTTGGGGATGTTGATACGTCCAAAACGTATCTATAATTTGTGCTTGCTCCATGCCACTTTTGGGTGATATTGCTATGATATTCATACACTTCCATACACTTTTGATCATATTTGGACTAACTTACTAATCCAGTGCACCCCAGTGCCAGTTTCTGTTTTCGGCTATTTTTGTATTTCAGGTTTTCACATTTCGAGAACTGCCCAGAAAAATCCAGAAAAATTATATAAAAAATCAGCGATCCGGAAACAACACTGCGTCCGAAGGGCAGCCTGGGGGGGCACAGGGGCTCCAGGCGCCCTGTGGGGGCGCCCCCCCCTGGGCCGCGCCGGGGGGGCGCCTGGGCCCCCCGAAGCCCGTCCGGTGCCCCCCTTTGGCATATATTTAGAGGGACCTCCGAAACCCTCAGAACAGGAACTCTTTTCGTGATCCCATCTCTGTTCCACCGCCGCCGCCGCTTCCAAGATCGGGAGCACCAGGAGAACTCTTCCCGGCACCCTGCCGGAGGGGAGGATCACCACCGGGAGCTTCTCCACCACCATGGACGCCTCCCGGATGACTCGTGAGTAGTCTCCCTTGGACCATGAGTACATGACCAGTAGCTATGTGATGTTCTCCTCCCGTTCTTGTGCTTCACTAATTAGTCCTCGTGAGCTGCCCTACATGATCGAGGCACCGATGTAATCCTTATGCTGTTGCTATGTTGAGTTTGCTGGGATCCATTGGATTATGAGATTATGTTCAGATTGATCTTGAGTAATATATTTGATTCACCTCTTTTATATTTTAGTTCATAAGTAATTCTTGCATGTACTCCGTTGTTACTTATTGCTTTGGCCGAGTAGTAGGTAGTGACTCCAAGAGGGAACGTTATGCTCGATTGTGGGTTCATGCCCCTCGATGACTAGCTTGAGTGACAGAAACATGAGTCTAGGGGATATGCTGTTGCCACAAGGGGGAAAACAACGGTGCTTGTGCCCGCGGGTGCAAGGATTGTTTACTTTACGCAAAGTTCTTTTAATGCAGTTGTCTGTTGCATTGAGTTTACACTATGGGTGGGACTCGCAACTTAATACCAGCGAGATGTTCTGGATAGATATCTCAAGGTGGATGATTAGTAGTAGATATTGATGGATTTCGGTCTACTTACTTTGGCGTACCGCCCATGCTTTGAACCTCAACCTTTCTTGCAATGTAGTCAGCATTGGTTGGCGTTCGTGGTCCTGTCAATTGCCCAGCTGTAATTTGTTTACCTCACATAGCTGTTTTATCGTCTTTTGGGAGAGAGACATCACTAGTGAACATCATGAGACTCCGGTCCATATTACCATCATTGATCACATCCACTATTTACTTTCCGTTATTTACTTACTATTGCAAAAACTATCTATCACTACTATCATTGCTTTTAATCCTTTGTGAACTACAAGGCCGGAGAGATTGACAACCTCTCTGTACTCGTTGGGAGCAAAATTATTTGTATCTGTGTGCAGGTCCATGTTGGTTGCTACTAATCTGGCGCCGTAGCAATTGACACCTACTTGTTGAACCTAGGAGTCTCTGGGGAATCGATCCTTGGCATGTTTGCTAGGGGAAAACACTTCTACTTACTGCATCTTACACCTTCCACTTGGGGTAACCGACGAGGGGTTCGAGGCCCATCAAGGAGTATTTTCTGGCGTCGTTGCCGGGGACTCCACTCTTCAGGATAGGTGAGTTGCATGCTATCTTTTACCTTTGCTTTTTAGTCTTGTTAGTTTACCTTTCATTTTTGCTTTAGTATCTTTTTATCGAAAATCACAAAAATAGTTATCTTGCTTGCTTGCTACTATGGGTTCCACCGAGAATACCAAGTTGTGTGACTTCACTAGTCACAACAACGATGACTTTATCAGCACACCTATCACTACACCTGCCACTTCAGCACCTTCATATGAAATTAAACCTGCTTTACTTAACTTAGTCATGAGAGAACAATTCTCCGGTGCTGGAGATGATGCTGCTTTACACTTGAACAACTTTGTTGAACTTTGTGATATGCAAAAGTACCAAGAAATAGATGGTAATATTGTTAAGCTTAAGCTTTTTCCTTTCTCTTTGAGAGGAGGAGCTAAAATTTGGTTTCAGTCTTTGCCTAGAAATAGCATAGATTCATGGGACAAGTGCAAAGATGCTTTTATTGGAAAGTACTATCCACCTGCTAAAATTATCCAACTTAGAAGTAACATAATGAATTTTAAACAATTGGATAATGAACACGTTGCCCAAGCTTGGGAACGTATGAAATCTCTTATCAAGAACTGCCCTACTCACGGTTTGACTACTTGGATGGTTATCCAAACTTTTTATGCAGGCTTGAACTTTACCTCGCGGAACTTGTTAGATTCGGCCGTGGGAGGAACTTTTATGTCAACTACACTTGGTGCTGCCACAAAGCTTCTCGATGAGATGATGACCAACTATTCCCAATGGCACACCGAACGCGCTCCAACAGGTAGGAAGGTAAACTCTGTCGAGGAGATTTCCTCCCTCAATGAAAAAGTTGACTTGATCATGTCTCTCCTTTCGAAGCAATCTACTGTTGATCCTCGTGATATTCTTTTAAATTCTTTGATTGCTCAAGAACAAGTAGATGTGAACTTTATCTCTAGAAATAATTTTAACAACAATGCTTATCCTAGTACCAAGAACTCCAATACTGAACTAGAGACCATGCTTAGAGATTTCATCACTACCCAAAAAGCCTTTAATAAGAATGTAGAAGAGAAACTACATAAACTAGATGATCTTTCTTTTAAGGTAGACCACTTAGCCAATGAGGTAAAATTGCTAAAAATTGAAACTTCTCCTCTTATGGAGAGGGAAGTCATCCCTATTAATGCTACTCAAGTACAAATTAATGAAAACATTAGGATGATGGCTAAGCTTAAAGAAAGATGGGCTAGAGAAAGGGAGGAAGAGGAAAGAATTAAGAGCCTTCCTACCCACCACACTGTTGCTACTATCCAAGTTATTGAGGATGTTCACACTCTTAGCACCCAATGTACTCCTGGTCCCAATGGACCTATTAATGGTGATGCTATGACCTTAGAAGCTACCAAACAGGTGAACCTTAAGGACACCACTACCACTTTACTTGATGCTCGTGACCTTGATTTTGATAATTGCACTCTTACCGAAGTTATTGATTTCGTTCACAAGATGTCTAGAGATCCCCGCACTAGCACGCTTAGCCTTGCCTTCACAGAGCATATCACTAATGCTCTCATCAAAGCTAGGGAGGAGAAACTTAGAGTAGAAGCCTCCATACCTAGAAAGCTAGAATATGGTTGGGATCCTATGATAAAAATTTATTTGAATGACTTCTCTTGTTATGCATTATGTGATGTTGGTGCTAGTACCTCTGTTATGCCCAAAAGGATATATGATATGCTTAAATTGAAACCTTATGATTCTTGTTCTTTTGGTGTTTGTCTCGTTGATTCTTCCATAAAGAAACCTTTGGGGAGGATCAATGATGTTCTTATTGTTGTCAATGATAATTATGTGCCCGTTGATTTCACTATTATGGATATTGAATGTGATCCTTCTTGTCCAATTATTTTGGGACGTCCCTTTTTGCGCACCGTTGGTGCTGTCATTGACATGAAAGAGGGTAATACAAAATTTCAGTTTCCTCTCAAGAAAGGGATGGAACACTTCCCTCGTAAGAAGGTCAAGTTACCTTTTGAGTCCGTTGTACGGGCTAGTTATTCTTTTACCCTTGATAAAACTTGATCTATGCATTATGCCTAGCTTAAAGGCATAAAAGAAAGCGCTTTTGGGAGGCAGCCCACATGAATAATTTTTTTGCTTTTGTTGTGTCTTGATGTTGTTTACTGCGGTAGCATCATCATTGTATCTTTACTTTTCATATTTGTGCCAAGTATAGCCTCCGATTGCTAGAAAGTTCAAAAGTTGTGAGGTGCTGTCCAGGAAACAGATTCTGTCCTTGGATAGAAAAATTCGTATAAAATCACCAGATCATCTTTTTGGAATGCATTTTTTCGACAGCGTTCTCTATATAATTGTCTTTCGTGCGTCAGTTCTGAGTTTTTTTATTTGAGTTGCAGAAGTATCCCGAACAGATCAATTACTGCCTGCTGTTCTGTTTTTCACAGATTCTGTCCTGTTTTGCCTTACCTTCACTTTGCAAATTAAGAACTTGCTTTTTCTTTGCAAAAACCTTTTGACAATCTTAAGAAACAGTAGAAATTCAAGAATATCCTTATTTCCAGCAAGGTATAATTATTTTATTAGGGGTACTAACCTCGCTAATCAGATTATGATGAGTTATGTATGAAGGGAGTTTTCAAGTGTGCGAGGGAAGATGATAAAAAGATTCAGGAGTGTCAAGCGCTCAAGCTTGGGGATGCCCCCGTGCACCCCCAAGAAATATTCAAGGAGACTCAAGCGTCTAAGCTTGGGGATGCCCCCGTGCATCCCCTTATCCATCAACATTATCAGTTCGTCTTTCGTTTCGCTATATTTTTATCACTTCATGTGTTATGTGCTATGCTTGGAGCGTCTTGCTTTTAGTTTTCTTTTTAGTTTTTCATAACGAGTCGGGACCCAGCATTCCTTTATGTGGGAGAGAAACACGCTCCACTTCTACCTAGAACATAACATAGAATTTTCATGTCTATCTATGCTGTGTGTGTTCTTTGTCTTTTATTAGCTACTATCGTGCTCTGCTCTTAGTATTCATGTTTATCTTTTCAAGAGCTTTTATTTAGTTGGTTGCTTGAACTCTCTTTAATTACCATGCTCACCTTATTAAGAGAGTTTGCTTCCGTTGCATTGGTTAATGTGTCTATGATAAAGATGCTACTTGCATGATGGTGCTTAGTAGTTCAGGTTTTCTTATGGTTAATCTCAAATAGCTGGGGGGTTCCCAATGTGTTATTGGAGTACCAACTTGGTTTGTTTGCCTATGATATGGTATGGTTTAGTAATATCTTCCTTCGAGAATTTATTTTGATTGACTTGGCGTATGCTCACGCATATTCAAGACTGTAAAGAAAGTCTGTCAAGCCTTGATGATCTTTTGCTTCTGAGTAGCGATATAACTACCATGCCTGATTCAATATTGCTTTGTCGCTATGCATGATTATGACCGTCATTGCTCTCTTAGTTGGTCGCTCCCAGTCTTTTGCTAACCTCGACCTGCACTAAGCAAACTAACCATGCAATACATAGCTCATGGGAAAGTAGCCTAAAAACTATTGTGGTAAAGAAAATGTTGCCTATGTATCTTATTTCTTATGAGTTGCTTGCTGAGCGGTAACCATGTTTCTGGGGACGCCATCAACTGTCACACTTTTGTTGAATATCATGTGAGTTGCTATGCATGTTCGTCTTGTCTGAAGTAAGGGTGATTTACCGTGGGTTGAATTAATATGCATATTGTTAGAGAATAACATTGGGCCGCCAAACAAAGCCATGCATCATGGTGGAAGTTTTAGCTTGGACCTTAATCCTCAATCTCTTTTGAGAACATGCTTATGCATTGAAGGGGAGTCCATCATCTATTTTCTATGTTGTCCCGGTATGGATGTCCTCAAGTTGAGATCTATCAAAAACGAGAAATCAAATGCGATCTATCTCCTTGGACCTTTGTACAGGTGGCATAGAGGTACCCCTTTGTGACACTTGGTTGAAACATATGCAATGCAATGATAACCCATGGGAATCCGAGCTAATTAGGACAAGGAGCGAGCACTATTGGTATTCGATCCATGAGGCTTGCAACTTATAGGATGTTTTATGCATGACACATATGAAGTACTACTACCGTTGACACAATTGCTTCCATGTTTTCAAAATAAAAAGCTCTAGCACTTAACCTTTCTTTTACCTTTATGTTGAAGCACCAACTACTGAGAGCATGATTGTCATTCTGAGTGTAATGTGCATTGTCCCAAAGTAGCATTGTCTTTTGCATGATTGTGATATAGTTTATTCTGAAATGATTGTATCTAGTCATCACTTAAACCTTGAAGGTGCCCCTGCACTTATGTTTTGCATCACTAAAGGGGGCAAGCTAGATATCACTTTATCATATTTGCACATCATGTTCATTGCAAATCTTTTTGATGTTTCAGTTTCATGTTGTAAAACTTTCAGTCATTTATGATTTTCTCTTGAGACAACTTAATTACTATAGAATCATTGTCTCAGTAAGCTTTTGTCATATGACTATGAGAAAGTCCTATATGGTTAATAGCATGTCACCACAGAAATTATTCTTGTTATCATTTACCTACTCGAGGACGAGCAGTAATTAAGCTTGAGGATGTTGATACGTCCAAAACGTATCTATAATTTCTGCTTGCTCCATGCCACTTTTGGGTGATATGGCTATGATATTCATACACTTCCATACACTTTTGATCATATTTGGACTAACTTACTAATCCAGTGCACCCCAGTGCCAGTTTCTGTTTTCGGCTGTTTTTGTATTTCAGGTTTTCACGTTTCGAGAACTGCCCAGAAAAATCCAGAAAAATTATATAAAATTCAGCGATCCGGAAACAACACTGCGTCCGAAGGGCAGCCTGGGGGGCACAGGGGCTCCAGGCGCCCTGTGGGCGCCCCCCCCCCTCGGGCCGCGCCGGGGGGGCGCCTGGGCCCCCCGAAGCCCGTCCGGTGCCCCCCTTTGGCATATATTTAGAGGGACCTCCGAAACCCTCAGAACAGGAACTCTTTTCGCGATCCCATCTCTGTTCCGCCGCCGCCGCCGCTTCCAAGATCGGGAGCACCAGGAGAACTCTTCCCGGCACCCTGCCGGAGGGGAGGATCACCACCGGGAGCTTCTCCACCACCATGGACGCCTCCCGGATGACTCGTGAGTAGTCTCCCTTGGACCATGAGTCCATGACCAGTAGCTATGTGATGTTCTCCTCCCGTTCTTGTGCTTCACTAATTAGTCCTCGTGAGCTGCCCTACATGATCGAGGCACCGATGTAATCCTTATGCTGTTGCTATGTTGAGTTTGCTGGGATCCGATGGATTATGAGATTATGTTCAGATTGATCTTGAGTAATATATTTGATTCACCTCTTTTATATTTTAGTTCATAAGTAATTCTTGCATGTTCTCCGTTGTTATTTATTGCTTTGGCCGAGTAATAGGTAGTGACTCCAAGAGGGAACGTTATGCTCGATTGTGGGTTCATGCCCCTCGATAACTAGCTTGAGTGACAGAAACATGAGTCTAGGGGATGTGTTGTTGCCACAAGGGGGAAAACAACGGTGCTTGTGCCCGCGGGTGCAAGGATTGTTTACTTTACGCAAAGTTCTTTTAATGCAGTTGTCTGTTGCATTGAGTTTACACTATGGGTGGGACTCGCAACTTAATACCAGCGAGATGTTCTGGATAGATATCTCAAGGTGGATGATTAGTAGTAGATATTGATGGATTTCGGTCTACTTACTTTGGCGTACCGCCCATGCTTTGAACCTCAACCTTTCTTGCAATGTAGTCAGCATTGGTTTGCGTTCGTGGTCCTGTCAATTGCCCAGCTGTAATTTGTTTACCTCACATAGCTGTTTTATCGTCTTTTGGGAGAGAGACATCACTAGTGAACATCATGAGACTCCGGTCCATATTACCATCATTGATCACATCCATTATTTACTTTCCGTTATTTACTTACTATTGCAAAAACTATCTATCACTACTATCATTGCTTTTAATCCTTTGTGAACTACAAGGCCGGAGAGATTGACAACCTCTCTGTACTCGTTGGGAGCAAAGTTATTTGTATCTGTGTGCAGGTCCATGTTGGTTGCTACTAATCTGGCGCCGTAGCAATTGACACCTACTTGTTGAACCGAGGAGTCTCTGGGGAATCGATCCTTGGCATCTTTGCTAGGGGAAAACACTTCTACTTACTGCATCTTACACCTTCCACTTGGGGTAACCAACGAGGGGTTCGAGGCCCATCACTCATGCCACCTTAGGAGCCGATAAACCGGCGTTATGTTCCTTAATTGTGCGTTCCTTACACGGTTGGGTATATGGGGACCCCTTGACAGTTCGTCTTCGAATAAAACTCCTCCAGCAAGGCCCAACATTGGTTTTAATTTTCTCATAATAAAAACTTAATTATTTAATTAATTGCATAGGGAGTTAGCGCTACCTGAGGATTCTTTCTACATAGCAGGGGGCCAGTGCTGATGGTGTTGGTCCCAAACGGGTAGCATGCAGGGCCACCTTGGGGAAACCCAAGGGCTGGTTTTACCTATAGCATCACCCATCCGATCGTGGCCTGAGACGAGATACGCGCGGCTACTATCAGGGTGTCGACACACCGGGAGGTCTTGCTGGACTTGTTTTACCATTGTCGAAATGTCTTGTGCACCGGGATTCTGAGCCTGATAGGATTGTCCCTAAGATATGGGGTAATATTATTATTACTTCTGCTGATCGTGAGAGCTTGTGATGGGCTAAGTTGGGACACCCCTGCAGGGTTATGATCTTTCGAAAGCCGTGCCCATGGTTATGTGGCAGATTAGGATTTGTTAATGTCCGGTTGTAGAAAACTTGACAGAGGATCCGATGTAAAACACACAGCTGCGTGAGTAACCGTGACTGTCTCTTTTCACTTTGAGAAGAGAACACGGTGGGGTTATGTTTGACTCGTAGGTAGTTCAGGATCTTTAGCGATCACTACTAGTTTGCGACCGTTTGTGTAGATGCTCATCTTATTCTTGTACTCGTAAGTTAGCCCCCAGATATATGCTTAGCCACTGCTGCAACCTCACCACTTTATCTCTTCCTACCCAGTTAAGCTTTGCTAGTCTTGTTACCCATGGTTATGGGATTGCTGAGTCCTCGTGGCTCACAGATACTACAACAACAGTTGCAGGTGCAGGTTTCCGATGACTTGATGTGAGAGCGGTGTTCTTTGTGTCGGAGTTCTTTCTTCTTCTTCAGTCTTGGGCTAGGTTGCTGGTCGGCAGCCTGGGATAGTAGATGGATGTCGTTGTGTTTTTCATGTTTGCATCCGTAGTCGGATGCCTTGTATTGATGTTGTTGTATTCATGTGTCTTGTATGAATTGTAGTATTCCCCATGTATGTATGTAATGGTACGATGCAACGATGTCCATCTTGCTAAGCGCCCGAAATGCGATTGTGCCCCAAACACGTAAGTGTCACGTGATCGGGATAGAATCGCATCTTGGGCCTGACATACCCATCCCCACCCTGCACCCCTTGTTTCTTGAGTGAAAACTATGGTTCTTCTTTGGGCGAAGGCGACTCTTTGGCGCCGTACCCTCTTTGGAGGCATCGGTTGTGCACCGCAGTGGTGAGTGCCAAGTTGGAGGGCTTATGCTGGATGCTGGTGGCGCCACTTCTGTTGTCATGTCTGATATTATGTTGTGGTGGAATTTTTTAGTGCGGGAACTTGGTGCTCTCGCATGCGGCTCTGTACGCCGGTGTCATCACCTTAAAGCCTACGTGAGAGGGGAAAGGGTTTCCCTCGCTATATTTTGGAGTTCCGGCAAGTCCGACTCTTTCCCTTAGGCGAGTAGTCGTTCTTTCCTTTGTCATGTCCTCTCGGGTTTGCATCGTCATTCGGCAGTTTGCATCTTCTTTATGGCGGTGCCATGGGCGATTCCAGTCTGGTGAGGTGCTTGCATAGTGTGATTTGTAGTCTGTTTGGTCGTTTCCCATTTACGTTCGCTGCCAATGGCTCATCAAGGTTCTAGGGTGAACTTTGTCTGTGTCGATGGTGCGACAGATTTTGGTTCTCAATGATACAAGTCTTGGAGGCAATAGAACATAAATAACCATGACTAATTCTCAAAGAAAAGAAATCCCCATGACCAGTCATTAAGGGTTGATGAAATCAAATGTATGTACTTTAGTTATTATCCTTTGTACTACAAGCATAGCAAGCTATTCCAAATTAATACAGTTATGTAATTCTGGATGGCTTGGGCCCCTCCATTATAACCAAGCATCACCTCCCAAGAGTGGGCCCCTCCATTATAACCAAGCATCACCTTAGTTATTATCTTTAAAATGATCCGGAAGGCTTGGGCCCCTCCCAAGAATAAATTCTTCGCTTGGTTGGCTATCCAAGATCGGATTTGGACTGCGACAGATTAGAGCGGCGCGGGTGGGAAAATTGTGGGCTTTGCCCACTCTGCAAGCGTGAAGGCGAGACGGGCGCACACCTCTTCTACAAATGCCGTTACACCATTCGGCTATGGAACTCGGTCATCCTTGAATTCGGTCTTGCGCACATGGACACCTCTACTTGGCACTTGGATGGATCCGTTTTAGAATGGTGGGACAAACGAACCAGCTTGCAAGACCCAAATCGACGAGCCTTGGCCTCCATTACATCTTGGACAATCTGGAAAAAGCTTGGGTCTTCCGTTGCAAGAGTGCACCGCCTCCGGTCCTCCTTCGTGCTATCAACGACGCCAAGCTTTGGGTTCTCACGGGTGCTAAAAATCTGGGGTGTATTGTTGTGCGTGAGTAGTTTCCATGCCATGTGTGTGATCAGTTGTAACACCATAAAACTCTTCTTTCTTATTTAATGAATGAGGCAAAACTTTTGCCTCTATTTCAAAAAAAAAAGTGCAATCAGATACAGTTCGAATCCACATACAATTTCTCTCAACTTTCTGCCAGCCCTCAAAAGAATATAGATAAGATTCTCAAGATTATCAGAAAAAGTGACTAACCAAAGGCTAGATATAAACATGGAGGAATAAAAAAAGAAGGGAATGTAACACAATTGTAGCATCATAGAGCCTGTGATTTCATTCAAACTTGTCGTTGTAGTTGAAAAGAAATACAAAAACATTACTAAAATCCAACAAGAAGTTCAAACAAAGATAGCTAGGCAAGGTGTATAATTCTTCAGCAACTACTCCCTCTATAAAGTATAAACTAATATAAGATCTTTTAGATCACTAGTTTACAGAGAGAGTACTAATTAAGCATACATAATAGCCGACGAAGGGCATGCCAGTGTAACAGGCTTGCAATTACCAACATTTATGTATCACCATCAATTCCATCGTTATTCAAGCATACTCTAGGTTACTCTAGTCTTCTTCTGAGGAGGAGGTTTCAGGATGGTCGGTTTTTCATGTGCAATCTTGAACCTCTCCCGCGCTTCAAGCATGAGAGTCGGGAAGCTCTGCATCAAATGGAGGTACTCACCAGACGTCGCCACCATCTTGAAATTGTCGCCATCTGCGAGGAAATCAAGGCACTGAGCTTTGAGTTTGGGGCAGACGTGGCCCTCCGAGAGCTCCAACATTGAGACCACACTGTCTACGGTGACACCGTTGTCACATAACTTGTCCTCACATATCTTCTTTAGCTCCTCTACCCCGTACCGATCTGCGGCTACAAGTATATGCTGGTACTCTGCCATGGTGGAAGCAACATCCTTCTCACCAGAATCGGGCAGCGAACCATGATACATGTAATGGAGCACAGATCCGAAGGTGGAGACCTCCATGTCTTGGATGGCGATGGACGTCATCTTGCTTTCAACCATTGGGCCATAGAGCTCCGCTCTGAAGACCGGCGATCGGGCCGCGAGCACCAAGCGGTGTGCGCTGAAGCTCTCCCCACTGACGTCAAAGGAAACATCTGTCAGGTCTTGTTTACCAAACATCAAGGCCAGATCATGACCGAGACCCGGAGGAGGAGGAGCTGGAGGTGTCCAGTTTTTTCCCCAGCTGATGTCAACGGAGCACAGCACCTCGAAGTAGTCGTCCACCACACAGTTGTCCCTGAGATCATCCCTCTCTACCGTCAGGATGTAACCAGCTATTTCCGTTAACTTAGGGGAAAACGCGCACTCGAATCCCACCGCCCCCACGGAAGGCGCCGGTGAGCCGGCCTTGTCGAGTAAAACCATGTGCACAGACATCTTGGCAGCGCCCTGCACGACGAGGTGCCCAGGGCGCAAAGTGAGAGCCAGCAGGGAACTGCTTGTGGGAGTCTTTCCTACAGCCGCGTAGAACACCTGGCATTTGCATCCAGCAACGACGGTTGAAGCTAATAGGTCATCCTCGGGCGGCCCGAGTCTTGCCCGGAAAAGGAAGCGGTGGATGTCCCTTGTGGGGACTATGTGGCAATCGGATGATCCACCTTTGGCCATGATTGGGTTCGATTGACTGGGGAACCGTCAGCGGTGGGCGAATATGTTGAGAATTAGGGATCTGTTCCCGTGGGGTTTTAAGGGGAGTGTCGCAGCCCGTCGCCGCTCCGTAACGAAGGTGTACCGAGCGAGATTGCAGTGCTACTAGGTTTGGGACTCGGTAGTTTTACCTTTTTTTTTCTCCTTTTCTTAGTAGCAAGAGGGATGCTGAGTTGTACCCGGAAACGGACCGGAATAATTGGACTTGTACCTGGTTCTTGTTTCTTAGTGGGAATAGATGGTGACTTGAACTAAGCTGTACTTTTCGAATGAACCATGCACTACTGGAAAACGGTCCTACGCCGACGGCCAAAACTATGCCGACGGCAGCCGTCGGCCTACTTTGAGCTATGCCGACAGCCAAGTCACGGCCGTCGGCTTAGACTGGCCGTCGGGCTAGACGGAGCTACGCCGACAGCTGCCGTCGGCATATATAAGCCGTCGGCGTAGCTGCTTACACGCCGACAGCAGCCGTCGGCATATACAAGCCGTCGGCATAGTAGTGGGCCCGTTGACAGCTCCGGTGAGCAGCGTTTAACGCCGTCAAATCTATGCCGACGGCCTGGACGGGTGGCCGTCGGCATATCTCCGCAAGCCACGTCACCGATCCGCGGCAACCGATATGCCGACGGCAGCTGTCGGCGTAGAAGCCACGTCATCGATCCGCGGCATGCCGAATCAATGCCGACAGCAATGCCGTCGGCATATTTTTTCTTTTTTTTAAAATGTAATGTTATATTAAGTGGCATATTTTTTTATTATTATATCTACGCCGACGGCAATGCCGTCGGCATAGCTGAAATTATATCTATGCCGACGGCATTGCCGTCGGCATAGATTTTTTTTTATTTTTTTTATGTTCTATTAAATTAACTAATGCTTTTTATGTATTATTTCATTAATATATATGTAGTTTGTAATTTTTTTTCATAGATTACATGAATATATATATATATTGTATTTTTTCGAGCACGTTAATAAGGTGCCGTCATACTCTTTTGAATATAGGTGCTTATATTTTATTAAAATCCAACACAGCTATGCCGCTAGAAGTTTTGTGGCGGTTGCAAAACGCCCGGCAACCGTCTCCGGAGTGTAACCCTCTGACGTTCGCGGTGTGCTCCCGTCCCGAACGGTGCCGCCGCCGGCACCTGGAGGGCGGAAACAGCCGCACAACGGGTATATACGGAGGAGGGGACATTGCTCCCAAGTGTTTCTATCGGATGACCTACCACAACCGGGTGGTTTTCTGGCATGTCCGAAGAGGCGGGACGCGTCTCCGGGACGTGGGCCCCCTCACGGACGGCGCCGCCGCCGGCCTGCGAAGGAATGAAACGGACGCGTCGGGTCTACACGGAGGGGATGTAACTGTGGGTTTGGCCCGGATGTTGCTCCCAAGTGTCCCTCTGTGCTGACCTGACACAACCGGGTGGAGAGGTCCACTGTTGAAAGCCTGACTGTGGGAAGTCAAAGGGCTAGATCTCGTGGTCAACTGCTCCAGGATTAGGCGGGACGGGGCCTCGGGGGTAGCAATGCCACCGGAGCATCGCAGTAGCCCCTCATACATGCGGGGTGGTGTTGTGGCATGTCCGAAGAGGAGGCACGCGTCTCCGGGACGTGGC
>LR738714.1:804377981-804432609 GCA_902687465.1 Secale cereale
CCCGGGCGCTGGCCCTCCCGTCCCCGGCCGGCCGCCCCTGCCCCTCCCGTCCCGGGCCGCCCCTGCCCTCCCGTCCCCGGCCGCCCGGCCCTCCACCGCCGCCCCCTGCTGCTCGCCCGCTGCACCGGCCGCCCCCCGGTGAGCTTTTTTTATTTTTTGCATTTTTTTACAGCTATTTATGTGAGATATAGATGCATGTTGTATGGTCAAGTTTGTGATGTTGTCAAGTTTGTGATGTTGTCAAGTTTGTGATGGTCAAGTTTGCATGGTCAAGTTTTTGCATGGTCAAGTTTGTGAGATGCGCTAAAAAATTTGAAGAATAAAATTGGTATATTTGAGATGTTGTCAAATAGCTATAGTTTCATTGTGTGATGTTGACAACATTGATATGTGATGAGTAGTTATTTTATCATGATGATCTTGCTAAAAAATGGAAGAACAAAATTTGACACTTGATGAAAAGTAGGATTTGAAGTATCATGATGATCTAAAACCTTGACTAGATGTCATTAGCAATATGATTTTTTTTTCATACTTTGAAGTGTCAATGCTTTATGTGATGTGATGCCCTCAAATTTTTTGACTCGGTAAATTTACAGGCTTTGTGGTATTTAATCTCCCTGGAGCCTTCGTCATCTGGGTTTGGTCCGTGATCGCCGTTGCTCGACTACTTCCTCTACAGCGAAGGGTGAGCTACGAATTCACCTTCAACTCCTAGCCTCTTTTAACTAGATTAAATTTTCACATCAAGTCGCGTAACCTAGGCGTCTCCCGTCCGAAAGGGTTGCATCGATAAATATGCATTCAATTGCATATTTATCACCGCAGCTCTTTCGGATTGTCCAGCGCTTTCCACGGACAGCCCGAGGATGTGTAGATTGGGTACGTTGTTCATGCTCTACCCCGTTCCGAGACAGGATTTCGGCGGCGCCTCCCAGTTGTTCTCCGGATGCACATTCTCTCGGCAATTTGCCGAGACGTGTATTTGGAGAACAGCGGGGAGGTGCTGCCGAAATTTCGTCTCGGAATGGGGTAGAGCATGAACAACGTACTCAATTTACACATTCTCGGGTGGGATTAGGACCCATCTTTACCTATTAGAGATGTAGGTGGATTAAATGTCGTTTCTCGTCCATACCCTAAAAAATAAAATATTGATGTGATGAATTTAAATAAATCCTTAATTATGTTCGTGTGGCTTCCAATAAAGCAGAGATGGCAGATAATCAGTGGATGTATAGTGGGTTTTTCCGTCGGAATGAAGTAACAACAGAGTGGGTCGAGAAAACTGATGTGTTTTTGAAAGAGATATTCCGTAGACCAATGAGGATGGTGCCAGAATGCCCGTGTGCCAGATGTAAGGGACGTATCCGTAGAGATCGGAGTGAGATGACTAAGCACCTTCGCACGAATGGATTTATGCCCAACTTTAATATGCCGATAAACTTTGCCCAGAGGAACCGTGGTAGAGTGGAGGTGATACGACAACGCGTCGCTAGTTATGAGGACGATGGGGTTAGAGACATGATAGATGATGTCTTTGCTGCACGAATGGATTCAGCGAATGAACCGGAGGAGCCGGAGGAAACCGCAAAGGCCTTCCTGGAAATCTTGGCCTCGTCAAAGAAACCTCTCTATGAGGGTGCCAAGCTGTCTGTGCTAGATGCCATCTCGCAACTGATGGCAGTCAAGGCTGAGTACGGTTGTAGCCGAGGTTGCTTCGAAGCATTTCTGGGAGTATGGGCTAACAGCCTGCCTGAGGGCCATGAACTGCCGAAAACCATGTACGCTACGAAGAAAATCATGAAGGCGCTCTCCATGGACTATGAGAAAATACATGCTTGTCCAAAGAATTGCCTTTTGTTTAGGCATGAGTATGCGGATGACAACTACTGTAGGAAGTGCGGTTCCTCTCGGTATATTGAGGTGGTCGATAAGCATGGTCTGAAGCGGCAGCTAAAAATCCCTGTGAAGGTTCTTCGGTATCTTGATTTTATAAAAAGATTGCAGCGCCTTTTCATCACCGAGGAGTCTGCCAAAATGATGAAGTGGCACAAGGAAGGGAAAAGGTACAATCCAAACAAAATTGTACATCCATCAGAAGGTGAAGCATGGAAGTCATTCGATATAGAGTACCCGGAGGAAGCAGCCGAGGCTGGGAATGTCAGAATTGCTATAACAGGTGATGGATTCAATCCATATGGTATGTCGTCCAATTCATACAGCTGCTGGCCCGTATTTGTTATTCCGCTCAATCTCCCTCCCGGCGCCATAATGCAACGCAAGACCATGTTCCTGTCGCTTATAATTCCGGGGCCTGAATATCCGGGGAAGAATTTGAGTGTGTTTATGCAGCCATTGGTGGATGATTTGCACCATTCTTGGTACTTCCCGAGGTTGACATACGACCGACATCTGCAGAAAAATTTCTTGATGAAAGTTTGGCTACAGTATTGCATGCATGACTTTCCCGGCTATGCCCTGTTCTGCGGATGGTGTACAAGTGGAAAGATGCCTTGCCCAGTGTGCATGCAGGCGTTGATTTTCATTTGGCTGAAAAAGGGTGGCAAGTATGTTGCCTTTGATCTGCATCGACAGTTCCTCCCTCTAGACCATCCTGATAGGGAAGACAAGAAGAACTTCACCAAAGGCAAAGTTGTCCATGAAGTTAACGAGATTCCTACGTTTTCTGGTGCGGATGTGCTTGCTCAGCTGAAAGCTCTTAAGCCTGCCGGCGAAGGGAAGGGCAAAGGCAAAGGCAAAGGCAAAGCCACAGGCGAAGACGAGGGCGAGGGCAGAGGAAAAGGTAAAGTGAAAAAAAGTTTTGAAGCTTATGGTGAGACGCACAACTGGACTCACATTACCCCCTTCACGCAACTTCCCTATTTTAAGGACCTCAAACTTCCATACAACATTGACGTGATGCACACCGAAAAAAATGTTGCAGAGTCCCTTTTTTGCACGATCCTCAACATTCCTGATAAGACAAAGGATAATGTTAATGCTAGAGTCGATCAACAGAATATATGTGATAGACCACGTCTACACATGCAGCCTCCCACAGGCAGTCGAAAATCTTGGTTCAAGCCAGATGCTGATTTCGTACTTAAAAATGATCATAAGATGGAGGCATTGAAGTGGCTGAAACACGTCGTGAAGTTCACTGATGGTTATGCGTCGAATATAAGTAATGGGGTCAATCTTTCAACGGGAAAAGTGACCGGGCTCAAGAGTCATGACTATCATGTATGGATTGAGCGGATTATGCCGGTGATGGTTCGGGGCTATGTTCCCGAGCGTGTCTGGCGTGTTCTTGCGGAGTTAAGCCATTTCTTCCGCACGCTTTGTGCTAAAGAAGTATGTCCTGAGAAGATAAAAGAAATGCATAAGAAGGCGCCGGAGTTGATATGCAAGCTAGAGAAGATCTTCCCACCAGGCTTCTTTACTTCGATGACACATCTTATTTTGCATCTCGCGAACGAGGTATTGTTGGGGGGCCCTGTGCAGAATCGTTGGCAGTACGGCCCTGAGAGACAGAACAAGCATCTGAGACAGAAATGTGGAAACAAAGCTAAGATTGAAGCTTCCATAGCTGAGGCAGTTATCCTAGAGGAGGTGGCAGACCTCAGGACAGCCTACTATCCGGACCATGTTCCAACGTTGCACAATAAGGTGTCTCGATACAACACAGAAGAACCCAAGTATAAACCCAAGTTGCCTCTATTCAACGGGCAAGGTGGCAGGGCTGGATGCTCGACACCTTATCTCATGCCACGAGATGAGTGGGAGGATGTCATGTTCTATATCTTGCACAACATCAAGGAAGTTGAGGATGAGTGGATGAGGTAATACCTTTGCACCATTCTTTTCGTCAATTCGTTATGTTCACGGCGCCTAGTTCTTATACCGTTTTTCTTATTGTAGTCGATTCGTTGATGAAGAGTGGATGGGAATGCTTCCTCCTAGTGAAGCGGAGGCACTTGCTCTTCTCCGAATGGGTGCTGATGGAAGGAAAATTTTTGTTGCGTGGTTCCTGGAGAAAGTAATTTTTCAAACTTCCCTATTACCTATTTCAATTAAACTCATGCACCCTATAATTTCAAATAAACTTGTAGGGAAATGATCCGAACGAATCAATGGATGATGAATTGAGATGGGTTTCCATGGGTTTTGACCCTGCCGTCATGACATGCCAGAAGTATGATGTGAATGGGTATCGCTTCCATACAGAGGAGCACCAGAACAGTCGGCCTGATCCCAAAACCATAAATACCGGAGTCTTCACTGAAGGAGATAATAAAGTAGATTACTACGGAAGGGTAGCTAAAATATACGAGCTTACATTCAAACGTGGGCGTAAACCCCTAAGTCTCACTGTGTTCAAATGCCGATGGTTCGACCCCAAAAAGGGTCTGAGACATACGCCTTCTGTTGGTTTAGTTGAAGTTAAACCATCAACCGTCTATGCCGGAGCTGATCTCTTTATAGCTGCTACCAGGCCACACAAGTATATTATCTGCCTTACCCATGCCAGAAAGAGTACCTAAAGGGTTGGGAAGTTGTGTTCAAGGTGTCGCCACATGGTAAGCTACCGGACCCGAATGATGATGATTACTACAACATAAACCCCATGACATACGAGGGAGTGTTCTTTCAAGAGGAACATGATGACGTGACCCGAAACAACGAGGATGATGACTTGGGTTATGTTGACCTGGACCCAAATGACACACGAATTGATGGTGAGGCAGTTGTGAATCAAAGAGACATAATTATGCTTGAAAAGTTAAATGAAGATGCTGACGATGAGGAAGAGCCTCCACCTCCGTTAGACAATGAAGAAGATATGCGTGATAGTGATGATGAGACCGGTCGACAAATAGATTACAATAGCGATGATTCATACGGGTTCTAGAAAATGTAAGTTCTTTTAATTATCATTACAATATGTGCTTAATGTGCTCATCTGTTATTAATATTATTTGATATCCTTACTAATTGTTTATTCTTTTCTCAATGCAGGTTTGCTAATCATGGGCAAGTCCAGCGGCGCCAGTTTCCTCGGTAAATTCAAAGGACTTACTCGGAGTGGACGAGCCCACAAGGTTCCCTCCCGACTACGCGAGGATGAGACCTCACAGGGAGGTGGAGGGGTCGGGGGAGGAGCTCCTAGAGGAGGAGGGGGTGGGTGGAGAGCCCCTATAAGAGGAGGAGGTGGGGGGAGAGGCAGCCGGGGCAAGAAACTCCGGGCCGTGTCCGAAATAGGAGGGTCTTCTTCGATGCCCTCCTATACTCAGGCAGCTTCTGAGTCTGAGGAGGAGGAGTATGTTCCTGATGGCGAGGAGGAGGGTGAGGAGGAGGAGGCCGAGGAGGAGGAGGTCGAAGAGGAGGAGGCCGAGGAGGAGGAGGCCGAGGGGGAGGGTGAGGAGGAGGGCGAGGAGGTTGACCCCGAGTTGTGGGGTGACTTGCCACCGAGTGCTCCGAAGGGGTGGCTGCGTGGTAATGCCGGACTACCTACAGCACCTTCTATCGAGGCACACAAGTGGCTCATTGAACCTGTGGGGCGAGAGTAAGTGCCTCTCAGTCATACTTTCAACACATGAGAACATTTTCTTATTGTACACATGGAAACCCTTTGATTCTTTTGCAGTAAATGGAACCTTCACGGAAAGGGCCGTAAACCGAACAGCCTTATCACTGTCCTGTTGAAGGAGTTTTGGCCTGGCCTATTCTGCCCGCGGCCAGACAGGGAGCCGCAGCTGCGGGTTTTGGCCACGAGCTGGGCCCACTACGAGACTTGCATCAACGCGGAGTACGGGACGGCCGCTAAGGCCGTGATCACCAAATTTTGGGTAAGTTCTCTTCTGAATCACTTGTCTTAAGTTTCGTTCATAGTTTATCATTGAATCACTCATGCCTTGTTTGCTTCCGGTTTATGCATGATTTCAGCAACTCTATAGAGTTCTTGATGAGCACAAGGCCCAAGCCGACGTGGTCTTGCTTGCGGCCGCGAAGAAGGCAGCTCGTCAGTTGCAGTACGAGGTTCGCTGGGTTGCCGTCTCGCAGTACTACCACCTCTACCTACATCAAAAGATGACCAAAACTCAAGCACAGAAGGAACGGCTTACCTTGAACAGGGAGCAGTTCATGAAGGTAACTATTACTGACTTTTCAATGTTTCAAGCAGTCAACTATATGTTTCGTGATCACATGTCATGCTTCCAAAATTTGCATAGGTTGTTCCTCGTTGGTGCTATGCAAAGCATGACGGATGGGCGAGTTTGGTGGATAGGTGGGTCGGCGACGATGCAGAGTTTGGTGCCAAGAGCAGCAAGGGCCGGGCTAACCGTGGAAAAGACGGGACACACGGCCAAGGAAACAGGAACCATTGGGGCTTCAGGGCCATGAAGGTATATCTATATGCATGATGTCTATATGTATGATGCATTTTTGTTCTTCTTTACAGTCATGTTGTTATGTATGGCTAACTTCTATTTGACGGCGTAGGAGGCCAAGTTGAAGAGGCCGCTCTCAGACATGGAGTCATGGAAGATGGCCCGTGAGCGGAGTGATCGCAAGGACGGCGAGAGCCAGTACTATGGCAAGACCGAGGAGTATCTGGAGTCTTACACTCAGAACTATCAGAGGTTGCATCCTGATGTTCCTGTTGCTGAGATCGCCCAGTCTTAGATCGACGACACGGCGGTGGTGGCCATCCAGGGGAAGTCACATGGACGGTATCCGTGTTTCGATGCCTTGATCACTCCTTCGATCTCGTACACACAGCTTCGGGCTTGCACCCCGAGCCAGTTAGAGAGTACTGGGCGTTCACAGAATCCCTTGGCCCGTCAGCATGCTGTAAGTACTTCCCCTTTATCTCTAGCATTCTCAGTTTATTTTCAGCATTGCTCACTTAGAAACAACCTAAATTATGTAGGCATATAAGGCCTTTGTCGAGCATAGGAATCTCGAGGTGCGAGAGTACTTGCAACGAGTGAAGGCAAACGATGATTACAACCGTCAAATGATGACGGTTAGTTTTGCCCTCTTAAAACATAGCCAAATTTTTGCACTTTTATTCCTTCCGACCTTTTAGTTTGCTTGTTTAACTAACATACAGGCTATGTTGGCGTCTTGGACTAACCGCACGGATCCACCACAAATGGGACCACCACCACCACCTGCGGGAGAACCCCCACACATTCCCACGTTCGATGAATGGGTGGCACTAGGCAGTGATAGTCCGGTTAGTACATTTGCCTAACTACTGACAAACTAGTTCAAGCTTCATTCAACACTATCATATCATATTTACCGTTAGAATCTTCTCTCATACATGTAGGGGACCGGTGGCTCGACTCCCGCTTCCTCGACCCCAGTCACTCCGATCTGGCAGAGTGGTGGTTTTGGCGGAGGTGGTTTGGACGGAGGTGGTCTTGGCGGTGCTGGTTTTAGCGGAGGTGGTGGTTTTGGCGGTGGTGGTCTTGCATGATGTCGATGATGATTCCCGTGCTTGTGGCGTCGTGAAATACCTTTCATGTTCCTACTTTTATGATGTTCCATGTCTTGTACTACTTTTATGTTGATGAACTTTCGCCGGTGATGATCTTTAGATGATGACTATGTTTAGATGCTGATGATGAACTTTAGTATGTTTGGATGATCAACTGTCATATTTCTGCACATGGTCATATTATTCTGATTTGAATTGCTGTCAAATGAATTGAAAAAGAAAAAACAGGAAAATTAAAAAAAAAAAAACTATGCCTACAGCTGCTGTCGGCATAGATGGTCCCAGGATTTCCCAGGGCGCGCCACGTGGAAGGATACGCCGACGGCAAAGCCGTCGGCATAGATTTCTGTCTATGCCGACGGCTTTGCCGTAGGCATAGATTTGACGCTAGGAAGACCGGTGACGCCACGTGGCATGATATGCCGACGGCAAAGCCGTCGGCATAGTTTTCTTCTATGCCTACGGCTTTGCCGTCGGCATAGCTCCGCTACCAGGAGGCACCACGGGACGACACGTGGCAGGGATATGCCGACGGCAAAGCCGTAGGCATAGTTTTCACCTATGCCGACGGCTTTTGCCGTCGGCATATCTCCGCCACATGTCGTCCCGTGTTTCGTCGCCGCTTTTGACGGCGCCGTCCGTTGCCGTCAGGCGAAAAACGATGCCGACGGTTAAACTATGCCGACGGTCGACTAACGGCCGTCGGCATAGGCCCCCTATGCCGACGGCTAAACTACGCCGACGGTCTGACAAACTACGCTGACGTGATCTACGCTGACGGCCCTATGCCGACGGCTGCCGTTGGCATAGATCTATGCCGACGGCAAAAGGCCTATGCCGACGGCCCCTGGCTGTAGGCATAGCCCTCGAGTCCCGTAGTGATGATACATGTAATGGAGCAATGATCCGAATGTGGAGGCCTCCATGTCATCGATGGTGATAGACAGTGGCGGAGCCAGGATTGGCTGACGCCCCAGGCGAGAACCTAAGGGCTAAAAATTATTCAAAAAAACTCCAGTTTCAGGTCATACGAAATTCAATCTATGTTGCATAAATAATAAGAAACCAAACATAATATTCAATTGCAGCATTTGTTCCTTGGCGGGTCAACTAATAAAGCAAGATAAATCAAAAGACAATATATAGCATATGTAGATGATACAAAAGATTGATAGCAGAAGAAGCTAAACCTTCAATGATAAATTTTGAAATGTAAATCAGTGCATAATATAGCAGATAGAAATAGTTAATAATAGATGTAAAATGTTAAATCTTACGTCTAGGACGAGGCAAAAGGCATTTGCGATTGCGATAACCTTGAAATCACTCAATGATCTCTGATTATTCAATACTCACGAATACATCTGGACTAGCCTAGTGAATCCTAAGTGAGGGGCCATGCTTACAAGATTAGGACTAATCTGGACTAGCCTGCTACATGACAGATACTACTACATTCCTAGTTCCTAAAAGCTATATATCAGAAGTTCAGAACAGAGCTCCACGCCTCCAACGAATAGAGCTACACATTGAAGAGAACTAGGAAGCGATACATTTGCTCTTGTTCTGCTGTCTGCTCTATATTGTGGCTCGCCGGATGCCGGGTAGCCTGCCTCCTCGTCGGGGTCGCCGCCTCGTCGGACAGGGCAGCAGCCCGCCGCAGCGGCGCAACCTGATGCCGTAGAAGGGGATTGAAAGGGACGGAGCTGGCCAGCTGGGTAGGCACGTAGGCAGCCGCCATGCGGCGGCGGTGGGCGGCGCCGGCGAGCAGGGACGCAGGTCACGCAGCCACCTGACGCTAGGGTTCATCCAAGTCGGGGGAATGGGCGATGAGCGGCCGGTTTGTTCGTGTTCGTCCAAGACTCGAAGTCGACGCACAGGCAGGCAACGAACAAGGTGGGCCTCACGACCCAGGCTGCCTTCGTGGTTCTACAGTATATTTCTACAGTGTACCGGCAAGATGGGCATCACGCCCCAGGCAGCCACCCGGGCTGCCTGGGGCCTATCTCCGCCCATGGTGATGGACGTCATCTTACTTTCAGCCATCGAGCCGTAGTGTTGAGCATCATGATTATTAGGAAAGCTAGGATAGCATAGGAGATTATTCTACACTGCCTTGTACTTTAAAATGACCATGTACTATATATATGCTCATGAGGCTCAAGCAATACAACAACAACCATTCCACCAAATCTTTCTCCCTTCTAATATGGTATTAGCCTAATCGGTTCTAAAACCTAGCCGCCGCCGCTACCGCACCCGTGCGCCGCCCCCGGGGCGGTCGCCCTCCATGACCGCCGTCGGGGGCCGTGCCGCCCGTACATAGGGTTCGTCCGGTCACGTTGACCGGCTGCCCAAGAGAGTCTTTCCTCGAGCCCTTTCTTCGGGTTTTTTCTCTCTCGCGCCGATCGCTTTGATCGGCGTTTACTTTTTGGTTTTCCGATCTAAGATCGGTTTGTGTCGCCCACCGTCACTATCAACATCTGCGCGCCTTGTCGTAAACGGTTACGTCGATTCAAGCTTTGACACTGATCCGGATGACTCTAAGTCAGAAACCGGATATGTATATTTATTAAACGGTAGAGCTGTCAGTTGGTGCAGTTCCAAGCAGAGGGTCGTGGCGGGATCTATGTGTGAAGCGGAATACATAGCTGCTTCGGATGCAACAAATGAAGGAGTCTGGATGAAGGAGTTCATATCTGATCTAGGTGTAATACCTAGTGCGTCGGGTCCAATGAAAATCTTTTGTGACAACACTGGAGCGATAGCCTTGGCAAAGGAATCCAGGTTTCACAAGAGAACAAAACACATCAAAAGGCGCTTCAATTCCATCTGTGATCAAGCCAAGGAGGGAGACATAGAAATTTGCAAGATACATACGGATCTGAATGTTGCAGACCCGTTGACTAAGCCTCTTGCACGGGCAAAACATGATCAGCACCAAGTCTCCATGGGTGTTAGAATCATTACTTTGTAATCTAGATTATTGACTCTAGTTCAAGTGGGAGACTGAAGGAAATATGCCCTAGAGGCAATAATAAAGATGTTATTTGTATTTCCTTATATCGTAATAAATGTCTTTTATTCATGCTAGAATTGTATTAACCGGAAACTTAGTACATGTGTGAATACATAGACAATACAATATGTCCCTAGTGTGCCTCTACTAGACTATCTCATTGATCAAAGATGGTTATGTTTCCTAGCCATAGACATGAGTTGTTATTTGATCAATGGGGTCACATCATTCGGAGAATGATTTGATGGACAAGACCCATTTGTTAGCTTAGCACTATGATCGTTTAGTTTTACTGTTATTGCTTTCTTCATGACTTATACATGTTCCTATGACTACGAGATTATGCTACTCCCGAATACCGGAGGAACACCTTGTGTGCTATCAAACGTCACAACGTAACTGGGTGATTATAAATATGCTCTACAGGTGTCTCCGAAAGTGTTCGTGGTGTTGGCATAGATCAAGAATAGGATTTGTCACTCCGAGTGTCGGAGAGGTATCTCTGGGCCCTCTCGGTAATGCACATCATAGTAAGCCTTGCAACCAAATGACTAATGAGTTAGTCACGGGATGATGTATTACAGAACGAGTAAAGAGACTTGCCGGTAACGAGATTGAACTAGGTATTGAGATACCGACGATCGAATCTCGGGCAAGTAACATACCAATGACAAAGGGAACAACGTATGTTGCTATGCGGTTTGACCGATAAAGATCTTCGTAGAATATGTAGGAGCCAATAAGAGCATCCAGGTTCCGATATTGGTTATTGACCGGAGATGAGTCTCGGTCATGTCTACATAGTTCTGGAACCCGTAGGGTCCGCACGCTTAAGGTTTGATGACGATCGGTATTATGAGCTTACGAGTTTTGATGTATCGAAGGTAGTTCGGAGTCCCGGATGAGATCACGGACATGATGAGGAGTCTCGGAATGTCCGAGACGTAAAGATTGATATATTGGAGGACTATATACGAACACTGGAGGCTTCTGAAAAACTTTCGGGTTAAACGGGAGTGCCGGGGGGGTTACCTGAACCCCCCCGGGGAAGTATTGGGCCCTAATGGGCCTTAAGGGAGAGAGAGGGCAGCAGCCCAGGAGGTGACGCGCCCCCTCCCAAGGGGAGTACGAATTGGACTAGGGGAGGGGGGCGCGGCCCCTCTTTCCCTCTCCCTCTCCCTCTCCTTCCTCCCCCCTCCTTCTTGGTGGACTCTGCTACCTCTTGAGCTTGCGTTGTATTACCTCGAAGAAGAAAGGGAGATGCAGCACAATAGAGTAAGTATCAATCCAGTAGGATACCACGCGCGAGTCCCTTGTACCTGCACAAACAAATAAGAACTTCGCAGCCAACGCGATAAGGGGTTTTCAATCCCTTTACGGTCACTTACGAGAGTGAGATCTGATAGATATGATAGTTTATATTTTTGGTATTTTTGGTTTAATAAAACAACAAATAAAAGCGGTAAAAGTAAAGTAGATGTAGATTGATATGTTGAGAATAGACCCGGGGCCCATAGTTTTCTCTAGTGGCTTCTCTCATGATAGCGATATTCTACGGCGGGTAAACAAATTACTGTCGAGCAATTGATAGAAAAGCTAATTATTATGAGACTATCTAGGCATGATCATTGTATATAGGCATCACGTCCGAGACAAGTAGACCGACTCCTGCCTGCATCTACTACTATTACTCCACACATCGACCGCTATCCAGCATGCATCTAGTGTATTGAGTTCATAAGAACAGAGTAACGCCTTAAGCAAGATGACATGATGTAGAGGGATAAACTCAAGCAATAAGATGTAAACCCCATCTTTTTATCCTCGATGGCAACAATATAATACGTGCCTTGCTGCCCCTACTGTCACTAGGAAAGGACACCGCAAGATTGAACCCAAAGCCAAGCATTTCTCCTATTGCAAGAACTATAGATCTAGTAGGCCAAACCAAACCAATAATTCGAAGAGACTTGCAAGGATATTATGAGCACACATAAAAAGTTCAGAGAGGAACCAAATATCTTTCATAGATAACCTTGATCATAAACTCACAATTCATCGGATCTCGACAAACACACCACAAAAAGAGATTACATCGAATAGATCTCCGCGAAGACCGAGGAGTGAAGGAAATATGCCCTAGAGGCAATAATAAAGTTGTTATTTATATTTCCTTATATCATGATAAATGTTTATTATTCATGCTAGAATTGTATTAACCGGAAACTTAGTACATGTGTGAATACATAGACAAACCAGAGTGTCCCTAGTATGCCTCTACTAGACTAGCTCATTGATCAAAGATGGTTATGTTTCCTAACCATATACATGAGTTGTCATTTGATCAACGGGATCACATCATTAGGAGAATGATGTGATGGACAAGACCCATCCGTTAGCTTAGCACTATGATCGTTTAGTTTTACTGCTATTGCTTTCTTCATGACTTATACATGTTCCTATGACTATGAGATTATGCAACTCTTGAATACCGGAGGAACACCTTGTGTGCTATCAAACATCACAACGTAAGTGGGTGATTATAAAGATGCTCTACAGGTGTTTCCAAAGGTGTTTGTGGTGTTGGCATAGATCAAGATTAGGATTTGTCACCCCGAGTGTCGGAGAGGTATCTCTGGGCCCTCTCGGTAATGCACATCGTAATAAGCCTTGCAAGCAAACGACTAATGAGTTAGTCAGGAGATGATGTATTACGGAACGAGTAAAGAGACTTGCCGGTAATGAGATTGAACTAAGTATGATGATACCGATGATCGAATCTCGGGCAAGTAACATACCGATGACAAAGGGAACAACGTATGTTGTTACACTAGTAGAAAACAGGGCTTTGGTCCAGGCCTATCCAGCCCATTAGCCCCGGTTCAATCTAGAACGGGGTCCAATGGGGGCACTGGACCCGGTTCGTGAGCCCAGGGGGCCGGCCGGGCCACGTGGGCCATTGGTCCCAGTTCGTCTGGACCTTTTGGTCCCGGTTGGAGCGACAAACCGGGACCAATGGGTCTTGCTCCTGGCCCACCACCATTGGTCCCGGTTGGTGATATGAACCGGGACCAAAGGCACCCCTTTAGCCCCGGTTCGTAGCACCAACCGGGACCAATGAGGTGCCTATATATACCCCCTCACTCAAGAGCAGAGCTCACTGCTCTGTGTTTTTTGGCCGAGGGGGAGAGGGGTTAGTGCTGCTCTAGCTCACCTCCTATGCACACAACGTGTTCGATGGAATGCCCGAGCCACACTAGTTAAGCTTTTCTCCTCTCGAAGCTCTATTTTCTCCGAGATTTGTCTAGGTTTAGCGGTCCGTCACGTCCCGTCCCCGTCTTCGCCGCCGTCGATCGCCCCCGCCGATCTCGTCACCGGCACCACCGTGGTGAGCCTCTTGTTATGTCCATGCTTTTCTTACTTATATTATTGCTTGTTATTATTGCTTTAGATAGATATTTGTCTAATTTTCTTACGTTTATTATTGCTTGTTATTATATAGTGCGATGGTTTAGATATCTGCCCACGTGGGCCCTCGTCCTGTCTACGATTCGGATGTGGTATATTATCTTTAATTTATAACTATTTGGTTTAGTGTTTATGATAGTTATGCCGACCAACCTGACATGCATAGATGTTTTATTATGTCTAGGAGGTAGTTGAACCGGAAATTCCAACTGACCCTCTTGTGGAGAGTTTAATTTAGTTGAAGAGGAAAACTTTTCCTTAAAGAAAAAATTGGAAAAAATGGAGGAGGAGAAGATGGAATTGGAGTTGCATGTTGCGGAAGTCATCGATGATCACAAGATCAAGATGGACCCTATTGTCTAGAGGTTAAATTTAGTTGAAGAAGAAAACAAATTCTTGAAGGAAAAAATAAAAAAAATTGTGGACGAGAAGATGATATTGGAGTTGCATGTTGCGGATGTCGTCGATGATCACAAGATCAAGATGGATGCAATGCGGTTGAAGATTAGAAAGATTAGAAAATATGCCATTCATACCGAGGCTTGGTATCATTATGACGTTGGATCAATTGTTACCTTGGTTGCGATTATGATCGCATTTGTTTTCGCATTGAAATGTTTTACATAGTTTCGATGTGTATGGAGAGCTATATGTTGTTAGATGAGAACTATATATGTATGTACTTTGGTTTTAATGTGATGATGAACTTTTATCCATTTGGTCACTTAATTATCTATTTATGATGTTCTGTAATGGTTTTTGACACACTTAATTAAATATAATGCACGTAGATGAACCGGCAATGGATGTACGGTGACAGACACACCTCCGAGTACATTAAGGGCGTGCATGAGTTTCTAAATGCGGCTGAGGCAAACAAGCAGAATGGTTTTATGTGTTGTCCATGCACTAAATGTGTGAATACGATGTCTTACTCTAACCGGAAAATCCTTCACTCCCACCTGCTTTACAAGGGTTTCATGCCACACTATAATGTTTGGACGAGGCACGGAGAAATAGGGGTTATGATGGAAGACGGCGAGGAAGAAGAGTACGATGACAACTATATGCCCCCTGAATACGGTGATGCTGCAATGGGGGGAGCTGGTGAAGATCAAGAGGAACCAGACGATGTGCCCAATGATGCTGCAACGGGTGAAGCTGCTGAAGATCAAGAGGAACCAAATGATGATCTCCGCCGGGTCATTGTCGATGCAAGGACACAATGCGAAAGTCAAAAGGAGAAGCTGAAGTTCGATCGCATGTTAGAGGATAACAAAAAAGGGTTGTACCCCAATTGCGAAGATGGCAACACAAAGCTCGGTACCGTACTGGAATTGCTGCAGTGGAAGGCAGAGAATGCTGTGGCTGACAAAGGATTTGAGAACCTACTGAAAATATTGAAGAAGAAGCTTCCGAAGGATAACGAATTGCCCGACAGTACATACGCAGCAAAGAAGGTCATATGCCCTCTTGGATTGGAGGTGCAGAAGATACATGCATTCCCTAATGACTGCATCCTCTACCGCCGTGCATACATGGATCTAAACGCATGCCCGGTATGCGGTGCATTGCGGTATAAGATCAGACGAGATGACCCTGGTGATGTTGATGGCGAGCCCGCCAGGAAGAGGGTTCCTGCGAAGGTGATGTGGTATGCTCCTATAATACCACGGTTGAAACGTTTGTTTAGAAACAGAGAGCATGCCAAGTTGATGCGATGGCACAGTGAGGACCGTAAGAAAGACGGGAAGTTGAGAGCACCCGCTGACTGGTCGCAGTGGAGAAAAATCAAGAGAAAGTGCTGGGAGGAGTTTGCAAAGGACCCAAGGAATGTATGGTTTGCTTTAAGCGCGGATGGCATTAATCCTTTCGGGGAGCAGAGCAGCAATCACAGCACCTGGCCCGTGACTCTATGTATGTATAACCTTCCTCCTTGGATGTGCATGAAGCGGAAGTTCATTATGATGCCAGTTCTCATCCAAGGCCCTAAGCAACCCGGCAACGACATTGATGTGTACCTAAGGCCATTAATTGAAGAACTTTTACAGCTGTGGAATGGAAACGGTGTACGTGCGTGGGATGAGCACAGACAGGAGGAATTTGACCTAAAGGCGTTGCTGTTCGTGACCATTAACGATTGGCCCGCTCTCAGTAACCTTTTAGGACAGACAAACAAAGGATACCACGCATGCACGCACTGTTTAGATGACACTGAAAGTATATACCTGGACAAGTGCAGGAAGAATGTGTACCTGGGCCATCGTCGATTTCTTCCGACCAACCATCAATGTGGAAAGAAAGGCAAGCATTTCAAAGGCGAGGCAGATCACCGGAAGAAGCCCGCCATGCGTACCGGTGATCACGTACTTGCTATGGTCAATGATTTACACGTAATCTTTGGAAAGGGCCCCGGCGCACTAGCTGTTCCGAATGACGCTGAGGGACACGCACCCATGTGGAAGAAGAAATCTATATTTTCGGACCTACCCTACTGGAAAGACCTAGAGGTCCGCTCTTCAATCGACGTGATGCACGTGACGAAGAACCTTTGCGTGAACCTGCTAGGCTTCTTGGGCGTGTATGGAAAGACAAAAGATACAGCTGAGGCACGGGAGGACCTGCAATGTTTGCACGAAAAAGACGGCATCCCTCCGAAGCAGTATGAAGGTCCTGCCAGCTATGCTCTTACGAAAGAAGAGAAAGAAATCTTCTTTGAATGCCTGGTCAGTATGAAGGTCCCGACTGGCTTCTCGTCGAATATAAAGGGAATAATAAATATGGCAGAGAAAAAGTTACAGAACCTAAAGTCTCATGACTGCCATGTGATTATGACGCAACTGTTCCGGTTGCATTGAGGGGGCTTCTACCGGAAAACGTCTGATTAGCCATTGTGAAGCTATGTGCATTCCTCAATGCAATCTCTCAGTAGGTGATCGATCCAGAAATCGTATCAAGGCTAAGGAGTGATGTGGCGCAATGTCTTGACAGTTTCGAGCTTGTGTTCCCACCATCCTTCTTCAATATCATGACACACGTCCTAGTTCATCTAGTCGACGAGATTGTCATTCTGGGGCCCGTATTTCTACACAATATGTTCCCCTTTGAGAGGTTCATGGGAGTCCTAAAGAAATATGTCCGTAACCGCGCCAGGCCAGAAGGAAGCATCTCCATGGGCCATCAAACAGAGGATGTCATCGGGTTTTGTGTTAACTTCATTCCTGGCCTTAATAAGATAGGTCTCCCTAAATCACGGTACGAGGGAAGACTGACTGGAAAAGGCACGCTTGGAAGGGACTCAATAATATGTAGGGATGGATATTCTTGGTCTCAAGCACACTACACAGTTCTACAGAACTCTACGTTAGTCACCCCGTATGTCGATGAACACAAGAACAGTCTGCGCTCCAAAGAAAAGAAATCCCCATGACCAGTCATTAAGGGTTGATGAAATCAAATGTATGTACTTTAGTTATTATCCTTTGTACTAGAAGCATAGCAAACTATTCCAAATTAATACAGTTATGTAATTCTGGATGGCTTGGGCCCCTCCATTATAACCAAGAATCACCTCCCAGGAGTGGGCCCCTCCATTATAACCAAGCATCACCTTAGTTATTATCTTTAAAATGATCCGGAAGGCTTGGGCCCCTCCCAAGAATAAATTCTTCGCTTGGTTGGCTATCCAAGATCGGATTTGGACTCGACGGATTAGAGCGGCGCGGGTGGGAAAATTGTGGGCTTTGCCCACTCTGCAGGCGTGAAGGCGAGACGGGCGCACACCTCTTCTACAAATGTCGTTACACCATTCGGCTATGGAACTCGGTCATCCTTGAATTCGGTCTTGCGCACATGGACACCTCTACTTGGCACTTGGATGGATCCGTTTTAGAATGGTGGGACAAACGAACCAGCTTGCAAGACCCAAATCGACGAGCCTTGGCCTCCATTACATCTTGGACAATTTGAAATAGCTTGGGTCTTCCGTCGCAAGAGTGCACCGCCTCCGGTCCTCCTTCGTGCTATCAACGACGCCAAGCTTTGGGTTCTCACGGGTGCTAAAAATCTGGGGTGTATTGTTGTGCGTGAGTAGTTGCCATGCCATGTGTGTGATCAGTTGTAACACAATGAAACTCTTCTTTCTTATTTAATGAATGAGGCAAAACTTTTGCCTCTGTTTCAAAAAAAAAAGTGCAATCAGATACAGTTCGAATCCACATACAATTTCTCTCAACTTTCTGCCAGCCCTCAAAAGAATATAGATAAGATTCTCAAGATTATCAGAAAAAGTGACTAACCAAAGGCTAGATATAAACATGGAGGAATAAAAAAAGAAGGGAATGTAACACAATTGTAGCATCATAGAACCTGTTATTTCATTCAAACTTGTCGTTGTAGTTGAAAAGAAATACAAAAACATTACTAAAATCCAACAAGAAGTTCAAACAAAGATAGCTAGGCAAGGTGTATAATTCTTCAGCAACTACTCCCTCTATAAAGTATAAACTAATATAAGATCTTTTAGATCACTAGTTTACAGAGAGAGTACTAATTAAGCATACATAATAGCCGACGAAGGGCATGCCAGTGTAATAGGCTTGCAATTACCAACATTTACGTATCACCATCAATTCCATTGTTATTCAAGCATACTCTAGTTCACTCTAGTCTTCTTCTGAGGAGGAGGATTCAGGATGTTCTGTTTTTCATGTGCAATCTTGAACCTCTCCCGCGCTTCAAGCATGAGAGTCGGGAAGCTCAGCATCAAATGGAGGTACTCACCAGACGTCGCGACCATCTTGAAATTGTCGCCATCTGCGAGGAAATCAAGGCACTGAGCTTTGAGTTTGGGGCAGACGTGGCCCTCCGAGAGCTCCAACATTGAGACCACACTGTCTACGGTGACACCGGTGTCACATAATTTGTCCTCACATATCTTCTTTAGCTCCTCTACCCCGTACCGATCTGCGGCTACAAGTATATGCTGGTACTCTGCCATGGCGGAAGCAACATCCTTTTCAACAGAATCGGGAAGCGAACCATGATACATGTAATGGAGAAAAGATCCGAAGGTGGAGGCCTCCATGTCCTGGATGGCGATGGACGTCATCTTGCTTTCAACCATTGGGCCATAGAGCTCCGCTCTAAAGACCGGCGATCGGGCCGCGAGCACCAAGCGATGTGCGCTAAAGCTCTTCCCACTGACGTCAAAGGAAACATCGGTCAGGTCTTGTTTACCAAACATCAAGGCCAGATCATGACCGAGACCCGGAGGAGGAGGAGCCGGAGGTGTCCAGTTTTTTTCCCAGCTGATGTCAACCGAGCACAGCACCTCGATGTAGTCGTCCACCACACAGTTCTCCCTGAGATCGTCCCTCTCTACCATCAGGACGTAACTAGCTCTTTCCGTTAACTTAGGGGAAAACGCGCACTCGAATCCCACCGTCCCCACGGAAGGCGCCGGTGAGCCGGCCTTGTCGAGTAAAACCATGTGCGCAGACATCTTGGCAGCGCCCTGCACGACGAGGTGCCCAGGGCGCAAAGTGAGAGCCAGCAGGGAACTGCTTGTAGGAGCCTTTCCTAGAGCCGCGTAGAACACCTGGCATTTGCATCCAGCAACGACGGTTGAAGCTAATAGGTCATCCTCGGGCGGTGCGATTCTTGCCCGGAAAAGGAAGCGGTGGATGTCCCTTGTGGGGACTATGTGGTAATCGGATGACCCACCTTTGGCCATGATATGTTCGACTGGGGAACCACCGGCAGCTGTAGGCGATCGGCGGCGACCAAACTTGCGAATTAGGGATCTGTCCTGTCCCCGTGGGGTTTTAAGAGGAGCATCGCAGGCAGCCGCCGCTCCGTAACAAAGGCGTACCAAGCGAGAGATTGCAGTGCCGCTAGGGCTGGGACTCTGTAGTTTTTCCGTCTTCGTTTTTTTTCCTTTTCTTATGGACTAGTACACGTTAATATTATGACGAAGACAATTAATTGCACTTTGATATTAGGACTTTGATTCTACCGTGCTAAAAAAAATTAGGCATGATATAAGGAAAACTCTATAGATCATCCGGCGGATCACAGCCTCGCATATGTCACCTTGTCTGCACGCCACGTGTCACATGGCCACCACCACTAGTTTTTGCAACTGGCCCGTTGTTGCAATCTCTCTCATCGCAACAACGGCTATGTTGCAGGATCTGGATCTTGAGAGAAGTCGCTGCTCGTGCTCCTCCCGAGCTCCCGTCGAGTCGCCGCCTCCCCGCGCTGCTCCGACTGCCCCGAGCTCTTGTCGAGTCGCCACCTCCCCATGCTGCTCCGACTGCCCCGAGCTCCCGTTGAGTCGCGCGCCTCTGCGTGACGTGACCTGGTCGGAGGTTCGATGCTTGCCAGCGGCAGTTCCATGGTGGGGTTGGGCGGCCTCGCTCCTCCGTAACCACTGTCCAACGGGCTCGCGGCGAACTACAGCGGTGTTTTGGTTTGCAACATCCAATCCGTTGCAAGAAATATTTCTGCAACATCAGTCATGTTGTAAAACTTTCTTCCGTAACACCATATGAAGGTGAAGACAAAGAGAAAAAAAATTCTGCAACATCATCTCAGTTGCAAAAGAAATCTGCAACAATACTTGTGTTGCAAAATAATAAAGAGAAAAAAAATCTGCAACAACCTATGTTGCAAAAAATAAATCCTGCAACACAACTTATGCTGCAAAAAAATCACAACAGAATATCGGTTACAAATGTTTCCGCAACAAGAGGTTTGTTGCAAAACAGGAGGAACTAGTTTAGCCGCTTGATTTTATCACCGCTCGCGAGGCGGTGGATCTTTTAAAAAGATCCACTGACCGACGTGTAGCAGCCCCCATGATATAAATTACACATTAATTGTGTGATTGGCATAGACATTCAGTTTTCTTGAGTCAGATAGACATTCATATTCGGTATGATACGAATTACACGCTGAACATGTTGCGCGCTCGCTATTGCTGCAATTTTGATCATTGGATTAACTTGGTTTGATGACCAGGATTAAACGTTGTTTTCAAGCACAGCACACCATTTTTTTTGCGGGGTAAAAGGAGATTGTATTAATCTAGGTAGGCATAATATCGTTCATACAAAGAGTGACAATCTCCTCCGTTCCAGAGCCTAACCACACCGCGGTTCGAGGCAGACTACGCCCATAAGCTGCTAAGGCATGACTCACTTTATTCTGGGAGCGGCTAATAAGCTTGATCTCCATCTCTCTACCATTCTCCATAAGCACATTAATATCCCTGATACATGCCATGTTGCTCGAGCGATCCTGAGACACCGACTGGAGCATGGAGACGGCCTCTGCACAATCCATTTCAATGATGATAGGACAGCTTGTACGCTCAAGGGCCAACGCAACCCCCTCGCGGCATGCCGCAAGTTCCGATTGTAGTGCATTATCACATGTGAAGGAGCCACGACATGCAGTGAAGATAATGTCGCCTCTATCATCCCGCAGTACCATACCGGACCCTGCTGATTCGTCCGCCGCCACGAACGCACCATCCGTGTTGAGCTTCGCCCAGCCTGCAGGAGGCCTAGCCCAACTCTGCTCCTCCTTGTTCCCTTCCATCGGTTGCTTTTCAAAATCTGCAGATCGAGGCACACCAGAAATATGCATTGGCATCTTCCCTTTGACGGCGTCATTATGAGGATAGTGCTGGATGCAAAGCAACGAGTTCATGTATCCCTTCAAAAATCGGTGCGACGCCTCCGTGGGAGGTGGTTCCTTCTGATGGGTGATCTCATTCCGCACATGCCACGATCGCCATAGGGTCATGAGCAGCGCCATTCTGGAGGTTTCAGTCAAGGGCTCCAAAACACCAAGAAGCCATTCTGGCCCTGTATTTTCCACTGTTTGCACGTCCGGCATGGGCCAGTCAATGGCCATAGCGCGCCACAATGCGACCGCCCGGGGGCACCTGCGGAATGCGTGGAAACAGTCCTCTCGTTCCGTCCCGCACAAAGGGCATATGTCAGATACCTCCAGGCCACGAGAGAATTTATTCGCCCATGTAGCCAGTGAATTTGTTGCAAGTCGCCAAGCGAAGACGCGTACCTTCGGGGGAGCAGGGCACCCCCATATGGTCTTCCAGATGGCGCGACGACCATCCGGTGCCCTGCTCGAAGCGCTAGCCAATGAACGCTCGTGCTCATCCATGACAAAGCGGTATGCCGACCGGACTGTGAAGATTCCGGTTTTCTCCAGTGCCCATGCAAGAACATCATCGGGGGGCCGTGGAGAGAGCTTGATGCGCGTAATGGTGTCGATGTCGACCGGGAGGAAGTACTGTCGAAGGAGTTCCATTCGCCAAGCTCCTCTCTCATCAATGAGTTCGGAGACCCGGCGTAGCCTGCATGTACCTTGCGGAGTAATGAGCTTCCCGGAGTGTTCCCGCGGGATCCACCTATCTCGCCATATACGGATATGTTCGCCAATACCCACGCGCCATATAAGACCTTTCTTCAAGAGCTCCAAACCATACTGGATGTCTTGCCATGTGGATGATGCATTGCTGGAGAAGACATTATCCTCGAGACGTCCGTCAGGATAGTAGCGAGCTTTGAGGACCTGCGCACACAAGTTGTCAGGTTTAGTAAGAAGACGCCAAGCTTGTCGTGCAAGCAGAGTTTGATTGAAAACTCTGAAGTCGCGGAATCCAATGCCCCCTCCCATCTTAGGAGCTAATATGCTTGGCCAAGACTTCCAATGTGTTTTCCGCCGACCTTGAGAGGAGCCCCACCAAAAGTTCTGAACCAACCGGTTCAAGTCATCACACGCAGACATCGGTAGCTTAAAACTCCCATCATGTACGTCGGAATGGCTTGGCCGACTGCCTTGATCATTATCTCTTTCCCTGCTTGGGACAAGGTGTCGCCCCATTGCACAATTCTCTTGGTCAAACTAGCAAGAAGGCTATGACATTGCTCCTTTGACATTCGTCCCTCGAGAACAGGGATGCCTAGGTACTTTTCCTTGTATGTGTCACGCTGCACGTGCAAAACTGACCGCACCTCACTCTGATGCGCCACTGTACATGATTCCCCAAACATGATGCTACATTTGGCGGGGTTTATAAGCTGGCCAGTTGCAGCACACCATTTTTTATCCTTTCTCAACCGGCCGAACATCTCAACTAACATCCATTAGATGTGATTTCAATATGTCATACTCTGCCATGGCGGAATTTATAAGGTACTATGTTCTGAACACCAACACGACATTTTTTTGCCATATTTCAAACCCGCCGAACATTTTATGTGACACTATGAATCATCCAAGAAAATAGATATGCCTAGTGATGCCCAAAAGCGTCACCAAAAATCAGGCCAGAACTTCGCCAAAGTTGCCAAGGGCGCTGCCCCTAGAGGAAAACACCTGGTGACGGTTGACCGTCACGTAAAATGATCTTCAGCGACGTTTCCTGTTTCGTCACCGGGGTATTTGTCACTGAATAGGGCAGATTTTGTAGTGTTGTTCCTAAGCGATCCCATCTAGAGGCCTGTTCTGGGGCTCTGTCGGAGCCATCTTCATCAACCTTGCTGCCTCGATGACCATGTGTGAGTAGTTCTTCTCGGGACCTATGGGTCCATAGTAGTAGCTAGATGTTTCACTCTCTATCTTTCAGATGTTCAATACCATGTTCTTGTTCTTGATCGAAATCAATTAGATGTAATCGGTGGTGTGTTTGTTGGGACATGATGAATTTTCACTTTATGATCAGATTGTTCATTGATCTTAGTTGAGTCTATTTGGGTTATTTTGTTGTATAATTACATATCTTTGTAATGCTCTCAAATATATCCATCTTCGTTGGCCAAGTTTGATTGATTTATCTTCAATAGGAGTAGTGTTTTGTAGTGGGTTCAATCCTGCAGTGTTCTATATCCCAGTGATATAATGGGGACAAGACATGTATTGTATTGTTGCCATTAAGGATAAAACGATAGAGTTTTGTCATATTGATTGCCTTCTTCATGTCTACATTATGGCATATTGCTTATTGTGATATTTGTTTCCTGCAAACTTAATACCTTGAGATGCATGATAGATAGCGGTTTTGGGTGGAGTATTAGTAGTCGATGCAGTTGGATTAATGATCTACTTATCACGGTTGTAATCCCTATATGATAGTATGCCATGAATGAGCATAGTCATGAATATTCTAATCATTTCAATTGCTCAACTGTAATTTTTTTACCATGCCATTTACCTATTTTCGAGAGAGATGACACTAGTGAACCTATGGCCCCCAGGTCTACTCCCCATTAACAAATTCTTCTACAAAATTCATGCTTTATTTACTTCTTTTTATATGTCGTTTGGCTATACCATCATCTATCTCTATTTGCTTTTAATATTGTAACTAGCAAGACAAGGGGCTTTACAACACTCTTGCCACGTTGGGTGCAAGTTTTTATCTTGTTTGTGTGCATATGTTGTGATCCGGAGCATCCCAAGGTCATCCTCATGGACCCTCCATTGCCTCACCAAGTACCCCAAGGACCAATGACACGTGCTCGTGCTAGAGCTCTCGAGACCGAGGTGACATCCCTCCTAGTCCAACTTCCATATGAATCTTGCGAGACATGGCTACTACCTCAGACGGATATGTTTTGTGTGCTCAGGTGTGAAGAAGACCCCATTGGAGAGGCGCGTGAAGCTGGACAAGTCCCCAACCTCACGACCAAGGCTTTGCATCGAGAAGGGATGAAGATGGCTCCACGCCGCGGACATCCGCCCCCCTGGCCCGGACATCCGGCCCCTGGGCAACCAACTACAGAAGACCACCAGCAGCCGAAGCTACAGGGCCCGGACATCCGGCCAGGCCCCGGACATCCGGCCTCGAGCCCGGAAATCCGGCGCCACACCACAGAAGCCACCCGAGACTCGGCCCCGCTAGCCCGGACATCCGGCAAAGTGCCCGGACATCCGGCGCCTCGCCAAAGCCAGGACATCCGGCCCGACACCCGGACGTCCGACCCTGCCTGTGCGCAGCCACTTGGGTTTCGACCCGAGTATCCCTATTCCGCCCGCTATTCTCTAAGTAATCTTTCCCTTCCATCTTTTAGGGTTAGCTTTGTGATAGCTCATCATAGACGCTAGTGGTTCCTCTCCTACGAGACCGCGGCCTCCACGGAGAATATCCACCGGATTCAAGACCTCCTTCACGGAGAAGAACATCAAGACCTCCTCATGGAGATGACTACCGCTACTTGTATCGTCCTTAGTTGATCGTGTATTGTGTATCGCACTTTGTGTACCCAGATCTAGCATTTGTGTGACCTAAACTTGTTGATTTGAGTGTTTTCTTCTTGTCCCTCTTGTGTTTTCCCTCGTGCCTCACGTGTTCATACTTGGGATCCCTCCTTTTTGTGAAAGATCGGCCATCTAGGGTTCCACCCTAAATCATTATGGTATCATGAGCATAGGTTGATCACGAAATTGGAGCCCCATACCTTGTTTTCTAGCTTGTTTTTGTTGTGTTCTTCCCAATTTTGAAAATTCCCCACAAAAATAGCCCCAAAATTTTTTTTGTGATCTGTTGATTTGGCGAGATTTTGTTCCATGGATTTGCTGTGCCACGAGTGGATCTAGCTTTTCCCACCTTTTCCCCAATTTTGAGCCACAAAATTCGACGAATTTTGACCCCGAAAGTCACCGTGTGCAAGGAGTTCATCACGGCCTCAGGCACCCTGGACATGCGGCCTGGCCCGGACATCCGGCCTCCCACAGCTAAAACTCCACCATCCACACCACCTTGCACTTCCCCCCGCCATTTTCATTCGGTATCACACCAAACCTTCCGCATACCACCACCACTTCCGCAACCACCTTCGCTTAACCGCTACGATTTTGAAAATTTTGTCTCACTTTGCCTTGGATACTTGAGTTGTGGTTTCACCGTTTCCTTGGATGTTTAGGCTACCTTGGGACGGAAAGACTTCGACAACACCGCCGCTCACCCTCGGCAAGGACGGTAACATCGACAACACCTTGTTCATTCTACCTTACAATTGCATTGTCACCCTATGGACCATCTTTGCGTAGCTTTCCCATTGAGACTAGCCATTTGAGTATTCCCGGGCCACGTCACTTCTACACCTTAGTGATAGTCACAGATATTGCATACTACATCATCATATCTTCGTGTGACACAAGAGTGTCCCGCATACACAATAGCTACCTTGATCCGAGAAGCATGCATAAGTGGCCAAAGAAAGAGCTCACAATCTTTTAAGAAAAAGAGCCACCCAAAGCTTATAAGCAATAGAAAAATAGCATCATACGCCTTGCATCAAAAGAGATCATATGCGATAGCAATACATAATCTTGTGCTCAAGCATCGGCACATCATACACTCATAGTATACTTGTGATAGAAAGTCGTTACGTTTTGCCTCTTATAGGTTGTGCACAAGTGCGTATCCGCCTATTAAATAATAGGTTAGCGTCTCTCTAGTGTTGTGCAACACAAGCATTTTCCGTGGCTTCCACACTTTCGCTCACCCTTGGTTGCACAACCACATTCATCTATCCGTGCGTGTGTTCCGTGTCCTACTTCTTGCTTGTGATCTACTTGTTGCATGAGCAAATTGTGAACCATTTCCAACATCATGGAGTCACTTTGACAATTGCATTGAATTTGTGCCACCATCCTAACCAAGCTCCTCCCAAAGCTTTACTTGTGTAGGTGTGAGAATCGACAAGAAGTGGTACCAATAGTGCTATTTCCGGGTTACATTATTGAGTGATCATTGATCCACTTTCAACTTCGGTCAAGGTACAATTGGTATTGTCTTCTCCCTTCTCCCACTCATATACTTGCTTGTGATGATGGATAGGCCAAGTACATCTTCGAACCCGCCTTTCGATGATCCTCAAGAATCGAACAACTACGTCACCAAACTACATCTCTTTGGCGTTCAACGAGCTCAACATCAAGAAAGTGAAGCTATGCGCGAGCACATTGAGCAAGTCGCCGCCGATGCACGACAATTTGAAGCAAGAACACGAGAACAATTCAACATCATAAACACCAACATGTCTACTCAATTCATTGAGCTAAGGACTTTGATAGTCAACCGACGTTCTTCTTCCACATCTTCTCAAAGACGAAGCCGCTCAAGTCAACATACCGACTCCACGGATGGTTCAAGTACCCCTACATCAAACACTCTTCGTCAAGCCGCACATCAAGCTCGACATGACAATCGGAATCCACTTCATGACAAGAGTTCACAAGAGCTATTGGAAGAGCAAGAAAGTCGACATCGTCATAACCAAGCTACACTTGAGCAAGCGCAAGAACGGCAACGACTACGCCAACAACAACAAGAGCGAGCACGTCAATACCAAGAAGAACAAGATGCCGAGGCTAATCGTCAAGCACAACAACGGCGAGAAGCTCAAGCTCTTGAGGCGCAACGAGCATTACGTGATTCACATCGCAATGTGGCAACTCGCAATCGACATACTCGTCAAGAGGAGGATTTCCTTCGGGATGAGATGCAAGAGAGGCGCCATCAAGCACGAATGCACGAAGAAGTTCCTCCTCAAGAGCGACAAGAGCATCAACCTCAACAAGAACCACAAGCTCGTCAAGTACACCACGACAATGGCCATCTACTCCGACAAGAGCAACATGAGATTGCCAATCATCCCAATCAAGAACGCCCTCCCAATAGGCAAGGAAACAATGAAGTGCATCGCTATGGCAAGCTTAAGTTCACCATGCCAAAGTTTTCCGGAAGCATTGATCCCGAAGACTACCTTTCATGGGCATTGAAGGTTGATAAGATCTTTCGCCTTCACAACTTAGATGAAGAGAAGAAGATTGCAATTACCTCCCTTGAGTTCCAAGACTATGTTCTCATTTGGTGGGAGCAAATCATAGAGAGAAGAGAAGCAAAAGGCGAACCTCCTATCACTACTTGGGCTCAAATGAAGGAAGTCATGAGAGCACGCTTTGTGCCAACACACTACAACTGTGATTTGTTCAAGAAGCTACAACTCCTCAAGCAAGGTACCAAGTCGGTTGAAGAATACTACAAGGAGATGGAGATTGCCATGATCAGGGCCAACGTCACGGAAGATGAAGAGCAAACAATGGCGAGATTCTTGAATGGACTCAACTATCCTATCAAGAAGATTGCGGACTTTCAACCCTACACCAATCTCCCCGAGCTAGTACACCAAGCAACCAAAGCAGAGCGACAAGTTCAAGAGGACTACAAGTACTCCAAGTTCACCTCCAAGAACTTCAGCTCCTTCAATGACTTCAGCTCCTCCTACCTCTACCAAGCCATCTACAAACTTCGGTGACAAGTCAAGCTACAAGAATGCGACTACATCAAGTCGTCCACCTACTTCGAGCAACTTCAAGCCAAGAGCTTCATCATCTACAACTCCAACCGAGCACAACTCCAAGACGAGTTCCATCAAATGTTTCAAGTGCCAAGGGCGAGGCCACAAATCATTTGAGTGCAAGACCGTTCGCACCATGATCATCAACGATGATGGATCTTATGACTCAATGAGCGACGATGAGATGGAATCCCTTGAGCATGTAGCTATGCATCGACAAGTGAATGAGGATGAAGACCATTAAGTGTTTTGCGACAATGACTCGAGTCCCAATCTCGTTGTCTCCAAGGTCTTGAAACTCCAACACCAACAAGATGATGACCAACGATGTCATATCTTCCATACCAAGGCCGGCATCAATGGACGCTCCGTCAAGGTTATCATCGATGGAGGAAGTTGTCATAACTTGGCAAGCGAAGAGCTATGCGACAAGCTACATTTGGTCAAAACTAAGCACCCTCATCCCTACAAGGTCCAATGGCTTAACGACGAAGGAATTCTTCGAGTCGAGCATAACGTGCAAGTCTCCTTCAAGATAGGTGCCTACGAGGACACACTTGAGTGTGATGTGGTCCCCATGTCCGTGTGCCACCTTCTACTTGGACGACCATGGCAATATGATCGTGGAGTCGCACACAATGGATGGACCAACCCCTATAGCTTCAAGATGAAGGGCAAGGAATTCGTGCTACGTCCTATGTCACCTAGTCAAGTAGCTGCCGACAAACACTTACCTACCAACCATCATGGAGAGAATTGTGAGAGAGTGAGCCACCAAAATGAGAGTGAGAGCCACAAGCCAAATATGAGCGACTCCACGATGAGCGACAAGAAGCAACTAGTGCTATTTGCCACCAAAAGTGAGATGACAGAAGTGTGTGAGAACCCATCAAGTGTCTTTCACCTTGTGCTTCTATGTAAAGGGGAAGCCAAACCTACTAACACGCCACCACCTCCACCTTTAGTGTTGTCTCAATTGTTGCAGGAATTCTCGGACGTCTTTCCAGATGAGCTACCTCCGGGTCTACCTCCACTTCGCGGAATCGAACACCGCATCCACCTCATACCCGGCGCACCACTTCCAAACAAGGCTCCGTACCGCGTCAACCCCGAGGAAACCAAGGAGATACAACGGCAAGGGAAACAACTCATCGACAAAGGTCATGTACGTGAAAGCTGAAGTCCTTGTGCCGTTCCGGTTATTCTCGTGCCTAAGAAAGACGGAAGTTTTTGCATGTGCTCCGATTGTCGCCCGATAAATGCTATCACCGTTAGATACCGTTATCCTATCCCACGCTTAGACGACATGCTTGATGAATTATGTGGTGCCACCATCTTTCCAAAATTGATCTTAAAAGTGGTTACTACCAAATTCGCATTCAAGAGGGTGATGAGTGTAAAACGGCTTTCAAAACCAAGTTTGGGTCATATGAGTGGCTTGTCATGCCAATGGGTTTATCGGAAGCACCCGGTTCATTTATGCGTCTTATGCATTTTGTTCTACGACCCTACATAGGCGTCTTTGTAGTGGTTTACTTTGATGACATCCTCGTTTTTAGCAAATCGCTTGAGGACCACGTGACACACATCCGTATGGTTTTACAAACCCTTCGGAAAGAACGCTTATATGCTAACATGGAGAAATGCACTTTTGGCGTTGACAAGGTCGTCGTCCTAGGATTTGTCGTTTCTGTTGGGGAACGTAGTATTTTAAAATTTTCCTACGATCACGCAAGATCTATCTACCAGATGCATAGCAACGAGAGGGAAGAGTGTGTCTACGTACCCTCATAGACCGGGAGCTGAAGCGTCCAGTGACGCGGTTGATGTAGTCGAACTTCTTCACGATTCAACCGATCAAGCACCGAACGTACGGCACCTCCGCGTTCAGCACACGTTCAGCTTGATGACGTCCCACGAGCTCTTGATCCAGTTGAGCTTCACGGGAGAGTTTCGCCAGCACGACGGCGTGGTGACGGATATGATGTATTCACCGGCGCAGGGCTTCGCCTAAGCACCGCGACGGTATGACCGAGGTGTGTTTCTGTGGAGGGGGGCACCGCACACGGCTAAAATAATTCAACTTGTGTGTCTTTGGGTGCCCCCCTGCCCCCGTATATAAAGGAGCAAGGGGGGAGGCCGGCCGGCCCTTGTTTGGTGCGGCTAGGGTTGCAATCCTACTAGGAATAGGATTGCAATCCTATTCCTAGTAGGAATCACCAAAAGAAGGAAGAGAGGGAAAGGAAAAACGGGAGAGGTGGCGCCCCCCCAATCCTAGTCCAACTAGGAACCCTAGGTGGGGCGCCGGCCAGCCCTATGGGCTGCCTCTCTCTTTCCCTTAAGGCCCACTATGGACCATCTCCCCTCGTAGGGGGTTCCGGTAACCCCCTCCGGTAATCCCGTTAAATCCGAAACTTTTCCGGAACACTTCCGGTGTCCGAATATAGTCGTCCAATATATCAATCTTTATGTCTCGGACATTCCGAGACTCCTCGTCATGTCCGTGATCTCATCCGGGACTCCGAACTACCTTCGGTACATCAAAACTCATAAACTCATAATATCGATCGTCATCAAACGTTAAGCGTGCGGACCCTACGGGTTCGAGAACTATGTAGACATGACCGAGACTCATCTCCGGTCAATAACCAATAGCGGAACCTGGATGTTCATATTGGCTCCTACATATTCTACGAAGATCTTTTATCGGTCAGAACCGCATAACAACATACGTTGTTCCTTTTGTCATCGGTATGTTACTTGCCCGAGATTCGATCGTCGGTATCTCTATACCTAGTTCAATCTCGTTACCGGCAAGTCTCTTTACTCGTTCTGTAACACATCATCTCGTGACTAACTCATTAGTCTTTTTCTTGCAAGGCTTATTGTGATGTGTGTTACCGAGAGGGCCCAGAGATACCTCTCCGACACTCGGAGTGACAAATCCTAATCTTGATCTATGCAACACCATGAATACTTTCGGAGACACCTGTAGAGCATCTTTATGATCACCCAGTTACGTTGTGAAGTTTGATAGCACACAAGGTGTTCCTACGGTATTCGGGAGTTGCATAATCTCATAGTCATAGGAACATGTATAAGTCATGAAGAAAGCAATAGCAGAAAAACTAAACGATCATAGTGCTATGCTAACGGATGGGTCTTGTCCATCACATCATTCTCCTAATGATGTGATCCCGTTGATCAAATGACAACTCATGTCTATGGTTAGGAAACATAACCATCTTTGATCAATGAGCTAGTCTAGTAGAGGCATACTAGGGACACTCTGTTTTGTCTATGTATTCACACATGTAATAAGTTTTCGGTTAATACAATTCTAGCATGAATAATAAACATTTATCATGATATACGGAAATATAAGTAACAACTTTATTATTGCCTGTAGGGCATATTTCCTTCAGTCTCCCACTTGCACTAGAGTCAATAATCTAGCTCACATCGCCATGTGATTTAATACCGATAGTTCACATCGTTATGTGAATAACACCCATAGTTCACATCGCCATGTGACCAACACCCAAAGGGTTTACTAGAGTCAATAATCTAGTTCACATTGCTATGTGATTAATACCCAAGAGTAATAAGGTGTGATCATGTTTTGCTTGTGAGAGAAGTTTAGTCAACGGGTCTGTCACATTCAGATCCGTATGTATTTCGCAAATTTCTATGTCTACAATGCTCTGCATGGAGCTACTCTAGCTAATTGCTCCCACTTTCAATACGCATCCAAATTGATACTTAGAGTCATCTGGATTTAGTGTCAAAGCTTGCATCGGCGTAACCCTTTACGACAAACTCTTTATCACCTCCATAATCGAGAAACATTTCCTTAGTCATCCAATTACTAAGGATAATTTTGACCGCTGTACAGTGATCTACTCCTGGATCACTATTGTACCTCCCTGTCAAACTCATGGCAAGGTACACAACGTGTTTTGTACACAGCATGGCATACTTTATAGAACCTATGGCTGTGGCATAGGGAATGACTTTCATTCTCTCTATATTTTTCTGCCGTGGTCTGGCTTTGAGTCTTACTCAACTTAACACCTGACAAGTCAGGCAAGAACTCCTTCTTTGACTGATCCATTTTGAACTACTTCAAAATCTTATCAAGGTATGTACTTCATCGAAAGTCTTATCAAGCGTCTTGATCTATCTCTATAGATCTTGATGCCCAATATGTAAGCAGCTTCACCAAGGTCTTTCTTTGAAAAATTCCTTTCAAACACTCTTTATGCTTTCCAGAAAATTCTACATCTTTTCTGATCGACAATATGTCATTCACATATACTTATCAGAAAGGTTGTAGTGCTCCCATTCACTTTCTTGTAAATACAGGCTTCACCGCAAGTCTGTATAAATCTATATGCTTTGATCAATTTATCAAAGCGTATATTCCAACTCCGAGATGCTTGCACCAGTCCATAGAAGGATCGCTGGAGCTTGCACATTTTGTTAGCACCTTTAGGATTGACAAAACCTTCTGGTTGCATCATATACAATTCTTCTTTAATAAATCCATTAAAGAACGCAGTTTCGTTATCCATTTGCCAGATTTCATAAAATGTGGCAATTGCTAACATGATTCGGACAGACTTTAAGCATCGCTACGGGTGAGAAAATCTCATCGTAGTCAACACCTTGAACTTGTCGAAAACCTTCCGCAACAAATCGAGCTTTGTAGACAGTAACATTACCATCGGCGTCAGTCTTCCTCTTAAAGATCCATTTATTTTCAATGGCTTGCCGACTATCGGGCAAGTCAACCAAAGTCCATACTTTGTTCTCATACATGGATCCCATCTCAGATTTCATGGCTTCAAGCCATTTTGCGGAATCTGGGCTCATCATCGCTTCCTCATAGTTCGTAGGTTCATCATGTTCCAGTAACATGACTTCCAGAACCGGGTTGCCGTACCACTCTGGTGCGGAACGTACTCTGGTTGATCTACGACGTTCAGCAGAAACTTGATCCGAAGTTTCATGATCATCATCATTAACTTCCTCACTGATTGGTGTAGGAATCACTGGAACAATTTTCTGTGATGTACTACTTTCCAATCCGGGAGAAGGTATAATTACCTCATCAAGTTCTACTTTCCTCCCACTCACTTCTTTCGAGAGAAACTCCTTCTCCAGAAAGGATCCACTCTTAGCAACAAAGACCTTGCCTTTCGGATCTGTGATAGAAGGTGTACCCAACAGTTTCTTTTGGGTATCCTATGAAGATTTACTTCTCCGATTTGGGTTCGAGCTTATCATGTTGAAACTTTTTCACATAAGCATCGCAGTCCCAAACTTAAAAAATGACAGCTTAGGTTTATTGTCAAACCACAGTTCATACGGTGTCATCTCCACGGATTTAGATGGTGCCCTATTTAACGTGAATGTAGCTGTCTCTAATGCATAACCCCAAAAGCGATAGTGGTAGATCGGTAAGAGACATCGTCGATCGCACCATATCTAATAAAGTACGGTTATGACATTCGGACATACCATTACACTGTGGTGTTCCAGGTGGCGTGAGTAGTGAAACTATTTCACATTGTTTTATTGAAGGCCAAACTCGCTAACTCAAATATTTTACCTCTACGATCATATCGTAGAAACTCTTATTTTTCTTGTTACGATGATTCTCCACTTCACTCTGAAATTCTTTGAACTTTTCAAATGTTTCCTACTTGTGCTTCATTAAGTAGATATACCCATATCTGCTCAAATCATCAGTGAAGGTCAGAAAATAACGATACCCGCCGCGAGCTTCAACACTCATTGGCCCACATACATCAGTAAGTATGATTTCCAACAAATCTGTTGCTCGCTCCATAGTTCCGGAGAACGGAGTTTTAGTCATCTTGCCCATGAGGCATGGTTCGCAAGCACCAAGTGATTCATAATCAAGTGATTCCAAAAGTCCATCATTATGGAGTTTCTTCATGCGTTTTACACCAATATGACCTAAACGGCAGTGCCACAAATAAGTTGCACTATCATTATTAACCTTGCATCTTTTGGCTTCAATATTATGAATATGTGTATCACCACGATCGAGATCCAACAAACTATTTTCATTGGGTGTATGACCATTGAAGGTTTTATTCATGGAAACAGAATAACAATTATTCTATGACTTTAAATGAATAACCGTATTGCAACAAATATGATCAAATCATATTCATGCTCAACGCAAATGCCAAATAACATTTATTTAGGTTTTACATTAATCCCGAAAGTATAGGGAGTGTGCGATGATGATCATATCAATCTTGGAACCACTTCCAACACACATCGTCACTTCACCTTTAACTAGTCTCTGTTCATTCTGCAATTCTCGCTTCGAGTTACTAATTTTAGCAACTGAACCGGTATCCAATACCCAGGGGTTGCTATGAACACTAGTAAAGTACACATCAATAATCTGTATATCAAAATATACCTTTGTTCACTTTGCCATCCTTCTTATCCGCCAAGTATCTAGGGCAGTTCCACTTCCAGTGACCATTTCCTTTGCAGTAGAAGCACTTAGTTTCAGGCTTGAGTTTAGCTTTGGGTTTCTTCATGGGAGTGACAACTTTCTCGTCATTCTTCTTGAAGTTCCCCTTCTATCCCTTTGCCCTTTACTTGAAACAAGTGGTCTTGTTAACCATCAACACTTGATGCTTTTTCATGATTTCTACCTTCGCCGACTTCAGTATCGCGAAGAGCTCGGGAATTCCTTTCGTGATCCCTTGCATATTATAGTTCATCACGAAGTTCTACTAACTTGGTGATAGTGACTAGAGAACTTTGTCAATTACTATCTTATCTGGAAGATTAACTCCCACTTGATTCAAGTAATTGTAGTACCCAGACAATCTGAGCACATGCTCACTGGTTGAGCTATTCTCCTCCATCTTGTAGGCAAAGTACTGTCAGAGGTCTCATACCTCTTGACACGGGCATGAGTATGAAATACTAATTTCAACTCTTGGAACATCTTATATGCTCCGTGGCGTTCAAAACGTTTTTGAAGTTCCGGTTATAAGCCATAAAGCATGGTGCACTAAACTATCAAGTAGTCATCATATCGAGCTTTTGTCAAAACGTTCATAACGTCTACATCTGCTCCTGCAATAGGTCTGTCACCTAGCGGTGCATCAAGGACATATTTCTCTGTGCAGCAATGAGGATAGTCCTCAGATCACGGAATAATTCCGCATCATTCCTACTAACATCTTTCAACTTAGTTTTCTCTAGGAACATATAAAAAAAATAAACGGGGAGCAACATCGTGAGTTGTTGATCTACAACATAGATATGCTAATACTACGAGGACTAAGTTCATGATAAATTAAAGTTCAATTTAATCATATTACTTAAAGAACTCCCACTTAGATAGACATCCCTCCGGTTATCTAAATGATCACGTGATCCAAATCAACTAAACCATGTCCGATCATCACGTGAGATGGAGTAGTTTCAATGGTGAACATCTTATGTTGATCATATCTACTATATGATTCACGCTCGACCTTTCGGTCTCCAGTGTTCCGAGGCCATATCTGCATATGCTAGGCTCATCAAGTTTAACCCGAGTATTCTGCGTGTGCAAAACTGGCTTACACCCGTTGTATTTGAACTTAGAGCTTATCACACCCGATCATCACGTGGTGTCTCGGCACGACGAACTTTCGCAACGGTGCATACTCAGGGAGAACACTTATACCTTGAAATTTAGTAAGGGATCATCTTATAATGCTACCGTCGTTCTAAGCAAAATAAGAAGCATAATAAGATAAACATCACATGCAATCAAAATATGTGACATGATATGGCCATCATCATCTTGTGCTTTTGATCTCCATCTTCAAAGCACCGTTATGATCACCTTCGTCACCGGCGCGACACCTTGATCTCCATCGTAGCATCGTTGTCGTCTCGCCAACTATTGCTTCTACGACTGTCGCTACCGTTTAGTGATAAAGTAAAGCAATTACATGGCGATTGCATTACATACAATAAAGCGACAACCATATGGCTCCTGCCAGTTGCCGATAACTTTACAAAACATGATCATCTCATACAAAACCGTATAACTCATCATGTCTTGACCATATCACATCACAACATGCCCTGCAAAAACAAGTTAGACGTCTTCTACTTTGTTGTTGCAAGTTTTACGTGGCTGCTACGGGCTTAGCAAGAACCGTTCTTACCTACGCATACAAAACCACAACGATGTTTCGTCAAGTATGTGCTGTTTTAACCTTCACAAGGACCGGGCGTAGCCACACTTGATTCAGCTAAAGTGAGAGAGACAGACACCCGCCAGTCACCTTTAAGCAATGAGTGCTCGTAACGGTGAAACCAGTCTCGCGTAAGCGTACGCGTAATGTCGGTCCGGGCCGCTTCATCTCACAATACCGCCGAAGCAAAGTATGACATGCTGGTAAGCAGTATGACTAGTATCGCCCACAACTCATTGTGTTCTACTCGTGCATATCATCTACGCATAGACCTGGATCTGATGCCACTGTTGGGGAACGTAGTATTTTAAAATTTTCCTACGATCACGCAAGATCTATCTACCAGATGCATAGCAACGAGAGGGAAGAGTGTGTCTACGTACCCTCATAGACCGGGAGTGGAAGCATCAAGTGACGCGGTTGATGTAGTCGAACTTCTTCACGATTCAACCGATCAAGCACCGAACGTACGACACCTCCGCGTTCAGCACACGTTCAGCTTGATGACGTCCCACGAGCTCTTGATCCAGTTGAGCTTCACGGGAGAGTTTCGTCAGCACGACGGCGTGGTGACGGATATGATGTATTCACCGGCGCAGGGCTTCGCCTAAGCACCGCGACGGTATGACCGAGGTGTGTTTCTGTGGAGGGGGGCACCGCACACGGCTAAAACAATTCAACTTGTGTGTCTTTGGGTGCCCCCCTGCCCCCGTATATAAAGGAGCAAGGGGGGAGGCCGGCCGGCCCTTGTTTGGTGCGGCTAGGGTTGCAATCCTACTAGGAATAGGATTGCAATCCTATTCCTAGTAGGAATCACCAAAAGAAGGAAGAGAGGGAAAGGAAAAACGGGAGAGGTGGCGCCCCCCCAATCCTAGTCCAACTAGGAACCCTAGGTGGGGCGCCGGCCAGCCCTATGGGCTGCCTCTCTCTTTCCCTTAAGGCCCACTATGGACCATCCCCCCTCGTAGGGGGTTCCGGTAACCCCCTCCGGTAATCCCGTTAAATCCGAAACTTTTCCGGAACACTTCCGGTGTCCGAATATAGTCGTCCAATATATCAATCTTTATGTCTCGGACATTCCGAGACTCCTTGTCATGTCCGTGATCTCATCCGGGACTCCGAACTACCTTCGGTACATCAAAACTCATAAACTCATAATACCGATCGTCATCAAACGTTAAGCGTGCGGACCCTACGGGTTCGAGAACTATGTAGACATGACCGAGACTCATCTCCGGTCAATAACCAATAGCGGAACCTGGATGTTCATATTGGCTCCTACATATTCTACGAAGATCTTTTATCGGTCAGAACCGCATAACAACATACGTTGTTCCTTTTGTCATCGGTATGTTACTTGCCCGAGATTCGATCGTCGGTATCTCTATACCTAGTTCAATCTCGTTACCGGCAAGTCTCTTTACTCGTTCCGTAACACATCATCTCGTGACTAACTCATTAGTCTTTTGCTTGCAAGGCTTATTGTGATGTGTGTTACCGAGAGGGCCCAGAGATACCTCTCCGACACTCGGAGTGACAAATCCTAATCTTGATCTATGCCAACACCATGAATACTTTCGGAGACACCTGTAGAGCATCTTTATGATCACCCAGTTACGTTGTGAAGTTTGATAGCACACAAGGTGTTCCTACGGTATTCGGGAGTTGCATAATCTCATAGTCATAGGAACATGTATAAGTCATGAAGAAAGCAATAGCAGAAAAACTAAACGATCATAGTGCTATGCTAACGGATGGGTCTTGTCCATCACATCATTCTCCTAATGATGTGATCCCGTTGATCAAATGACAACTCATGTCTATGGTTAGGAAACATAACCATCTTTGATCAATGAGCTAGTCTGGTAGAGGCATACTAGGGACACTCTATTTTGTCTATGTATTCACACATGTACTAAGTTTCCGGTTAATACAAATCTAGCATGAATAATAAACATTTATCATGATATAAGGAAATATAAATAACAACTTTATTATTGCCTCTAGGGCATATTTCCTTCAGTTTCTTCGTAAGGTGTTCGCGTTGATGAAACTAAAATTGAAGCAATTAAAACTTGGCCTCAACCAACGAATCTAATGCAAGTGCGTAGTTTCCTTGGTTTAGCCAGTTTCTACCGACGTTTTGGGAAGGACTTTAGCACTATTGCTATGACTCTACACGCCTTGAGCAAGAAGAGCGCACCCTTCATTTGGGGTCCTTTGCAAGACACCGCGTTCAATGAGCTAAAAATCTTGCTTACACACGCACCACTTCTTGCTCTACCGAACTTTGACAAACCGTTTGAGATCCATTGTGACGCTAGCGGTACCGGCATAGGTGGCGTACTAATGCAAGAAAAGCGCCCAATTGCGTACTTTAGTGAGAAGCTATCCGGAGCGCAACTAAACTACCCCATCTATGATAAAGAGCTCTATGCCTTGGTGAGAGTTTTACGTGTTTGGGAACATTATCTTAGACCTCATTAATTCATTCTTCATACGGACCATGAGACTCTCAAGTATCTCAAGGGTCAAACTAAGTTGAACAAGCGTCATGCTAAGTGGAGTGAGTTCATTGAATCTTTTCCCTATGTCATCATATACATCAAAGGCAAAGAGAATGTTGTGGCGGATGCGCTTTCCCGCAAATACATGCTTGTTACACAACTTGAGTCGAATGTTATTGGCTTTGAGCACATCAAAGATTTATATGAGCATGATCCTTTCTTTGCACATCCTTATGCTAAGTGTTTGACTCACACTTCTTGGGAACATTATTACATAAATGATGGATATCTTATGAGAGCTAACAAACTTTGCATTCCCGAGTCTTCGCTTTGTTTGCTCCTTTTGCAGGAATCTCATGGAGGAGGAATCATGGGACACTTTGGACGCGACAAGACATTTTCTACACTCTCAAAGAACTACTTTTGGTCCAAGATGCTCTGTGATGTCTCACGACTCACCAACCGATGCTCTACATGTCGCAAAGCTAAGTCAAAAGCTCAATCTCATGATCTTTACATGCCACTTCCTATTCCATACCATCCATGGGAAGACATAAGCATGGACTTTGTACTTGGATTGCTTATAACTCAAAATGGAAAGGATTCCGTGTTTGTTGTCGTGGATAGATTTTCTAAAATGGCTCATTCAATTCCTTGTAACAATTTCGACGATGCTTCACATGTTGCAAATCTCTTTTGTAGGGAAATCATTCTTCTACATGGAGTACCCAAGACAATCATGTCGGACGGGGACGTCAAGTTCTTGAGCTACTTTTGGAAGACTCTATGCGCCAAACTCGGCATCAAGCTCCTCTTCTCTTCGGCATATCATCCACAAACCGAAGGCCAAACGGAGGTGACTAACCGCACACTTTCGACGCTTCTTCGCATGTTGATCAAGAAGAATGTCAAGGAATGGGAGCAATGCTTGCCCATCGACGAGTACGCCTACAACCGTGCAAGACATTCAACTACTAACAAGTCCCCTTTCGAGGTCGTATACGGCTTCAACCTCTTGTCTCCATTGGACATCCTACCTCTTCCTCTACAAGAGCGCACGAACATGGACGCAAGTGCACGAGCAAACTATCTCAAGAAGGTGCATGAAGATACAAGGGCAACGATCGAGCGACAAGTCCATCGCCTCACCACCAAGCTAAACGTCAACAAGGCACCAATGGTGTTCTAACCGGGAGATCTTGTTTGGCTTCATCTTCGCAAGGACCGTTTCCCACACGAACGCAAGTCCAAACTACTACCGCGAGCCGACGGACCCTTCAAGGTGCTAGCACGCTACAACAACAACGCCTACAAGATCGACATCCCACGAGACAAGTACAATGTGAGCGATGCCTTCAACGTGAACAATCTATCCCCTTTCCATGGTGATGAAGATTTCGATCCGAGGTCGGATCTTTCCCAAGGGAGGGGAGATGATGCGGAGCATCCCAAGGTCATCCCCATGGACCCTCCATCGCCTCACCAAGTGCCCCAAGGACCAATGACACGTGCTCGTGCTAGAGCTCTCGAGACCGAGGTGACATCCCTCCTAGTCCAACTTCCATATGAATCTTGCGAGACATGGCTACTACCTCAGACGGATATGTTTTGTGTGCTCAGGTGTGAAGAAGGCCCCATCGGAGAGGCGCGTGAAGCTGGACAAGTCCCCAAGCTCACGACCAAAGCTTTGCATCGAGAAGGGCTGAAGAAGGCTCCAGGCCCTGGACATCCGGCCCCTGGCCCGGACATCCGGCCCTTGGGCAACCAACTACAGAAGACCACCAGCGGCCGAAGCTACAGGGCCCGGACATCCGGCCAGGCCCCGGACATCCGGCCTCGAGCCCGGAAATCCGGCGCCACACCACAGAAGCCACCCGAGACTCGGCCCCGCTAGCCCGGACATCTGGCAAAGTGCCTGGACATCCGGCCCGAAGCCCGGACGTCCGGCCCTGCCTGTGCGCAGCCACTTGGGTTTCGACCCGTGTATCCCTATTCCGCCCGCTAGACTATAATTACTCCTTCCCTTCCATCTATTAGGGTTAGCTTTGTGATAGCTCATCATAGACCCTAGTGTTTCCTCTCCTACGAGACCGCGGCCTCCACGGAGAAGATCCATCGGATTCAAGACCTCCTTCATGGAGAAGAACATCAAGACCTCCTCACGGAGATGACTACCGCTACTCGTATCGTCCTTAGTTGATCGTGTATTGTGTATCACACTTTGTGTACCCGGATCTAGCATTTGTGTGACCTAAACTTGTTGATATGAGTGTTTTCTTCTTGTCCCTCTTGTGTTTTCCCACGTGCCTCACGTGTTCATCCTTGGGATCCCTCCTTTTTGTGAAAGATCGGCCATCTAGGGTTCCACCCTACGTCATGTTGTTTATCTTATTAGATTAGATCTTCATACTAGTTTGATTAAACCTTGGTTCATAACTGGGGCAAATACTTTGCTTCTATTCTACATCAGCCTTCCTGTTTGGGGAATCACAACAACTCCTATGGGAGTAGAAACGTGTGCCCGCTCTTCGGTGGCTTGAGGACCAAGTGGGAAGGAGGAGGTAGAGGAGTTGTGGTGTCACGCTCTCCGTCGACGATTTAAAGTGATCTGCAGTGCAACACTCACTCGATTCGGCTCCTCGTAGATTCGGCTAGAGGACCGGGTGGGAAGGAGGAGGTACTTCTATTGTTGATGTGTCACAGCTCCTCCACGGAGCCGGCGGTCGGCGAATATGAAATTTGATGTATGACGGTAATAGAACTGTTGTCGATTAGACCTCTTTTTGTTTCTTGAAATTAAATGGTTTGTCATAGAATATGACATTTGAGTATGATGATTGCTGAACTAAAAATAATCTGGCAAGCAATAATATAATGAAGAATAGCTTCTCAGACATTCGTCATGGTGGTGACCGCCATGGCGGCATCGCGAAAGCAGCTGGTGGTGATAGCGGCAACCACAACATCTCAGAGCGGCAGGTGGCGGCGGTGGCCCCAGGCCAGCGCATGGGTGGAGATGCTCCTCACATCTGGTATCTGGACCTGCTCCATTCAGCCATGCCAGAGCTTCTCGGACATTCCTAATGACGAAGGCAGCGACCGCAGCATCACAGAGCGGCGGGTGGCGGTGTCTTAGGTCCTGTGCGTGGGCGGACATGCTATTTAAGATAGTTTTTTTTGCAGGATGTTACTTATGAGGGTCTATTTTTGTAAAGAAAAAGATTTTATTCTTTTCTTTCTATACAATATTTTATTTCAACTAATTAATTTCCGTCGAAGAAAGGTCATCATGGCTCTCTTGCGTTATTTATGAGATTACATCGGAGAAAGGGGTTCATTGACCCAATATGATGTTTCTTATAATTAAAACATAATACATCTAACTCTTGCATCATATGATTTATTTCTCTTTGGAAGTGCTTTAATTCGGCCTTCCCATTTGATCGTCAAAACTTAAGCATGCTAGTGAATCACAGTGGTCAATGGAAAGGCGGGATGTGGGAGAGGAATTTTAGCATTTCTTGTAACGTCACTACTAACGGATGGCCCAAACGTGACAGTACAATCAGAGACCATTCGACGAAACTGTGTGTGATCCATTGGGCGGCGGGGATACAATGGCCAATGATGATGTAAGAAAACCGTCAAAAATGATACAAACTGTTTGTGATGGCGCAGACATCAAACACGATTCAGATTGGAGCTGCATGTGCGATGCGTGGCGTACGGTTAATCCATATGAATTGTTTGCGATGAGCCAGAACAACAGAACGGTCAGCCAGATGAGGGTGTGTGCGATATACAACATATAGTTCACTCGGATGAACTGTTTATGATTAGGTAACACAACTGGAAGGTCAGCCAGATTAAGGTTTGTGCGATGGAGGGCATACGGTTCATCAGATAAACTATTTGCGATGAACCAAGACAACAGAAATAGTTCAACTGAAGAAAGACGTGTGTGATACATGATAAACATGTTCGTAATGAGAAATGTGTGCGAAGAATGATAATAACACAGACAATTGCTGCTAATAAGTCGTGTGATTTGCTCTGTCCACAGAAGAACAACATATATATAATCAAAATAAACATCCAATTAAATAAGTGACTATACAAATCAGCCGTACACATCTCAATAAACAATTACTTGCATTCTAAACTAGGATAAATGATCATCTAGTCATCTACTTCTTGTGACACTCCCACCATTGCTTTGTGGCTCGATCTCTCGTCTAGGGTAGGACGAAGACACTTTCTCATGTCAACGATCTGCATGCACATCTCATAGCATGTGTATGCGTCCTTGGATGCGTACTTGACGTGTTCTTCATCCAGTCTCTGATCCCAGGCACTGTGCCAAGTGTTCTTGTCCTTCCTGCTCACATCCTTCATCTTAATGTAGTAGGGTCGATGATGGCCGAGGCAAAGTAAACCAGGGAGTTCTGTTTGTTCTTGGTGCTGCCCCAGACCTTATAGTGGTCACAGATGTTGACAAGATTCTGGTTGGCCAAGCCCAAAACCTCGAACGCTTCTAGATTGTTCGTGATGTTCACCGTAGCAAAACTGTAGTCGAGGTTGTTGATAAACCTGGCAAAACACTCGCATGACCGAACGCCCGGGGGCTATTTGATCAAATCACCAATATAAAAGCATGTAAAACCACCACATCATTGTTGCTTTCTTTCGGCAAAGCAACCGACCATGACGAACGATTTCTCCTCGCATGTCATGAGTGCCTTATCTCCCCAGTCCTCAAACACAACCACTCCTCTCAAATGCAGATGACGTGGGAGAGGCCATCCACCTACGACGACGAGCCCATCCACGGCGACGACGAGTCCACCCGTGGCGACGTGTTCCCCTCCACCACAGGATGTGCCTCCTCTAGGTGGGCGGTGGAGGGTTCGAGCGAGAGGGGGGCATCGCCCCCTGTGACGTAGTCGCACCTCCACTTTTTTGCGGCATGCCCCCTCCTACTGGGCAACACACAGTGGCCCAATGACGGCGACGACGAGCCCATCCGAGCTGATGAGGAGTGTGTGTGTGGCGGTGGGCTATCGACGCGTCCCTCTCCAACCCGGGATGCGCCTCCCCAGAGGTGGGCGGTGGTGGGCTTGAGGGAGAGGGGGTCGTCCCCTAGCGGCGTCTGGGACAAGAGTGGTGGTGGCCGAAGGGCTAGCGTGCCGGCTCCTTCTATGGTGGAAGGGCATCGAGCCCAGGCTCTGCTTCCTCTGCCACCGCAGCCCTTTGATGATGGAACTGGGCGGCGGGGACGGGGAAGGGGCGTGTTGCTCCTGCACTCGAAGCAGTCATGGCCCTCGGAGTCGGATGTCACCGTCGACGAGACGCTCCACGGCCTCCACCGATCCACGCCCGCGCCCCCCTCCTCCCCACTATTACCACTGAGTTTGTCCCTGTGTCGGGTGTTTTTAGTTCGTTCGATATGATACTTATTGAATCAGTTCAGTGGCTAATTCTAGCAGTCTTTTTTGATGAATTCCCTAGCTCTGTTGAGGATTCATGTGTAAAATGAATAGTTCGACTTCGCAAGCTGTTTGATTTGGTTGAAAATGTAGGGATATTTTTTCCATGTGTTGCTTGATTATCAATGGCAATTTTGCCATGTCTTTAGGAGAACAACAAATTTATAGTATTGTCGATGTTTCCGCGTTTCAACATTTTGCCATGTCCCAACTTTTTGCCATGGCAAAATTGCCATGATTTCTCAGGAGAAATCATGTTGTCATAGGTTGTATGTGCTCTTAGGATAGGGATCATGGCAACTTTTGTAAGATGTATTTGCTATGGATAGCTCAAGATCGAGTACGCAATGGCAAACTTAAATATGTGTAGTTTTTCTGTCATGTTTACAACTTTAAGATGTATTGACATGGACTACTGTGCATGCATATTTACAAGCATGCTTCTAGGGAAATCACACTTCCACTAGATGGCATTTGCCATGACACATTGAGCATTTTTCTCTAAACATTCGCCATGTCGATGTAACATACCATGACCCATAAATCATTTTTTTCAATAAACATTTTGCTGCATGTATTCAACAAACTATTTTACATGGCACTTTTTTTTGCCTTGACCATGGTGAACTTGTTCTTCTTGACAACGGCAAATTCATAAATATCACATGGCAAATTGATTTGCATTTACCAAGGCAAATATATTGTATTGACCATGGCAACTTTATTTTGGATTGATCATGACAAATTCATGGATGGTGAGATAGCAAAATGTATTCTCTTTTTTAATTTCTATGTGTATAGTATTGACCATGGCGATTTGACCATGCGAAATTGACTTTTACTACTTAAGTTGTGTTCATTTAGTAATGTACCATTGCAATTTTAGTAATTGGCCATGGCAAATCTAGATCCTGTAGCATGGCAAATTTAAATAATTCACCATGGAAGCAAATTATGGACCATAGTACATTTAATAATTAGCCATTGCAAATTTTTAGTTTTACATATCATTGCATTCTTTGGTTCAATGCTCATGATAATTATTATTATTTCTCGTGAAAAATATTTCAATTTTTTTTTCATTATGGGTCATGGGAATTGGCATGTCTACAATGCTTTTCCATGGCAAATTTTAGTACAATACATCCATGGCAAATCTCCAGAATAATTTTTTTTTTGCAATGGCAAATTTAGTACCAGACAACCTTGGCAAATCTCCATGGCATTTTTTTGCCATGGCAAATTTAGTACCATATAACCAACTTTTAGCCATGGCAATTGTCATCTCTGCAATTCATATGGTATCATATAATCAATTCTCTTAATGCAAAATTGTTCATGTAATTTTAGTAATTTACCGTGGCCAATTTAGTAATTGTCCGTGGCAAATCTAGTTCATGTAACATGGTAATCTTACTTCATAGCATGTCATTATTAATTTTTACCTTTTCTTTTTTACCATCACAAATTTACTTTCTTTAATTGCCATGGCAATTTTACTGCAATTTAGCAATTTGCCATGGCAAATCTAGTTCATGTAACATGGCTAAATTTACTTCAATTTAGTAATTTGCCATGGGAATTTTACATATTATGAATTTACCTTCCATTTTTTTCACCATCACAAAATTACTTTATTCAATTTGTCATGGTGAATTGAACTTAATTGACATGGCAAATTTTACTTAATTTCCACCAAACTTAATTTTCATTTGTCATGGCAAATTTACTTTTTGCCATGGCAATTTCATGACATTGATCTCCTTAATATGGCAATTTTTTGTTAAAATAAATGGACTAATCACATGGAAATTTGTACGGATTATTTTTTTCTCCAGGGCATGGCAAATATCCTTTTTTTTCCATGGGAATTTCATAAAATTTGATCTACATGTATTGCTTTTCTCTATATTTTGCCATCTGACTAGCTAAACAATGTGTGATACCTTACAAACTATTTTTCCAAGCAAAACGTGTGTGACGGTAGAAGTCATCACACACGATTCGCAGCAGCTAACTCATGTGGGATTTGTAGCACACGGTTCTGGCAATCCAATAAGGGCTCTAGGTGCTCAAGAAGGGCACGAGCTCGGCAAGCAGCTGGCAGAAGGCGATGAGGAGGAGGTGGGTTGGATGGTGCTTCCACGACGATCCTACATGTTGCTCCGTCAGGCAGGCTCAAGGTGCACGAGGAGGCCATCGCCCGTGGTGGCGAGCTAATGACGCAACTCTCCTGCTGATGCATGCTGGGACTGGGGGTCGCCTGTTTTGGCCGCTGCCGCCGGAGCGTGAAACCTCTACAAATCCTTTCTTGTTGTTTTCGCTTTGTTGTGATTGGAGTTTTCTTTATTGATTCGTGCTGTGTTGCTGTTTGAGTTTGTATCCATTAATTATAAATGTTATTCATGATGTGCTTTCCATCTGACTGGATTGAGTCGCGTCCGGTCTCGGTTTGGTATTCCATTAAAGAAAAGAACAGAACTTGTGTAGTTTGATAACTTTGGAGCTTTTGATGTTCTTTGAGATCAAAAACCACACAAGTAGTAGGTATTAGGAAATTTTCAAAAAGCAGTAGTTTTTCGATCCATATCCCCAATTGTGGTGGTTTTGCTCAAGTTATCACATATAGAACTGGCATTTTCTTTCTCTGCTTCTTGATCAGGTGCGCGCGTGTGTGTGCGGGTGTTGACAGAACATATGATGAGTTGCCATGGCTAGAGGGTGCAGAAAACCATCCATTTTCTATGCCCAATTCACAGCGTCATGTGACTTGAAAATAATGTGTGGTACGGTTTCTAGAGTAAGATATGTCCTTTTGAGGGGCCTAGAGTAAGATAAGTTGAAGATAAGAGCTATGAACAAAGCCCCTGCCTCGCTTCGTACGGGGTGACATAGGAGGTGACGGCACCCAGCCCTCCGCCAGCACCCCCTGCCCCTGTTAGATCCTCGCTGCCGGCAGAGTTGTTGGTGGAAAGCCTATGCTTCACAAGGATGGCGGCGGCGAGGTGGTCTTCGCGTGAGGCCCGTTTGTGGGCGAGCGACACACCCACATCTGGCGGCGGGGAGTGTGGACAGTCCGAGATCCAAACATCCAAGAGTCAGGAAATACTCATGGCGGCTTCCCCTGTGATAGAATCTCACGCGTCCAGCCATGGCGGCTCTAGTGCGGGAAGATTCAAGATGGCAATGGGGCCCCGAAACCCGCGTCCCCGCGGGTTTTTACCCTATTAGGGGACGGGGATGGGCAACTTTCTATCCCCGCGGGGCTGCTCGTCGGTACATTATAAAACCCAGCATGTTTCGTTGGTTTAAACCCGTTTGAGTACTACACGAACCCGAAACCTGACAAAACCCGTCAAAATACGTTATTTAGCATGCATCGATCCATCTTGACTCAAGTGGCCCAAAGCCACAGTGCCCGAGCAGCCGAGCCCCACAGCATGGAGGCCCTGGACTACAAACCAACCCCACACTCAGTCGCTACAGTGTCGCTCCCTCTTCAGGCCTCTCTCTCCCGCACAACATAACACCTAAACCTAAATCTAGGTCACCTAGCCGTCGCCTGATGCTGTAATATGCTCATATATTTTCTTTCAAATGTTGTTTTTTCATTGACTGCTTGTGGGGATGGGTTCCCCGTGGGTTTTGAAAACCCGATGGGTTTAGGGGACGGGCAAAATTTTAACCCCGCGCGTTCATGGGACAGAGACGGGTTTGCGATTTTCTCGTGGGTATGGGTTTGGGCAAGCAAAACCCGATGGGTTTCGTCCCCGTTGCCATCTTGAGGGGAGATAAGGCCTAGAGAATGCCACGGGGCACGACAATTCCTTCTCAGGTTCTGGCGGGTGCACCCCGGCTCCCATACGCACAACTGCATCGGTGTTCACGGATCCTCGTTTGGCATCAAGGCCATCCGCAGGGTGAAGGTTGCCCGCTGTTGGGGCTCCCAATGGTGAAGGTAGTAGCTTGTGTTCTTCGGCCATTTGTTGTGGGGCGGACAGGAGGCTGGGGTGGCAGTCCTGAGTGGTGATGGCAGCTTTTCCTCACGGCAGGGGCTTGCTGTGGGTGCTTCGTCTGGCGTTCTGTGCTTATGTGGTCAATGAGGATCCCGTGGATGGAGGTGTCATGTCATGTCTCTCAGTCGGCTAGGCGTCAACTTGGAGGAGACTAGCCTCTTGGTGTGTTTCTCTCGTCCTTCACACCAGATCTGTGCACTCGATTGATGTTTGTGTATGCCTACTCACCGGTTCTTGAAGGTGTCTCGAGGAAGGGGCTAGGGTTCTCGCTTCTTGGGTAGGGAAACTGTAGCTAGCGGCGGTGGCTATGATGGCGGACGCACTACGGGCGCCCCTCCTTGCCGTGAAGGCGTCATTGAGGGTACCCGTCCCCACCCTGCACCCCTTGTTTCTTGGGTGAAAACTATGGTTCTTCTTTGGGTGAAGGCGACTCTTTGGCGTCGTACCCTCCTTGGAGGCATCGGTTGTGGACCGCAGTGGTGAGTGCCAAGTTGGATTGATTATGCTGGATGCTGGTGGTGCCACTTCTATTGTCATGTCTGATATTATGTTGTGGTGGAATTTTTTAGTGCGGGAACTTGGTGCTCTCGCTTGCGGCTCTGTACGCCGGTGTCATCGCCTTAAAGCTTAGGTGAGAGGGGAAAGGGTTTACCTCGCTATATTTCGGAGTTCCGGCAAGTCCGGCCCATTCCCTTAGGGGAGTAGTCGTTCTTCCCTTTGTCATGTCTTCTCAGGTTTGCATCGTCATTCGGCAGTTTGCATCTTCTTTATGGCGGTGCCATGGGCGATTCGAGTCTGGTGAGGTGCTTGCATAGTGTGATTTGTAGTCTGTTTGGTCGTTTCCCATTTACGTTTGCTGCCAGTGGCTCATCAAGGTTCTAGGGTGAACTTTGTCGGTGTCGATGGTGCGACATACTTTGGTTCTCAATGATACAAGTCTTGGAGGCAATAGAACATAAATAACCATGACTAATTCTCAAAGAAAAGAAATCACCATGACCAGTCATTAAGGCTTGATGAAATCGAATGTATGTACTTTAGTTATTATCCTTTGTACTACAAGCATAGCAAACTATTCCAAGTTAATACAGTTATGTAATTCTGGATGGCTTGGGCCCCTCCATTATAAGCAAGCATCACCTTAGTTATTATCTTTAATGATCTGAAAGGCTTGGGCCCCTCCCAAGAATAAATTCTTCTATTGGTTGGCTATCCAAGATCGGATTTGGACTGCGACGAATTAGAGCGGCGCGGGTGGGAAAATTGTGGGCTTTGCACGCTCTGCAGGCGTGAAAGCGAGACGGGCGCACACCTCTTCTACAAATGTCGTTACACCATTCGGCTATGGAACTCGGTCATCCTTGAATTCGGTCTTGCGCACATGGACAACTCTACTTGGCACTTGGATGGATCCGTTTTAGAATGATGGGACAAACGACTCAGCTTGCAAAACCCAAATCGACGAGCCTTGGCCTCCATTACAATGTTGGTTTCTCGGACAATCTGGAAAACGCTTGGGTCTTCCGTCGCAAGAGTGCACCGCATCCGGTCCTCCTTCGTGGTATCATCGGCGACGCCAAGCTTTGGGTTCTCACGGGTGCTAAAGATCTGGGGTGTTTTGTTGTGCGTGAGTAGTTGCCATGCCATGCGTGTGATCAGTTGCAACACCATAAAACTCTTCTTTCTTATTTAATGAATGTGGCAAAACTTTTGCCTCTATTTTGAAAAAAAATTGTGCAATCAGATACAGTTCGAATCCACATACAATTTCTCTCAACTTTCTGCCAGCCCTCAAAAGAATATAGATAAGATTCTCAAGATTATCAGAAAGAGTGACTAACCAAAGGCTAGATATAAACATGCAGGAATACAAAAAGAAGGGAATGTAACACAATTGTAGCATCATAGAGCCTGTGATTTCATTCAAACTTGTCGTTGTAGTTGAAAAGAAATACAAAAACATTACTAAAATCCAACAAGAAGTTCAAACCAAGATAGCTAGGCAAGGTGTATATTTCTTCAGCAACTACTCCCTCTATAAAGTATAAACTAACATAAGATCTTTTAGATCACTAGTTTACAGATAGAGTACTAATTAAGCATAGATGATAGCCGACGAAGGGCATGCCAGTGTAATAGGCTTGCAATTACCAACATTTATGTATCACCATCAATTCCATTGTTATTCAAGCATACTCTAGTTCACTCTAGTCTTCTTCTGAGGAGGAGGTTTCAGGATGGTCGGTTTTTCATGTGCAATCTTGAACCTCTCCCGCGCTTCAAGCATGAGAGTCGGGAAGCTCTGCATCAAATGGAGGTACTCACCAGACGTCGCCACCATCTTGAAATTGTCGCCATCTGCGAGGAAATCAAGGCACTGAGCTTTGAGTTTGGGGCAGATGTGGCCCTCCGAGAGTTCCAACATTGAGACCACACTGTCTACGGTGACACCGTTGTCACATAACTTGTCCTAACATATCTTCTTTAGCTCCTCTACCCCGTACCGATCTGCCGCTACAAGTATATGCTGGTACTCTGCCATGGTGGAAGCAACATCCTTCTCACCAGAATCGGGCAGCGAACCATGATACATGTAATGGAGCAAGAGGGATGCTGAGTTATACCCGGTAGTTTTACCTTTTTTTTTCTCCTTTTCTTAGTAGCAAGAGGGATGCTGAGTTGTACCCGGAAACGGACCGGAATAATTGGACTTGTACGGGTTCTTGTTTCTTAGTGGGAATAGATGGTGACTTGAACTAAGCTGTACTTTTCGAATGAACCATGATACATGTAATGGAGCAATGATCCGAATGTGGAGGCCTCCATGTCATCGATGGTGATGGACAGTGGCGGAGCCAGGATTGGCTGACGCCCCAGGCGAGAACCTAAGGGCTAAAAATTATTCAAAAAAACTCCAGTTTCAGGTTATACGAAATTCAATCTATGTTGCATAAATAATAAGAAACCAAACATAATATTCAATTGCAGCATTAGTTCCTTGGCGGGTCAACTAATAAAGCAAGATAAATCAAAAGACAATATATAGCATATGTAGATGATACAAAAGATTGATAGCAGAAGAAGCTAAACCTTCAATGATAAATTTTGAAATGTAAATCAATGCATAATATAGCAGATAGAAATAGTTAATAATAGATGTAAAATGTTAAATCTTACGTCTAGGACGAGGCAAAAGGCATTTGCGATTGCGATAACCTTGAAATCACTCAATGATCTCTGATTATTCAATACTCACGAATACATCTGGACTAGCCTAGTGAATCCTAAGTGAGGGGCCATGCTTACAAGATTAGGACTAATCTGGACTAGCCTGCTACATGACAGATACTACTACATTCCTAGTTCCTAAAAGCTATACATCAGAAGTTCAGAACAGAGCTCCACGCCTCCAACGAACAGAGCTACACATTGAAGAGAACAAGGAAGCGATACCTTTGCTCTTGTTCTGTTGTCTGCTCTATGCTGCGGCTCGCCGGATGCCGGGTAGCCTGCCTCCTCGCCGGGGTCGCCGCCTCGTCGGACAGGGCAGCAGCCCGCCGCAGCGGCGCAACCTGATGCCGTAGAAGGGGATCGAAAGGGACGGAGCTGGCCAGCTGGGTAGGCACGTAGGCAGCCGCCATGCGGCGGCGGTGGGCGGCGCCGGCGAGCAGGGACGCAGGTCACGCAGCCACCTGACGCTAGGGTTCATCCAAGTCAGGGGAATGGGCGATGAGCGGCCGGTTTGTTCGTGTTCGTCCAAGACTCGAAGTCGACGCACAGGCAGGCAACGAACAAGGTGGGCCTCACGACCCAGGGTGCCTTCGTGGTTCTACAGTATATTTCTACAGTGTACCAGCAAGATGGGCATCACGCCCCAGGCAGCCGCCCGGGCTGCCTGGGGCCTGTCTCCGCCCATGGTGATGGACGTCATCTTACTTTCAGCCATCGGGCCGTAGTGTTGAGCATCGTGATTATTAGGAAAGCTAGGATAGCATAGGAGATTATTCTACACTGCCTTGTACTTTAAAATGACCATCTACTATATATATGCTCATGAGGCTCAAGCAATACAACAACAACCATTCCACCAAATCTTTCTCCCTTCTAATATGGTATTAGCCTAATCGATTCTAAAACCTAGCCGCCGCCGCTACCGCACCCGTGCGCCGCCCCCGGGGCGGTTGCCCTCCATGACCGCCGTCGGGGGCCATGCCGCCCGTACATAGGGTTCGACCGGTCACGTTGACCGGCTGCCCAAGAGAGTCTTTCCTCGAGCCCTTGCTTCGGGTTTTTTCTCTCTCGCACCGGTCGCTTTGATCGGCGTTTACTTTTTGGTTTTCCGATCTAAGATCGGTTTGTGTCGCCCACCGTCACCATCAACATCTGCGCGCCTTGTCGTAAACGGTTACGTTGATTCAAGCTTTGACACTGATCCGGATGACTCTAAGTCACAAACCAGATATGTATTTTTATTAAACGGTGGAGCTGTTAGTTGGTGCAGTTCCAAGCAGAGCGTCGTGGCGGGATCTACGTGTGAAGCGGAATACATAGCTGCTTCGGAAGCAACAAATGAAGGAGTCTGGATGAAGGAGTTCATATCTGATCTAGGTGTAATACCTAGTGCGTCGGGTCCAATGAAAATCTTTTGTGACAACACTGGAGCGATAGCCTTGGCGAAGGAATCCAGGTTTCACAAGAGAACAAAACACATCAAAAGGCGCTTCAATTCCATCCGTGATCAAGCCAAGGAGGGAGACATAGAAATTTGCAAGATACATACGGATCTGAATGTTGCAGACCCGTTGACTAAGCCTCTTGCACGGGCAAAACATGATCATCACCAAGTCTCCATGGGTGTTAGAATCATTACTTTGTAATCTAGATTATTGACTCTATTTCAAGTGGGAGACTGAAGGAAATATGCCCTAGAGGCAATAATACAGATGTTATTTGTATTTCCTTATATCATAATAAATGTCTTTTATTCATGCTAGAATTGTATTAACCGGAAACTTAGTACATGTGTGAATACATAGACAATACAATATGTCCCTAGTATGCCTCTACTAGACTAGCTCATTGATCAAAGATGGTTATGTTTCCTAGCCATAGACATGAGTTGTTATTTGATCAATGGGGTCACATCATTCGGAGAATGATTTGATGGACAAGACCCATCTGTTAGCTTAGCAGTATGATCGTTTAGTTTTACTGTTATTGCTTTCTTCATGACTTATACATGTTCCTATGACTATGAGATTATGCAACTCCCGAATACCGGAGGAACACCTTGTGTGCTATCAAACGTCACAACGTAACTGGGTGATTATAAATATGCTCTACAGGTGTCTCCGAAAGTGTTCGTGGTGTTGGCATAGATCAAGAATAGGATTTGTCACTCCGAGTGTCGGAGAGGTATCTCTGGGCCCTCTCGGTAATGCACATCATAGTAAGCCTTGCAACCAAATGACTAATGACTTAGTCACGGGATGATGTATTACAGAATGAGTAAAGAGACTTGCCGGTAACGAGATTGAACTAGGTATTGAGATACCGACGATCGAATCTCGGGCAAGTAACATACCAATGACAAAGGGAACAACGTATGTTGCTATGCGGTTTGACCGATAAAGATCTTCGTAGAATATGTAGGAGCCAATAAGAGCATCCAGGTTCCGATATTGGTTATTGACCGGAGATGAGTCTCGGTCATGTCTACATAGTTCTGGAACCCGTAGGGTTCGCACGCTTAAGGTTTGATGACGATCGGTATTATGAGCTTACGAGTTTTGATGTACCGAAGGTAGTTCGGAGTCCCGGATGAGATCACAGACATGATGAGGAGTCTCGGAATGTCCGAGACGTAAAGATTGATATATTGGAGGACTATATTCGAACACTGGAAGCTTCCGAAAAACTTTCGGATTAAACGGGAGTGCCGGGGGGGGTTACCTGAACCCCCCCCCCC
>LR738714.1:804432745-804480800 GCA_902687465.1 Secale cereale
CCCCCCCCCCCCGGGGAAGTATTGGGCCCTAATGGGCCTTAAGGGAGAGAGAGGGCAGCAGCCCAGGAGGTGGCACGCCCCCTCCCAAGGGGAGTCCGAATTGGACTAGGGGAGGGGGGGCGCGGCCCCTCTTTCCCTCTCCCTCTCCCTCTCCTTCCTCCCCCCTCCTTCTTGGTGGACTCTGCTACCTCTTGAGCTTGCGTTGTATTCCCTCGAAGAAGAAAGGGAGATGCAGCACAATAGAGTAAGTATTTCCCTCAGTTTTTGAGAACCAAGGTATCAATCCAGTAGGAGACCACGCGCGAGTCCCTTGTACCTGCACAAACAAATAAGAACTTCGCAGCCAACGCGATAAGGGGTTGTCAATCCCTTTACGGTCACTTACGAGAGTGAGATCTGATAGATATGATAGTTTATATTTTTGTTATTTTTGGTTTAATAAAACAGCAAATAAAAGCGGTAAAAGTAAAGTAGATGTAGATTGATATGTTGAGAATAGACCCGGGGCCCATAGTTTTCTCTAGTGGCTTCTCTCATGATAGCGATATTCTACGGCGGGTAAACAAATTACTGTCGAGCAATTGATAGAAAAGCTAATAATTATGAGACTATCTAGGCATGATGATTGTATATAGGCATCACGTCCGAGACAAGTAGACCGACTCCTGCCTGCATCTACTACTATTACTCCACACATCGACCGCTATCCAGCATGCATCTAGTCTATTGATCGAGTTCATAAGAACAGAGTAACGCCTTAAGCAAGATGACATGATGTAGAGGGATAAACTCAAGCAATAAGATGTAAACCCCATCTTTTTATCCTCGATGGCAACAATACAATACGTGCCTTGCTGCCCCTACTGTCACTAGGAAAGGACACCGCAAGATTGAACCCAAAGCCAAGCATTTCTCCTATTGCAAGAACTATAGATCTAGTAGGCCAAACCAAACCAATAATTCGAAGAGACTTGCAAGGATATTATGAGCACACATAAAAAGTTCAGAGAAGAACCAAATATCTTTCATAGTTAACCTTGATCATAAACTCACAATTCATCGGATCTCGACAAACACACCACAAAAAGAGATTACATCGAATAGATCTCCGCGAAGACCGATGAGTGAAGGAAATATGCCCTAGAGGCAATAATAAAGTTGTTATTTATATTTCCTTATATCATGATAAATGTTTATTATTCATGCTAGAATTGTATTAACCGGAAACTTAGTACATGTGTGAATACATAGACAAACCAGAGTGTCCCTAGTATGCCTCTACTAGACTAGCTCATTGATCAAAGATGGTTATGTTTCCTAACCATATACATGAGTTGTCATTTGATCAACGGGATCACATCATTAGGAGAATGATGTGATGGACAAGACCCATCCGTTAGCTTAGCACTATGATCGTTTAGTTTTACTGCTATTGCTTTCTTCATGACTTATAAATGTTCCTATGACTATGAGATTATGCAACTCTTGAATACCGGAGGAACACCTTGTGTGCTATCAAACATCACAACGTAACTGGGTGATTATAAACATGCTCTACAGGTGTTTCCAAAGGTGTTTGTGGTGTTGGCATAGATCAAGATTAGGATTTGTCACCCCGAGTGTCGGAGAGGTATCTCTGGGCCCTCTCGGTAATGCACATCGTAATAAGCCTTGCAAGCAAACGACTAATGAGTTAGTCAGGAGATGATGTATTACGGAACGAGTAAAGAGACTTGCCGGTAATGAGATTGAACTAAGTATGGTGATACCGACGATCGAATCTCGGGCAAGTAACATACCGATGACAAAGGGAACAACGTATGTTGTTACACTAGTAGAAAACATGGCTTTGGTCCAGGCCTGTCCAGCCCATTAGCCCCGGTTCAATATAGAACCGGGTCCAATGGGGGCACTGGACCCGGTTCGTGAGCCCAGGGGGCCGGCCGGGCCACGTGGGCCATTGGTCCCGGTTCGTCTGGACCTTTTGGTCCCGGTTGGAGCGACAAACCGGGACCAATGGGTCTTGCTCCTGGCCCACCACCATTGGTCCCGGTTGGTGATATGAACCGGGACCAAAGGCACCCCTTTAGCCCCGGTTCGTAGCACCAACCGGGACCAATGAGGTGCCTATATATACCCCCTCACTCAAGAGCAGAGCTCACTGCTCTGTTTTTTTTGGCCGAGGGGGAGAGGGGTTAGTGGTGCTCTAGCTCACCTCCTATGCACACAACGTGTTCGGTGGAATGCACGAGCCACACTAGTTAAGCTTTTCTCCTCTCGAAGCTCTATTTTCTCCGAGATTTGTCTAGGTTTAGCGGTCCGTCACGTCCCGTCCCCGTCTTCGCCGCCGTCGATCGCCCCCGCCGATCTCGTCACCGGCACCACCGTGGTGAGCCTCTTGTTATGCCCATGCTTTTCTTACTTATATTATTGCTTGTTATTATTGCTTTAGATAGATATTTGTCTAATTTTCTTACGTTTATTATTGCTTGTTATTATATAGTGCGATGGTTTTGATATCCGCCCACGTGGGTCCTCGTCCTCTCTACGATTCGGATGTGGTATATTATCTTTAATTTATAACTATTTGTTTTAGTGTTTATGATAGTTATACCGACCAACCTGACATGCATAGATGTTTTATTATGTCTAGGAGGTAGTTGAACCGGAAATTCCAACCGACCCTCTTGTGGAGAGGTTAAATTTAGTTGAAGAGGAAAACTTTTCCTTAAAGAAAAAATTGGAAAAAATGGAGGAGGAGAAGATGGAATTGGAGTTGCATGTTGCGGAAGTCATCGATGATCACAAGATCAAGATGGACCCTATTGTCGAGAGGTTAAACTTAGTTGAAGAAGAAAACAAATTCTTGAAGGAAAAAATAAAAAAAAATTGGACGAGAAGATGATATTGGAGTTGCATGTTGCGGATGTCGTCGATGATCACAAGATCAAGATGGATGCAATGCGGTTGAAGATCAGAAAGATTAGAAAATATGCCATTCATACCGAGGCTTGGTATCATTATGTCGTTGGATCAATTGTTACCTTGGTTGCGATTATGATCGCATTTGTTTTCGCATTGAAATGTTTTACATAGTTTCGATGTGTATGGAGAGCTATATGTTGTTAGATGAGAACTATATATGTATGTACTTTGGTTTTAATGTGATGATGAACTTTTATCCATTTGGTCACTTAATTATCTATTTATGATGTTCTGTAATGGTTTTTGACACACTTAATTATATATAATGCACGCAGATGAACCGGCAATGGATGTACGGTGACAGACACACCTCCGAGTACATTAAGGGCGTGCATGAGTTTCTAAATGCGGTTGAGGCAAACAAGCAGAATGGTTTTATGTGTTGTCCATGCACTAAATGTGTGAATACGATGTCTTACTCTAACCGGAAAATCCTTCACTCCCACCTTCTTTACAAGGGTTTCATGCCACACTATAATGTTTGGACGAGGCACGGAGAAATAGGGGTTATGATGGAAGACGGCGAGGAAGAAGAGTACGATGACAACTATGTGCCCCCTGAATACGGTGATGCTGCAATGGGGGAGCTGGTGAAGATCAAGAGGAACCAGATGATGTGCCCAATGATGCTGCAACGGGTGAAGCTGCTAAAGATCAAGAGGAACCAAATGATGATCTCCACCGGGTCATTGTCGATGCAAGGACACAATGCGAAAGTCAAAAGGAGAAGCTGAAACCCTCGAGGACGGAACCCTTTTTCGCCGGGTCATTGTCGGTGATCTCCGCCTTTGGCATATATTTACACCGCGTCCCGAAACCCTCGAGGACGGAACCCTTTTTTGTGATCTCATCTCTGTTCCGCCGCCGCCGCGCTTCCAAGATCGGGAGCACCAGGAGAACTCTTCCCGGCACCCTGCCGGAGGGGAGGATCACCACCGGGAGCCTCTCTACCACCATGGACGCCTCCCGGATGAGTTGTGAGTAGTCTCCCTTGAACCATGGGTCCATGACCAGTAGCTATGTGATGTTCTCCTCCCCTTTTTGTTCTTCATCGATTAGACCTCGTGAGCTGCCCTACATGATCGAGGCACATATGTAATCCTTATGCTGTCGCTATGATGAGTTTGCTGGGATCCGATGGATTATGAGATTATGTTCAGATTGTGTGTGAGTAATATATTTGATTTACCTCTTTTATATTTATGTTCTTGAGTAATTCTTGCATGTTTCTCCGTTGCTGTTTATTGCTTTAGCCAAGTAGTAGGTAGTAACTCCAAGAGGGAACGTTATGCTTGATTGTGGGTTCATGCCCCTCGATGACTAGCTTGAGTGACAGAAACATGAGTCTAGGGGATGTGCTGTTGCCACAAGGGGAAAAACAACGGTGCTTGTACTCGCGGGTGCAAGGATTGTTTACTTTACGCAAAATTCTTTTAATGCAGTTGTTTGTTGCTTTGAGTTTACACTATGGGTGGGACTCGCAACTTAATACCAGCGAGATGTTCTGGATAGATATCTCAAGGTGGATGATTAGTAGTAGATGCAGATGGATTTCGGTCTACTTGCCTTGGCGTACCGCCCATGCTTTTGAGCCTCTACCTTTCTTTGTAGCATAGTTAGCATTGGTTTACGCACATAATCCTGTCAATTGCCCAGCTGTAATTTGTTTACCTCGCTTAGCTGTTTTATCGTCTTTTGGGAGAGAGACATCACTAGTGAACATCATGGGAGCCCGGTCCATATTACCATCACTGATCACATCCGCTATTTACTTTCTGTTTTTACTTACTAGTTGCAGTAATACCTATCACTATTATCTCTTGCGTTTGATCCTTTGTAAACGACAAGGCCGGAGGGATTGACAACCTCTCTGTACTCGTTGGGAGCAAAGTTATTTGTATCTGTGTGCAGGTCCGGTCGATCGCTAGTTGCGCCGCTAGCAGTTGACACCTTCTTGTTGAACCTTGGAGTCTGAGGGGAATTCGATCCTTGGTATCTTTGCCAAGGGAAAACTACCGCTACACTGCATCTCAAACCTTCCACTTGGGGTAACCAACGAGGGGCGAGAAGCCATCAAGCAAAGTTTTCTGGCGCCGTCGCTGGGGACTCCACTCTTCAAGATAGGGCAGTTGCACGCTATCTTTTACCTTTGCTTTATAGTCTTGTTAGTTTACCTTTCAGTTTTTGCTTTAGTTCCCTTTATCAAAAATCACAAAAATAGTTATCTCATTCTTTAGTTGTCGTTATGTCTGGTCCTTTTGTCTTTGGTGAGGCAGAAGTTCTCACATTTAAACAAAGAGGTGGGGAAAGTCTAAAAGATGCTTGGTATAGAATTAATGATTCTCAAAAAAGAGCCACCAAGAAACAATCTACTACTATCCTGCTTAGAAATTTTTATGTTGGAATTACTTCTTGGAATAGGTTTATTCTAGATTCTGCTATCAATGGGAATTTCCTAGAGGCCCCAGTTTGGGAGTCTCTTAGTATTATTGAAAATCTTGTTGGAAATCCCCCTGTTGTTAGCATTCAAGAGGACATCACCCTAGCTCACATTATGAAAAAACTTGAAAACATAGAGCTAGAGATGCCAAACATTAATAAGATAAATGAGTTGGATCGTAAGATCCAAGGGAATTTGAATAGGCTTGATAGCTCCATGCATAAAATTCTCAAAACTTTGGAGACCATCAAATCCCATGACTTGGATTCTTCTAGGATAGACAAGATTCAGGAAATCTTTGATACTCTAGGAACTACTTTCTCCACAATCAAAACCAAAAAGGTAGAAACTCCGGCAAAGAAGGAGCCTAAGTTCGTTTACGTTCCAAAGGCTCCCTGCTCTAAAAGTAATCCATCTATTGCCAAAGGGGTTGAAACTGTGAAGACTTTGGAAGAAACACCTCTCTTTGATAAATTTATAAATGAATCTTCCTTTGACTTTTTTCCTTTTGGTCTTCTTCCTAGAAGTATCTCTATTAGGCCTTTATTTGAAAGTCCTCTTAAGACTAGTTGTACTATTGAAGAGCTTTTTGATGATCTTGATGATGGTTCAATTGATACAACTTGATCTCTTTGCATTATGCCTAGCTTAAAGGCATAAAAGAAAGCGCTTTTGGGAGGCAGCCCACAATGAATAAAATTTTATTTTGCTTTTGTTGTGTCTTGATGTTGTTACTACAGTATCATCATCATTGTATCTTTACTTTTCAGCTTTGTGCCGAGTGTAGCCTCTGATTGCAAGAAAGTTCAAAAGTTGTGACGTGCTGTCTAGGAAACAGATTCTGTCCTTGGACAGAAAAATTCGTATAAAATCACCAGATCATCTTTTTGGTTTGAATATTTTCGACAGCGTGCTCTATACAATTGTCTTTCGGGCGTCTGTTCTGAGTTTTTTTATTTGAGTTGCAGAAGTGCCCCGAAACAATCATTTACTACCTGCTGGTCTGTTTTTCACAGATTCTGTCCTGTTTTGCCTTTCCTTCGTTTTGCAAACCTTGAGCTTGCTTTTTCTTTGCAAAAAACTTTTGGCAATCTTGAGAAACAGTAGACCTTCAAGAATATCCTTATTTCCAGCAAGGAAAAATTATTTTATTATGGGTACTAACCTCGCTAATCAGATTATGATGAGTTATGTATGAAGGGAGTTTTCAAGTGTGCGAGGGAAGATGATAAAAAGATTCAGGAGTGTCAAACGCTCAAGCTTGGGGATGCCCCCGTGCACCCCCAAGAAATATTCAAGAAGACTCAAGCGTCTAAGCTTGGGGATGCGCCCGTGCATCCCCTTCTCCATCAACAATTATCAGTTCGTCTTTCGTTCCACTATATTTTTATCACTTCATGTGTTATGTGCTATGCTTGGAGCGTCTTGCTTTTAGTTTCCTTTTTAGTTTTCTTTAGCTTTGCTTGCTGTTCATAACGAGTTGGAACTCAGCCTTCTTTGTGTGGGAGAGAAACATGCTCCACTTCAACCTAGAACACAACATAGAATTTTCATGTCTATCTTTGTTGTGTGTGTTCTTTGTCTTTCAATAGCTACTATCATGTTCAGCTCTTAGCTTTCACGCTTTACTTTTTGAAGAGCTTTTGTTTAGTTGGTCGCTGGAACTATCTTTAGTTAGCATGCTTATCTTATTAAGAGAGTTGGCTTCTGTTGCATTGGTTGATATGTCTATGATATAAATGCTATGTGCGTAATGGTGCTTAGTAGTTCATGTTTTCTTATGGTTAGTCTCAAATATCTGGGGGGTTCTCAATGTGTTATTGAGGTACCAACATGATTTGTTTGTCTATGATGTGGTATGGTTTAGTGATATCTTCCTCCAAGAATTTATTTTGATTGACTTGGCATATGCTCACGCATATTTAAGACTGTAAAGAAAGTCTATCAAGCCTTGATGATCTTTAATTTCCGTGTAGTGATATAACTTCCATGCCCGATTCAATGTTGCTTTGTCGCTCTGCATGATTATGACCGTCATTGCTCTTTTAGTTGGTCGCTCCCAGTCTTTTGCTAACCTTTGCCTGTACTAAGCGGACTGACTGCTTGTGCATCCAAAATCCTTTAAACCAGTTATGCCATATGAGTCCACCATACCTTCCTATACATGGTATTTACCTGCCATTCCTAACGGAGACTTGCATGTACCATCTCGAAATTATTCAAAGAAAAAGCATTCCTATTTTGTGCCTCTGTTGTAAGTTCATGAGGAAGTAGTAGTTAATTCATGATCTTTTTAAGTTGGACAAGCTTCACCTCGGGATTGCATGTCTAATGTGCAAACCCATAATACGAGAAGGAACTGGCAAAGAGTGCGCCCGGCTCATTAAAAAATATACAACAAACAAACCCTCCTTCACGCTTTGTTCATGAGAAATCAGAAAACTTTGGCAGTGATAAACAAAGGAGATTAAGAGGATGTGATCGTCCTCATTCGGGAGCCGCTCCTCGAAACTTGTCCTGCTCGAGAAGTGATTGAGTTATCTGCTAGCATTCATTGACGAAACATGCATATTCTAAAAAAAAATTATTACCTCTGTTTTTAAAACCAAGAGCTCTGGTACATGTTTAGTTTTTGTTTCCGACCACGGGTTTTCAACCTTGCCATCAAAAGCCACGATTCGAGAGTCTCCACCTTCTTTAAAGTACCAACTATTGAGAGCATGATTGTCATTCTGAGTGTAATGTGCATTGTCCCAAAGTACCATTGTCTTTTGCATGATTATGATATCGTTTATTCTCAAATCATTGTATCTAGTCGTCACTTAAACTTTGGAGGTGCCCCTGCATTTATGTTTGCTTCACTAAAGGGGGCAAGAGAGATATCACTTTATCATATTTGCACACCATGCTCATTACAAATCTATTGAGTGTTTCAGTATCATATTGTAAAACTTTCAGTTCTTTGTGATTTTCTCATGAGGCAACTTAATTACTACAGATTCATTGCCTCAGTAAGCACTTGTCATGTGACTGTGAAAAGTTCTTATATGGTTAATAGCATGTCACCACAGAAATTATGCTTGTTATCATTTACCTACTCGAGGACGAGCAGGAATTAAGCTTGGGGATGTTGATACGTCCAAAACGTATCTATAATTTCTGCTTGCTCCATGCCTCTTTTGTGTGATATTGCTATGATATTTATACACTTCCATACACTTTTGATCATATTTGGACTAACCTATTAACTCAGTGCACCCCAGTGCCAGTTTCTGTTTTCTGCTGTTTTTGTATTTCAGGTTTTCCCATTACGTAAACTGCCAGAAAAATTCCGGGAAAAATATATAAAAAATCAGCGTTCCGGAAGCTTCCATGCGGCCAAAGTAGGGCCGGAGGGGGGCCACCAGGGCTCCAGGCGCACTGGGGGAGCGCCCCCCCTCCTGGCCGCGCCGGGGGGCGCCTGGCCCCCCAGGCCTCCGCTGATGCCCCCCTTTGGCATATATTTACACCGTGTCCCGAAACCCTCGAGGACGGAACCCTTTTTCGCTATCTCATCTCTGTTCCGCCGCCGCCGCGCTTCCAAGATCGGGAACACCAGGAGAACTCTTCCCGGCACCCTGCCGGAGGGGAGGATCACCACCGGGAGCCTCTCCACCACCTTGGACGCCTCCCGGATGAGTTGTGAGTAGTCTCCCTTGGACCATGGGTCCAGGACCAGTAGCTATGTGATGTTCTCCTCCCCTTTTTGTTCTTCATCGATTAGACCTCGTGAGCTGCCCTACATGATCGAGGCACATATGTAATCCTTATGCTATTGCTATGATGAGTTTGCTGGGATCCGATGGATTATGATATTATGTTCAGATTGTGTGTGAGTAATATATTTGATTTACCTCTTTTATATTTATGTTCTTGAGTATTCTTGCATGTTCTCCGTTGCTGTTTATTGCTTTGGCCAAGTAGTAGGTAGTAACTCCAAGAGGGAACGTTATGCTTGATTGTGGGTTCATGCCCCTCGATGACTAGTTTGAGTGACAGAAACATGAGTCTAGGGGATGTGCTGTTGCCACAAGGGGGAAAACAACGGTGCTTGTGCCCGCGGGTGCAAGGATTGTTTACTTTACGCAAAGTTCTTTTAATGCAGTTGTCTGTTGCTTTGAGTTTACACTATGGGTGGGACTCGCAACTTAATACCAGCGAGATGTTCTGGATAGATATCTCAAGGTGGATGATTAGTAGTAGATGCAGATGGATTTCGGTCTACTTGCCTTGGCGTACCGCCCATGCTTTTGAGCCTCTACCTTTCTTTGCAGCATAGTTAGCATTGGTTTGCGCACATAATCCTGTCAATTGCCCAGCTGTAATTTGTTTACCTCGCTTAGCTGTTTTATCGTCTTTTGGTAGAGAGACATCACTAGTGAACATCATGAGACCCCGGTCCATATTACCATCACTGATCACATCCGCTATTTACTTTCTGTTTTTACTTACCAGTTGCAGTAATACCTATCACTATTATCTCTTGCGTTTGATCCTTTGTAAACGACAAGGCCGGAGGGATTGACAACCTCTCTGTACTCGTTGGGAGCAAAATTATTTGTATCTGTGTGCAGGTCCGGTCGATCGCTAGTTGCGCCGCTAGCAGTTGACACCTTCTTGTTGAACCTTGGAGTCTCAGGGGAATTCGATCCTTGGTATCTTTGCCAAGGGAAAACTACCGGTACACTGCATCTCAAACCTTCCACTTGGGGTAACCAACGAGGGGCGAGAAGCCATCACACTACAGGTGCGCCATTAGCACCACGCCATTAGATTTTTTTAGTAATGGTGCACCACTGGTGCGTCATTAATATCTATCTGGTATACTAATGGCGCTCCATGGGTGCGCCATTAGTATAGCCCACGGTGCGCCATTAGTATCTATCTGGTATACTAATGGCGCACCATGGGTGCGCCATTAGTATAGCCCACGGTGCGCCATTAGTATCTGGTATACTAATGGCGCACCACATAGAAGTGTGCTAGTAGTAACAAATTTTTTTCAAATTTTTTTTAAAAAAAAATTTAGAATTTTTTTTTCCAAATTTTTTTTTCATTTTTTTCTTAATCTCAGGTCACTATGGTTTAATCTCGGGTCAATATGCTTAATCTCAAGTCAAATCGCACTCTGGTCAAACTTTCCGGAAGGTCACCCATCCTCAGACTACTCCAGCCCGAGCACGCTTAACTTCGTAGTTCTATCCTATCAAATCCCAGCACCAGCTCACTTCACAGGCACTTGTTGATATATCTATCATATCAATCCTATTAAACCTTCTTGATATCTAGGACTTTGTTCATGTTCATGAGTATGATGAAATTTTGAAAAAAATATTTCAAATTTCCCGGTCATATTACATATCATATTTTGAAAAAAAAATCTATTTTTTTTCGAAACCAATTTTTTTCCCTGTTACTAGTGGCGCACCTAGCAAACGGTGCGCCACTAGTAAGTTTGAATTTTTTTTCCCTCCAGATCTTAAAAGTCCCGTAACTTTTTTTCTGTTTGGTTTTTGGGGATTTTGAAAATGTTTAACGGGGTTCGCCCAATTAAAATTGGACGTAACTTTTCGAGTAAATGATTTTTCATATAAAAACTTTTTAATCCGAGTTCGTATGCAAAAGTTATGCCCATTTTGCAAATTCCAGGGATATTTTGCAAATAAAGTCGAAATTCATATTTGTAAATTTTCCCAACAAGTAGACCACATATCACATGGGAAACTTATTTTCTTTTATTTTTTTTGACATTTCCATCATTTTCTTTTATTTTTTTAAACTGAAAAGGCGGTACACAGGGGGTGCATTCGGTGGAATTTTTGGGTCAAATTAGTAATGGCGCACTGTGGGAACTAGCAATGACGCACCACACACACGGTGTGCGATTACTAGTTTTGAAAAAAAAATAAAAAAAATTGAAACAAAATTTGAAAAAAAATTACTAGTGGCGCACTGTGGATGTGGTGCGCCATTACTAGTTTAACTAGTAATGGCGCACTATCCACTGGTGCGCCATTACTAGTTTTAAAAAAATTGAAAAAAAAATTGAAAAAAAATTATTACTGGCGCACCGTGGATGTGGTGCGCCATTACTAGTTTTGAAAAAAATTAAAAAAAATTGTTACTAATGGCGCACTGTGGATGTGGTGCGCCATTAGTATTTGACACTAATGGCGCACCAACACATGGTGCGCCATTAGTATATAGTAGTGGCGCACCACATGTCTGGTGCGCCATTAGTGGCCATACCATCTATAGCACTTTTCCTAGTAGTGTACCAAGCATCCCCGGGCATCTCCTTTTTTCATTCATCTCCAACAATCTCTTTGTATCTTCCTCGTTGGGTGCCCGAAGATACTCATCACCATACAACCGGATGACGAATTTTGCAAACCTACAAACGGACGCCGTGGTTGTATCTTGTCCAATGCGAAGATACTCGTCCGTATAGTCCGCGAGTATGCCATAGGCGAGCACCCGCATTGCAGCCGATGTCTTTTGGTACGCACTAAACCCCATGATACCGGCGGTGGATCTACGACGCTTGAAGTAATTTGAGGCGGCCTCACAATCGGTGACAATTTTCACAAACAAACTACGGCGCATTCGGTACCTTCTTCGGAAGAGGCGAGGAGGGTATGTCGGTACCTCCGCGAAGTAGTCTCGCATCAAATGTTCATGTTCGAGACAACGGTTTCGGTAGATGGTGACTCTCCCCATCTTCGACCCTCTCCTCTGATCCATCAGCTTCACGCGGTCTTCAAACTCTTGCACGCCGAGGAGGAGGCCCATCATCTCGACGTCATCGTCTTGAAGCAAGTCCTCAATGTCCGAATCGTCCGATAACGACCAACCGGAATCATCAGACAACGCATCCATCTACACAACACAAAACAAAAAATGTAGTGTTGCTCTGTGACAAAAATACAGGAAACAGGGCCGGCCGGAGCTCGCGGTGGAGGAGGCCGGCGGTGTGGATGAGCTCGGGGCGGTGGAGGAGCTCGAGGGCGGCGGTGGAGTAGGTCGGGGCGGCGGTGGAGGAGCTCGGGGGCGGGACGGCGGCGGCAGCCCGAGATGCGGCCGGAGGCGGCTCGGGTCAGCGCGGGGGCGGGGTGGCAGCGGTGGCCGGAGATGTGGTCGGAGGCGGCTCGGGTCGGCGCGGGGGTGGGACGGCGGCGGCGGCCCGAGATGCGGCTGGCGGCAGCTCGGGGGAGGCGCGGGAGGAGGTTGGGGACGGGAAATTTCCCTCCCGCGCGTGGCCGGATCGAAGTGATGGTTGGGGTAGATTTTGGCCCCAATCCTCACTTCTACAGGTTGGGAGAGGGTTTGCAGGTCCGATCCTTAATTTGTTTTAAGGGTTTAAGGGTTAAGGGTTCTAGTCTACGCTTTTTTTTCGCCCAACCCGTAAAAAACGGTTTTTTTTTGTTTTTTTAGGGTTTAAGGGCTCTACTAGACATGCTCTTAGATCCTCGCTGGGGAGTGTGGACAGTCTGAGATCCAAACATCCAATAGTCAAGAAATAATCATGGCGGTTTCCCCTGTGACAGAATCTCACGCGTCCAGCCATGGCGGCTCTAGTGCGGGGAGATAAGGCCTAGAGAATGCCACAGGGCACGACAATTCCTTCTCAGGTTCTGGCGGGTGCACCCCGGCTCCTATACGCACAACTGCATCGGTGTTCACGGATCCTCGTTTGAAATCAAGGCCATCCGCAGGGTGAAGGTTGCCCGCTGTTGGGGCTCCCAATGGTGAAGGTAGTAGCTTGTGTTCTTTGGCCATTTGTTGTGGGGCAGACAGGAGGCCGGGGTGGCAGTCCTGAGTGGTGATGGCAGCTTTTCCTCACGGCCGGGGCTTGTTGTGGGTGCTTCGTCTGGCGTTCTGGGCTTATGTGGTCAATGAGGATCCTGTGGATGGAGGTGTCATGTCATGTCTCTCAGTCGGCTAGGCGTCAACTTGGAGGAGACTAGCCTCTTGGTGTGTTTCTCTCGTCCTTCACACCAGATCTGTGCACTCGATTGATGTTTGTGTATTCCTACTCACCGGTTCTTGAAGGTGTCTCGAGGAAGGGGCTAGGGTTCTCGCCTTCTTGGGTAGGGAAACTGTAGCTAGCGGCGGTGGCTACGATGGCGAACGCACTGCGGGCATGTTATCTCTGAACTCGATTTCTGTCAATGGCAAGAGGAGAAACGAGACTGCAGAGAGTATTGTGTTTTGGGCAGCTCATTCAACTGCTGCGTTTTCTGTTTGCTTTATTCACGGATGAACTGGAAAAACGGATTGAGGACTACCCCCTCTACTGGATCGTGCCATCCCACGATCAGGGGCGTGAGCTCGCCGCGAGCTACGGCCTCGGGATCGCACATACCGCGTCCTCAGGCTAGACTGAATCAACTGAAGAAAAACAAACTACAGACTGTCGAAACTGAACCTGACACTAAGTCTAACCTGAACTTGTCACGCTAGATTATTTGCTAACATATCTCCCCCTAAGCTAGTCGTGACCAAAGAAATCAAACTTCAACCATGCCAATACGAGCGCGCAGCTCCTGGAACCGCGTGCGCCCGAGCGATTTGGTGAACATGTCTGCGAGCTGGTCACCTGTCGGGATGTACTCGACCTTGATCTTCCCTTCCTCGATACACCTGCGGATGAAGTGGAAACGCACGTCGATGTGCTTGCTCCTGTCATGAAAGACCGGATTCTTGCAGAGCTGTATGGCTGATTTGTTGTCGACGAAGATGGTGACCGCGCCGTGCTCCTCCATGAACAGGTCTCCCATCAGTCTGCTCAGCCAGATGCCCTGACAGGCTGCTGTCGTTGCTGCGACATACTCCGCCTCGCATGACGACAGAGCAACAATTTTCTGTTTCTATGACTGCCAGGTGATCGGAGCTCCTCCAACAAAAAAGATGTTCCCCGAGGTGCTCTTGCGATCGTCGACATCTCCGGCCATGTCAGAATCACTGAAACCGACGAGCTTGCTCTCGTCTCCCTTCGCATACCTGCAACCGAACCTGCGTGTACCCGCAATGTAACGCAGCAAGTGCTTGACGGCGGCGAGATGCGCCGTGCTCGGTGCCTCCATGAACCGACTGACATATCCCACCGCGAACACTATGTCCGGCCGTGTGTGAGTGAGATACCGCAGCCCTCCGATGATGCTGCGGTAGTCCGTGGCGTCCACCAGTGGTTCTGATCCCTTCTTGCTCAGACGAAGCCGCGGCTCCATGGGAACGTGCGCTGGGTTGCAGTCTGCCATGCCCGCGCGCTCCAGCAGCTTTCCGGCGTATGCAGCTTGAGATAAGACGATCGCTCCCCCTCCTTGCTTTACCTCGATGCCGAGATAAAAACTGAGCAGCCCCAGGTCGCTCATGCGGAATTTGGCCATCATTTCTGCCTTGAACTTGCTGACGCACTCGCCGTCTGCTCCGGTGACGACGAGGTCATCCACGTACACTCCAACCAGAAGTCGCGCGTGTCCTTTGCCGCGCCCGTACAGAGCGTGATCAGCTGGATAGCAGGAGAACCCCAGCTCCTTCAGGGTCGCGTCGAGCTTCTCGTTCCATGCCCGCGGCGCCTGCCGCAAGCCGTAGAGCACCTTGTGCAGGCGGTAGACCTTGTGCTCTGCACCTCTCTGAGCAAAACCGGGCGGCTGAGAAACGTACACCTCCTCCTTGAGCTCACCGTTGAGGAACGCTGACTTGACGTCAAGGTGATGCAGCTCCCAGCCGTGCTGCGCAGCCGTGCCGATCATGACACGAACTGAGTCCAATCTTGCCACGGGCGCGAATGCGTCTTCAAAGTCCACGCCTTCCTTCTGCACAAAACCTCTTGCTACTAACCTTGCCTTGTGCCTGACGACGACGCCAGCAGCGTCCTTCTTCAGCTTGAAAATCCACTTGAGGCCTATGGCTGTATGACCTGCGGGCAGATCAGTGAGCGTCCAAGTGCCATTTTCCTCGATGGATGCCAGTTCCTCCAGCATCGCACTCCGCCAGCTCTCATGGGGCACCGCTTCTTCAAATGTAACTGGTTCCTCTTCAGCCAGCAGCAGATGCTCCACTGGTGCTGATGACTTGGCCGCCCCGCCATACACGTCCGCGAGACGGCGAAAACGGTGCCCAGCAAAAGGATCGTCATCTGCATCGTATGAGTCGAACCGCGTTGCAGGCGGCGAGACGAACTCCACCACTCCTTGGTCTGCACTTTGGGGCGCACTACTGCTGCGTGTGGCCGTCGCATCTGTCCATGGTGAAACCGGCGATGCAGGTGCTCCGGCGCTCACAGGCGTAGCGGGCGACGCGGGCGTAGGTGACTCTCTGGGTGTCCGCGCTGCTTCTGGGGATGCCGGCTCAGCTGGTGCGGAGCTTGCACCGGTGGCGAGTGGGAGCTGGGCTGGGAAGACAAGCTGCTCGTCATGGGCCTCGCCCGACGTGCTCCAGTCCCAGCTCGCGCTCTCGTCGAACACCACGTCGCGTGTGGCGTACACGCGTCGAGTCAGCGGATCATAGACCCTGTACGCCTTCGACCCCTCCTCGTAGCCAATGAAGATCATCTTGGTGCTGCGATCATCCAGCTTCTTGAGCCCTGGCCGCGTGTTCTTGACATAAGCAATGCTCCCGAAAACGCGCAGGTAGTGCACGGCCGGTTTCTTGCCGTACCACGCCTCATAGGGGGTCTTGCCATCAACACTACGCGTGTACGACCGGTTCAGGATATACACCGCAGTCGCCACGGCCTCCCCCCAGAACCAGCTGGGCATCCTCTTGGCCTTTAGCATGCTCCGCGCCATACCGACGACCGTCTGGTTGCGCCGTTCCACGACGCCGTTTTGCTGAGGTGAGTACGGCGCCGTCAGGTGTCTCTGCACGCCCTGGCCCGCGAAGTAGTCACCGAGTGCGCTGGAGGTGAACTCCCCGCCCCGATCTGTGCGGAACGTGCGGAGCCGCACGCCCTGCTCTGCTTCAGCCGCGGCAACGAAGTGCTTGATGCCGGCCGCAGCGGCATCCTTCGCTGGCAGCAACACCGCCCACATGTAGCGGCTATGGTCATCGACAATCAGCATGAAATACTTCTTACCACCGGGTGTTGCCGGAGTGATCAGCCCGCAGAGGTCGGCATGTACGAGCTCGAGTGGCCTCTCCGCGCGATAGCGTGCCCGCGGTGGAAAAGGAGTGCGCCGTTGCTTCCCTGCCAGGCAGGCGTCGCAGAGCTGCTCCACGTGATCCACGACAGGCATCCCGCAAACCATCCCGGCACGCCCCATGCACCGGAGTGCATCGAAGTGTTGATGACCCAGTCTGGCGTGCCACGTCCACGCCTTGTCTCCGTCACGCGCGGACAGACAGACTGGGTGCGTGATGTCAAGGCGCACCACGTACAGGCGCTTGCCGTTCCTGCGCACTTGGGCCAGCTCAGTCTGGCGGCAATCGTACAAGGTCAGAACGCCGTCGTGGATCTTGGTGCTGCAGCCGTGCTCGTCCAGCTGCCCGAGGCTGATGATGCTTGTCTTGAGGCGCGGGATGAAGTAGACGTCCGTGAGTACGCGCTGATCACCGCTGCGTACGGTGAAGGTGATCGCGCTGCGGCCTCGAATGGCCACGGCAGAGCTGTCCCCGAACTTGACGCTGCAGGTGACGCCCTCGTCCAGCTCTGCGAACGCCGACCGGTCGCCCGTCATGTGGTTGGACGCGCCGGTGTCCAGGAACCACCGGCCGTCGCACGGCGCCTCCTCAGCGCCCAAATTCGCCTCTGCACGCTCCTCATTGAGCATGATGTGCTCCCCCGCGCTCTGTGCCGGGGTCGCGGCGATCACCGCCATCAGGAGTGTCGGGTCGTCATCGTGCCCTTCCGTGGCGTGCCCGCCTTGTTCGGCGAGGTTCGCCTCCGCTCGCTCCTCGCGAATGCGCGTCCTGCACTCACGCGCCCAGTGCCCGTACTTCTTACAGTGACGGCACTGGTCCGTGGGCTTTGCACGGCTGCCGGAGCCGCGTCCGCCGCGTCGCTCGCGGCCTCGGCCGCGTCGTCCGCCGCCGCGTCCTGAGCTAGATCCGCTGCCTCCGGATCCGTCGTTCTCGCTGCGCTGCATGCGCGCAAGCCACTCCTCCGTCGTGAACATGAGACGCCCGGCGTCTGACTCCCCCTGATCGAGGTCGTACCGCTCCTCGGCAGCTCTCAGCCGCCCGGTGAGCTCCTCCACGGAGAGTGTATCCAGATCAACGAGAGTCTCAATTGACAAGGCGATTTGCGAGTACCTCTTCGGGACGACAGAGAGAAACTTGCGGACGATGCGCTTCTCCAGGACAGTCTCCCCGAGCTGCGCCATCTGAGCCACCAAGTTCGTGATCCGCATGGCGAAATCGTCAATAGTCTCGCCGTCGGTGAAGTGGATGTCGTTGTACTGCTTGGTCAGAGTTGCGAGCTTTGCCTCGCGGACGCGACCCACTCCGAGCCGCATCGTCTTGACGGATTCCCACGCCTCCTTTGCCGTGGCCTTGCCGGCGAGGGTGGGCGCCATCTCCGGTGGTACTCCACGCAGGATGGCCTCGAGCGCTAGCCGGTCGTCGCTGCGCTCCGCCGTGCCCGTCACCACGGCGTCCCAGAGGTGCCGCCCCTCCATCATGAGCTGCATGAGAACAGCCCAGTCGGTGTAGTTGGTCCTCGTCAGCTGCGGCCATGCCGCAGCTCCTGTGTCGCGCACCACCCGCGCCGTGGATCTCTCCGCCACGGCTAGCTCTGAGCCGTCGGTGACCTTAGCGCGCGGTGTTAGTGGCGACTTGCCGCCGGTGTCGTCCCCGGCCATACCCTGGACCTAAAAACGGCTCTGATGCCAATTGTTATCTCTAAACTCGATTTCTGTCAATGGCAAGAGGAGAAACGAGACTGCAGAGAGTATTGTGTTTTGGGCAGTTCATTCAACTGCTGCGTTTTCTGTTTTCTTTATTCACGGATGAACTGGAAAAACGGATCGAGGACAACCCCCTCTACTGGATCGTGCCATCCCACGATCAGGGGCGTGCGCTCGCCGCGAGCTACGGCCTCGGGATCGCACATACCGCGTCCTCAGGCTAGACTGAATCAACTGAAGAAAAACAAACTACAGACTGTCGAAACTGAGCCTGGCACTAAGTCTAACCTGAACTTGTCACGCTAGATTATTTGCTAACAGGGCACCCCTCCTTGCCATGAAGGCGTCATCTGAGGTACCCGTCCCCACCCTGCACCCCTTGTTTCTTGGGTGAAAACTATGGTTCTTCTTTGGGCGAAGGCGACTCTTTGGCGTCGTACCCTCCTTGGAGGCATCGGTTGTGGACCGCAGTGGTGAGTGCCAAGTTGGAGTGCTTATGCTGGATGCCGGTGGCGCCACTTCTGTCGTCATGTCTGATATTATGTTGTGGTGGAATTTTTTAGTGTGGGAACTTGGTGCTCTTTCTTGCGGCTCTGTACGCCGGTGTCATCGCCTTAAACCCTAGGTGAGAGGGGGAAGGGTTTCCCTCGCTATATTTCGGAGTTCCGGCAAGTCCGGTTCATTCACTCAGGCGAGTAGTCATTCTTTCCTTTGTCATGTCTTCTCAGGTTTGCATCTTCATTCGGCAGTTTGCATCTTCTTTATGGCGGTGCCATGGGCGATTCCAGTCTGGTGAGGTGCTTGCATAGTGTGATGTGTAGTCTGTTTGGACGCTTCCGATTTATGTTCGCTGCCAATGGCTCATCAAGGTTCTAGGGTGAACTTTGTCTGTGTCCATGGTGCGACATACTTTGGTTCTCGATGATACAAGTCTTGGAGGCAATAGAACATAAATAACCATGACTAATTCTCAAAGAAAAGAAATCACCATGACCAGTCATTAAGGGTAGATGAAATCGAATGTATGTACTTTAGTTATTATCCTTTGTACTACAAGCATAGCAAACTATTCCAATTTAATACAGTTATGTAATTCTGGATGGCTTGGGCCCCTCCATTATAAGCAAGCATCACCTTAGTTATTATCATTAATGATCCGGAACGCTTGGGCCCCTCCCAAGAATAAATTCTTCGATTGGTTGGCTATCCAAGATCGGATTTGGACTGCGACGAATTAGAGCGGCGCAGGTGGGAAAATTGTGGGCTTTGCACGCTCTGCAGGCGTGAAAGCGAGACGGGCGCACACCTCTTCTACAAATGTCGTTACACCATTTGGTTATGGAACTCGGTCATCCTTGAATTCGGTCTTGCGCACATGGACAACTCTACTTGGCACTTGGATGGATCCGTTTTAGAATGATGGGACAAACGAACCAGCTTGCAAAACCCAAATCGACAAGCCTTGGCATCCATTACAATGTTGGTTTCTCGGACAATCTGGAAAACGCTTGGGTCTTCCGTCGCAAGAGTGCACCGCATCCGGTCCTCCTTCGTGGTATCATCGACGACGCCAAGCTTTGGGTTCTCACGGGTGCTAAAGATCTGGGGTGTATTGTTGTGCGTGAGTAGTTGCCATGCCATGCGTGTGATCAGTTGTAACACCATAAAACTCTTCTTTCTTATTTAATGAATGTGGCAAAACTTTTGCCTCTATTTTGAAAAAAAATTGTGCAATCAGATACAGTTCGAATCCACATACAATTTCTCTCAACTTTCTGCCAGCCCTCAAAAGAATATAGATAAGATTCTCAAGATTATCAGAAAGAGTGACTAACCAAAGGCTAGATATAAACATGCAGGAATAAAAAAAGAAGGGAATGTAACACAATTGTAGCATCATAGAGCCTGTGATTTCATTCAAACTTGTCGTTGTAGTTGAAAAGAAATAAAAAACATTACTAAAATCCAACAAGAAGTTCAAACCAAGATAGCTAGGCAAGGTGTATATTTCTTCAGCAACTACTCCCTCTATAAACTAATAGAAGATCTTTTAGATCACTAGTTTACAGAGAGAGTACTAATTAAGCATACATGATAGCCGACGAAGGGCATGCCAGTGTAACAGGCTTGCAATTACCAACATTTATGTATCACCATCAATTCGATCGTTATTCAAGCATACTCTAGTTTACTCTAGTCTTCTTCTGAGGAGGAGGTTTCAGGATGGTCGGTTTTTCATGTGCAATCTTGAACCTCTCCCGCGCTTCAAGCATGAGAGTCGGGAAGCTCTGCATCAAATGGAGGTACTCACCAGACGTCGCCACCATCTTGAAATTGTCGCCATCTGCGAGGAAATCAAGGCACTGAGCTTTGAGTTTGGGGCAGATGTGGCCCTCCGAGAGCTCCAACATTGAGACCACACTGTCTACGGTGACACCGTTGTCACATAACTTGTCCTCACATATCTTCTTTAGCTCCTCTACCCCGTACCGATCTGCCGCTACAAGTATATGCTGGTACTCTGCCATGGTGGAAGCAACATCCTTCTCACCAGAATCGGGCAGCGAACCATGATACATGTAATGGAGCAAAGATCCGAAGGTGGAGGCCTCCATGTCTTGGATGGCGATGGACGTCATCTTGCTTTCAACCATTGGGCCATAGAGCTCCGCTCTGAAGACCGGCGATCGGGCCGCGAGCACCAAGCGGTGTGCGCTGAAGCTCTCCCCACTGACGTCAAAGGAAACATCTGTCAGGTCTTGTTTACCAAACATCAAGGCCAGATCATGACCGAGACCCGGAGGAGGAGCTGGAGGTGTCCAGTTTTTTCCCCAGCTGATGTCAACGGAGCACAGCACCTCGAAGTAGTCGTCCACCACACAGTTGGCCCTGAGATCATCCCTCTCTACCGTCAGGATGTAACCAGCTATTTCCGTTAACTTAGGGGAAAACGCGCACTCGAATCCCACCGCCCCCACGGAAGGCGCCGGTGAGCCGGCCTTGTCGAGTAAAACCATGTGCGCAGACATCTTCGCAGCGCCCTGCACGACGAGGTGCCCAGGGCACAAAGTGAGAGCCAGCAGGGAACTGCTTGTGGGAGCCTTTCCTACAGCCGCGTACAACACCTGGCATTTGCATCCAGCAACGACGGTTGAAGCTAATAGGTCATCCTCGGGCGGCCCGAGTCTTGCCCGGAAAAGGAAGCGGTGGATGTCCCTTGTGGGGACTATGTGGCAATCGGATGATCCACCTTTGGCCATGATTGGGTTCGATTGACTGGTGAACCGTCAGCGGTGGGCGAATATGTTGAGAATTAGGGATCTGTTCCCGTGGGGTTTTAAGGGGAGTGTCGCAGCCCGTCGCCGCTCCGTAACGAAGGTGTACCGAGCGAGATTGCAGTGCTACTAGGTTTGGGACTCGGTAGTTTTACCTTTTTTTTTTTCTCCTTTTCTTAGTAGCAAGAGGGATCCTGAGTTGTACCCGGAAACGGACCGGAATAATTGGACTTGTACGGGTTCTTGTTTCTTAGTGGGAATAGATGGTGACTTGAACTAAGCTGTACTTTTCGAATGAACCATGATACATGTAATGGAGCAATGATCCGAATGTGGAGGCCTCCATGTCATCGATGGTGATGGACAGTGGCGGAGCCAGGATTGGCTGACGCCCCAGGCGAGAACCTAAGGGCTAAAAATTATTCAAAAAAACTCCAGTTTCAGATCATACGAAATTCAATCTATGTTGCATAAATAATAAGAAACCAAACATAATATTCAATTGCAGCATTTGTTCCTTGGCGGGTCAACTAATAAAGCAAGATAAATCAAAAGACAATATATAGCATATGTAGATGATACAAAAGATTGATAGCAGAAGAAGCTAAACCTTCAATGATAAATTTTGAAATGTAAATCAGTGCATAATATAGCAGATAGAAATAGTTAATAATAGATGTAAAATGTTAAATCTTACGTCTAGGACGAGGCAAAAGGCATTTGCGATTGCGATAACCTTGAAATCACTCAATGATCTCTGATTATTCAATACTCACGAATACATCTGGACTAGCCTAGTGAATCGTAAGTGAGGGGCCATGCTTACAAGATTAGGACTAATCTGGACTAGCCTGCTACATGACAGATACTACTACATTCCTAGTTCCTAAAAGCTATACATCAGAAGTTCAGAACAGAGCTCCACGCCTCCAACGAACAGAGCTACACATTGAAGAGAACTAGGAAGCGATACCTTTGCTCTTGTTCTGCTGTCTGCTCTATGCTGCGGCTCGCCGGATGCCGGGTAGCCTGCCTCCTTGCCGGGGTCGCCGCCTCGTCGGACAGGGCAGCAGCCCGCCGCAGCGGAGCAACCTGATGCCGTAGAAGGGGATCGAAAGGGACGGAGCTGGCCAGCTGGGTAGGCACGTAGGCAGCCGCCATGCGGCGGCGGTGGGCGGCGCCGGCGAGCAGGGACGCAGGTCACGCAGCCACCTGACGCTAGGGTTCATCCAAGTCGGGGGAATGGGCGATGAGCGGCCGGTTTGTTCGTGTTCGTCCAAGACTCGAAGTCGACGCACAGGCAGGCAATGAACAAGGTGGGCCTCACGACCCAGGCTGCCTTCGTGGTTCTACAGTATATTTCTACAGTGTACCAGCAAGATGGGCATCACGCCCCAGGCAGCCGCCCGGGGCGGCTGCCTGGGGCCTGTCTCCGCCCATGGTGATGGACGTCATCTTACTTTCAGCCACCGGGCCGTAGTGTTGAGCATCGTGATTATTAGGAAAGCTAGGATATCATAGGAGATTATTCTACACTGCCTTGTACTTTAAAATGACCATGTACTATATATATGCTCATGAGGCTCAAGCAATACAACAACAACTATTCCACCAAATCTTTCTCCCTTCTAATATGGTATTAGCCTAATCGATTCTAAAACCTAGCCGTCGCCGCTACCGCACCCGTGCGCCGCCCCCGGGGCGGTCGCCCTCCATGACCGCCGTCGGGGGCCGTGCCGCCCGTATATAGGGTTCGTCCGGTCACGTTGACCGGCTGCCCAAGAGAGTCTTTCCTCGAGCCCTTGCTTCGGGTTTTTTCTCTCTCGCGCCGGTCGCTTTGATCGGCGTTTACTTTTTGGTTTTCCGATCTAAGATCGGTTTGTGTCGCCCACCGTCACAATCAACATCTGCGCGCCTTGTCGTAAACGGTTACGTCGATTCAAGCTTTGACACTGATCCGGATGACTCTAAGTCACAAACCGGATATGTATTTTTATTAAACGGTGGAGCTGTCAGTTGGTGCAGTTCCAAGCAGAGCGTCGTGGCGGGATCTATGTGTGAAGCGGAATACATAGCTGCTTCGGAAGCAACAAATGAAGGAGTCTGGATGAAGGAGTTCATATCTGATCTAGGTGTAATACCTAGTGTGTCGGGTCCAATGAAAATCTTTTGTGACAACACTGGAGCGATAGCCTTGGCGAAGGAATCCAGGTTTCACAAGAGAACAAAACACATCAAAAGGCGCTTCAATTCCATCCGTGATCAAGCCAAGGAGGGAGACATAGAAATTTGCAAGATACATACGGATCTGAATGTTGCAGACCCGTTGACTAAGCTTCTTGCACGGGCAAAACATGATCAGCACCAAGTCTCCATGGGTGTTAGAATCATTACTTTGTAATCTAGATTATTGACTCTAGTTCAAGTGGGAGACTGAAGGAAATATGCCCTAGAGGCAATAATAAAGATGTTATTTGTATTTCCTTATATCGAAATAAATGTCTTTTATTCATGCTAGAATCGTATTAACCGGAAAATTAGTACATGTGTGAATACATAGACAATACAATATGTCCCTAGTATGCCTCTACTAGACTAGCTCATTGATCAAAGATGGTTATGTTTCCTAGCCATAGACATGAGTTGTTATTTGATCAATGGGGTCACATCATTCGGAGAATGATTTGATGGACAAGACCCATCTGTTAGCTTAGCACTATGATCGTTTAGTTTTACTGTTATTGCTTTCTTCATGACTTATACATGTTCCTATGACTATGAGATTATGCAACTCCCGAATACCGGAGGAACACCTTGTGTGCTATCAAACGTCACAACGTAACTGGGTGATTATAAATATGCTCTACAGGTGTCTCCGAAAGTGTTCGTGGTGTTGGCATAGATCAAGAATAGGATTTGTCACTCCGAGTGTCGGAGAGGTATCTCTGGGCCCTCTCGGTAATGCACATCATAGTAAATCTTGCAACCAAATGACTAATGAGTTAGTCACGGGATGATGTATTACAGAACGAGTAAAGAGACATGCCCGTAACGAGATTGAACTAGGTATTGAGATACCGACGATCGAATCTCAGGCAAGTAACATACCAATGACAAAGGGAACAACGTATGTTGCTATGCGGTTTGACCGATAAAGATCTTCGTAGAATATGTAGGAGCCAATAAGAGCATCCAGGTTCCGATATTGGTTATTGACCGGAGATGAGTCTCTTCATGTCTACATAGTTATGGAACCCGTAGGGTCCGCACGCTTAAGGTTTGATGACGATCGGTATTATGAGCTTACGAGTTTTGATGTACCGAATAGTTTGGAGTCCCGGATAAGATCACGGACATGATGAGGAGTCTCGGAATGTCCGAGACGTAAAGATTGATATATAGGAGGACTATATTCGAACACTGGAAGCTTCCGAAAAACTTTCGGATTAAACAGGAGTGCCGGGGGGGGGGGTTACCTGGAACCCCCCGGGGAAGTATTGGGCCCTAATGGGCCTTAAGGGAGAGAGAGGGCAACAACCCAGGAGGTGGCGCGCCCCCTCCCAAGGGGAGTCCGAATTGGACTAGGGGAGGGGGGCGCGGCCCCTCTTTCCCTCTCCCTCTCCCTCTCCTTCCTCCCCCCTCCTTCTTGGTAGACTCTGCTACCTCTTGAGCTTGCGTTGTATTCCCTCGAAGAAGAAAGGGAGATGCATCACAATAGAGTAAGTATTTCCCTCAGTTTTTGAGAACCAAGGTATCAATCCAGTAGGAGACCACGCGCGAGTCCCTTGTACCTGCACAAACAAAAAAGAACTTCGCAGCCAACGCGATAAGGGGTTGTCAATCCCTTTACGGTCACTTACGAGAGTGAGATCTGATAGATATGATAGTTTATATTTTTGGTATTTTTGGTTTAATAAAACAGCAAATAAAAGCGGTAAAAGTAAAGTAGATGTAGATTGATATGTTGAGAATAGACCCGGGGCCCATAGTTTTCTCTAGTGGCTTCTCTCATGATAGCGATATTCTACGGCGGGTAAACAAATTACTGTCGAGCAATTGATAGAAAAGCTAATAATTATGAAACTATCTAGGCATGATCATTGTATATAGGCATCACATCCGAGACAAGTAGACCGACTCCTGCCTGCATCTACTACTATTACTCCACACATCGACCGCTATCCAGCATGCATCTAGTGTATTGAGTTCATAAGAACAGAGTAACGCCTTAAGCAAGATGACATGATGTAGAGGGATAAACTCAAGCAATAAGATGTAAACCCCATCTTTTTATCCTCGATGGCAACAATACAATACGTGCCTTGCTGCCCCTACTGTCACTAGGAAAGGACACCGCAAGATTGAACCCAAAGCCGAGCATTTCTCCTATTGCAAGAACTATAGATCTAGTGGGCCAAACCAAACCAATAATTCGAAGAGACTTGCAAGGATATTATGAGCACACATAAAAAGTTCAGAGAAGAACCAAATATCTTTCATAGATAACCTTGATCATAAACTCACAATTCATCGGATCTCGACAAACACACCACAAAAAGAGATTACATCGAATAGATCTCCGCGAAGACCGAGGAGTGAAGGAAATATGCCCTAGAGGCAATAATAAAGTTGTTATTTATATTTCCTTATATCATGATAAATGTTTATTATTCATGCTAGAATTGTATTAACCGGAAACTTAGTACATGTGTGAATACATAGACAAACCAGAGTGTCCCTAGTATGCCTCTACTAGACTAGCTCATTGATCAAAGATGGTTATGTTTCCTAACCATATACATGAGTTGTCATTTGATCAACGGGATCACATCATTAGGAGAATGATGTGATGGACAAGACCCATCCGTTAGCTTAGCACTATGATCGTTTAGTTTTACTGCTATTGCTTTCTTCATGACTTATACATGTTCCTATGACTATGAGATTATGCAACTCTTGAATACCAGAGGAACACCTTGTGTGCTATCAAACATCACAACGTAACAGGGTGATTATAAAGATGCTCTACAGGTGTTTCCAAAGGTGTTTGTGGTGTTGGCATAGATCAAGATTAGGATTTGTCACCCCGAGTGTCGGAGAGGTATCTCTGGGCCCTCTCGGTAATGCACATCGTAATAAGCCTTGCAAGCAAACGACTAATGAGTTAGTCAGGAGATGATGTATTACGGAACGAGTAAAGAGACTTGCCGGTAATGAGATTGAACTAAGTATGATGATACCTACGATCGAATCTCGGGCAAGTAACATACCGATGACAAAGGGAACAACGTATGTTGTTGCACTAGTAGAAAACAGGGCTTTGGTCCAGGCCTGTCCAGCCCATTAGCCCCGGTTCAATCTAGAACCGGGTCCAATGGGGGCACTGGACCCGGTTCGTGAGCCCAGGTGGCCGGCCGGGCCACGTGGTCCATTGGTCCCGGTTCGTCTGGACCTTTTGGTCCCGGTTGGAGCGACAAACCGGGACCAATGGGTCTTGCTCCTGGCCCACCACCATTGATCCCGGTTGGTGATATGAACCGGGACCAAAGGCACCCCTTTAGCCTCGGTTCGTAGCACCAACCGGGACCAATGAGGTGCCTATATATACCCCCTCACTCAAGAGCAGAGCTCACTGCTCTGTTTTTTTTTTTGGCCGAGGGGGAGAGGGGTTAGTGGTGCTCTAGCTCACCTCCTATGCACACAACGTGTTCGGTGGAATGCCCGAGCCACACTAGTTAAGCTTTTCTCCTCTCGAAGCTCTATTTTCTCCGAGATTTGTCTAGGTTTAGTGGTCCGTCACGTTGATGGGCCTCGAACCCCTCGTTGGTTACCCCAAGTGGAAGGTGTAAGATGCAGTAAGTAGAAGTGTTTTCCCTTAGCAAAGATGCCAAGGATCGAATCCCCAGAGACTCCTAGGTTCAACAGGTAGGTGTCAATTCCTACGGCGCGAGATTAGTAGCAACCAACGTGGACCTGCACACAGATACAAATAACTTTGCTCCCAACGAGTACAGAGAGGTTGTCAATCTCTCCGGCCTTGTAGTTCACAAAGGGTTAAAAGCAATGATAGTAGTGATAGATAGTTTTTTGCGATAGTAGGTAAGTAGCGAAAAGTAAATAGTGGATGTGATCAATGATGGTAATATGGACCGGAGTCTCATGATGTTCACTAGTGATGTCTCTCTCCCAAAAGACGATAAAACAGCTATGTGAGGTAAACAAATTACAGCTGGGCAATTGACAGGACCACGAACGCAAACCAATGCTGACTACATTGCAAGAAAGGTTGAGGTTCAAAGCATGGGCGGTACGCCAAAGTAAGTAGACCGAAATCCATCAATATCTACTACTAATCATCCACCTTGAAATATCTATCCAGAACATCTCGCTGGTATTAAGTTGCGAGTCCCACCCATAGTGTAAACTCAATGCAACAGAGAACTGCATTAAAAGAACTTTGTGTAAAGTAAACAATCCTTGCACCCGCGGGCACAAGCACCGTTGTTTTCCCCCTTGTGGCAACAGCACATCCCCTAGACTCATGTTTCTGTCACTCAAGCTAGTCATCGAGGGGCATGAACCCACAATCGAGCATAACGGTCCCTCTTGGAGTCACTACTTACTACTCGGCCAAAGCAATAAATACCAACGGAGAACATGCAAGAATTACTTATGAACTAAAATATAAAAGAGGTGAATCAAATATATTACTCAAGATCAATCTGAACATAATCTCATAATCCATCGGATCCCAGCAAACTCAACATAGCAACAGCATAAGGATTACATAGGTGCCTCGATCATGTAGGGCAGCTCACGAGGACTAATTAGTGAAGCACAAGAACGGGAGGAGAACATCACATAGCTACTGGTCATGGACTCATGGTCCAAGGGGGACTACTCACGAGTCATACGGGAGGCGTCCATGGTGGTGGAGAAGCTCCCGGTGGTGATCCTCCCTTCCGGCAGGGTGCCGGGAAGAGTTCTCCTGGTGCTCCCAATCTTGGAAGCGGCGGCGGCGGCGGAACAGAGATGGGATCGCGAAAAGAAGTCCTGTTTCGAGGGTTACGGGGAACCCTTTAAATATATGCCAAAGTAGGGCACCGGGGGACTCTCGGGGGGCCGAGGCGCCCCCCCGGCGCGGCCCAGGGGGGGGGGCGCCCACAGGGCGCCTGGAGCCCCTGTGCCCCCCCCCCCAGGCTGCCCTTCGGACGCAGTGTTGTTTCCGATACGCTGATTTTTTATATATTTTTTCTGGATTTTTCTCGGCAGTTCTCGAAACGTGAAAACCTGAAATACAAAAACAGCCGAAAACATAAACTGGCACTGGGGTGCACTGGATTAGTAAGTTAGTCCAAATATGATCAAAAGTGTATGGAAGTGTATGAATATCATAGCAATATCACCCAAAAGTGGCATGGAGCAAGCAGAAATTATAGATACGTTTTGGACGTATCAACATCCCCAAGCTTAATTCCTGCTTGTCCTCGAGTAGGTAAATGATAACAAGAATAATTTCTGTGGTGACATGCTATTAACCATATAGGACTTTCTCATAGTCATATGACAAAAGCTTACTGAGACAATGATTCTATAGTAATTAAGTTGTCCCAAGAGAAAAATCACAAATGACTGAAAGTTTTACAACATGAAACTGAAACATCAAAAAGATTTGCAATGAACGTGATGTGCAAATATGATCAAGTGATATCTAGCTTGCCCCCTTTAGTGATGCAAAACATAAGTGCAGGGGCACCTTCAAGGTTTAAGTGATGACTAGATACAATTATTTCAGAATAAACGATATCACAATCATGCAAAAGACAATGCTACTTTGGGACAATGCACATTACACTCAGAATGATAATCATGCTCTCAGTAGTTGGTGCTTGAAGTGCTAGAGCTTTTTATTTTGAAACATGGAAGCAATTGTGTCAACGGTAGTAGTACTTCATATGTGTCATGTATAAAACATCCTATAAGTTGCAAGCCTCATGCGTCGAATACCAATAGTGCTCGCTCCTTGTCCTAATTAGCTCGGATCCCCATGGGTTATCATTGCATTGCATATGTTTTAACCAAGTGTCACAAATGGGTACCTCTATGCCACCTATACAAAGGTCCAAGGAGATAGATCGCATTTGATTTCTCGTTTTTGATAGATCTCAAGTTGAGGACATCCATACCGGGACAACATAGAAAATAGATGATGGACTCCTCTTTAATGCATAAGCATATTCTCATGAGAGATTGAGGATTAAGGTCCAAGCTAAAACTTCCACCATGATGCATGGCTTTGGTTGGCGGCCCAATGTTCTTCTCTAACAATATGCATATTAATTCAACCCACGGCAAATCACCCTTACTTCAGACAAGACGAACATGCATAGCAACTCACATGATATTCAACAAAAGTGTGACAGTTGATGGCGTCCCCAGAAACATGGTTACCGCTCAGCAAGCAACTCATAAGAAATAAGATACATAGGCAACATATTCTTTACCACAATAGTTTTTAGGCTACTTTCCCATGAGCTATGTATTGCATGGTTAATTTGCTTAGTGCAGGTGTAGGTTAGCAAAAGACTGGGAGCAACCAACTAAGAGAGCAATGACGGTCATAATCCTGCAGAGCGACAAAGCAATATTGAATCAGGCATGGTAGTTATATCGCTACTTAGAAACAAAAGATCATCAAGGCTTGACAGACTTTCTTTTACAGTCTTGAATATGCGTGAGCATACGCCAAGTCAATCAAAATAAATTCTCGAAGGAAGATATTACTAAACCATACCACATCATAGGCAAACAAACCAAGTTGGTACTCCAATAACACATTGGGAATCCCCCAGCTATTTGAGATTAACCATAAGAAAACCTGAACTACTAAGCACCATCATGAAAGTAGCATCTTTATCGTAGACACATTAACCAATGCAACGGAAGCAAATTCTCTTAATAAGGTGAGCATGGTAATTAAAGAGAGTTCAAGCAACCAACTAAATAAAAGCTCTTGAGAAGATAAGCATGAATACTAAGAGCAGAGCACGATAGTAGCTATTAAAAGACAAAGAACACACACAGCATAGATAGACATGAAAATTCTATGTAATGTTCTAGGTAGAGGTGGAGCGTGTTTCTCTCCCACATAAAGGAATGCTGGGTTCCGACTCGTTATGAAAAACTAAAAGGAAAGCTAAAAGCAAGACGCTCCAAGCATAGCACATAACACATGAAGTGATAAAAATATAGCGGAACGAAAGACAAACTGATAATGTTGATGGAGAAGGGGATGCACGGGGGCATCCCCAAGCTTAGACGCTTGAGTCTCCTTGAATATTTCTTGGGGGTGCACGGGGGCATCCCCAAGCTTGAGCGCTTGACACTCCTGAATCTTTTTATCATCTTCCCTCGCACACTTGAAAACTCCCTTCATACATAACTCATCATAATCTGATTAGCGAGGTTAGTACCCTTAATAAAATAATTATACCTTGCTGAAAATAAGGATATTCTTGAAGTTCTACTGTTTCTCAAGATTGCCAAAAGGTTTTTGCAAAGAAAAAGCAAGTTCTTAATTTGCAAAGTGAAGGTAAGGCAAAACAGGACAGAATCTGTGAAAAACAGAACAGAAGGCAGTAATTGACCTGTTCGGGATACTTCTGCAACTCAAATAAAAAAACTCAGAACTGACGCACGAAAGACAATTATATAGAGAACGCTGTCAATAAAATTCAGAGCAAAAAGATGATCTGGTGATTTTATACAAATTTTTCTATCCAAGGACAGAATCTGTTTCCTGGACAGCACCTCACAACTTTTGAACTTTCTAGCAATCAGAGGCTATACTTGGCACAAATATGAAAAGCAAAGATACAATGATGATGCTACAGCAGTAAACAACATCAAGACACAACAAAAACAAAAAATTTATTCATGTGGGCTGCCTCCCAAAAGCGCTTTCTTTTATGCCTTTAAGCTAGGCATAATGCATAGAGGAATCAATAATCATCCTAATGATCGGAGTTATGGATTGGTTCAAATGATTCCTCAACGAGTTCATTCTTGTTCCTTCTAGGAAAGGGGTACACACCTTTTGCCTTCCCGCGTAAGCGGATTTGTCCCTTACCTATATCAATGACGCCTTTAACTGCTCGGAGGAAATCCCTTCCAAGCACTATATTTCCTTGGTTTGGCTCCATGATGAAGAAATCAATCATTGCAATCCCTTTAAGGAATTTTACCGGCACGTCTTTAATTTTTCCCTGGATTTCAGAAATATCTCCATTAGTATGTTCATGATAAGATGGTAGTATATCCGTATTAAATTTTAAAGAATCATGAACAATTTTTGGCATAGTAGAAACCATAGATCCAATATCACAATAAGCAAGGAAGTCTTGATTAAAGATGCTAATCCTAACAAAAGGCTCCCAGTCATTATCTATTTCCAAAATATCTCTCTTATTGGGTTTGGGTTTATCTACCTTTATTAAGTCTAGAGCATCCATTCTCCTTTCAATAGTAGCAAGTCTATCTATGATAGTATCAAAGTTATGATCATAAACAAAGTAACTAGATAGACCATGTATAATTTCAAGAGCTCTAGCTTCATCACATTCTAAGAAATCTCCCTCAGCTATAATGTCAAGGGAGTGTTTACACCATTTAAAAAGACCATGGTAAAAATTCCTAAGCACAATTTTTATAGGTATCCAAGGCATAATTCTCGTATGTGCATCAGAAATTCTGTCCCATGCCTTCTTCATATTTTCTCCATCCCTTTGATGGAAATCTAGAACTTCTGATTCCCTCAAAGCACCAAATCCAAACATTTTGGCTAAACAAAAAGGACTACTGATAAAAAGGCAAATAATTTTTTTTTGTGATTTTTGATAAAAAGATACTAAAGCAAATGTGGGGACCCCGACTTAGAAGTCGAGATCACCGAATGCACGTGTACAGTGATCCCAGAGATCAATGCTCACTGAACACACAGAAGCTGAAATAACAAGAGTCTTACATCCATACAAATAGTCTTACACGAATTATGGCCATTATGGCCAAGTCTTACATAGATAGAGCCTCACGGGCTGAATAACAAATAACTCAAATAGCGGAAGTCTTCGATAACGGGTAGAACCCATGCCATCTGCCTTAACCCTACAGGCATTCTGACTGGGATAGCGTCCTAGTTCGCATGTTCATCTCCAAAGAACTCTTCCTCATAATCTTGTTCTTCCATGCCTGACCAATTAAATAACCAGTGGCAAGCCAATGAGTACTTTGAATGTACTCGCAAGCAACCCATGATGTGGTTCAAAGTAACAGTGCATTTGAATAATAATGATCAATCTAGCAAGGCTAGAACAAATGTTCTACTATCAAGTTAATGCATCAATAAACTCGCGTAACCTCGAAGGCAGGTTACCGATATCAACATGAATAAGATTCATCTCATCGAGTCAAGTCACCATCCTTGACTTATCACACACATTCCAACACCGATGAAGTAAAATTCTGGACATAGTTTAAGTAGCACCACCCAACTGTCCATGACCGTGGACACGGCTATTCGAATAGTTTTACACTCTGCAGAGGTTGTACACTTTACCCACAAGATCCGGGGAACTTCCGTGTCATCCACGACCCGCGGTACCTCAAGTACCCGGGGTAAGCACCCGGTCATTACCTTTCCTTAGACAACACTAACATAGAGTCCACTCGTTGGTACACGGCCCTCGGGTACAAACAATAGATCACGGGACTTGCCCTAATTTCAATGTCACGCGTACCCGAAGGGACCAACGGTGTGTCCGGTGCCCTGTAAAAACAGTCATGGCCGTCTATCCAAGCACGACCCCGTCCCGGGAAAGACCTCAAGTCTTCTCGTCACTAGTAATGCGGGCACCATGCTAGTATCAACCTAAGTAATCAATAAAGCCCCGTCCCATAAGGGGTAGTGTGGTTGCACATGTATGGTTGGAATAACGGTCGCAACTTAAACCAATCCGTTTGAAAAACACACACACTTGCCTTGGTACACCACTTCGTCATCAAGTGGTCACCCAACTCATCATCATCTCCCTCGGGCATGAATGGCACCCGACGGGGTTTTATGCAAAGACTTCAACCATGAAGGTTCATGTCACACATGCATCACTAATCATTAGCACTAACCATATGCAAGTCATCTAGCACATAGCAAGATCAAGATCATGGCATGCATCATATGGTGAAATCAACTAGGTCACTATCGTAACCCTAATCATCATGCATCGGAAACATACGGTTTCCGAAGAACAAGTGTATCATGGTCAAAGGGATGCTTGCCTGGATTGGCTTGGTCTTCAAAGTCTTCAAATCCTTCTCCTTCTTCTTCCACAGCAACTTCGTCAAATACGGGATCTATACGTCGCATAATAATAACGGAAAAATAAGAATACAAACAAAACAGAAAAATCAAAGTGCTCAGAAAAATGTCAACTCATTTTTGTAAAATACTAGAGGAATTTCTAAGATGGGGAAAAATATTAGTTGGAGTTTTGGAGTTACAGAATAGAATTTATTGATTTTAGAACAGGAGTATTACTGCCCAAATTTGAATTTATATTTGAACAGTACAGCAAAGTTTCATGGATTTGAGTGAAAGTAGTACCATTAAATAGGTTGGAATATTACAAGATTATAGGAGTTGGAATTATTTAATTTGGACCATTATTCTTTTCTGTAGAAATGTTTAAAGCATTTACAGAAAAGAAGAAGAAAAATGTGACCTATGCACTGGGCCAGAGGAGGCCACAGTGCACGAACCAGGCGGTCCAGCCCAACCGCACGGGAGCCTGCGCGCGCACGTCAGGTTTTTAAACCTGACGGGCGGGGCCCGTGGGTCAGTGACAGAGAGGAGGGGGAGAGAGGTGTGGGGATGACAGGCGGGGCCCGCCTGTCATCTCCAACCTCGCGGCCACGGCGACGGCGAGCTCACCGGCGAGGTTCCCGGCCACGGCGACGGCAACGGAGGGCAGGGATGGAATCAGCGTCGTGTCGCGGATGCAGGGGTGGTGGTGCGGCACGGCGGGGAGGTCTGGTTCACCGGCGGCGAGGTGGGACGGCGGAAGCTCGTCGGAGGGTCATGGTTCTGGTCGTTTCCGACTGCCACAGAGAGGGGAAACAAGGGGGAAATGGTCAGTGTGGCTCGGTGGTTCCGAATCATGTGAAAGGAGAGGCAGGGGAGGCCCGTACCACGAGATCACCGGCGGCCCGACGCGGCGGCGCTCCGGTCGATCCCGAGTACTGGGACCTCTTGGGGTCGAACTGAAGGTGCTGGGGGGCTCAGTGGAGAGGAGTGAGGCTGGTGGTGCTGCTAGAGAGGCTCGGGAGGGGCTATAAATAGGAGTTCGACGGAGGCCCGTGGTCCAGTGCGCCGGCGAGCTCCGGCTCAAGGCTACAGCGCACGGGAGGCCAAGGGAATGGGTCCGTGGAGTTCCTGGACGAGCTCCACGTCCAGTAGAAGTGAGAGGAGGAGCGGAGGAGCGTCTGGAGCGTGCGCGCGTGTGAAGCAGAGGAGTGGCCGCCGCGGGCGGCCAGCGCTCGTGCGACGATGGCCACTGGAGGGTGCAGGAGGAGGGGGGACAGCGCCGAGGAGGTCGCGGACATCGAGAGGCCTCGACTGGCGCGAGGGGGAGGCCCGAGGCTGTCGGGGTCAGCGATTGGCCGAAGCCACAGTGCTTGTCTGAAGAAACTAGCCAATGTAACTTTGGTGAACCCTAGAAATCAACAGAAACAGTTTCATCTTGATTGAGTCAAGCTAATCATCTCCCCTTGATGCACCACTTGGTGTAGCATCATTATTTGGGGTATTGATCATGCCCACAAAGGTTGAAGCTCCAGATAAAAAGTTGGTAATGTAAAGTTGTTCAAATTTGCATTTGAACAGAAAGGGTTTTGAGGTGATCTGATCAAGTTGCTCTATTCCAAATCTTGTGCCATTTGGTCTAGATGCCTTATTAGGTCATTCTAGCATGTGCACCAAGTTTGAGAGCATTGGGACAAGTTTGGCAATGTAAAGTTGCTCAAACTTCAAATATGGACATAATGGTTATGAAGGGGTTTGATGATGTTTTCTTGCTTCCCAAGGCATGGGACTTGGCAAGATCATCAAATATGTCATATATGACATGATAGAATTTCCCTGGAATTTTTGGAGAAAATTCCCTTTGTAAATATTTCAAAAGCTTGAAATATCCAGAAAGGGTTTTAGAGGGTTTAGCCCATTATTTTGAACATGACCAAGTGTTTAAACTCTTATATATGGACAATATATGTCCTCTGAGTCTCTCTGAATTTTGGCAAATATTTTTGTAACAGTTAAATAATTTTCCCCTATTAAAGACCATTTCTGGCCTTAAGAAAAAGCTTTTAAATAAAATAGGAAAATAACTTTTAAAATTATACCTTTGTGGTTTCTGGGAGTCCTATGACTACTAGGTCTCAAATAAACCTTTTGAAATAATTTTCTCACCCTAAATCAAGTACTTGCAGTGCAAATCTCATTTCAGGGGTTTTTGGAAAACTAAATTTATAAAATACTTTTTGGCCAAATTAATTTTGTAAGAAAATACTATATTGCTATATAACACTTGGCATGATCATTGGGCAGAAGTTTTGGGTATGGAGATGAAATCTACAAGAGGTCATAGTTGACTTTAATGAGCACATGAAAAAGCAAATGAAGAAAACTCAATTCCAAATAAAAGCCAAATGATGCTAAAAAAAATTTGCTGGTCCAAATTTTCATGCTTCAAAGTTACAAATAACATGTTACAAAATGCAGGGTGTGACAGACCTACCCCCCTTACAAGAATCTCGTCCCCGAGATTCCTAAACTAGGGCTTAAAAGAGGTCGGGAAACTCGGATCTAAGATAGTCTTCTCGTTCCCAGGTTGCTTCTGCTTCGGTGTGGTTGCTCCACTGGACCTTGAAGTACTTGATGGTACGGCTTCGCGTACGTCGTTCTGCTTTGTCCAGAATGCGAATGGGCTTCTCGCGGTAGGTCAAATCAGGCTGCAGATCAATGGCTTGGTGATCCACATCCTTGTAGATATTGGGCTTGTCTGGAACTTGGAGACATTTCCGGAGTTGTGACACATGGAATACATTGTGCACATCGGATAGCTCAGGTGGTAGTTCCAACTAGTAAGCCACTTCTCCTCGTCGGTCGATGATCTTGAAAGGGCCAATGAACCTTGGCGCAAGTTTCCCCTTAACGTGGAACCGCTTGGTTCCCTTCAGAGGGGTTACCCGCAGGTACACATGATCTCCGACACGGAAACTCATGTCTCGGCGTCGAGTGTCAGCATAACTCTTCTGCCTTGACTTGGCTGCCTTTAATCGCTCTCTGACTTGTTGGACTTGCTCTTCTGCTGTGCGGAGAATATCCGGTCCAAAGACTAGTCCTTCTCCAGTCTCCGACCAATTGAGGGGTGTGCGGCATCTACGTCCGTACAATACCTCAAATGGTGCCATCTGAAGGCTTGACTGGTAACTGTTGTTATAGGAGAACTCGGCAAAAGGGAGACAGTCTTCCCACTTGGCTCCATATGCCAGGACACAGGCTCGGAGCATGTCTTCGAGAATCTGATTGACTCGCTCAGTCTGACCTCCGGTCTGTGGGTGGAAAGCTGTGCTGAAAGACAACTTGGTTCCCAAGGCTTCTTGGAATCTCTTCCAGAACCTAGAAGTGAACTGGGTGCCTCGATCTGACACAATCTCCTTGGGAACACCGTGAAGACTTACGATTCGGTTGATATAGAGAGTTGCCAGCTGGTTGCCTGAGTAGGTAGTCTTGACAGGAATGAAATGGGCCACCTTGGTCAAATGATCGACTATGACCCAGATAGAGTCATGTCCTCTATTCGACCTTGGTAATCCAGTGATGAAGTCCATTCCGACTTTATCCCATTTCCACTCAGGAACCTTGAGTGGTTGAAGCAATCCAGCGGGTCGCTGATATTCAGCCTTGACCCTTTGGCACACATCACACTTTGCAACATAGGTTGCAATCTCTCTCTTCATATCGTGCCACCAGAATCGTGCCTTCAAGTCTTGGTACATCTTGGTTCCTCCGGGGTGGATGGAATACGGAGTGTCGTGGGCTTCTTGCAGAATCAGCGTCTTCAGCTCGGTGTTGTTTGGTACGCAGAGGCGACCTTTGTACCAAACAATCCCGTGCTCGTCTTCGGAGAATCCTGGGGCCTTGCCCAGCTTAATCTTCTTCTTGATACCTTCGATGCTTGCGTGTCCATCTTGTGCCTTCTTGACGTCGTCCATCAGGGTCGGTCTGACTTCCAAATGATCCAGAAATCCAGGGGTGACCAATTCCAAACTGAATTGTTCGATCTCCTTAAACAAGGCTGGCTGCCTTTCTTGAATAACGGCATTCAAAGAGCAAGCCTTCTTGCTTAAGGCATCGGCCACCACGTTAGCCTTCCCAGGGTGATACTGAACACTGAGGTCATAATCTTTGATGAGTTCCAACCATCTCCGCTGCCTCATGTTCAATTCCTTTTGGGTGAAAATGTACTTCAGACTTTTATGGTCTGTGTAAATCTCACACCGTTTCCCTAGGAGGTAATGCCGCCATGTCTTCAAGGCATGAACAACTGCCGCTAGCTCAAGATCGTGAGTAGCGTAGTTCTCCTCATGGGGTCGTAGCTGCCTGGAGAGGTATGCTATGACGCGGCCTTCTTGCATCAGAACGCTTCCCAATCCGGTTCGAGAGGCATCACAATATATCACGAACTCCTTGTGAATATCAGGTGTTGCCAGAACTGGGGCGGTGGTCAATCTCTTCTTGAGCTCTTGGAAGCTCTCTTCGCATTTTGGCGTCCACTCGAACTTCTTGTCCTTTTTGAGGAGCTGAGTCATTGGTCGTGCAATGCTAGAGAATCCTTCCACGAACTTGCGGTAATAGCCCGCTAGCCCGAGGAAGCTTCTAACTTCCTTGACGGTCGTTGGAGATTGCCATTGGGTCACAGCTTCGATTTTTGCAGGATCAACAGATAATCCTTCCTCGGTCAAGACATGACCTAAGAATCCAACTTTATGCAGCCAAAATTCACACTTGCTGAATTTGGCATACAGTTGGTGCTCACGAAGCTTGTCTAGGACCATCCTCAGGTGCTGCTCGTGCTCTTCCTCCGACTTCGAGAACACAAGAATGTCATCAATGAAGACAACAACAAACTTGTCCAAATATTCCATGAAGACTTTATTCATGAGATACATGAAGTAAGCTGGGGCATTGGTTAACCCAAAAGACATGACCGTGCACTCGTACAGGCCATATCTGGTTACGAATGCCGTCTTCGGAATATCTTGGGGTCTGATCTTCAGCTGGTAGTACCCAGATCTGAGGTCGATCTTGGAGAATACCTTGGCTCCGCTGAGCTGATCAAACAGATCTTCGATCTTGGGAAGTGGGTACTTGTTCTTGATTGTAACTTCATTGAGGGAACGATACTCAATGCATAAGCGGATGGTACCGTCCCTCTCTGCCACAAACAGAACAGGAAATCCCCAAGGGGAGGCACTTGGGCGAATAAATCCCTTCCTTAGCTGCTCTTCTAGCTGCTTCTTCAACTCGGCTAATTCTTCCGTCCCCATTCTATAAGGCTTCTTATAGATGGGTCCTACTCCGGGCACGAGCTCGATGATGAACTCAATGTCACGGTCAGGGAGCATTCCCGGTAGTTCATCCGGAAAGACATCAGGATACTCACATACCACCGGTACTTGATCTAGCCCCACTTCAGACAGACAGTTGACTTTAGCGGCTTGAGCGGAAGAGGAGTTGGGAGCAAACTTGACTTCGACTCCCTGGTCATTGGTCACAGTGACTGTCCGATTGGCACAGTCTAACAAGCCTTGGTGCTTGCTGAGCCAATTCATGCCTAGGATCACATCCAAGCCTTGCGATCTCAGGACGATAAGGTCTGCTAGGAAGTCTACACCGTTAATGGTAATACCGACTCCTTTACAGCCTATCTTGGCTCTCGTCTCGGCTCCGGGGGTTTGTACCACCATAGGGTTATTCAGGGGTGTAGGGGTCATGCCACTTTTTAATGCAAATCTTTGAGTGACAAATGAATGCGTTGCTCCAGAATCAAACAAGACAGTTGCAGGTGCTGAGTTGACAAGGAACATACCCAGCACGACGTCCGGGTCTTCCTGGGCTTCTTCAGCAGTGACGTGATTCACACGCCCCTTCCCATAGTTCGGTGGATTGCGAGGAGCTGGGTTCCTTGGTGGCATTCCACGGCCTTGACTCTGGTTCTGCGCATTGGGGCGCGGGGCATCAGGCTTCTTGTTGGGGCACACCCTTGAGATGTGTCCGGGCTGACCACATCCAAAGCAAGTGACTTGGTTTGGATTGATCTTGTTGCCACCACTGGTATTGGGGTTGAAAGCTGGCCTGGGGTTGGCATACTGCTGAGGCTGAGGGTTGGCACGAGGTGCAGGAGCTCTTGGTTGTTGATAGGTTGGCTTGGCCGGGGCTGACTGCCACGGACGAGGCTTCTGGTTGCTGGAACTTCCCTTACTGACCAACTTGCGCTTGCGAGTGTCTTCCAAAGCACGCCGCTTGTCTTCAAGCATAAGTGCCTTGTTCACCAGGTCAGGGAAAGATGGGCAGTCGCACACGACAAGTGAGTATTGCAGAGTCTGATTGAGGCCTTCCATGAAGCGCTCCTTTTTGGCAGCATCAGTGCTGACATCTTCAGGGGCATACCTTGATAGAACACTGAACTTCTGCATGTACTCCTTGACAGTGCCACTTCCTTGCTTCAGGGCTCGGAACTCACGCTTTTTGATAGCCATGATTCCGGAAGGAATGTGGGCCTTGCGGAATTCTGCATTGAAGTTAACCCAAGTGATGTCTTGTTCAGCATGCATGACCTTGAATCCATCCCACCAAGCTCTAGCAGTTCCCCCGAGGCAGTGGGCTGCATAAGCCACCTTCTCGCGATCTTCGGTGCATCCGACTAGTTCCAGGATTTCCTCAATGGAACGGACCCAGTCATCTGCATCCATGGGTTCTGCAGTCTCGATGAAGGTTGGCGGTGCATGCTTCTTGAACTCTGCCAACGTGGAACGTCCATTGCCATTCCCCGCCGGCTGGCGGTTGTTGGTGACAGCTTGAGCAATCAGCTGAAGGGCTGCAGTGTTGGCTTGGCGTTCCTCTCGGAAAGCTTGGAGAAGCTGAGCCATGTCCATGCTTGGAGGAGGTGGTGGTGGAGCTTGGTCGTTGGTTTGGTCGTGGCCTGCCTCTGGCTGAGAGGATGCTCCGGCTTCGGGCTGCTGGGTAGAGGTACCAGTACGAGTTACAACAGGCATCCTGTTGGAGCGGTAAAAGGTCTCATGACTCGGAAGAGGGAAAGAAAGATAGATGGGTGCCTAGTAAGGGGGCGGGTGTGACACTAAATCAAATCATGCAAGGGCCGAAAGGCCAAAACACATCCATTAAAAATCCAAATGGGTGATGTAGTCGTTTACACATTCCCGAAGGAAGATTACGACTTACATCCAGACACAACAAAAGCAAACACTAGATGGTTTCATATGAACCATACAAGGACTCGACTGCGCATAGGGGTTACACGACCTATCCTACCGTAGAGGTTACAACTGGCATATCCGAGTAGCGAATAATGCCTAAGCGGCGGAATGCTCGGTCGCGTATTCCGGCTCTTCTGGGTCTTCCTCCTTGTCTTCATCTGTCTGGGCTCCCTTGTCGCTTGAGGGTGTGGGGGAGTGGAGGAGTTGGATACGATGGTGCTTCGTCGGTGGTGCAGGGAAAAGCTTGCGATATTCCCTTGCTGTCATCGGGCGTCGCCGAGGTGGTTCTTCACCCTTGGAAGATACATCCTCGGAGGGCCTTCCGCCTCGATATGCGATAGCGGATTGTCCAGAAGGTGCTCCTTCCTTCTTGATCCTGTTTGCCTTCTCTTGAGCTCGACGAAGAAGTGCCTTGGTCTTGTGAAGTTCTTCTCGAAGCTTCATTGATTCCGAGGCCAAGTCTTGTGCCAAGCTGTCGGCACACAGACTGAAGTAGGTCTGGAACCGAAGCGAGAGTCCTTCCTTCAGTGGAGGGGCTAGTGCGCTGCTTTCTTCGTCACCCTCCTTCCGGTAAGGTAAGAAGCGAGTTGTCATCTTGGCTGCCATCTCCGGAAGAAGCTCTCGGAGACGGGTTAATGCCTTGAGTGCAGCAGCCTCGACAGCGAGTGGTAGTGTTGCCATCTGGGGTCCCTCGAAGAACCAACTTGTGGGAGGATCGTTTGCCTTCACGATCACTTCCATATGGTACTCCACCTCAGTATCGCTCACCCAATGCTCAAGGTAGGTGAGGATGGGTGCTCGGTGGAACTGACACTCCTGGAGGCTATCCTCGAGAAGTAAGGGAAACCCAGTGGTCAGGTGCTCTTCGGGTACAGCGGCCATCTACAAAGGTGGAATAGGAGGGGTTAATAAGCTGATGAAATCTCAGGTTTAGAAAAGAAGAGAGGTTCAGAAGGTTTTTGAAAAAGAGTCTCATCTAACTAACGCCCATGCTAACTAAGGCTTCCTACAGTCAGGATGGCTCTGATACCAGCTCTATGGGGACCCCGACTTAGAAGTCGAGATCACCGAATGCACGTGTACAGTGATCCCAGAGATCAATGCTCACTGAACACACAGAAGCTGAAATAACAAGAGTCTTACATCCATACAAATAGTCTTACACAAATTATGGCCATTAAGGCCAAGTCTTACATAGATAGAGCCTCACGGGCTGAATAACAAATAACTCAAATAGCGGAAGTCTTCGATAACGGGTAGAACCCATGCCATCTGCCTTAACCCTACAGGCATTCTGACTGGGATAGCGTCCTAGTTCGCATGTTCGTCTCCAAAGAACTCTTCCTCATAATCTTGTTCTTCCATGCCTGGCCAATTAAATAACCAGTGGCAAGCCAATGAGTACTTTGAATGTACTCGCAAGCAACCCATGATGTGGTTCAAAGTAACACTGCATTTGAATAATAATGATCAATCTAGCAAGGCTAGAACAAATGTTCTACTATCAAGTTAATGCATCAATAAACTCGCGTAACCTCGAAGGCAGGTTACCGATATCAACATGAATAAGATTCTTCTCATCGAGTCAAGTCACCATCCTTGACTTATCACACACATTCCAACACCGATGAAGTAAAATTCTGGACATAGTTTAAGTAGCACCACCCAACTGTCCATGACCGTGGACACGGCTATTCGAATAGTTTTACACACTGCAGAGGTTGTACACTTTACCCACAAGATCCGGGGAACTTCCGTGTCATCCATGACCCGCGGTACCTCAAGTACCCGGGGTAAGCACCCGGTCATTACCTTTCCTTAGACGACACTAACATAGAGTCCACTCGTTGGTACACGGCCCTCGGGTACAAACAATAGATCACAGGACTTGCCCTAATTTCAATGTCACGCGTACCCGAAGGGACCAACGGTGTGTCCGGTGCCCTGTAAAAACAGTCATGGCCGTCTATCCAAGCACGACCCCGTCCCGGGAAAGACCTCAAGTCTTCCCGTCACTAGTAATGCGGGCACCATGCTAGTATCGACCTAAGTAATCAATAAAGCCCCGTCCCATAAGGGGTAGTGTGGTTGCACATGTATGGTTGGAATAACGGTCACAACTTAAACCAATCCGTTTGAAAAACACACACACTTGCCTTGGTACACCACTTCGTCATCAAGTGGTCACCCAACTCATCATCATCTCCCTCGGGCATGAATGGCACCCGACGGGGTTTTATGCAAAGACTTCAACCATGAAGGTTCATGTCACACATGCATCACTAATCATAACCACTAACCATATGCAAGTCATCTAGCACATAGCAAGATCAAGATCATGGCATGCATCATATGGTGAAATCAACTAGGTCACTATCGTAACCCTAATCATCATGCATCGGAAACATACGGTTTCCGGAGAACAAGTGTATCATGGTCAAAGGGCTGCTTGCCTGGATTGGCTTGGTCTTCAAAGTCTTCAAATCCTTCTCCTTCTTCTTCCACAGCAACTTCGTCAAATACGGGATCTATACGTCGCATAATAATAACGGCAAAATAAGAATACAAACAAAACAGAAAAATCAAATTGCTCAGAAAAATGTCAACTCATTTTTGTAAAATACTAGAGGAATTTCTAAGATGGGGAAAAATATTAGTTGGAGTTTTGGAGTTACAGAATAGAATTGATTGATTTTAGAACAGGAGTATTACTGCCCAAATTTGAATTTAAATTTGAACAGTACAGCAAAGTTTCATGGATTTGAGTGAAAGTAGTACCATTAAATAGGTTGGAATATTACAAGATTATAGGAGTTGGAATTATTTAATTTGGACCATTATTCTTTTCTGTAGAAATGTTTAAAGCATTTACAGAAAAGAAAAAGAAAAATGTGACCTGTGCACTGGGCCAGAGGAGGCCACAGTGCACGGCCCAGGCGGTCCAGCCCAACCGCACGGGAGCCTGCGCGCGCACGTCAGGTTTTTAAACCTGACGGGCGGGGCCCGTGGGTCAGTGACAGAGAGGAGGTGGAGAGAGGTGTGGGGATGACAGGCGGGGCCCGCCTGTCATCTCCAACCTCGCGGCCACGGCGACGGCGAGCTCACCGGCGAGGTTCCCGGCCACGGCGACGGCAACGGAGGGCAGGGATGGAATCAGCATCGTGTCGCGGATGCAGGGGTGGTGGTGCGGCACGACGGGGAGGTCTGGTTCACCGTCGGCGAGGTGGGACGGCGGAAGCTCGTCGGAGGGTCGTGGTTCTGGTCGTTTCCGACTGCCACAGAGAGGGGAAACAAGGGGGAAATGGTCAGTGTGGCTCGGTGGTTCCGAATCAGGTGAAAGGAGAGGCAGGGGAGGCCCGTACCACGAGATCACCGGCGGCCCGACGCGGCGGCGCTCCGGTCGATCCCGAGTACTGGGACCTCTTGGGGTCGAACTGAAGGTGCTGGGGGGCTCAGTAGAGAGGAGTGAGGCTGGTGGTGCTGCTAGAGAGGCTCGGGAGGGGCTATAAATAGGAGTTCGAGGAGGCCCGTGGTCCAGTGCGCCGGCGAGCTCCGGCTCGAGGCTACAGCGCACGGGAGGCCAAGGGAATGGGTCCGTGGAGTTCCTGGACGAGCTCCACGTCCAGTAGAAGTGAGAGGAGGAGCGGAGGAGCGTCTGGAGCGTGCGCGCGTGTGAAGCAGAGGAGTGGCCGCCGCGGGCGGCCAGCGCGTGTGCGACGATGGCCACTAGAGGGTGCAGGAGGAGGGGGGACAGCGCCGGAGAGGTCGCGGACGTCGAGAGGCCTCGACTGGCGCGAGGGGGAGGCCCGAGGCTGTCGGGGTCAGCGATTGGCCGAAGCCACAGTGCTTGTCTGCACTGTTACGCGCTCCAGAGCGCGCGTATGGCTGGCATCGCCGCGCTCTCGCCGTCCTGGTCAAAACCAACGTGTCCAGCAGTGTCTAGCACGTTGAGGGAGGAGTAAAGAAATGGCCTGAGGCCTTGGATGCCCTGGAGATGCTGAGAGAGAGTGGAGATGCTGGTGAAATGGTGAAAACCTACTGTCCAGCAAGGTCAAACAGGGCTTTCACCCCTCAATCATGGAGCTGGGGTGCTGGGGAAGTTACTGGAGGTAGCTAGTAACTCAATGATCAGGTGGTAAAAAGTATAGGCCATGGAGAAGAGTAAAAGTGATCAAGTTGGAGGTTTTAGTAAATCTGCAGAAGGTGTTTGATCAGTGTTTGGTCAAGTAAATGACCTCCACTTGACATGGCACTTAACAGGGTTGAAAGACATGAGAAAATAGGGTGCTTCACCAAATTTGGGCTCATTTGAAGAAACTAGCCAATGTAACTTTGGTGAACCCTAGAAATCAACAGAAACAGTTTCATCATGATTGAGTCAAGCTAATCATCTCCCCTTGATGCACCACTTGGTGTAGCATCATTATTTGGGGTATTGATCATGCCCACAAAGGTTGAAGCTCCAGATAAAAAGTTGGTAATGTAAAGTTGTTCAAATTTGCATTTGAACAGAAAGGGTTTTGAGGTGATCTGATCAAGTTGCTCTATTCCAAATCTTGTGCCATTTGGTCTAGATGCCTTATTAGGTCATTCTAGCATGTGCACCAAGTTTGAGAGCATTGGGACAAGTTTGGCAATGTAAAGTTGCTCAAACTTCAAATATGGACAGAATGGTTATGAAGGGGTTTGAGGATGTTTTCTTGCTTCCCAAGGCATGGGACTTGGCAAGATCATCAAATATGTCATATATGACATGATAGAATTTCCCTGGAATTTTTGGAGAAAATTCCCTTTGTAAATATTTCAAAAGCTTGAAATATCCAGAAAGGGTTTTAGAGGGTTTAGCCCATTATTTTGAACATGACCAAGTGTTGAAACTCTTATATATGGACAATATATGTCCTCTGAGTCTCTCTGAATTTTGGCAAATATTTTTGAAACAGTTAAATAATTTTCCCCTATTAAAGACCATTTCTGGCCTTAAGAAAAAGCTTTTAAATAAAATAGGAAAATAACTTTTAAAATTATACCTTTGTGGTTTCTGGGAGTCCTATGACTACTAGGTCTCAAATAAACCTTTTGAAATAATTTTCTCACCCTAAATCAAGTACTTGCAGTGCAAATCTCAATTCAGGGGTTTTTGGCAAACTAAATTTATAAAATACTTTTTGGCCAAATTAATTTTGTAAGAAAATACTATATTGCTATATAACACTTGGCATGATCATTGGGCAGAAGTTTTGGGTATGGAGATGAAATCTACACGAGGTCATAGTTGACTTTAATGAGCACATGAAAAAGCAAATGAAGAAAACTCAATTCCAAATAAAAGCCAAATGATGCTAAAAAAAATTTGCTGGTCCAAATTTTCATGCTTCAAAGTTACAAATAACATGTTACAAAATGCAGGGTGTGACAGCAAATATGAAAAGTAAACTAATAAGACTAAAAAGCAAAGGTAAAAGATAGCATGCAACTCCCCTATCCTGAAGAGTGGAGTCCCCGGCAACGGCGCCAGAAAATACTCCTTGATGGGCCTCGAACCCCTCGTTGGTTACCCCAAGTGGAAGATGTAAGATGCAGTAAGTAGAAGTGTTTTCCCTTAGCAAAGATGCCAAGGATCGAATCGCCAGAGACTCCTAGGTTCAACAGGTAGGTGTCAATTGCTACGGCGCCAGATTAGTAGCAACCAACGTGGACCTGCACACAGATACAAATAACTTTGCTCCCAACGAGTACAGAGAGGTTGTCAATCTCTCCGGCCTTGTAGTTCACAAAGGGTTAAAAGCAATGATAGTAGTGATAGATAGTTTTTTGCGATAGTAGGTAAATAGCGAAAAGTAAATAGTGGATGTGATCAATGATGGTAATATGGACCGGAGTCTCATGATGTTCACTAGTGATGTCTCTCTCCCAAAAGATGATAAAACAGCTATGTGAGGTAAACAAATTACAGCTGGGCAATTGACAGGACCACGAACGCAAACCAATGCTGACTATATTGCAAGAAAGGTTGAGGTTCAAAGCATGGGCGGTACGCCAAAGTAAGTAGACCGAAATCCATCAATATCTACTACTAATCATCCACCTTGAGATATCTATCCAGAACATCTCGCTGGTATTAAGTTGCGAGTCCCACCCATAGTGTAAACTCAATGCAACAGACAACTGCATTAAAAGAACTTTGCGTAAAGTAAACAATCCTTGCACCCGCGGGCACAAGCACCGTTGTTTTCCCCCTTGTGGCAACAGCACATCCCCTAGACTCATGTTTCTGTCACTCAAGCTAGTCATCGAGGGGCATGAACCCACAATCGAGCATAACGTTCCCTCTTGGAGTCACTACTTACTACTCGGCCAAAGCAATAAATAACAACGGAGAACATGCAAGAATTACTTATGAACTACAATATAAAAGAGGTGAATCAAATATATTACTCAAGATCAATCTTAACATAATCTCATAATCCATCGGATCCCAGCAAACTCAACATAGCAACAGCATAAGGATTACATAGGTGCCTCGATCATGTAGGGCAGCTCACGAGGACTAATTAGTGAAGCACAAGAACGGGAGGAGAACATCACATAGCTACTGGTCATGGACTCATGGTCCAAGGGAGACTACTCACGAGTCATCCGGGAGGCGTCCATGGTGGTGGAGAAGCTCCCGGTGGTGATCCTCCCCTCCGGCAGGGTGCCGGGAAGAGTTCTCCTGGTGGTCGATCTTGGAAGCGGCGGCGACGGCGGAACAGAGATGGGATCGCGAAAAGAAGTCCTGTTTCGAGGGTAACGGGGAACCCTTTAAATATATGCCAAAGTAGGGCACCGGGGGACTCTCGGGGGGCCGAGGC
>LR738714.1:804480913-804504706 GCA_902687465.1 Secale cereale
CCCCCCCCCCCCGGCGCGGCCCAGGGGGGGCGCCCACAGGGCGCCTAGAGCCCCTGTGGCCCCCCCCCAGGCTGCCCTTCGGACGCAGTGTTGTTTCCGATACGCTGATTTTTTATATATATTTTCTGGATTTTTCTGGGCAGTTCTCGAAACGTGAAAACCTGAAATACAAAAACAACCGAAAACAGAAACTGGCACTGGGGTGCATTGGATTAGTAAGTTAGTCCAAATATGATCAAAAGTGTATGGAAGTGTATGAATATCATAGCAATATCACCCAAAAGTGGCATGGAGCAAGCAGAAATTATAGATACGTTTTGGACGTATCACACGTCCCGTCCCCGTATTCGCCGCCGTCGATCGCCCCCGCCGATCTCGTCACCGGCACCACCGTGGTGAGCCTCTTGTTATGTCCATGCTTTTCTTACTTATATTTATGCTTGTTATTATTGCTTTAGATAGATATTTGTCTAATTTTCTTACGTTTATTACTGCTTGTTATTATATAGTGCGATGGTTTTGATATCCGCCCACGTGGGCCCTCGTCCTGTCTACGATACGGATGTGGTATATTATCTTTAATTTATAACTATTTGTTTTAGTGTTTATGATAGTTATGCCGACCAACCTGACATGCATAGATGTTTTATTATGTCTAGGAGGTAGTTGAACAGGAAATTCCAACCGACCCTCTTGTGGAGAGGTTAAATTTAGTTGAAGAGGAAAACATTTCCTTAAAGAAAAAAATGGAAAAAATGGAGGAGGAGAAGATGGAATTGGAGTTGCATGTTGCGGAAGTCATCGATGATCACAAGATCAAGATGGACCCTATTGTCGAGAGGTTAAATTTAGTTGAAGAAAAAAAACAAATTCTTGAAGGAAAAAATAAAAAAAATTATGGACGAGAAGATGATATTGGAGTTGCATGTTGCGGATGTCGTCGATGATCACAAGATCAAGATGGATGCAATGCGGTTGAAGATTAGAAAGATTAGAAAATATGCCATTCATACCGAGGCTTGGTATCATTATGCCGTTGGATCAATTGTTACCTTGGTTGCGATTATGATCGCATTTGTTTTCGCATTGAAATGTTTTACATAGTTTCGATGTGTATGGAGAGCTATATGTTGTTAGATGAGAACTATATATGTATGTACTTTGGTTTTAATGTGATGATGAACTTTTATCCATTTGGTCACTTAATTATCTATTTATGATGTTCTGTAATGGTTTTTGACACACTTAATTATATATAATGCACGCAGATGAACCGGCAATGGATGTACGGTGACAGACACACCTCTGAGTACATTAAGGGCGTGCATGAGTTTCTAAATGCGGCTGAGGCAAACAAGCAGAATGGTTTTATGTGTTGTCCATGCACTAAATGTGTGAATACGATGTCTTACTCTAACCGGAAAATCCTTCACTCCCACCTGCTTTACAAGGGTTTCATGCCACACTATAATGTTTGGACGAGGCACGGAGAAATAGGGGTTATGATGGAAGACGACGAAGAAGAAGAGTACGATGACAACTATGTGCCCCCTGAATACGGTGATGCTGCAATGGGGGGAGCTGGTGAAGATCAAGAGGAACCAGACGATGTGCCCAATGATGCTGCAACGGGTGAAGCTGCTGAAGATCAAGAGGAACCAAATGATGATCTCCGCCGGGTCATTGTCGATGCAAGGACACAATGCGAAAGTCAAAAGGAGAAGCTGAAGTTCGATCGCATGTTAGAGGATCACAAAAAAGGGTTGTACCCCAATTGCGAAGATGGCAACACAAAGCTCGGTACCGTACTGGAATTGCTGCAGTGGAAGGCAGAGAATGCTGTGGCTGACAAAGGATTTGAGAAGCTACTGAAAATATTGAAGAAGAAGCTTCCGAAGGATAACGAATTTCCCGACAGTATATACGCAGCAAAGAAGGTCGTATGCCCTCTAGGATTGGAGGTGCAGAAGATACATGCATGCCCTAATGACTGCATCCTCTACCGCGGTGCATACAAGGATCTGAACGCATGCCCGGTATACGATGCATTGTGGTATAAGATCAGACGAGATGACCCTGGTGATGTTGATGGCGAGCCCGCCAGGAAGAGGGTTCCTGCGAAGGTGATGTGGTATGCTCCTATAATACCACGGTTGAAACGTTTGTTTAGAAACAGAGAGCATGCCAAGTTGATGCGATAGCACAGTGAGGACCGTAAGAAAGACGGGAAGTTGAGAGCACCCGCTGACGGGTCGCAGTGGAGAAAAATCGAGAGAAAGTACTGGGAGGAGTTTGCAAAGGACCCAAGGAACGTATGGTTTGCTTTAAGCGCGGATGGCATTAATCCTTTCGGGGAGCAGAGCAGCAATCACAGCATCTGGCCCGTGACTCTATGTATGTATAACCTTCCTCCTTGGATGTGCATGAAGCGGAAGTTCATTATGATGCCAGTTCTCATCCAAGGCCCTAAGCAACCCGGCAACGACATTGATGTGTACCTAAGGCCATTAGTTGAAGAACTTTTACAGCTGTGGAATGGAAACGGTGTACGTGCGTGGGATGAGCACAGACAGGAGGAATTTGACCTAAAGGCGTTGCTGTTCGTGACCATCAACGATTGGCCCGCTCTAAATAACCTTTTAGGACAGACAAACAAAGGATACCACGCATGCACGCACTATTTAGATGACACTGAAAGTATATACCTGGACAAGTGCAGGAAGAATGTGTACCTAGGCCATCGTCGATTTCTTCCGACCAACCATCAATGTCGAAAGAAAGGCAAGCATTTCAAAGGCGAGGCAGATCACCGGAAGAAGCCCGCCATGCGTACCGGTGATCACGTACTTGCTATGGTCAATGATTTACACGTAATCTTTGGAAAGGGCCCCGGCGCACTATGTAATGCCCAGGATGGGACTATATCTCCTACGTGTCGAGGAACGACTTAGAGACATAACCCCATGCTGGAATGATCGCAAGTCTGGTATCTTTGCACAACTCATGTAAAAGATGGGGATGGAAAACATAAAATAGTTGGCTTACACTCGCCACGTCACACAAATACAATACATGTCTCAAACATCATTCATTAAAACATCACAACCCTCTAAGGGTAAAATCCAAATGACAAGATACCAAACATAATTTAAATCCACAGGTTGGATCGAATCCTAGTAGAAGTCTCCACTACTGATCATCAGGATAACGAACATAGTAACGACTACGCTCCTCGTCATACTCCCAGTCTAGCTCGGTGCCATCACCTGGATAGCTCACCATCGGACCTGCATCTGGTGTGGTGAAGTAACTGTGAGCCACAGAGGACTCAGCAATCCCGTTCCCGGGTAACAAGACTATTTAAGCCTTGGGTGAGGATAAGGCTGAAGAAAAGAATAAGTGTCTGCAGCAGCAACTAGCACTAGCTTACGAGAAAGAGTGCGAGAAGAGAAGTGCCTCGGTCGAGAGGTGATCACGAAGTGATCCTAGCTAAAACACAACAATCATAACCCCACCGTGTTCAACTCCCGAATCCCTATTCGGAAATTGACAGTCACGGTACACACGCTGGTAGTGTATTGGAACAATGTGTCAAGTTATCTACAACCGGATATTAACAAGCTCCCATCTGCCACATAACCGCGGGCACGGCTTTCGAAAGTTCATAACCCTGCAGGGGTGTTCCAACTTGGCCCATTACAAACCCACGATCCGCGGAGTCGCAACTCCAAAGTGGGAAGACCCGAGTATTCTCGGAATCCCGTGCTCAAGATACTCCGAACTAAGGTAAGGCTAATCCAGCAAATCCTCCCGGCGTGTCGACACCCTGATAGTAGCCGTGCGTATCTAAGTCTCAGGACACGACCGGATGGGTGATGCTACGTGTTTATACCAGACCTCGAGTTTCCTAGAGGTGGCCCCGCAGGACCCCCAGTTCGGACCAACACTCATGTGGAGCACTGGCCCGGGGTTGTAGATTAAGGAAAAAGGGTTTATAACTCCCTATGCAAGTTATTTAGTTATTAGGAAAATAGTACCAATGTTGGGATTTGCTGGAAAAGACTTAGCACTTAGCGGTTTATCGAGGGGGTCCCATATACCCCAACCGTGTAAGGAACGCATAATCAAGGAACATAACACCGGTTTAAACGGTTCCTAACGGCATGAGTGGAACAAAACACCAAGCAAAAGGCTTAGCCTTCCACCCTTGCCAATATATAGATGATTTCATTTTAAGCATTATATATAGTGTGATATAACCCAACAAACTTCAACATGAAGCAAGCATCTTAAATCTTCACCTGCAACTAGCAATGCTATAAGAGGGGCTGAGCGAAGTGTACTTAGCCAAGCAACGGTTTGCATAGGTAGGGTGGTTAAGCATGGTCATGGTTACAAGTAGGAGGCTGACAGGAAAGACATGGGCATCGAGGCAAAACTATAGAGCGGAACTACTAGCAATAGGCAAAGATAGTAATGTTATCGAGGTTCGGTCATCTTGCCTGAAGAGTAGACGTTCGGATCGTAAGAAGGGTCCTCGTGCTCAACCTCGTTGGTAACCTCGTGCTCGTACTCGTACTCGGTCTCAGCTCCCGGCTCTAAACAATACAATCACACAAGGCACGAATCAACAAGATGCAATGCGCACACCAAAATGATGGATGCATGATGGATGCACTAAGAAAGCACACGGAGCACGGAAAAATAGCACTCAAGCAAAACACTTCAAAACATGATAACAATAGGAGATTATGAATCTACACAGAAAATCAATCAAGTTTCATATAAGACTCGCTGAAAACGGAGCTACGGGCTAAGAGTTATGCCCGAAACAAGAAACAAGCACAAGCTGTAAATTACAGCAACATAGCAACTTTGGAGCACTAGAAAAATAAGCTACAGCACCCAAACAACATGGCAAAGAGCATGAACATAAACTAGACATATCCTACAGCAAATAATTCCAAAGGTGCACCCCCAAAGGAGCCACGGATCAATAGCAACAAGCTTGGACATATTGAACTTGACAATAAAATTCTGACAGCAGAATTTTATTGAAACTTTGGAGCAAAAGTTAAACATGCTACGGCCACTTAAATAAGCATGTGAGAACATGAATGGAAAGCCAACAATATCTACTACAAGGAACCATCAAGATCCACCCCAAAGCTATCATGGTTTGTCCTAGAGCAGCAAGCAAACATGGCATCGGAACATTACAGATTCCAGACTTAGTGAAAATCCACTAAGTGTTAAAACAGCAGTTTCATCATGGCATCTAAAAGAGCAAGTTTAAGTCACCTCGAAACTAAACATGGCAAGTGGTAAGCACCACATCAAAGTACACATGATGGTGATTCCGAAACATACAAGCATGCATCATGGAGATAAACACAACGATAGCAATGAGCTCAACAAGATGGCATTTCATAACAAGTTAAACAACTAAACAGCCACATAGCACTTTGCAACGAGGATAAACATGGCAAGATTAAATCTATCATGCAACCTAACACAAACAACATGTAGAGCATGGCAAGACGAACACGTGGACATGTCATTTGCATCATACGGATAAACGAGCTAAAAGATATCACTATGCAAAGATGGCATAAAAAGAACACATAACAGCAGTTTATATCGGGATGCACTCTTGCAACAGAAAAATAAGCACCTAGATGATCTCTAACCTGCATGGCACAATGGAATGAATCGTAGTGCTAGTCACCACGAACGTCTGGACACCTCATTTGCGCAAAACGGAGCACCACACCAAAAGTTATCGCAGATCTAATATTGCATCAGAGAACAAAAACAACACAGGGACTTAGTGGGAAAAAGGGGGCAACCTCAGATCTGGGAGATAAATGGGCTCGGGCCCGCGGTGGATCTGAAGCGGCCCGCGGTGGATCTGGTTGGCTGCGGGCCTCCGGCGGCGCAGGAGGTGGAGCGGCCCGCGCGGGAGCCTCGGGGCGGAGGAGGTCGGCCCGGCTGGGAGGAAGGCCCAGCGGCGGCTCGGGCCCAGCGAACGGACAGAGAGGCTGGCGGCCGAGAGGAGTGGGCCTCGGCTCGGGCAGATCGGGGCCCGATGGAGGGGAGACAGCCTGGCGATGGAGATCGGGCCCCAGCCCACTTGGCGCCCGGTGGCCTGACGAAGGAGGAGACGGCGGATCGCGCGGATCTGGCGCTGCGGGGCTTCGAAGGCCTCGGGCCGGCGGCTTGGCGCCCTGGCTGTAGCGGCCCGGAGTGGATCCAGCGGAGGAGACCGGCCTGTGGAGAGGAGCGGCCCACCTGGCTGCTGGCTCGGCGAAGCGGCCTGGACGCGGGGCTGGCATGCGCGGCCTGCGGGCTGACGAGCGGAGGGAGGCCCAGGGAGGGGCGCGGCCTCGGCTGGCGATCGGGATCGATCGGATCTGGTCGTCCTTCGACCGATACTGGCGGCGCTAACTTCGAAGGAAAAACGGCGGGACGACCTTCCCAGGCCGGCGGGAGGTCGGGGCCGGCTGGATCCGGCGGCCCCTCGCCGGATCTGGCCGGAGGACGACGGAGCCGGCGGAGAAGGCCCCGCGGTGAAGAGGTGGCGGTGAGGAGAGGCCCGGTGGTGAGGAGAAGGTGGCGGTGATGAACTCCGGCGAAGGTCCGGCGAGATTCCGGCGAACTTCCGGCGGAACTCCGGCGAGGTGGCTGGAGGTGGAAGAGAAGTGGCTAGGGGAGCTAGGGTTTCCTTAATTTGGGGCAAAATTTGGGGGAGTGGACAAATATATAGGCACAAGTAGCTAGGGTTGTCCAAATGGAGTGCGGTTTTCGGCCACCGGATCAGATTTGGATGGCCTAGATGATAGAAGTGGTTAGGAGTGGTTGGTGGGCTGTTGGAGGGGGTGTCTTGGGCCTCAAAGTGGAGGCACTTTGAGCCCACACGAATAACTGTTGGGGTAGTAAACGGACTCGAAACGCGACGAGATTTGACAGGCAGGTTACACACACCAAAACAACAACACACGACAAGTCTCGCGCCAAACCGGTAACGTTACACGGCCAAACAACAAAGTAGGCCTACGGGACGTCACGGACACGTGAGGGAGCTCCGGAACGCGAAACGGACAACGGGAAGGAACGCGTGGAACCGGATGCAACCGACAACACAAATGCAATGCGATGCACATGACTACATGACATGAATGAATGCCACACACGCACACAACAAAACAACGAAAACCCAAAAGACAAAGAACCCGGAATGGAAATAGATGAAGCCGGAGATATATTATATGCCCAAAAGGGAAAGTATTACATCCGGGGCATTACACACTAGCTGTTCCGATTGACGCTGAGGGACACGCACCCATGTGGAAGAAGAAATCCATATTTTGGGACCTACCCTACTGGAAAGACCTAGAGGTCCGCTCTTCAATCGACGTGATGCACGTGACGAAGAACCTTTGCGTGAACCTGCTAGGCTTCTTGGGCGTGTATGGAAAGACAAAAGATACAGCTGAGGCACGGGAGGACCTGCAATGTTTGCACGAAAAAGACGGCATCCCTCCGAAGCAGTATGAAGGTCCTGCCAGCTATGCTCTTACGAAAGAAGAGAAAGAAATCTTCTTTGAATGCCTGCTCAGTATGAAGTTCCAGAACCTAAACTCTCATGACTGCCATGTGATTATGACGCAACTGCTTCCGGTTGCGTTGAGGGGGCTTCTACCGGAAAACGTCCGATTAGCCATTGGGAAGCTATGTGCATTCCTCAATGCAATCTCTCAGAAGGTGATCGATCCAGAAATCGTACCAACACTACTAGGAAAAGGCCTATTAATGGCGCACCTAATTTGGCCATTAATGGCGCATTAGTGGTGCGCCATTACTAGCACGCCATTAGTATCTGGTATACTAATTGCGCACCACAGATGCGCCATTAGTGTGCACCGTAGTGCGCCATTAGTATGCCTCCCAGGGGCCATGTGTACCCAGGTGCTTTGGCATACTAATGGCGCACTAAGTATGATGCGCCATTAGTAGTGTCCGCATAGTAATGGCGCACTGGCTGGTAATGCGCCATTAGTATGCTTTGGCATACTAATGGCGCACTTTTCTCTGATGCACCATTAGTATGAATATTAGGTTTTTTTTAATATTATTTTTCTGTTTTGTTGCACAGATTACAAAATGTATAATTGCACAGAATATAGACAGCACACATCAACAACACATTCATCGAATCCAATAGAAGATTAATCTCTGAATACAATTCATCATATTAGTCTCCGAATACAATTCATCATATTAGTCTCCGAATTGAAAAGACCGAACAAAGATAGAACAATATATTACAAGTCTCGAGACCGCGAGTAGCGAGTTTGTCTTCACATTACAAGTCGATATCGATCATCTAAACTACCATCACATAGAAGAGAGCTGTGGTCGTCACGATGAGCATCATCACGATGAAACTCGTTTTCATCCGGTTCCTCCAACGCTCCCTCCCCTCTCCCGCAAGATAGCGGGCGTATCTAGATTCGGCCTCGGCCCTAGTGGTGTACCCTTTGTAACTGTTACCGCTGAATCGGTGAACCTGTCTCCGACACTCCTCCCAGTCGTCGTAGACTCCGGGAACCTTACCCTTGTACACGACATACGACGGCATCGCTATATATATGCACTAGCCAAACGAAACGTTAGTATCAATTCACAGACAATTCATAAGCAATATATAAGTATGCAACAGAACGATCGAAAGAGAAAAGCAAGACATTAATAGCATCGATTACATCTAAGTTGAACGACTCTCGAAACCAAAGAGACATACTACAAGTACATTAAAGTTTAATTACAACAAGAGCCAATCGATGTTTCAGAACTAGACACAGCATCACTGCTTTCGACTCGACTCAATGCACCGGAGCGTGGATGAAGCCGCCGTCTATCGTGGGAGTCATGAAATCACGGGCGTTGTCAGCCTGCATTTGTAGCATTGTGTAGATGTCACTGTTCGACGGTTGATTTCTGAGGTAGAACTGCCCCGAGGTACGAAGGACATCTTGATGGATGATTTCCGCAAACTCCGACTGGATGCGAAAGAAATCTTGTCTGATGTCCGCGTCCTGGATTGCCGACACGCGCGCGGCCCAATCTTTGAGCTTACTCGGTAGCAGAAGTTGATGATGGTCCCGTACGATCGCCCGCATGTGATGGATGGCGTAGTAGGCACCCTTCTGACCGCCAGGCGGCTGCTCGACGCAGAAGAACGTCGTGTTGTGGGAGAACACGTGCTTGCCGTACTTACGAGTTGTCCTGGTGAAGGTGCCTCCAGATTTGGCGTAGCCGGCGAGAACATCATCAAGAACCTTCTTGACATTTGTGTAGTCTACAGCCGACTGATGGTCCGGGTCGAAATACGTGGCCATGGAATATTTGGGGCTTAGTAGGATGAACGTGCACTGTGTGTCACTGCAGAAAACACGGAATGTTAAAAGAAGAACGATCGAAATCTAAGAATTCATATGTTACGGGGCGGTTGAGGCGGAGGACTTACTCGGGAAAGTAAGGCACGAGCAAGTTATCCTTATCTCGGTTTGCCAGAATGACGCCTTGGAGGTAAGAACTCGCGACTTGCCGGTCCCCAGCGCTGCCCAAGATCTTGGCACGCATGTAGAAGGGGTGGACTATCACGATGTCCGGGGTCTTGTCGCGAATGATCCGCATCTCCATACTCAGCGAAAATAGCCGAACGAAGGTGTAGTGCAGCGGATGAAGGTTCAACATAGCATGGATGTCATCAAACCGCAGCACGATCGTACCCCCGATGGAGTTATCCACAAAACCCTTGCCCTCCGGCACCTTGGCCGCGAAAACCGGGTACGCCACATCCTTCTCTATGAGACGCCGCTTCTCCAAAGAAAGAACACTGTCATGCAGACTCCGCATGGCACCGGTTGCAGCATCAAGCATATTTGTCGGTAGCATCGGCCAACCCGCCACATGCACCCTCCTCATTACATCCTCAGGTGAAGGTGGCCCGTCCTGAGCACGGATCGTACTCGGTGCCGGCTGGCTCGCACCCTTGTTAGTTTTTCTTTTGCGTGCCTTCTTCTTGATCTCCTGAATTGGGACCGAGTTCTGCTCAGAGACCGCCTTCTTTAGTGTGTTGGGGCTGATCATATTTCGCACCTCGCCTATCTGAGGCTCGGTGAAGTCGGCAGCTGGAGGCGTCTCCTGAGAGCTGAACGGCAGACGATGCCTGTTGCAACTTGGCTTCTCTGCGGTACCGGCTTGATCGCGCACGTCTTTTGTTGGGTTGGGTTCTTGAGAAGGAGCCCCCATGAAGTCGTCACCGTACCCATGATCGGCAAAGTACTGATCGACGTTGGCAAATGTATCGTCGTCGTCGTTCTGATCCTGTGCCATATGCATGTTTGGATCCAGTGGCATAGGGATGTCCGGCACCGTTGCGGCGGACTTGCCATGGGGACGACTTGGCGCCGGCACGACTGGCGGTGTTGTCTTTGGTGTGGTTTCCCCCGCCCCCAAACGAATCTGGCTCTTCGGCCAAAGCAGGGGCCAGCTCAGGCAGGCGCTGAGGGTCATGACGTCATCATCGTCGGCCCCGACGGGTCGAATCGGAGGTAACACCTCGTCGCAGCCTGGCAGCACCCGAACCAGTTGAACCCTAAACAAGTTGGGTGGCATCTGGGTACCGTGGAACAAGGGCTGGCCCGGTTGAACGATTTTGCCCTTGGCGACATCGACCAACTCGTTGTTCACGAAGTGCAGGAGAGTGCACGGAACGTCGGCGGCGCCCTGCGAAAACATGTAGGGCGTCAGGGATGCCCAGTCAAAGGCAAGGAGATGAAGTCCTCGGCCGAGAGAGGCTTAATTAGTTACCGTGATGATGGCGTCGAGCTCGGCTAATGTCGAGGCACCGCCAACGGCGGACGTGCAGTTGACGGAGGGGCCGCTTGCTGCAGAGGTGCCGGCCGGCGTACACACGGGTGCATTAAGCTCCCGTGCCGGCGTCGGAGACACCAATTCCACCTCCGCCGGAGACACCAATGGCCCCGCCATCGCATTCTGCGAGTTGCTGGCCGTGAAGCTGGGAATCGGGGGCGGCCCCTGTTGGCCGCCAGCAATCCACGCCTGCAACCCCTCGATCAAGCTAGGCACAATGGCGGTGATCGTCGCTCCGATCTGTTGTTGCACTTGCTCTTGGACAATCTCCGGAATCCGCGCCACCTGTGCCTTGAGTTCTTGAACCTCGCGCGCCTGGCTTTCCGAGCTATTCTTTTTCTCCTTTCGCCCACCAGCGTTATAGTATGACGACCATTTGGTCGACAAGCCTTTGCCGGCCACACGACCAGCTGACGTCGGCTTCTCGAGCTTATCCTTGTTCTTCATTACATTCAACGCCCTATTTAGAGTCGTGTCCCAAGGGCCGCTCTTAGTCGACCCCGCGCTACTGCTTTCAGTCGCCTGCGGAAGGAATGTGAATCATTTAGAAATTTGGCTTCATTAATTATAATGCAACCATATGGAGCTAATTACGCGGGGGTGTATTCCTTACCAGAACAAGCTCAAGCGCCCTGGTCTTCGAATCCGTGGTCAGCTCCTTTGTTTTCGGGTCCTTCTTGTACCGGGCCCTGATAAAGTTCCTGGTCTGCTTGTCACCGTATTTATCGAAGAGGGGCGGTAGGCCTTGCTCGGCACGGTCCGCCTCCTCCTTGTCCCATTTAGGCTCCGCCACTCTGTAACCGCCAGGACCGAGTGTGTGTTCCCCTAAGTTGAGCTCCCGCATTTCTTTCCCCCACTGACTTGATTCGGAGTGTGCGGCGCTCGAGCAAGTGATCTTGAATTCGTGGTAGTCATCTTCGGTGATCGAAGGATGTTTCTCCTTGATCGTCTCATAACTCTCACCTTTCTTGATCATTATCTTCACATTGGTTTTCCAAGTAGACAGGGCCTTGATCATCTTCGTGAGGGCAGCATTGTTCACTTTATTCCCTTTGAGGCTTGTGTTATCAAATTGAGCGGGGAACTTGTATCATTCGTGCATCTTCGTGAAGAGGAGGTTGCGGTAATTCCCGTTGTCAGGATGCCTCAGGTTCTCGCTGTTGATCGAGACGGTGCTCCGGAGAATGCACCCGAGCTGAAGCGAGTACCCCTTGACTACTCGTTCGGGCGCCGTTGGATTCCCGTCGTCGTCCACTTCAGTAACTTCCTCCTTGAGGGTGCAGAGCACGGTCGGGCGCCGGTCCTTCCGTTGCCTCTTCGGTTGGCTGCCATCTGTGCGTGCGCCGCCATCATCAGTGGTGGCATTCTCGGCGGCACCATTAGTGGTGGCATCAGTGGGGTCATCCTCCGCGGTACCATCAGTGGTCTCAGGATCGGTGTGGAAGGCGGCGTCCTCATACAAGTGAGGTTGTTCCTCCATCTCCTGGGACAGCTCCCAGAATGCCTTCCCGCCCGAACCGCCGGCCTCATCGTTGTTGGCCATGTTTCTCTCTAAATAGGAACAAAGTTTGGTCAAAAAGTTGGTTATTGTCAGGGAACAAGATCATGGTCTCATCATTTAGGGTTTGTCGACACCGAGGCATCCTAAAAGCTAAGCTTTTATAATTGAGGCTTTTTCGACGCCCAGGCACCCTAAAAGCCTAAGCTTTCATCATTTCGGTTTTTATCGACACCGAGGCACCCTAAAAGCCAAGGTTTCATAATTTATGGTTTGTCGACACCGAGGCATCCTAAAAGCTAAGCTAGGAAGGAGAATTGTAAGTTGGGCCTAATCACTTGGCTCTATTGCCGCCTATGGTTTAATGCAGCTAGAATAAAGGGGCACTTGATCCTACCTAATTAACCACTAAGATACCCCGGCCCATGCATTAGTCACAAGTACCCTATATGTCCTATTTTTAGCAAAGTCATGCTAAAATTCACGGAAAATTTCAGCATGACCTTTGCTGAAAATATGACATATGGAGTACCCGAATTTGCCGGAACGGAAGTTAATCAACATTCCAGCAAACTCAAGGGCCTCTCGGGGTACCTGCAAAATCATCACAATGTGATCACAAGTCTTTCTCAATGTGATCATCATCTTTACAAGTCTTTCTCAATGTGATCACAAGCATCACAAGGCATTAGTAGTTCAGTACATGAACATGTTTTACAACAAAAGCTGTAAGCCAGAGTTGGCAAACTTAAAACACATGCTGTAGAAAAACTTAAAACACAAAAGCTGTATACAACTAGGAGGATGTATACATTGCTCCAGCCTTGCCATCGATCTTAGCAAGTACTGTATATGGTTGTGCTTTCACCTCCTCCAGTGCAAAAAAACATTTCTCAGTTATACATTTATGATAGAGAACAACACAGATTGTCCCTGAGAATGAGTAGCCAGGAAAGCTGAACTACAATTAACTCTAAAGAACAACACAGAAGGACAAGTACAGAAATGAATTCTCAGAAGGCTCCGATTCAAGTAAACTCAGCCTCCTAGGTAAACTATAGGTAAATACTGTTGAGATATGACAAAAATTTCAAGTTCTTAATGTGTCTTGTCACACACAAAAATTTCAAGTTCTTAATGTGAAACCCAAAAGAAAAGAAATTGTGTTCTTAATGAGATAACTATATTTACTGTATTTTTGGAAATTGTTATCAATTTTGTAATATGGATAGTAGAGGCTGTTCTAGAAAGCAATAAGCTTTATAATATGCTTGTTTTATTGGCTAGATCATATTTTCAACGTGCATGGCATATGTCAGCTACTTGCCTTATAAGCTATATGTACTTATCTAGTTATTTTTATCTTTCTTGCCATTGGTGGCTTCATTGTTTTTTCTTGCAGTTAACTATCTAAGTCATGTACTTGGATTGGGTAGGTGTTGCCGCATAAAACTTACTTTCTTTTAGCAATCATGTGTTACAAATTTATGCAATGATGCGACAATGGTTATCTATTGTGTACTAGGGTTTAGGCCAGGCTTATGCCCCTAGAGGCAAGATAGTAGACCTATTCTTTTAATTCCTGCTTGATATTCCTCACTGGGGGTGCTCTTTCTATAGAGACCTAACAATCTGATCTAAGTAACAAATTGGGGATCTGGTTGGTCCTCTATTTATGCAAACTGTGACTAATTATAGGACAGAACACTTCCTTTTCTCCAATCATGCAGCACTTTTAGATGAATAAAAATATGATGATTGAATATGTTGGGACTAGATAGTCAATGGACCGGTAGCACGGCGACTGATTTGGCTTCTACTTCTTCTTGACTCTTATAATCGTCGGTACTTTCTATAGTGCTGGACTGCTACACAGAGTAGTATTTGTTGGGGAACGTTGCATGGGAAACAAAAATTTTCCTACGCTCACCAAGATCAATCTAGGAGATGCATCTACGAGGGGAGAGTCGGATCCACATACCCTTGTAGATCGCTAAGCGGAAGCGTTCAAGAACGCGGTTGATGGAGTCGTACTCGCCGCGATTCAGATCGCCGAAGATCCCAGCACCGAACGGACGGTGCCTCCGCGTTCTTCACACGTACAGCTCGGGGACGTCTCCTCCTTCTTGATCCAGCAAGGGGGAAGGAGAATTTGACGGAGAAACCCAGCAGCACGACGGCGTGGTGGTGATGGTGGTGGAGGAGTTCCAGCAGGGCTTCGCCAAGCACTGCGGACTGGATGAAGATATTCGTGGGAGAGGGAGGGCAGCGCCGAGGCACGAACGTGTGTGGCTGCCCTCCCTCTGCCTCTCTTTATATAGGGGGAAGAGAGGGGAGGGGGCGCCCTAGGGTTACCCCCTAGGGGCGGCGGCCAAGGGGAGATGGGGGGGGGCGGCGGCCAGGGCTGCGGCCAGGGCTAGGGTTCCCCCCCAGGCGCCTTGCCCCCCAAGACTAGGGGGTGCGGCAGCCCTTAGGGGGGCCCAGCCCCCTTGGCGCAGGTGGAGAGGGCCCAAGGGGGGCGCACAGCCCCATGAGGGCTGTTGCGTCTCCCACTTGTGGCCCATAGGGCCCATAACAATTACCGGGACCCCCGAAACCCCTTTCGGTCATCCGACGACTCCCCGATGCTCCCCGGAACACTTCCGGACTCCGATCACTCTCATCCTATATATCAATCTTCGTCCCCGGACCATTCCGGAGACCCTCGTCACGTCCGGGATCTCATCCGGGACTCCGAACAACCTTCGGTAACCATGCACTGTTCTCACTAACAACCCTAGCGTCACCGAACCTTAAGTGTGTAGACCCTGCGGGTTCGGAAACTATGCAGACATGACCGAGACACTCCCAGGTCAATAACCAATAGCGGGATCTGGATACCCATATTGGTTCCCACACGTTCCTCGATGATCTCATCGGATGAACCACGATGTCAAGGATTCAGGCAATCCCGTATACAGTTCCCTTTGTCTCGTCGGTATGTTACTTGCCCGAGATTCGATCGTCGGTATCTCCATACCTAGTTCAATCTCGTTACCGGCAAGTCTCTTTACTCGTTCCGTAATACATAATCCCGTGACTAACTACTTAGTCACTTTGAGCTCATTGAGATGACGTATTACCGAGTGGGCCCGGAGATACCTCTCCGTCACACGGAGTGACAAATCCCAGTCTCGATCCATGTCAACTCAACAGACACCTTCGGAGATACCTGTAGAGTACCTTTATAGTCACCCAGTTACGTTGCGATGTTTGGTACACACAAAGCACTTCCTACGGTGTCAGTGAGTTACATGATCTCATGGTCATAGGAACTTCTACTTGACATGCAGAAAACTATAGCGATAACTGATACGATCAAAAGCTATGTTTAACGTTTGGGTCTCGTCCATCACATCATTCTACTAATGATGTGATCCCGTTTATCAAATGACAACACATGTCTATGACCCGGAAACCGCGGTCATCTTTGATCAACGAGCCAGTCCTGAAGAGGCTTACTAGGGACACAAAGTTTGTCTATTCATCCACACATGTATTTGAGTTTCCAATCAATACAATTATAGCATGGATAATAAACGATTATCATGAACAAGGAAATATAATAATAACTCTTTTATTATTGCCTCTAGGGCATATTTCCAACAGTCTCCCACTTGCACTAGAGTCAATAATCTAGCATTACAAGGTAATGAATCTAACACCCATAGAGTCTTGGTGTTGATCATGCTTAGCTCGTGGAAGAGGCTTAGTCAACGGATCTGCAACATTCAAATCCGTGTGTACTTTGCAAATGCTTATGTCCTCCTCCTTGACTGAATCGCGGATGGAATTGAAGCGTCGCTTTATGTGTCTGGTCCTCTTGTGAAACCTTGGTTCCTTGGCTAGAGCAATGGCACCAGTGTTGTCACAAAACAGAGTCATTGGGTTCAATGCACTAGGCACAACTCCAAGATCTGTCATGAACTCCTTCATCCAGACACCTTCCTTTGCCGCCTCCGAGGCAGCAATGTACTCCGCTTCGCATGTAGAATCGGCTACCACGCTTTGCTTGGAACTGCACCAGCTTACCGCTCCCCCGTTGAGAATATATACGTATCCGGTTTGAGACTTAGAGTCATCCGGATCAGTGTCAAAGCTTGCATCGACGTAACCCTTTACGACGAGCTCTTGATCACCTCCATAAACGAGAAACATCTCCTTAGTCCTTTTCAGGTACTTTAGGATATTCTTGACCGCTGTCCAGTGATCCATACCAGGATTACTTTGAAACCTTCCGGCCATACTTATGGCAAGGCTGACATCTGGTCTTGTGCACAGCATTGCATACATGATAGAGCCTATGGCTGAAGCATAGGGGACGGCACTCATCTTTTCTCTATCTTCCGCAGTCACTGGGCATTGAGTCTTACTCAACTTTGTACCTTGCAATACCGGCAAGAACCCCTTCTTGGATTGATCCATTTTGAACTTCTTCAAAACTTTATCAAGGTATGTACTTTGTGAAAGTCCTATCAAGCGTCTCGATCTATCTCTATAGATCTTGATGCCCAATATGAAAGCAGCTTCACCGAGGTCCTTCATCGAAAAACTCTTGTTCAAATACCCCTTCACGCTATCCAAAAATTCTATATTGTTTCCAATCAGCAATATGTCATCCACATATAATATTAGAAACGCTATAGAGCTCCCACTCACTTTCTTGTAAATACAAGCTTCTCCGTAAACTTGTACAAACCCAAACGCTTTGATCACCTCATCAAAGCGAAGATTCCAACTCCGAGATGCTTGCACCAGCCCATAGATGGAACGCTGGAGTTTGCAAACTTTGTCAGCATTCTCTGGATCGACAAAACCTTCCGGTTGTATCATATACAATTCTTCCTTAAGAAAACCGTTAAGGAACGCCGTTTTGACATCCATCTGCCAAATTTCATAATCGAAATACGCAGCTATTGCTAACATGATTCGGACGGATTTAAGCATCGCTACGGGTGAGAAAGTCTCATCGTAGTCAACTCCTTGAACTTGCGAAAAACCCTTTGCCACAAGTCGAGCTTTATACACGGTGACATTTCCGTCAGCGTCCGTCTTCCTCTTAAAAATCCATTTATTCTGAATGGCCTTCCGCCCTTCAGGTAATACTTCCAAAGTCCATACTTTGTTTTCATACATGGATCCCATCTCGGATTTCATGGCCTCTAACCATTTGTCGGAATCCGGGCCCACCATCGCTTCTTCATAGCTCGTAGGTTCACTGTTGTCCAACAACATGACCTCCAAGACAGGGTTACCATACCACTCAGGTGCAGTGCGTACCCTTGTCGACCTACGAGGTTCGGTAGTAACTTGATCAGAAGCTTCTTGATCATCATCATTCGCTTCCTCGTCAACCGCTGCAGGCTCCACAAAAACATCTTTCTGTGTTGCGCTATTTTCTGGTAGAAGCAGAGGTTCAATAACCTCATCAAGTTCTACCTTCCTCCCACTCAATTCTTTCGAGAGAAACTCTTTCTCGAGAAAGGACCCATTCTTAGCGACAAACACTTTGCCCTCGGATCTGAGATAGAAGGTGTACCCAACAGTTTCTTTTGGGTATCCTATGAAGACACATTTGTCCGCTTTGGGTTCGAGCTTTTCTGGCTGAAGCCTTTTGACATAAGCATCGCAACCCCAAACTTTGAGAAAAGACAACTTAGGTTTCTTACCAAACCATAGTTCATACGGTCTTGTCTCAACGGACTTAGATGGAGCCCTATTTAAAGTGAATGCAGCTGTCTCTAACGCATATCCCCAAAACGATAGTGGCAAATCGGAAAGAGACATCATAGAACGCACCATATCTAATAGGGTTCGATTACGACGTTCGGACACACCATTACGCTGTGGTGTTCCAGGTGGCGTCAACTGTGAAACAATTCCACATTTTCTTAAGTGATTGCCAAACTCATAACTCAGATACTCTCCCCCTCGATCAGATCGTAGGAACTTGATCTTCTTGTTACGATGATTCTCAACTTCACTCTGAAATTACTTGAACTTTTCAAACGTTTCAGACTTATGCTTCATCAAGTAACTATACCCATATCTACTTAAGTCGTCAGTGAAGGTGAGAAAATAACGATATCCACCGCGCGCCGTGACACTCATCGGGCCACACACATCAGTATGTATGATTTCCAATAAGTCACTTGCCCGTTCCATTGTTCCTGAAAACGGGGTCTTAGTCATCTTGCCCATGAGGCACGGCTCGCATGTGTCAAGTGATTCAAAATCAAGAGACTCCAAAAGTCCATCAGCATGGAGCTTCCTCATGCGTTTCACGCCGATATGACCCAGACGGCAGTGCCACAAGAAAGTGGTACTATTGTTATCAACTCTACATCTTTTGGCATCAATGTTATGAACATGTGTATCATCACTATCGAGATTCAATAAGAATAAACCCCCTACTTCGGGTGCATGACCATAAAAGATATTACCCATATAAATAGAACAACCTTTATTCTCTGATTTAAATGAGTAACCGTCTCGCATTAAACAAGATCCAGATATAATGTTCATGCTTAACGCAGGCACTAAATAACAATTATTCAGGTTCATAACTAATCCCGATGGTAATCGAAGAGCGAGCGTGCCGACGGCGATCACATCAACCTTGGAACCATTCCCCACGCGCATCGTCACTTCGTCCTTCGCCAGCCTCCGTTTATTCCGTAGTTCCTGTTTAGAGTTGCAAATGTGAGCAACCGAACCGGTATCAAATACCCAGGCACTACAACGAGAGTTGGTAAGGTACACATCAATAACATGTATATCACATATACCTTGCTTGTTGTTGTTGTTGGCCCCCTTCTTGTCTGCCAGATACTTGGGGCAGTTCCGCTTCCAGTGGCCGTTCCCCTTGCAATAGAAACACTCAGTCTCTGGCTTGGGCCCAGCCTTGGGTTTCTTCACTGGATGAGCAACTGCCTTGCCACCCTTCTTAGAGTTACCCTTCTTGCCCTTGCCATTTTTCTTGAAACTGGTAGTTTTATTGACCATCAACACTTGATACTCCTTCTGGATGTCTGCCTCAGCGAGTTTCAGCATTGAAAACAGCTCGGCGATGGATTTGTTCATCCCTTGCATGTTATACTGCTGCACGAAGCTCTTGTAGCTAGGTGGGAGTGACTGGAGAATTCTGTCAATGATAGCCTCCTCCGGGAACACAAGTCCCAGATCAGCTATGCGGGTATAGTACCCAGACATCTTCAGTAAGTGCTCACTGACAGACGAATTCTCCTCCATCTTGCAAGCAAAGAATTTATCGGTGGTCTCATACCTCTCGATCTTGGCATTCTTTTCAAAGATGAACTTCAACTCCTGGAACATCTCATATGCTCCATGACGTTCAAAACGCCTTTGAAGTCCTCCTTCCAAGCTATACAACATGGCACACTGCACTACTGAGTAGTCATCCGAACGCGTCTGCCAGGCGTTCATAACGTCCACAGAGGCCGGAGCGGGGGGTTCACCTAGCGGTGCACTTAGGACATAAACCTTTTGGGCAGCTATGAGGATGATCCTTAGATTGCGGAGCCAGTCCACAACGTTGCTCCCATCATCTTTCAGCTTAGTTTTCTCTAGGAACGCATTAAAATTCAGGGGAGCTACTGCGCGAGCCATCTACAACAAAAGATTTGCAAAGACATCTTAGACTATTGATCATGATAAGTGAGTTTTTAACTAATCAAATTACTTATAACTCCCACTCAAATTGACATCCCTCTGGTCATCCGAGCGTGACATGATCCAAATCCACCAACCCAAGTCCGATCATCACGTGAGATGAGGTGGTGTCAATGGTGAACATCTTCATGTTGATCATATCTACTATATGACTCATGCTCGACCTTTCGGTCTTCCGTGTTCCGAGGCCATGTCTGTACATGCTAGGCTCGTCAAGTCTAACCCGAGTGTTCTGCATGTGCAAAACTGGCTTGCACCCATTGTATGCGAACGTAGAGTCTATCACACCCGATCATCACGTGGTGCTTCGAAACGATGAACCTTCGCAACGGCGCACACTCGGGGAGAACACAATTTTATCTTGAAATTTTAGTGAGGGATCATCTTATAATGCTACCGTCGTCCTAAGCAAAATAAGATGCATAAAAGGATTAACATCACATGCAAATCATAAGTGACATGATATGGCCATCAACTCGTGCTTTTGATCTCCATCTCCAAAGCACCGGTATGATCTCCATCGTCACCGACGCAACACCATGATCCCCATCATCATGATCTCCATCATCGTGTCGCCATCGGGTTTGTCGCGCGCCCACCATGCTCTTACTACTATAGCTACCGTTTAGCGATAAAGTAAAGCATTACATAGCGCTTAATGACTGACACGCAGGTCATACAAAAATTAAAGACAACCCTATGGCTCATGCCGGTTGCCGTATACATCGACATGCAAGTCGATATTAACTATTACAACATGATCATCTCATACATCAAATATATCTCATCATGTCATTGGCCATATCATATCACATACATACCCTGCAAAAACAAGTTAGACGTCCTCTAATTTGTTGTTGCATGTTTTACGTGGCTGCTATGGGTATCTAGCAAGAACGCTTCTTACCTACGCAAAGCCACAACGGTGATATTTAAGTTGCTATTTAACCTTCTACAAGGACCGCCTTTGTCTATTCCGATTCAACTAAGATAGGAGAGACAGACACCCGCCAGCCATCTTATGCAACAAAAGTCGCATGTCTGTCGATGGAACCGGTCTCATGTACGTGGACATGTAAAGTTGGTCCGGGCCACTTCATCCCATAATACCGCTGAATCAAGAAAGACCAAGGAGGGAAGCAATCTAAACATCAACGCCCACAAAAACCCTTTGTGTTCTACTCGTGAAAGCATCTACGCAAGAACCTAGCTCATGATGCCACTGTTGGGGAACGTTGCATGGGAAACAAAAATTTTCCTACGCTCACCAAGATCAATCTAGGAGATGCATCTACGAGGGGAGAGTCGGATTCACATACCCTTGTAGATCGCTAAGCGGAAGCGTTCAAGAACGCGGTTGATGGAGTCGTACTCGCCGCGATTCAGATCGCCGAAGATCCCAGCACCGAACGGACGGTGCCTCCGCGTTCTTCACACGTACAGCTCGGGGACGTCTCCTCCTTCTTGATCCAGCAAGGGGGAAGGAGAAGTTGACGGAGAAACCCAGCAGCACGACGGCGTGGTGGTGATGGTGGTGGAGGAGTTCCAGCAGGGCTTCGCCAAGCACTGCGGACTGGATGAAGATATTCGTGGGAGAGGGAGGGCAGCGCCGAGGCACGAACGTGTGTGGCTGCCCTCCCTATGCCTCTCTTTATATAGGGGGAAGAGAGGGGAGGGGGCGCCCTAGGGTTATCCCCTAGGGGCGGCAGCCAAGGGGAGATGGGGGGGGGGCGGCGGCCAGGGCTGCGGCCAGGGCTAGGGTTCCCCCCCCCCCCCCAGGCGCCTTGCCCCCCAAGACTAGGGGGTGCGGCAGCCCTTAGGGGGGCCTAGCCCCCTTGGCGCAGGTGGAGAGGGCCCAAGGGGGGCGCACAGCCCCATGAGGGCTGTTGCGTCTCCCACTTGTGGCCCATAGGGCCCATAACAATTACCGGGACCCCCGAAACCCCTTTCGGTCATCCGACGACTCCCCGATGCTCCCCGGAACACTTCCGGACTCCGATCACTCTCATCCTATATATCAATCTTCGTCCCCGGACCATTCCGGAGACCCCCGTCACGTCCGGGATCTCATCCGGGACTCCGAACAACCTTCGGTAACCATGCACTGTTCTCACTAACAACCCTAGCGTCACCGAACCTTAAGTGTGTAGACCCTGCGGGTTCGGAAACTATGCAGACATGACCGAGACACTCCCAGGTCAATAACCAATAGCGGGATCTGGATACCCATATTGGTTCCCACACGTTCCTCGATGATCTCATCGGATGAACCACGATGTCAAGGATTCAGGCAATCCCGTGTACAGTTCCCTTTGTCTCGTCGGTATGTTACTTGCCCGAGATTCGATCGTCGGTATCTCCATACCTAGTTCAATCTCGTTACCGGCAAGTCTCTTTACTCGTTCCGTAATACATAATCCCGTGACTAACTACTTAGTCACTTTGAGCTCATTGAGATGACGTATTACCGAGTGGGCCCGGAGATACCTCTCCGTCACACGGAGTGACAAATCCCAGTCTCGATCCATGTCAACTCAACAGACACCTTCGGAGATACCTATAGAGTACCTTTATAGTCACCCAGTTACGTTGCGACGTTTGGTACACACAAAGCACTTCCTACGGTGTCAGTGAGTTACATGATCTCATGGTCATAGGAACTTCTACTTGACATGCAGAAAACTATAGCGATAACTGATATGATCAAAAGCTATGTTTAACGTTTGGGTCTCGTCCATCACATCATTCTACTAATGATGTGATCCCGTTTATCAAATAACAACTCATGTCTATGACCCGGAAACCGCGGTCATCTTTGATCAACGAGCCAGTCCTGAAGAGGCTTACTAGGGACACAAAGTTTGTCTATTCATCCACACATGTATTTGAGTTTCCAATCAATACAATTATAGCATGGATAATAAACGATTATCATGAACAAGGAAATATAATAATAACTCTTTTATTATTGCCTCTAGGGCATATTTCCAACAGTATTACCTTGACTGAACTACTTCATTACCCGATCTGACTTATCCCAGACATAAATTAGGACAAGGCTAAAAGATGGCTGCCTTTTCACCATGATAAAGATGTATTTCACTAGTCAATATCCTGAAATGTTATCAACAAATCATGACTGAACTGAAGCATGGTGCTTGCTATTTCTTACCAGATTACCATATTGTATATTGACCTATGACCAAAATTGCAATGCTATCTAGTAGTCCTTCAACAGAAGTGTTCCCCAAGTATGCCATCACTAAACCTATTCCCCAAGTATTCCATGTACAAACGGCAAAAATCACACACTTATATTTTTGTTTTTTATTAGAAGAATGAAGAAGAGCTAAACGTGCATGGCATGGCTAGAGTAATTTGCTGGTGCGTGTGATTTTTCTGAAGAAGGAAGAAAAATTCAGTTTTCTGATGAAGATGGGTTACCTTGGCGGAGCGGCGGAGGAGCTGCGGCCTTGGGGGGAGCCACCGACGAGGTAGGGCTTGGGGGCGGCGGAGGTAGGGCCTCTTCTTCTTCCTTGGGGCGGCGGAGGGCGGCGGAGGTAGGGCCTCTTCTTCTTCCTTGGGGCGGTGGCGGCGCTCTGGGGGAGGCGGCGCTCGGGGGG
>LR738714.1:804520323-804539736 GCA_902687465.1 Secale cereale
AAAACAAAAAACAAAAACCACAGCCACAGAAATGCTGACGCGTGGATGCCTTTTGGTCCCGGTTAGTGCCACCAACCGGGACCAAAGCCCCTCCTGCCTGGGCTCGGCGCACAGGCCACATGGACACCCATCTGCCCCGGTTCTGGATCGAACCGGGACTAAAGGGTCAGAGCATTAGTACCGACACTTTTGTCCCGGTTCAGGAACCGGGGCTAAAGGCCCAAACGAACCGGGTCTGATGACCCTTTATCTACTAGTGTTATGCGGTTCGACCGATAAAGATCTTCATAGAATATGTAGGAGACAATATGGGAATCCAGGTTCCGCTATTGGTTATTGACCAGAGAAGTGTCTCGGTCATGTCTACATAGTTCTCGAACCCGTAGGGTCCGCACGCTTAACGTTTCGTTGACGATATAGTATTGAATGAGTTATGTATGTTGGTGACCGAATGTTGTTCGGAGTCCCGGATGAGATCACGGACATGACGAGGAGCTCCGGAGGTAAAATTTGATATATAGGATGATATGGTTAGGCCAAGCGGTCAAGCCCACAGGGCATTAAGTCGGTGCAAAAGGTGTTTTGCGGAGGCCAGGGAGCCAAACGCCGGAGACCCTGGCGTCTGGCCCTGGGCCAGACGCCGAGGCCCATTGCGTTTGGGCCAGACGCCAAGGATTGTGGCGTTTGGTCCTGGAGTCCGAGCGGGACTCTTGCCTTTCGGGCAAAACCGACTTTGAGGAGGCTTTTGCTCCAAGTTTCGACCCTAGGGCTCAACATATAATTAGAGGGGCGGGGCTAGCACCTGGAACACATCAAGATACACCAAGCCGTTGTTGGAAATATGCCCTTGAGGCAATAATAAATTGGTTATTATTATATTTCCTTGTTCACGATAATCGTTTATTATCCATGCTAGAATTGTATTGAAAGGAAACTCAGATACATGTGTGGATACATAGACAAACACCATGTCCCTAGTGAGCCTCTAGACAACTAGCTCGTTGATCAATAGATGGTTACGGTTTCCTAACCATGGACATTGGATGTCGTTGATAACGGGATTACATCATTAGGAGAATGATGTGATGGACAAGACCCAATCCTAAGCCTAGCACAGATCGTGTAGTTCGTATGCTAAAGCTTTTCTATATGTCAAGTATCTTTTCCTTAGACCATGAGATTGTGCAAATCCCGGATACCGTAGGAATGCTTTGGGTGTACCAAACGTCACAACGTAACTGGGTGGCTATAAAGGTGCACTACAGGTATCTCCGAAAGTGTCTGTTGGGTTGGCACGAATCGAGACTGGGATTTGTCACTCCGTATGACGGAGAGGTATCTCTGGGCCCACTTGGTAGGACATCATCATAATGTGCACAATATGTGATCAAGGAGTTGATCACGGGATGATGTGTTACGGAACGAGTAAAGAGACTTGCCGGTAACGAGATTGAGCAAGGTATCGGTATACCGACGATCGAATCTCGGGCAAGTGCTATACCGATAGACAAAGGGAATCGTATACGGGATTGATTGAATCCTTGACATCGTGGTTCATCCGATGAGATCATCGTGGAACATGTGGGAGCCAACATGGGTATCCAGATCCCGCTGTTGGTTATTGGCCGGAGAGTTGTCTCAGTCATGTCTACATGGTTCCCGAGCCCGTAGGGTCTACACACTTAAGGTTCGATGACGCTAGGGTTATAGGGAAAGTATGTACGCGGTTACCGAATGTTGTTCGGAGTCCCGGATGAGATCCCGGACGTCACGAGGAGTTCCGGAATGGTCCGGAGGTAAAGATTCATATATGGGAAGTCCTGTTTTGGTCACCGGAAAAGTTTCGGGCGATATCGGTAATGTACCGGGACCACCGGGAGGGTCCCGGGGGTCCACCAGGTGGGGCCACCAGCCCCAGGTGGCTGCGTGGGCTAAGTGTGGGAGGGGACCAGCCCCAAGGGGGCTGGTGCGCCCCCCCACCAAGTCCCTAGGCGCATGGAGAGGGGAGGGGGGCAAACCCTAGGTCCAGATGGGCCTTAAGGCCCACCCTAGGGCGCCCCCTCTCTCTCCCCCCCTTGGCCGCACCCTAGATGGGTTTTCTAGGGCTGGCCGCACCCCTAGGGGTGGGAAACCCTAAAGGGGGCGCAGCCCTCCCTTCCCCCTATATATATGTGAGGTTTTGGGGCTGCTAGACACACGAGAACGTCTCCCTCTTGGCGCAGCCCTACCCCTCTCCCTCCTCGTCTCTTGCAGCGCTTGGCGAAGCCCTGCTGGAGTCCCGCGCTCCTCCACCACCACCACGCCGTCGTGCTGCTGTTGGATGGAGTCTTCCCCAACTTCTCCCTCTCTCCTTGCTGGATCAAGGCGTGGGAGACGTCACCGGGCTGCACGTGTGAAGAACGCGGAGGCACCGTCCTTTCGGTGCTAGGATCTTCGGCGATCTGAATCGCGGCGAGTACGACTCCATCAACCGCGTTCTTGAACGCTTCCGCTTAGCGATCTACAAGGGTATGTGGATCCAACTCTCCTCTCGTAGATGCATCTCCTAGATTGATCTTGGTGAGCGTAGGAAAATTTTTGTTTCCCATGCAACGTCCCCAACAGTGGCATCATGAGCTAGGTCTTTGCGTAGATGCAATCACGAGTAGAACACAAAGGAGTTTGTGGGCGTTGATGTTTAGATTGCTTCCCTCCTTGGTCTTTCTTGATTCAGCGGTATTATGGGATGAAGCGGCCCGGACCAACTTTACATGTCCACGTACATGAGACCGGTTCCATCGACAGACATGTGACTTTTGTTGCATAAGATGGCTGGCGGGTGTCTGTCTCTCCTATCTTAGTTGAATCGGAATAGAACAAGGCGGTCCTTGTAGAAGGTTAAATAGCAACTTAAATATCACCGTTGTGGCTTTGCGTAGGTAAGAAGCGTTCTTGCTAGATACCCATAGCAGCCACGTAAAACATGCAACAACAAATTAGAGGACGTCTAACTTGTTTTTGCAGGGTATGTTTGTGATATGATATGGCCAATGACATGATGAGATATATTTGATGTATGAGATGATCATGTTGTAATAGTTAATATCGACTTGCATGTCGATGTATACGGCAACCGGCAGGAGCCATAGGGTTGTCTTTAATTTTTGTATGACCTGCGTGTCAATCATTAAGCGCTATGTAATGCTTTACTTTATCGCTAAACGGTAGCAATAGTAGTAAGAGCATGGTGGGCGCGCGACAACCCCGATGGCGACACGATGATGGAGATCATGATGATGCGGATCATGGTGTGGCGCCGGTGACGATGGAGATCATGCCGGTGCTTTGGAGATGGAGATTAAAAGCACGAGTTGATGGCCATATCATGTCACTTATGATTTGCATGTGATGTTAATCCTTTTATGCATCTTATTTTGCTTAGGACGACGGTAGCATTATAAGATGATCCTTCACTAAAATTTCAAGATGAAATTGTGTTCCCCCCAAGTGTGCGCCGTTGCGAAGGTTCGTCGTTTCGAAGCACCACGTGATGATCGGGTGTGATAGACTCTACGTTCGCATACAACGGGTGCTAGCCAGTTTTGCACATGCAGAACACTCGGGTTAGACTTGACGAGCCTAGCATGTACAGACATGGCCTCGGAACACGGAAGACCGAAAGTTCGAGCATGAGTCATATAGTAGATATGATCAACATGAAGATGTTCACCATTGACACCACCTCATCTCACGTGATGATCGGACTTGGGTTGGTGGATTTGGATCATGTCACGCTCGGATGACCAGAGGGATGTCAATTTGAGTGGGAGTTATAAGTAATTTGATTAGTTAAACTCACTTATCATGAACAATAGTCTAAGTTGCCTTTGCAAATTATGTTGTAGATCAATAGCTTGCGTTGTAGCTCCCTGTTTAATACGATCCTAGAGAAAGACTAAGTTGAAAGATATTGTAAGCAAGGATGCGGACTGGGTCCGTAGTCCGAGGAGTGTCCTCACTGCTGCACAGAAAGCTTACGTCTTTGATGCACCGCTCAATGTGCAAACCCCTACAACGTTGTCTGTGGATGTTGTGAACACCTGAGAGACACGTCCTGATGACTACTTGATAGTTTAGTGCACCATACTTTACGGCTTAGAATCGGGATTCCAATGACGTTTTGAACGCCATGGAACATATGAGATGTTCTAAGAGCTGAAATTGGGATTTCAGGCTCATGCCCGTGTTGAGAGGTATGAGACCTCTGACAAGTTCCTTTGCCAAAAGGATGGAGGAGAATAGCTCAACTAGTGAGCATGTGCACAGAATGTCTGGGTGCTGAAATCACTTGAACCAAGTGGGAGTTAATCTTCCAGGTGAGATAGTGGTTGACGGAATTCTCTAGACACTATCACCAAGCTTCGTGATGAACTATGACATGCAAAGGATGGTGATAATCCCGGTGCTGTCAGCGGTTCTTAGTACCGCAAAAGTAGAGATCAAGAAGGAGCATCAAGTGTTGATGGTTTAACAAGACCACTGGTTTCAAAAGGGTAAGGGCTAGAAGGGAAACTTCATGAATGGCAAACTTGTTGTCGCTCTGATGAAGGAACCCATGGTTGAACCCAAACCTCGAGACTAAGTGCTTCTATTGTAAGGGGAACGGTCACATGGTAGCGGAACCACCCCAAATACATGGTAGATATGATAGCTGGCAACTTCAACAAAGTATATTTGATATACGTGTTATTGATGTGTACCTTAGTAGTACTCCTTGTAGCACCTGGGTATTGGATACCGGTTCAGTTGCTACTATTAGTGACTTGAAGCAAAAGCTACGGACTGAACGGAGACTAGCTAAAGGCGAGGTGACGATGTGTGTTGGAAGTGTTTCCAAGGTTGATGAGATCACCATCGCACACTTCCTCTATTTTCGATATTAGTGTTGAACCTAGATAAATGTTATCAGGTGTCTACGTTGAGCATGAAAATGATTAGATCATGTTCATCGCAATACGGTTATTCATTTAAGTTAGAGAATAATGGTTATTCTGTTTACATGAATAATACCTTTATGGTCATGCACCCAATGGTTCGTTGAATCTCGATCATGGTAATACACATAATGATAATATTAATGCCAAAAGATGTAGAGTTAATAATGATAGTACCACTTTCTTGTGGCACTGCCGCTTAGGTCATTTTGGCATAAAATGCATGAAGAAACTCCATGCTGATGGACGTTTGGAGTCACTTGATTTTGAATCGCTTGACACATGCGAGCCATGCCTCATGGGCAGGATGACTGAGATCTCGTTTTCAGGTACAATGAAACGGGTAAGTGACTTATTGGAAATCATACATGCTGATGTATGTGATCCAATGAGAATTAAGGCGTGTGGTGGATATCATTATTTTCTCATCTTCACTGACGATTTGAGTAGATATGGGTATATTTACTTAATGAAGCAAAAGTCTGAAACGTTTGAAAAGTTCAAGCAATTTCAGAGTGAAGTTAAGAATCATCATAACAAGAAGATCATGTTCCTACGATCTGATCAAGGGAAGATTTTCTGAGTTGTGAGTTTGGCAATCACTTAAGACATTGTGGAATTGTTTTGCTGTTGAAGCCACCTGGAACACCACAGCGTAATGGTGTGTCTGGACGTCATAATCGAACCTTATGAGATATGGTACGATCTATGATGTCTCTTACCGCTCTACCGCTATTATTTTGAGGTTATGCATTAGAGACAGCTGCATTCACTTTAGATAGGGCACCATCTAAGTCCGTTGAGACGACGTCGTATGGTTTGGCAAGAAACCGTAGTTGTCGTTTCTCAATGTTTGGGGCTGCGAGGCTTATGGCTTCAGCCGGGAAAAGCTCGAACCCAAAGCGGACAAATACATCTTCATGGGATACCCACTGGTAACGGTTGGGTATACCTCCTATCTCAGATCCAAGGAAAAAAATGTTTGTCCCTAAGAACGGGTCCTTTCTCGAGAAGGAGTTTCTCTCGAAAGAATTGAGTGGGAGGAAGATAGAACTTGATGGGGTCGTCGAACCCTCACTTCAACCGGAGAGTAGTGCAACACAGAAAAATGTTTCTGTGGAACCTACGACTGTTGAAGAGGAAACTAATGATAGTGATCATGAAGTTTCGGATCAAGTTGCTATCAAACCTCGTAGGTCGACAAGGATAAGTACTACTCCTGAGTGGTACGGTGATCCTGTCTTAAATGTCATGTTGTTGGACAACATTGAACCTACGAACTATGGAGAAGCGATGGTGGGTCCATATTCCGACAAATGGTTAGAAACCGATAAATCCGAGATAGGATCCATGTATCAAAACAAAGTATGGACTTTGGTGGACTTGCCCTATGATCGGGAAGCCATTGAGACAAATGGATCTTTAAGACTAAGACGGACGTGGACGGTAATGTCACCGTCTATGAAGCTCGACTTGTGGCGAAGAGTTTTCCACAAGTTCAAGGAGTTGACTACGATGAGATTTTCTCACCCGTAGCGGTGCTTAAGTCCGTCGGAATCATGTTAGCATTAGCTGCATTTATGAAATCTGGCAGATGGATGACAAAACAAGTTTCCTTACCAGTTTTCTTAAGGAAAGGTTGTATGTGATACAATCAGAAAGGTTTTGTCGATCCTAAGGATGCTAAAAGGATATGCTAGCTCCAGCGATCCTTCCATGGACTAGAGCAAGCATCTCGGAGTCGGAATATACACTTTGATGGAGTGATCAAAGTTTTTGGGTATACAAAGTTTGTTGGAAACTTGTATTTGCAATAAAGTGAGTGGGAGCACTACAACATTTCTGATAAGTATATGTGAATGACATATTGTTGATCCGAAATGATGTAGAATTTCTGGAAAGCATAAAGGGTTGTTTGAAAGGAGTTTTTCAAAGGAAGACCTGGATAAAGCTGCTTACATATTGGGCATCAAGATCTATAGAGATAGATCAAGACGTCTGATGATACTTTCAAAAGGAACACACACCTTTGACATGATTTTGAAGGAGTTCAAAATAGGTCAGTTAAAGAAGGAATTCTTACCTGAGTTATAAGGTGTGAAGTTGAGTAAGACTCAAAACTTGACCACGGCAGAAGGAAGAGGAAGGACGAAGGTCGTCCCCTATGCTTTTGTCATAGGCTCTATACGGTATGCCATGATGAGTACCGCACCTGATGTGTGCCTTGCCACATGTCTGGCAAGAGGGTACAAAGGTGATCCAGGAGTGGATCACCAGATAGTGGTCAAAAATTATCCTTGGAGGAATAAGGAAATGTTTCTCGGTTATGGAGGTGATAAAGAGTTCGACGTAAAGAGTTACGTCGATGCAAGCTTAACACCTATCCGGATAACTTTGAGTAGAGATACCGGATACGTATAATGGAGCAACAGTTTGGAATAGCTCCAAGTGGAACGTGGTAGCAGCATCTACGATATGACATAAAGTTTTGCAAAGTACATAGCGATCTGAATGTTGCGGACCCATTGACTACAACCTCTCTCACAAGCATAACATGATCAAACCCAGAACTCATTGAGTGTTAATCACATATTGATGTGAACTAGATTACTGACTCTAGTGAACTCTTTGGATGTTAGTCACATGGCGATGTGACCTATGAGTGTTAATCACATGGCGATGTGAACTAGATTATTGACTCTAGTGCAAGTGGGAGACTGTTGGAAATATGCCCTAGAGGCAATAATAAATTGGTTATTATTATATTTCCTTGTTCACGATAATCGTTTATTATCCATGCTAGAATTGTATTGAAAGGAAACTCAGATACATGTGTGGATACATAGACAAACACCATGTCCCTAGTGAGCCTCTAGACAACTAGCTCGTTGATCAATAGATGGTTACGGTTTCCTAACCATGGACATTGGATGTCGTTGATAACGGGATTACATCATTAGGAGAATGATGTGATGGACAAGACCCAATCCTAAGCCTAGCACAGATCGTGTAGTTCATATGCTAAAGCTTTTCTATATGTCAAGTATCTTTTCCTTAGACCATGAGATTGTGCAAATCCCGGATACCGTAGGAATGCTTTGGGTGTACCAAACGTCACAACGTAACTGGGTGGCTATAAAGGTGCACTACAGGTATCTCCGAAAGTGTCTGTTGGGTTGGCACGAATCGAGACTGGGATTTGTCACTCCGTATGACGGAGAGGTATCTCTGGGCCCACTTGGTAGGACATCATCATAATGTGCACAATATGTGATCAAGGAGTTGATCACGGGATGATGTGTTACGGAACGAGTAAAGAGACTTGCCGGTAACGAGATTGAGCAAGGTATCGGTATACCGACGATCGAATCTCGGGCAAGTGCTATACCGATAGACAAAGGGAATCGTATACGGGATTGATTGAATCCTTGACATCGTGGTTCATCCGATGAGATCATCGTGGAACATGTGGGAGCCAACATGGGTATCCAGATCCCGCTGTTGGTTATTGGCCGGAGAGTTGTCTCAGTCATGTCTACATGGTTCCCGAGCCCGTAGGGTCTACACACTTAAGGTTCGATGACGCTAGGGTTATAGGGAAAGTATGTACGCGGTTACCGAATGTTGTTCGGAGTCCCGGATGAGATCCCGGACGTCACGAGGAGTTCCGGAATGGTCCGGAGGTAAAGATTCATATATGGGAAGTCCTGTTTTGGTCACCGGAAAAGTTTCGGGCGATATCGGTAATGTACCGGGACCACCGGGAGGGTCCCGGGGGTCCACCAGGTGGGGCCACCAGCCCCAGGTGGCTGCGTGGGCTAAGTGTGGGAGGGGACCAGCCCCAAGGGGGCTGGTGCGCCCCCCCACCAAGTCCCTAGGCGCATGGAGAGGGGAGGGGGGCAAACCCTAGGTCCAGATGGGCCTTAAGGCCCACCCTAGGGCGCCCCCTCTCTCTCCCCCCCTTGGCCGCACCCTAGATGGGTTTTCTAGGGCTGGCCGCACCCCTAGGGGTGGGAAACCCTAAAGGGGGCGCAGCCCTCCCTTCCCCCTATATATATGTGAGGTTTTGGGGCTGCTAGACACACGAGAACGTCTCCCTCTTGGCGCAGCCCTACCCCTCTCCCTCCTCGTCTCTTGCAGCGCTTGGCGAAGCCCTGCTGGAGTCCCGCGCTCCTCCACCACCACCACGCCGTCGTGCTGCTGTTGGATGGAGTCTTCCCCAACTTCTCCCTCTCTCCTTGCTGGATCAAGGCGTGGGAGACGTCACCGGGCTGCACGTGTGAAGAACGCGGAGGCACCGTCCTTTCGGTGCTAGGATCTTCGGCGATCTGAATCGCGGCGAGTATGACTCCATCAACCGCGTTCTTGAACGCTTCCGCTTAGCGATCTACAAGGGTATGTGGATCCAACTCTCCTCTCGTAGATGCATCTCCTAGATTGATCTTGGTGAGCGTAGGAAAATTTTTGTTTCCCATGCAACGTCCCCAACAGCCGTGTGCCGGCAACCCCGACCCTCTAGTTTATCCTCCGTCTAGTTTCTGGAGTGCTTGGCGAAGCCCTGCAGAGATTGTTCTTCATCAACAACCGTCATCACGCCGTCGTGCTGCCGGAACTCATCTACTACTTCGCCCGTCTTGCTGGATCAAGAAGGCGAGGACGTCATCGAGCTGAACGTGTGCTGAACGCGGAGGTGCCGTATGTTCGGTACTAGATCGGGATGGATCGTGAAGGTGCACGACTACATCAACCGCGTTGATAAACGCTTCCGCTTTCGGTCTACGAGGGTACGTAGACACACTCTCCCCTCACGTTGCTATGCATCTAGTAGATATATCTTGCGTGATCGTAGGAAATTTTTGAAATACTACGTTCTCCAACAAGGAGAACTTTGTATTGAGATCCAGAGAGAGAGGAAGCCATCTAGATACTAGTTATGGACCCGAAGGTCTATCGTAAACTACTCACACCTCATGGTGAGGGCGATGATGATGATGATGAAGGCCTCCGTGATGGATCCCCCTCCGGTGGAGCTCCGGAATAGGCTCCAAGATGGGATCTCCACGGGAACAGAAGCTACAGCGGTGGAATGAGGGTTTTCTCTCCGCGTATGGAGTTTCTGGGGTACGTGGACTTATATAGGAAGAATAAGGGCACCGGGGGCCACTTGAGGGGGCCTCGAGGCAGGGGGCGTGCCCTGGGAAGGGTGTGCGCCCCCACCCTCGAGGGCCACCTCTCTGTCCCCTGACTTGGTCCTCAAGCTCCGCGTGCGTGATTTTCTCCAAAAATATCTCTCGCGAAGGTTTCATTCCGTTTGGACTCCGTTTGATATTCCTTTTCTGCAAAACCCTGAAATAGGCAAAAAACAGCAATCTGGACTGGGCCTTTGGGTTAGTAGATTAGTCCCAAAAATGATATAAAAGTGAATGATAAAGCCCATTAAACATCCAAGACTTCATAAATAATAGCATGGAACAATCAAAAATTATAGATACGTTGGAGACGTATCAGACTCCTACTATGAATAGTAGGATTGGCCCTCTATGGCGCGCCATAGGAGCCGGCCGGCCTCCCCCTTGCTCCTTTATATACGGGGGCAGGGGGCACCTCTAGACACACAAGTTGATCAAGTTGATCTCTCCCAACCGTGTGTGGTGCCCCCCTCCACAGAAACACAACTCAGTCATATTGTTGTAGCGCTTAGGCGAAGCCCTGCGACGGTAACTTCATCATCTCCATCAACACGCCGTCGTGCTGATGAAACTCTCCCACGAGGTTCTACTGGATCAACATCTCGTGGGACGTTATCAAGCTGAATGTGTGCTGAACGCGGAGGCTCCGTACGTTCAGTGCTTGATCGGTTGGATCGCGAAGAAGTTCGACTACATCAACCGCGTCACTAGACGCTTCCACTCCCGCTCTACGAGGGTACGTAGAAACACTCTCCCCCTCGTTTCTATGCATCTAGTAGATAGATCTTGCGTGATCGTAGGAATTTTTTTGAAATACTACGTTACCCAGCACTTAATACATTAGATGCATGCAGGAGTTGGTCGATGTGTGGAGTAATAGTAGTAGATATAGACAGGAGTCGGTCTACTTGTCATGGACGTCATGCCTATATTCTTGATCATTTCCTTAGATATCGTTAGGATTATTCGCTTTTCTATCAATTGCTCAACAGTAATTTGATCACCCACCGTATGCGTTCTTTCAAGAGAAAAGCCTCTAGTGAAACCTATGGCCTCGGGGTCTACTTTGATCATATTATTATCAAATCTATAAAATAAAAAATAAAAAATACCTCGTTGTGTTTTATTTAATTTTATTTGTTTTACATCTATCACTATCAGATCTCATCCTTGCAAGTAATCGTGAAAGGATTGACAACCCCTTTATCGCGGTGGGTGCAGGTATTTGTTTATTTGTGCAGGTGCTATTATTTGAGACTTGTGTTTTCCTTCTACTGGATTGATACCTTGGTTCTTAACTGGGGGAAATACTTATCTCTACTTTGTTGCATCACCCTTTGCTATTCAAGGGAAAAACCAATGCAAGTTCAAGAAGTAGTAGGAAGAATTTCTAGCGCCGTTGTTGGGGAGGTTCTATGTCAAGCCTACCAAGTACGTATCATAAACACTCATCTCTTGCATTTACATTGTTATCCATTTGCCTCTTGTTTTCATCTCCCCACTTCTAAAATATTTTCATAAAAAATACTAAAATATTTGCCTTTTTATTCGTCTTCTTTTCCTTCGTCTTTTTGTTTATCTTTTGTTTGCTTGTGTGCTAGATTTGCTTGCTTTGTCATGATGAGTCAAGAGAATATCAAGTTGTGTGACTTCGCCAATTTTATTAGTACTCCAATTTCTCCCGCCACTAGTGTGGATTCTTATGAAATTAATGCCTCTTTGTTGAATCTTGTTATGAAAGAAAAATTGTCTGGTAGTCCTAATGAAGATGCTACATCTCATCTAAATAGTTTTGTTGAGTTGTGTGGTATGTGAAAGAAAAAAGATGTGGATAATGACATTAATTATCTGCAGCAAAGTGATCAGTAGAACAGTAATATGATAGTTTTGATAGTAGGGGTAACAACAACAGCAACGGTAACCGTGATAGCCATGATTTTGTAGCAGTAGCAATAGTAACAGCAGCAGTGATAACTTAGCAAGATCAATATGTAGGAAAATCATAGGCATTGGATCGGCAATTTGTCGGATGATATTCATCATGTAAAAGTTATAACCTAGGGCGATACGGCACTAGCTCCAGTTCATAAATGTAATGTAGGCATGCATTCCGCAAATAGTCATACGTCCTTATGGAAAGAACTTGAATGACATCTTTTGTCCTACCCTACCGTGGCAGCGGGGTACATAAGGAAACTAAGGGATATTAAGGCCTCCTTTTAATAGAGTACCAGAACAAAGCATTAGCACATAGTGAATACATGAACTCCTCAAATTACGGTCATCACCGGAAAGTTTCCTGCATATTGTCACTACAGGGTTTACTGATCATAACACGTAATAGTTGACTATGACATGCAAGACCGGGTCTAAAACATAGATACAATGGTGATAATATAAACTGTTCAGATATAGAATCATGGCACCCGGGCTCAAAAGTCTCAAGCATTAAGCATAGCAAAGTCATAACAACATCAATCTCCGAACATAGTGGATACTTGGGATCAGGCCCTAACAAAACTAACTCTATTACATGATGAATCACATCCAACTCCTCACCGACCAGCGAGCCTACAAAGGAATTACTCACTCCCGGCGGAGAGCATCATGGAATTGGTGATGAAGGAGGGTTGGTGATGACGAAGACCGAAGATTCCTCTCTCCGGAGCCCAAAACGGACTCCAGATCTGGTCTCCCGATGAAGAACAGGAGGTGGCGGCGGCTCCGTATTGTGAAACAAGATAATTCTTCCTCCTCTATTTTTTTCTCCGGAAATAGGATTTTAAAGCGTCCGAGTTAGGGTCTGCGGGGCCACCAGGTGGGGACAACCCACTTGGCGTGCCAGGAGAGGGGCACGCCCTGGTGGGTTGTGCCCACCCAGGTGCCCCCTCCGGTGATTCTTGGTTCCAGTAATTTTCTTTTATTGTATAAAAATCCTCGCAAAGTTTCGTTCGAATCTGAGAACTTTTATTTCTGCAAAAAAACAATAACATGGTAATTCTGCTGAAAACAGCGTCAGTCCGGATTAGTTTCATTCAAATAATACAAATTGGAGTCCAAAACAAGAGAAAAAACATTAGGAAAAGTAGATACGATAGAGACGTATCAAGGGCTGCCCCGGGCCTCCAAAATCGAGGAGGCCCTCCGTTATTACGTGCACATCTGAAAAAGGAATTGATTGATCCTTCAGATTTGTTTGTTCCTAGGTTATTACGTTCCCATCTAAAAAGGGGTGTGAGCTATGTCTGGAGAAGCATTTTAAAGGGAGTGGAGGTCTTGAAAGCTGGTTTAATATGGAGAATTGGGGACGGTACGAAGGTCAGAATATGGGACGACCCATGGATACCCCGCGGCGACACTCGCATGCCATCGTCTCAGCAAGGGCAAGCCCTGTTAACCTGTGTCTCAGAGCTAATTGATCCCAGTATAGGGAGGTGGGATGAGAATCTGGTGAGAGATTGTTTTCAGCCGGATGATGTGCAGGTTATTTTGAGTATTCCATTATGTGAACGGGCAGAGGATTTTTTGGCTTGGCACTTTGACACAAAGGGAGTATTCTCCGTGAAATCTGCATATAAAGTACATGTTAACTTGATCAAGAATGAAGGCACAAAACAGACTGGAGAGGGGTCTGAACCTAATGTGCAAGTTTCTGATCTTTTTGGATCAATCTGGAAGGTCAAATGTCCACCTAGAGTGCACCACTTCATTTGGAGGCTGGCTCACAATAGTCACCCAATGTACATGAACATCAACATAAGAGCTGTGGAGCTGGATACTAGGTGTGCAATCTGTGCAAAATTGTTTGAGGATGGTGGCCATCTTTTTTTCAAGTGTAAACTAGTCAAACAGAGATGGAGGGCACTGCTTCTGGAGGAGGAGCGCTACTAGCTATCTATGCTCAATTCGGCAAAAGAAGTTGTGCAGGCTATTCTGAAACTCCCCGAGGAAAAGAAACTTTCGATCATAGCCTTGCTCTGGCTCTGGTGGACAGATCTAAACCGTGGTAACCATGGAGAGAGGAGGCAAAGTGTTGAAGAATTTCAGTTTTCTGTTCGGCATCATGTTCAGGAGTGGAAAGATTTCCTGGGCTCAGATGTAGTCAGGCCAGCTAGGGATCAAGTTAAGTGGGATCCCCCACCCGAGGAAATAACAAAGGTTAATGTGGATGGCGCTTATGATGTAAGAACTGGACACGAAGGATGGGGGGTGATCTGTAGGAATGCTTCTTCAGAAATTCAACTTGCAGCAGCAGGGAAATTGCAGAATATGTCGAATGCTTTGCAAGCAGAAACGATGGCCCTTCTAGAAGCTGTAAGTCTGGCGGATCAGATGGGGATTGGAAAAGCTATCTTTGAAACGGATAGCATCACGCTCAAGCAAGCTGTTGGGTCTACCTCATTTGACTTTAGTCCACTGGGTCATCTGTTCAGAGAGATAAAATTTAAAATGCACACGCAGTTCATCCAAGCTGAGATTTCTCATGTTTCTCGAGTATGTAACAAGCCAGCGCATGTGTTGGCTGCGTTGGGTACAGGGGTAGGCAATGTGTCTAGTCGGATTTGGTATGATGAATACCCCGTTGATGTAGCCCTTGCTGTAACCGGCGATTATGTCGTGTCGTAAATGGAATACAAGTGTTCCATGTCAAACAAAAAGGGCAGCGCTAGCAATCAGACTACTGATAGTTGCCTTCCCATCAGACTAGTGCTGCATTGTTGGATTGAAGTCTCCTAGAACGTCTGATCAGAGAAGTGGGCCTAAGTGGTTTGCATGTGGTGCACTAATTAGAGCCTGTTTGGGACCGCTCTGCTCCTTAAAATTCAGCTCCGCTCTGGAAAACACAAGCCAAACGGGGTAACTCCACGATATGCCGCTCCGCAAAAAACTAGAATCTGGGGTACAACTCCTAGATTTTTATGAAGCTCTTCAGGGGGTGCTCCAAAAAACTCTAGAAGCTGGAGTTGGGGGAAAATTACCCACCACTGCCACCAGTAAGTGGATACCCCTTCGTTTCTCCCCACCTCAACCAATCAAATAGATCCTATCCACCAAATTTTCGTTTATTGAAGCCAAACATTCTCTTCGATAGTGCTACAACTTCTGTATGAAACTGCTCCAAAGTGGATTTGATGGAGTGAAGCTGATTTTGGTGAAGCGGAGCAGTCCCAAACAAGCCCTAAGATTTATTTCCGTCAATTACTTCCTAGCACTAACTGCTTTCTTAATGCTTCCTCCTTGCTTACAAATCTGTACTAGGGAAACGATGCAGGAAACGCTTTGTATCAGTAGTCTGAAAGGAATTTTTTTGTCAGACTGATCTTGTACCGTTGATTCTCATTTAATCCAAGGAGGTATATTTCTATCCCATCCGTCAATTAACCGCACGACTTAATCCTTTCCTAATAAATCTTGCTGGAATCTCGCATGATGCCCTGCCCGTCCTGAGTAAATCTCGCCTCCCCAGCCCACCTCCCGGCTCCCGCACCTCATCTCCCAACGCACAGGCGAGTCCATCGCCTAGCTCGTGCACCGGAGCGGGCACCTCCGCACCACCAGCTCCGCCATGCCTACAACTGTTCCAACGCCGCTGCCGCGCCCCAACCTGTCTGCTGCACCAAGCATTGCTCTCATCACCGGACTGGTAAGTGGTAACCCCATCGCCGTCCTGATCTCCCTCCAGACCCTGCCCCGTCACCATCCTCCTCCCGTGTTGGAGACTGTAGATCCAGATTTGACATCTTCTAGTTGAATTGGCTATTTCCAGATTTTACATGCCAAGGATCTTACTTTTGAAACTTCCTGTGATTGCCTTTGTGGACTGGAGTACTAGTTTCGTGGGTTATTATTTCTTAATGTCCCCTGAATTCTGGAGCTCAATTGCTCAGACTAGTTTGATGCCAGTTTAATTATGCATTCACATGTTTATTACATCTTCTATCTTGTAGATCCTGTTGCGTTCAACTTTTTTAGTATGGAAGCAATTTCTGATATCACTGGGAGCAAAAGATTTTTGGCTTGGAAGCAAATTCCGCTCTCGTTTGGAAGCAATGTTGGTACTGAATAAAGAAGCGAATCACATGAATTTGTGCGTATGAGTTGGTCTACTATTGAAGCAGGGAATGATGCTTCCATTTTTTTGTGGCGTACTTCCTTTCATTCCACTTATCCTTGTACACTGCTAGTTGATTTCGAGACATACTCATGGTATGTAGTATTGTTTGATATCCCTATGTGCATATATTGCTTTATTCCATTTTTGGGACTGATTTTTTTCTGTACATTATGTACTCGATCACAAAATCATCAAATATGTCCATTGTTTATGTACATGACAGAAATATGCTTGCCCTTTGTTGGCCGCAAATTTTGTTTCATATTGCATATGTTTATCAAAAATCCATGCTTCCAAATAATACGACTTATGTGCCGAGAGTACTATTTTCATGCTTCCTATCCATTGCACTTCTACATTGATATACATATGCTTCTTCAGGCTATAGCGTATGCTTCAACCGGTGAATAGCAATCCATTGGAAAGTAGAAAATTATTGCTTCTTGTTAATCATGCTTCCTTGATTTTTACCGTATGCTTCTAATGTGGATGCCGCACCACAACAATGTTTCGAGGCCTTAAATTTTTGCACCCAAATCTTTCCCAACAAGCATATGTAGGTTTTGGTAAATCAAATTTCTATGCTTCTAGTGTATAATAGCATCAAATGATTGATTTTGTGGTACCTATAATTCATACTTTTTGATCTCCCAGTTCTCACATATGTTTCTATGCTGATTAGGAGGCGCCCAGAGATCAAGGCTGATTGTGTCTACTTGAGAGAAGACGAGTCTAGTTCGCACGCCGATTGCTATCACTGAGACGTTTGGTTCGTATATAGCCTGAACGACCTTATAGTGAAGAAGATCAAGGCACTTGGGCAGGGGCACATCAACTTCTATCCACCGGCATCGTGGTCCACGCCTTTCATCACATATGATGGCTATGTCACATTTGAATTAGCAGAATTTGATGGATGAAAGTAATTTGAAATATAGAAGCATGCTCTCATTTGCCAGTAGCTATTTTTTTTTTCTTTCATTCAGTGCAAACAAATCCCAAACTTGTATCAAACATGTGTAACTTTTACTAGAAATATATTTCTCTTTGATCGAAGCAAGATAATATTTACTTGGATGTAATTCTCTAGTCGATGTAAACAAGATGTGTGATGCTTCTCAAACATGTGGGATAATTTCCTTTTTGATGGAAAGGATGTCAAAATAATTCTCTCATTGATGGAAGCAAGATACTAGTGATGCTTCTGACCCGGAAAAAAAGATAGTGATGCTTCTGAAACGAAATATCATGGTACTTGGACACAAAATTTGAAATAAATCAAGGACGATGCTACGCAGCGCCCGCGCGCTATACAGAAGGATCTCGCGGCCGGTATTGTAGGAAAGATTCCACCGCGTCGGTCCCCCATGTGCCTAACAAGGAAAGTTTCCATCCTCTCTCTTGCGTGCCCCATGTCTCATGCGAAAAGAAAACAGAAAAGAAACAAGGACCCTCCCCTCACGTGATCTCCCACCCCACCCATCACGAGGGAAACACGGCGGCTCTCTTCTTCCCCAGCAGCCGCCGCACACCGTGTCCTAGCAGCCAAAACACAGTAAAGAAAGGGTGTGGGAAAATCAAAGTCCAAAAGATGGTGGAAAATTCGTGAAGAAGACAACCTTGTCTGCAACTACTAGTGTTAATCAGGCAACAATCTGAAGAAAACGTGGGCAAAAAAATTGCCAGAACTAGGCAAGGTTCTCCTGGTGAAAAACAACAAAGGTAACAGGTCCATTCAAATTCTTTTCAGTTCTACTGGAGCTAGTGGAACTCCCCCTCTGCACGTACGTACACCCCTTACTACTTGCATACTTGCCTCCTGTACCCTAATGTTGCGAAAACCTGACTTGAATCTTGCCCCAAATCTGGTTTCCTGTCCTTGCCCCCTGTACAACCATGATACTGCATAAAAGTTGCGGGTTATCGAATTGTCTCTTGCCTATTGTCTTGCACCTTGCTTCTGCAAAAAAACAAGAAACAAATATCTAATTAATTGTAGAATCATGGTTGTTTGTTTGTATGAAAAAATTGTTAATAATTTGGGTATAATGAACTTCTGTAGTTGCTTACAAAAGGTCCAGCTTCTTACAAACTGGGCAATAATAAGTAGGGTATAAGTAAGAAAAAATGACCGTCTTCTTACAAAATCAAAAAAGGGATGAGCTAAAAAAGTAGAAGTATAAACACATACAAAAAAGACAGGTATCTGAACCTAGCAGTTATTCTGAAAGAAAAATGCCCTCTGCTCATTGATATTACTTGCATGATAGAAAAAAGAGGGGGAAAATGCTACTGTTTCGTTCACATTATGTCGCTTGCGGTATTGATTCCTTCCCCTATTTTGCGACCTTGATCTCAATGAGCTCCCCGACGACTTTGTTGACTGTGATGATGGTCCCCTGTACTACACACCAGCCCAACCTGAAAAGGCCCCTATCTCTATCAGCGGGGCGGGCGATTCACCGGATTTGTGTTATGCTCCCATCCAACATGTCGTCGGTGATGGGTTTCGTGTTGCGGCGGTTGCTGCTACTGGTGTGTGTGATGCGACGGCAACTGCTGAAACTATTGCGCCCGCCCCTGCCATGTTCAGCCCGGCTTTAACTCTGCCTAGCAATGGTGGGCAAGGTCGCACAGGTGACGCGGGCTTGTTAGGTTTTAATGAGAATGAGGTGTGATCTAGCCCAAAAGAACCTTATATCGGCATGGAGTATGACACGGTTGAAGGTGCTAACACACACTATAAAGCATACGCTCTCCTCCTTGGATTCTCTATGAAAGCCAACACGTCCAGGAGGTCTGCATACACAAATGTGCTGGTGTGGGCGTTTGTATGGTTTTGGGCGACTTGGTTCGTTTGGTGAGGCGACACCAGGTCACCGAGGGCGGTAGGCGAGTGCGTCATTCGGGTTAGGCGACTTGGTGTGAGTGTTCGTCTGGTTCTGTGCGACCTGGTTCGTCGGGTGAGGCGACACTAGGTCATCGAGGGGGGTAGGCGAGTGTGTTCTTCGGGTTAGGCGACTTGGTGTGGGTGTTCGTCTGGTTCTGGGCGACCTGGTTCGTTAAGTGAGGCAACACTAGGTCATCGAGGGGGTAGGCGAGTGTGTTCTTCGGGTTAGGCGACTTGGTGTGAGTG
>LR738714.1:804540580-804573124 GCA_902687465.1 Secale cereale
AAGGTATCCACACATATCAGGAAGCATGAAGTTTCCACGCCAAACAAACGCTGCGTTTTTTCCCCGAAATCAGAGGCAATTGCCTTCATTTGATATAAAAAAAGTTGATTCAATTAAGCAGGCTTAATTTGGTTTTATTTCATATTGAACGCTAAGACCTGCAAATTTCCCCTTCAGCACCATCCCATCCATCCTTGCAAACCAGACAGTAACTTAGTTGGTCATTCCTACATCCAAATCCAAACACCAGGACAAAGACCAAGCTGAAGCCTGGTTGGTCATCATCAAATAAACTCAAAAATAAAAATAAGAAACACACACAGTATTGCCTATTCTTTAAATGACTGTTGCCTACAAATTTCTATCTGATTGCCTATATGTCTCTATATGCTTGCCTGCATTTCTTACTGATTATTCCCCTAAACTAATTACACCCGCATCATTTCATTTCACCCAGAAACATAATCATCATGTGTGGCAGCATTTTTTGACTGATACTACTGACAAGGTTCTTCTACGAATGTTGACAATCAATTCCAGAGACATCTCAGTAGCTCCTGCTGCAAGCCTTAGAAACTGCTAGGATGCCATTTGCCTACTTATCTCATATCTCATATCCCTACCAAAACAGAGTGTTTATTGTATACAAATCTATGTCCAAATGCCTACAAAAAACACAGTATTGCCTACGTCTGGAAAAAAATGCCCGAGTTCTGGGTGAAGCCTCCCTACTTCAGTAGCGGATGCATCTGAACATGAGGCGCCGGAAAAATTGGTCTGCAGCACCTCCACAAAATCATCAGGCAGTCAAAAAGGGATCAAAGCCACAAAAATCCCTCCCTCCCTTCCGGGAGCCTCTCCTGCGGGTCGTTGATGACGACGAGGTCGTCGGCGACGAAACCCCAGCAAACCACTAGATGTGCGGGGAGGAGGGGAATCGTATGAGAAACTGACCTCGGGTCGTCGAGGCAGCAGGAACTTGCCTCTTCTGGGTTCGTCGCCGCCTCAGTAGAACCACCAGCTCCGCCCCCTCCCCTGTCGTCGTTTCCTTGTCCTCCTTCCCCGGCACGCGCGCGCCGCCCTCACCCCTCGTCGAACTGCTGCAGAATCCTTCCCTGCCTTGAATTAACTCGTCGCCGGTCTCTCCCGCCGGCCGCACTCGCCGCGAAGCCCTAGGATTTCGTGGGGACTAGCCGCCGGCGGAGTGTAGAGTGGGAATGGGGAACGGGGGACGGGAGGATGGGGGCGCTCCTGAAAAACGACAAATCCACCGTCACCCTCTGGTCGGTCCACCACGCCAACGTGTCGTGCGGTCGCGCGAGATGGACGGCTGCGGTGCGGCCGTTCCAGCGCGTTTGAGAGCGCGCGCGCACCAGACAGCGTTTAGGATAAATCAAAGCTGTTTTAATTCACCACAGAAGATATTGTGGAAACATAATTTTTTTTGTTGCATAAAAGAAGCAAACATAAATTAATTTGTTGAGAAGAAGGACGACAAGAAAAACAAAGTTGGAATCATGAATTAATTACTCCCTCCGTAAACTAATATAAGAGCATTTAGAATACTAAAATAGTAATCTAAACACTCTTATATTAGTTTACAGAGGGAGTACATGGGATGCAATTTTAGATGACGTTGAAAGCATTGCTTCGTAAGAACTCTCTTTGGGTTTGTATATATAGGCTTCGTATAAGGAATCATGCTGCCTAAATTTTGGAGCTTGTTTCCTAAAACCAAGGAGCAATGCACGTAATCAGGGATCTATACCCGTGATTTATGGAAGCAGACCGAGGGCCTCGTTTTAATGAAGGAAGCATGCAATTAGGAAACAGAATATCCTCTCGTGCTGGCTTAGGCAGCAAATTGTACGCCCAGGTCTCTTTTCAGAGGGGGAGCCAGGATTTTACGAAGCCTGGGGCTAAAGCTAAGCTGCTATAAATAATGTTAAATACCATTACCTTAAAGAACACCTCAAAAAAAGTCCAATACCACACATATTATATTCTATTTTCTTTTCCTATTAACAAATAAAAACGAAACAAGTGAATAATGTAATTCAATTGAACAGCACCACTCATTGATTTTGGCTCATACTAAGATACTAGGGGGAAAATTAGTTGACACGAGAATAAAGAAATTACCTAATTTACCCATCCAATCGGTCAGGAGAGTAGAACGGGATCAGATATGATGCAAGATGAAACTGGCTGCTTTGATGATGCGAGATTATCCAGATTCGAAAGCAAGATGATTTGGCGAGTCGCAGGTCCGTACGTACGTTTGATCGAAAACTCTGGGGCGGCGCAGCATGGGAACGAAGGACTTTTTCTGATCGACAAGGCATCAGGCTACAGATGAAAACGCTAGCGATTGCCCTAAAAAGAGAAAACACCAGTGCGTGGTGGCCTGGTGGGAGCTCAGTTGGGCTGAGAGGCTACGTGGGCTGGGGCTGGGTTAGCATGCCTATGGCTGGGCCTCTATAAGCCTACAAATCGGACAAAAATTTCTATTAGATGCATAGCACTGTTTGGGCCACACCTGGGGCTATAGCCCCAGCTGCCCAGGCCCAATTCCAGTGGATCCTATTTAACGCCCGCGTGCGTCCAGGAGAGGTGGCTTCGCTGAAGCGCTGGAGCAGCTACGCGCGACGGGCTGGCCCACCTCGCAAATTAAAGCGTTGCCAAGCAAACCGGTTTTGGGAACCTTCTAGAAGGTTTCCTAAACCGGTTTTTATACTCTTTTACCGGTTTTCTGTTTTTTTCCTGTTTCTTTATTCTTTTTTGTTTCTGTTTCTGTTTATTTTTCTTTCTCTTTTTACTTTATACTTTTTCGTATTTATTTTCATCCTTTGTTTTCAAAAAACTTTAACATTCTTTATTTTCTTCATGATTTCATAAAAAACACACTGTTTTTAAATTATGTTCACAATTCAAAATTTGTTCAGCATACATTACTCAAATGTTCAATGTATATTTTAAATTTGTTCGGGATATATCACAAAAATGTTCAGTATATATTTTAAAATTGTTCAGCATACATTACAGAAATGTTCAATGTATATTTTAGATTTGTTCAGGATATATAACAAAATTGTTCAGTATGTATAACAAACTTGTTCTGTGTATGTTACAAAAATGTTCAATGGATATTAAAAAAAACTCTTCTTTTTGGAATTTCGAAATATGTGTTCAACTTTTCAGTAATTGTTCACGTTGAAAAGTTTGTTCAAATTTTAAAAATTGTTCATGGTTTTAAAAAGGGTTTCGTGTTTGTCAAAATTTGTTCGGAATTTTCCTTTTTTTGTTCTCCATTTTCTTGAATTGTTCAAAAAAAATCATAAGTTTTTCGGTACTTTAAAAGCTCGCGATGTTTCCAAACCAGTATCAGTTATCAGCTCGAGCGGTTAGGTACTATAGTTCCCGAGCGGGACGTCAAGGGTTCTCCTGCTGATGCGGGATATTTTTGGCATTTTCCACGCGCTTGTGCTCCAGATCTTCAGATGGGCCGGCCCATCAGCGTCTACCTTCAGCGGACGCTCCTCTGCTTGACGCTCACGAGCGTCAGACAGGAGCTCTCCCCAATTCCGCCCCTGTCTCTTTTGATCTAACAGTGTAGGACTAGTCTGATGGATGCATAACATCAGTAGTCTGATGCCTAGTGTTGTCCATTTTCATTAAGGAGAAAAGGGAGAAGGAGTGCCGAGCTTGCAGTTGCGAAGACTACCCGTTCGCGGCCGCTGGGAAATTTGGATCCGCGGCGTGAATGCGTGCGTGATGGAAGGGAGTCAGGGGACCAATCAGTTCCTTTTTTAGATGGGAAACACTTCCTATCAGAAGTCTGACAGAAAGCTTTCGTCAGACGCATCCGGCGTCGTTGATTCTATTCTAATATCACGGTCAATATTTGTCGACGAAACAAATAGTGCGCTATTTCCGCGTTTAAACTTCGCTATAGTGCATTTGAGGGTGTCACGTTACATTTTAGCCATTTTATACGTTATGCCGCTATTCACGTTGTAGCGTGCTATAATGACGCTAAACGCAAAAAAATGTTTTAGCGTTTTTAGCGTGGAGCGATAGAAACACGGCAGGCGCTCAGCACATAGCAGCCCATCGGGCATCGGCCCAATGCAACGCAACAATAGGCCCATCTAGGATGGAAATATTGCATTTGTCTGGACGAAAACAAGAAAAATTATCTTAAGTGCATCTAATGTCATAATGTGTACACCAGCGGTATACGTGTATAACTCCTTGACACAATTGACACAATTTTAGACGTTGAAATTCTTAATTTCTGTGATATATTTGGCTTTTTTTCGAAACGCTATTTTGAATATAGCACGCAATAACTTGTATAGCATTTGGAGAAGGGCCACGCTATTTTAGATAGCGCGCTATTTTTTTCGTTGATATTTGTACGCGAATCTCCCATGTCGTCAATTACCCCACAATTTTAATAGCCCGAGTAAATTTCGCCTGATTGCACCGTCCCAAGTCCCAACGACCTTGCCATATCAAGGGCGAGTAAATCTTGCCTGCCAAATCCACCCACCCCTCCCCATCTCGAATTCCACGAGCGAGCTTAGGGCATGTACAATGGTTGATAAGATAGTCTTATCTTAAGTTTTGCATGTAAATTAGATATGACAAAAAAGAAGTCTACAATGGGTCATCTCTTAGCCTTATCTTCAATAATTAGTTATTCCTAAAAACATGGTGAGACAAATTGTGCTAAGAGATCATCTCTTAGCTTTTCTTAAATAAGAGAAGACAAGCCTTCTCTTATGATTTATCTCTCATCCACCTCATCATTTATCCTACGTGGCACTCTTAAGATAGAACCATTGTACACGCCCTTATCCCCAAACTCGCCTAGCTCGCTCATGGCGACAGATGCATCCACCACCACCCTCGTCTGCACCAAAAGCTCGTGATGGCTACAACTGCTCCACCTCGCCAGTGCAGCCTCTTATCCATTGTTCATCGATCCTTGATCTCAATACATACCGCATGACCTACTCAACAAAGAAGCACCGTGCGAAACCTTGATCTCCCCCGGCTGGCCCTGCCCCTTCACCATCGCTCCTACCTCGTTGGTGCACCACATCGGCTGGGCAAAGAACCTGCATGTGAATCCCTGCCCCCCGGGTAGGTATAGACGTGACCTATGGTTCGATCCATCTCATGTTTGGTTCGTACTCCCTCCGTCCAGGTGTATTGGGCATCTTAGCGATTTTAAAATTTCCAAATGAGTAAGGCACCAAGGATTTAAATCAGCCTCGTATCACTCCCGTGCCTCGTTAGCTTCACCCTCATGCACAAGTTTTCAATCTTATGGGCAATAACTCTGGTTGCATGTGTTTCATGCTGCATGTTGATTGGTAAGGCAAAGGAATTGCAATTAATTAGCTCAACTTACAAGATTTTTAATGCTAATTATATCGAATATTACGGCCAATCCCATCACACCTAGATCATGGTGCAGCTCCTTAGGTGCCCAATACACCTGGACGGAGGGAGTACTTGATTTGATTTGCATTACTCTGGATGCACTGCTTGCTTCGATTAAATTTGTTGAGTGTATCTATGTTATACCCGATGTGCAAAGGATCACTATGTTATCTCTGAATTTTAGTTCATTTCTTATGCAGATCACAATATTCTGATTCCCAATGTTGGCAGTAATATTAGTTATCAACATGATTTATAATTTCCATGCTTCCATCAAACTATATATATGCTTCCAAACTAATATGTTTGTGCTGCTTAGTTAGTATAGTATGTAGCATAAATAATGCTATGCAGATGCTTACGAACTTTATTTTTTTTGCTTCCAAATGCTTAAAATAATAATACAGATCAATCTATATGTTGGTGAGTCAAAATATCCCACCCTTGCTGGCCAAACATTTTTCAGTTTTCCAGAATTCTATGCTTCAATTTGAACGCCGTGTATAGCATATCTTGTATGTATCTTATATATAGCATAGTTTCATCCAACCACAGCTCCTACAGACTATGATTGACGAAGCTCTAGGTCTTCCTCTGGGTTATAGGCATGTGATTCTCACAACTAAGAATGAACCACCCCCACACCGTGAGTTCTATACGAGTGTTCGAAGCATTGTTGTTGTGGAGTTCTTCTCCTTCTCTCTTCTTCTCCTTCTCTCTTGTATTTGTTCATCGGATTTTGCTAACTCCGACGCATGATTATGTACTTCAATTGCAGGAAGCACATTGGAAGTTAGTAAGAAGAAGCACCATGCCTCCGGGTAATAGAGTAGTTTGCCAATCGACCATGCGAGGGATATTTCCATTGCTTGAAGCATTGTACTCCCTCCGTTCGGAATTACTTGTCTCGGAAATGGATGTATCTAGACGTATTTTGGTTCTAAATACATCCATTTTCGAGACAAGTAATTCCGAACGGAGGGAGTAGTTCTATAGTTCTTCTCCATATCTCTTGGATTTGTTCATTGGATTTTGCCAACTTCGGCGCATGATTGTGTACTCCAAGTGCAGGAAGCACATACGAAGTCCGCAAGAAGTAGCATGGATGTCCATGTGGCGAAGTTGTAGCTGACAAGGTCCTCACAATTCGTGTCATCATGACAGATGGGGTGATGCTTCCTACCACACAGAAGCAAATCCTATATTTAACGGAGACACGTGTTCATCACCGTGGGAACATTCACCATGTTATTTGAAGAGATATTTTTCTTCTTCTTTGTAATGAAACAAGACTATATTTGTATGGAAGCAATTCACTAGTCTATGAAAAGAGTATCATAATGATTTGGATGCAAACAAATATGTATATATATATGGAATAAAGACTTCATTTTTTGTATGAAATCAAATTCTAATTTATTTGGATTCAGATTACAAATTCTATGGAAGAAAATGGTCATTTCTTTGGATGTAAATTCCAAATTCTATGAAAAAAAAAATGCTAATTTCTTTGGATGCAAATTCCAAATTCTTTGGAAGCAAAATACTATTTATTAGGATGCATATACCGAATTCTTTGGAAGATGACTCCCAGACTAATTGGTCTGAAAGAGTCCGTAACAATGGTGAAAAAAGGTTTGATGGAAGCATTAAATTGAAGCAAGGTGTCCGCATTGTCCTTAGACAATGCAAAATAAATTGTCATGTTGGATACAAATCACACTAAATTGAAACAATCCCCGATTGTTAGGGAAGCAAATTTCTTGCTGGTAGAAGCAAAATGAATTGGTATGCGTTAACTGTTAATACAACATGCATGGTGCTTCCCATCATGGAAACTGCCCAATATATACCTCCTTGGATTAAATGAGAATCAACGGTACAGGATCAGTCTGACAAAAAATTCCTTTCAGACTACTGATACAAAGTGTTTCCCAATGAAAATTTGCGTTGTAATTCAGATTGTCGGCCGATGTCAATTCCCCGGGGCCGTCGTCACAACCCCGCTTTTCTCTCCATCCATCAACGATTCGACAATCCGAGGTATATCCTATAGTCTTATTGCGGTTCCTAGTAAATCCTAGAAGGTGAGAGGGCTTTTCAAGTTAAATATTCTTTTGGGGTTGAAATGGCTATCACTTTGTTAAAATATAGATTTAAAGAACTCATGGTGTTTAAAGAAATATTCGGATTTGTATTGAGTACGGGCACCCTAAGATCATCGAATGTCATTGAACTTGAAGAGTGTAGCATCAAGTTTGGAGAAACTTTCTTTCTTGATGGTTCATGTGATGTTGAGGTATATGATCTTATTTACGAATCGAAGATTATGAGATTCATTTTGCAATATGATGCAACGTCTATTATGGAAATTTTTACCAAGTGAGAGAAACTAATTATTACTTATCATGTCTTATTTACTGTACATGTGACTATCACATCGCTCGAAAGAAGCTTTGCAAAATTGAAATTACTGAAGAATTATCTGAGGTGAACAATGACCCAGCACTGGTTAAATGGTTTGGCAACGTTATGCATTGAGAAGAAATTATCAGATGATATTGACATCGACCACATCATAAGTGACTTTGCATCAAGGAATATTAGAAGAAATGTTTAAGGTAATTTTTATAAATTATTTGATATGCATACTGATTTTAGATACATTCAAGTGTTATTGGTAATATTTCATATATACTTATACTAACTTTTATTGTTATGATATTCTAACAATAAGGAGACTGGGCGACCCGCCCACCCGAGCGCTCCTTCGATTTTGCATCGTTCCGACCCTTCGATCAGGCCTGGTCGCGTCAATTAAGGGCCCCAAATTTTAGTCTCGCCCCGGGACTCCAAAATCTCAAGACTGGCCCTGGTTGTGGTAGCCTTTGGGGGGACTGTGGCAACCATGGTAGGCCGCATTGACAGAAGACTTGAAGGCGCCCGCCGCCAAGCCATGGAACATCTCAACACTTTGATCAACGCTGGTCACCATACCGAAGAGATCGTCAATGGCGAGTGCCTCGGTGCGGACGTCGAGGGCTGAAATGAGGGGTTGGTAGTCCATGTCCAGGCCGGCGATGATGAAGGAGACAAATTCATGTTCCAAGATTGGTTTTCCAGCCACCGCAAGTTCATCCGCTAGAGATCATATCTAATCAAAGAAGGCGGCAGCTATTTGGGAGCCTTTTTGGACAGTTGCTGGCTCGAGATTGAGATTTGGCAGAAAACATGTTTGCAAGTGCCGTCCAGATGGCATGGGATTTTATTTTTATTTTTGAGCAGATGGCATGAGATTTCTTAAGCGGCGCGGAGTAGTTCCTTAGGAAGATTGTGGAGCAGGTATAGGCTACAAATTGTTGGTCTCTGATCAAGCGAGAACTATAGGTAATGTTAGGTTTTTTTTTCGAAAAGGGGCTTGGACCCCGGCCTCTGCATCAAAATGATGCATACGGCCATCTTATTAAAGATCAAACGATCCAGCAAAAAGTCTTACAAAATCCAAATATGAAGTTGAAAAGAACAGCCACAACCGGCATGCAAGAGATAGATAAGCTACTAAACACCTATCCTATTACATGACCGCCAGCTAAACCGGTTGTAGATATCCCGTGCTACCGTCTCCCAGCGGATAGACGCAGTAACCAAATGCTGCCTGGCCTCCGTCTGAGTGAGTAGCGACCACATACGGAGAAGAGTAGTGGCCCTGAAAATAACCTGCAAGAAGTGAATATTTGTTGTTCTTTTAAAAACCAAATCATTCCTGCAATTCCATATAGCCCATAATAAAGCACATACTCCCACTCGGATATGTCTCGCTGTTACTACATCAATCTCATGCAACCACGTCCCAAAAAGCGAGTGAATGGAAAACGGGGGTTGATATTAAAGGCTATCTGTACCGACCTCCATAGGATCTTGGCCATAGGGCAATCAAGGAAGATGTGTCTAATAGATTCATCACTATCACAAAAACTACATCTTTTAGACCCAGTCCAGTTTTGTTTTGCCAAATTATCCTTAGTTAGAATGACTCGTTTATGTACAAACCACATAAACACTTTGATTTTTAGAGGTACTTTTATTTTCCACACATGTTTCGAGCTAGGAATCACACTAGTGTTAATAACATCCAGATACATAGATTTCACTGAGAACACCCCATTCTTAGTTAGTTTCCAGCTCAGCTGATCTGGACGTTGGGAAAGTTGAACATCCATCAGTCGTCTCACAAGATGTAGCCAAGCTTCCCACCGGTTTCCCACTAAAGTCCTTCTAAACTGGATATTAAGCGGGGTTGAATGTAATACCGTTGCAACATAATCATCTCTTCGTTGAACAATATTATAGAGCGATGGATATTGAAGTGCTAGGGGTGTCTCCCCTAGCCATGTATCTTCCCAAAATCTAGTGGAAGTACCATCTCCAATTATGAATCTCGCCCTATTGAAGAAGGTGGATTTCACTCGCATAAGACCCCTCCAAAAAGGCGAATCAGTCGGTCTCACCGTCACCTGGGACAACGTTTTGGTTTGAAGGTACTTATTACAAAGAATCTGTGCCCAGGTGGCATTCGATTCACAGGATAACTTGTATAACCATTTACTAAGTAAGCATCGATTCTTTACCTCTAAGTTTTCAATACCAAGACCCCCTTGGTCTTTCGGTCTGCAAATGATGTCCCACTTAGCAAGTCTATATTTTCTTTTGGAGTCATCACTCTGCCAGAAGAACCTTGATCGATAAAAATCTAGCCTTTTTCGTACTCCAACCGGAATTTCGAACTAATAAGAATCAACCGTAGGCATACTGGTAAGGACCGAACTAATAAGAATCAATCGTCCTCCGTATGACATAAGCTTGCCCTTACAGCAGCTTAGTTTTTTCTCAAATCGATCCTCAATACTCTTCCACTCCTTGTTAGTGAGCTTACGATGGTGAATCGGTATGCCTAGATATGTGAAGGGTAGAGACCCCAAATCGCAGCCAAATAATTCTTTGTAAGCTTGTTGTTCTTCTTTAGCTCTTCCAAAGCAGAACAATTCACTTTTGTGGAAGTTGATCTTTAACCCCGACAATTGTTCGAACAAGCATAGCACTAGTTTCATGTTCCTAGCCTTTGCCAAATCATGCTCCATAAATATGATAGTATCGTCTGCATACTGTAAGATGGATACCCCACCATCTACTAAATGTGAAACCAGGCCCCCTACCTGCCCAGCCTCCTTTGCCCTCCCTATGAGAATTGTCAACATATCTATGACAATGTTGAAAAGGATTGGTGACATCGGATCTCCCTGTCGCAAACCTTTATGCGTTTGAAAGTAATGCCCTATGTCATCATTAACCCTTATTCCAACGCTCCCTTTTTGCGTTAAAGAGTCGACCTGGTCTCTCCAGGCTTGGTCGAATCCTTTCATACGCAATGCCTGCTGCAGTAAAGGCCATTTCACCTTGTCATACGCTTTCTCAAAATCCACTTTAAAAACCACCCCGTCAAGTTTTTTTGTATGGATTTCATGCAGCGTTTCATGCAGAACCACCACCCCTTCTAGGATGTTTCTGTCTGGCATGAACGCGGATTGGGAAGGATGTACCACTGAGTGTGCAATTTGTGTAAGTCTGTTAGTCCCAACTTTGGTGAAAATCTTAAAGCTAACATTAAGAAGACATATCGGCCTGAACTGCTCAATTATAACCACCTCTGTTTTCTTTGGAAGCAACGTGATCGTTCCAAAATTTAAGTGAAACACCTGCAATTGTCCTAAGAAGAAATCCTGAAACATCGGAAGCAAGTCTCCCTTAATGATGTGCCAGCATTTTTTATAGAACTCCGCCGGGAAGCCATCCGGACCCGGAGCTTTGTTATTTTTCATTTGGGAAATGGCTTCAAACACCTCTTTCTCCGAAAAAGGGGCAGTCAATATCTCATTCTCCTCATTGACAAGCTGAGGTATATCATCAACCCTCGATTCGTTCAAGGAGACAAAATTATCCTCAGGGGGTCCGAACAACTGTTTATAGTAGTTGGTAATGTATACCTTTAGGCTTTCCTGATCCACAATCGTCCCTTCATCTTGCTCTAGTTGAAAGATTTTCTTCTTTCGATGTTTGCCGTTCGCAATCATGTGAAAGAATTGAGTGTTATCATCTCTCTGGACGAGTTTACGCACTTTAGCCCGCAAGGCCCACTTCAACTCCTCCTCACGTAGCAACTATTTTAGTCTTAACTCAGCTGCCCTCTTAGTTTCCAGCTCACTAGCATCTAAGATGGCACTCTCAGCTTTAATGTCAAGGACTTGGATAAGTAAAAGGAGCCTTTCCTTCTCAGCCTTATATATCCCCTGAGTATGCTTTGCCCAGCCCCGGAGGAACTGTCTCAAGTGTCTAACTTTATTTTGCCAACGATCGATGTTGGAACGTCCTCCTACATCTTTCGCCCATTCTCTTGCCACCAAATCCAAAAACCCTTCTCGTTCAAACCACACAGTTTCAAAAGAGAAAGGGCATTTGTTCCCTATATGCGTTGCCTCTCCCGAATCCACTCGTAATGGGGTATGATCCGAGACTCCGCGAGAGAGTGCTTGAACCGTCACTAGGGGAAACTTTTGTTCCCATTCAACACTCGCAAGAACCCGATCCAACTTCTCAAACGTCGGGATCGGTAGATTATTGGCCCATGTGAACTTCCGCCCAGAAAGCTCAATCTCACGAAGGTCCAGGGTTTCGATAATAGTATTAAACATAAACGACCATCTGCCGTCAAACCAAGGTAATGTTAGGTACCATCTTGTCCTTTCCTTCTGAGTTTTTAGAAACAATGGTGGCATGAGGTTTGGGAATTGTTTGGTCGAGATATCCAAAGAGTCCCGCCCCATGATCTCGGAGCGAGCTTGGGCTCTCCATAGGATGTAGTTGGCGCGGCCGAGAGGTTCGGAGATGGTATTGGTTAGGCCGGAGGAGATGGTTTGGCTAGAGGAAGACATGGCGGAAGTCGTGGTGGAGATGGAAGCTAGATGAGGAAGAAAGAGGCTCTGCATACCATGCCAATGTATCATCGAAAATGCTCTTTAGAGCTCGGGCTCCATGGAGACCGGGTTTGACTTGATCAAAATTCAAATTTTCACCTTTGAAAAAAAAATTGAAAAAATATACACATACTTGGAGACATAAAGCACATGTGTGTAAATTTTCAGGACGAAACACCTTAAAATGAGTGCTACACAAAAAGAACAAATCTGAGGCCTTTTAGTAGATGCACTATTCATTCTCAAAGTCCATGAATTTTTCTTTTTTGCACAGATCGCATTTTAGGGTATTTCATCCTCAAATTTTACATACATACACATAACAACCTTGTTTACTTGTATGATTTTTTTTTCAGATTTTGTTGAAACTAAAAAGTGCGAATTTTGAATTTTTCAAAAAATCCGGTCTCCATGGAGACCGAGCTCCAAAACGCCCTACTCGAAGCATCTTAACTCCTATACACTGGAGCCCGCGGTGTCTATATTTTTTTTGAAGGCAAAGCATCGCTTTATTACTCAACGGTGCTCAGGTTTATCACCCGAGACACATACAGCCACTTGGGCTGGAACATCAGACTGGAAGTCCACTAAATGGTTTACAGGATACATTCGGCCAACATTGGCTAGTTCATGTGCAACTGAATTTGCACTGCGTCTACACACCCCTAGTTCATATTTGGAGAACCACATCTTCAACTGGAACTTGGTATCCTCAATTACGGCAGCATACGGTGAGGAGTCATCCTTCCTGAGATCCAATGCTTCCACCAACAATTGTGAGTCTGTTTCGAAGACTGGTTGAACTACGCCGAGATCCGCAGCTAGAGCAACTGCATTGGACATAGCAATAACCTCTGCCCCGAATGGATCACTGATGTACTCCTGTCTACCCGCACGGGCCGCCACCAGGTCTCCATCCGAGGTGCGCGCAGCTACACCCCAGCCCACATGATGATCACCAGGGGTAAACGACCCATCCAAGTTGAACTTGACCACTCCTTCCCCTGGTGGCTTCCACTTGTCCGCTGAGGGTTTCTTTGTTTCCGGCGCATAGATCTGCCTATACTCCATGACCGAGTTGTGGGTACGACAAGCCACTTCGGCCGGAGTTAAGGGTAGCTCGCCCTGCCTCACTTTATTCCGGTTACTCCACCACAGCCACCAGAAGGTAAGCACGTGTAGCCGTTTGCATTCATCCAGGCCCCAAAGATAATCCATCATTGCATGGACGTCCGTGATAGCTTCTAGGTTTATTCTCTCCTTCTCCAAAGCAAGCTCCCTCCACACCTCCTTTGCCATTTTGCATTTCACGAACAGGTGAGCACCGTCTTCATTAGCTAGGCCGCAGAAGAAGCACCTTGTGGTCTGAAGTTGGAATCCTCTTCTTTGCATATTGGTCAGTAGCGCCAACGATTCATGCTTGACCCTCCATGCAAACATCTGGACGTTCCAAGGACACGGCATCTTCCATATCCTCTTCCATGAGTCCTCCATGCACCTGTTGAGATCGCCTACCGTAGTAGAGCTTCCCCCCACTCCACCATTCTTATTCATTCTTTGCATCTCTACATGTAGTTTATAAGCACTTTTCACTGAGTGAATCCCTTTGGGTTCAAAGTGCCAAGCGACGAAATCTTGGAATCCTTCCCGCAGAGGCATTTGCAAGATGTAGCGCACATCATCTAGCCAAAAGGTGTCTCTCACCAGCCTTTCATCCCACTGTCCTGTTGCCGGGTCGATGAGTTCACTCACATATTGGAGGATATTGTTTCTGCGTGGAGTTATTATTGTTCGTGACCATGGTCTTGGGATCCATGGATCAGTCCAGATTTTAACTGAAGATCCGTCCCCAATGCGCCAAATATAACCCTCACGGACTAGCTCCAGTCCTTTCAGCATGCTCCTCCACGCATATGAGATGCCCTCCTTAGCCTCGGCCTCCAGCACATGACAATGGGGAAAGTATCTTGCCTTGAGGACTCGAACACACAATGTATTCGGGTTCTGAACTAACCTCCAGATTTGTCGTGACAACATTGCCATGTTGAAGCTATACATGTCCCAGAATCCCAACCCTCCTTTAGCTTTGGGCAAGGTTAACTTCTCCCGGCTAATCCAATGGACCGTATTTTCCTTGTCCTGTTGACTCCACCAGTAGGTGCCGATGAGAGAGCTCAGTTCGTGACAGAAAGTTTTAGTGAGGTCGAAGCAAGACATAGCAAAGGTGGGGATCGCTTGTGCTACTGCTGTCACTAGTGTCTCCTTGCCAACTTTTGCAATAAGCTTCTCCTTCCACCCGTAAATGTGCCCCGCTATGGCTCCCTTGACATAGGCGAAAGATTTCCTCCTGGACTTGCCCACATGCACCAGGAGCCCCAAGTACTTGTCATTCCAGGCTCGTTCTGAATTTGGAGGGCATCCTTCACTTCCATCCTCACTGTCACCTCTATATTTGGACTGAACATCACCGCAGATTTTTCCAAGTTAATGCATTGGCCCGAACAACTCTCATACATGTCCAGAATCTCTCTCAGTGCAAGGGCTTCTTGTTGGTTTGATTTCAGCAGCAATATCGAGTCATCCGCAAACAGTAGATGTGAAACTGCCGGTGCGTTCTGGCAGATCTTCACCCCACTTATGATGACATTCCTCTCGGCATCATGCAGCAGCGCTGACAGCCCTTCCGCGCAAATCACAAAAAGGTAAGGGGATAGAGGGTCCCCTTGACGGAGGCCCCTTGATGGAATAAATTGCTCCGTGAGTTCCCATTTCACTCTTATTTGGTATCTGACCGAGGTAACGCACTTCATGAGAAGTTCCGTCCACACTGTACCAAATCCAAGCTTCTCTAACATGGCTCGCAGAAAACTCCACTCGACACGGTCGTAAGCCTTGCTCATATCTGCCTTAATGGCTGTAACACCTTCCTTCCCGCGCCTCTTATTTAGCAGGTAGAGCGACAATTCATACGCTATCAAGACATCATCGGTTATCAGCCTGCCGGGCGCAAACGCACTTTGATTTTCCGAGATAAGCTCCGTCATAATAAGCTTGAGCCTATTTGCCAGCACCTTCGAGACAAGCTTGTATAGAACATAACACAGTGAGATTGATCTGAAATCTTTTATCCTGCTTGGATTTTTGACCTTAGGGATTAACACAACTGTTGTGTCATTCCATCCCGAGTGTATGTCGCCCCCATTCAAAACAGATAGTACTTCTTCCACAATGTGATCACCCATAAAATGCCAACTCTTCTTATAGACGATGGACGACATACCATCAGGCCCCGGCGCCTTCAGGTCACCAATGTGGTCAAGAGCAGCTTTGATCTCCTCTCGGGTAAACTCTGCGTTTAGGCTTGCTCGCATAGCGTTGGTAACCCGCGGTTCCACCTTGCTTGTCAGCTCAGAGTTCCGCTGACCCACGTTCGTGGTGAAGAGTTCCTGAAAATAAGAGCACACATAGTTAGTCAGCTCCGGCCCCTCCTTCACCTCTGAGCCGTCCTCCTTTCTTAGCATCTTCACTCTATTTTGTTTCTTCCTCGCTGCCACCACCGACATGAAATATCGGGTGTTCCTATTACCCTTCCGTAACCATGTGATGTGGGATCGCTGTTTTGCTTTGGTACTTTTCTTCTCTTCCAATTCACGAAGCACACACCTGAGTCTTGCCTCCTCTCGTACCTTGTGTTCAGAAAGTGGCGCTCGCATACACCTTTCCAGATCTGCTCTTGCTTTCTTCAATCTGCTTTCCAAATCACCCACCACTTCTTTATGCCACTTCCGCATCCTACCCGCCACCATCCTCATCGCTCCTGCCACTCCACCCTCACCTGTCATCCAGCTTTCCTCCCAAGCACCCTAAATCTCCTCCGTACACCCCTCCTCTTGCAACCACCACGCTTCAAACCTAAAGCTCACGTCCCCCCTTCCACTCCTTCTTCTACCATCTCCTGTCGTGTTAACAATAATCGGCCGATGGTCCGAGTGTCGTGGGATACTGTTGATCACCTCAAATTCTGGGAACACTTCACACCACCTAGCATTTGCAGTTGCACGGTCAAGACGCTCACAAATATAAGAATCAAGCTCCTGGCTATGGTTCCTCCAAGTGAATTTATCTCCTTCGAAACCAATATCACAAAGACCACACCTCTCTAAACTCTCTCGAAAAGAGTCCATGCAAGCTTGGGGTCGATCTATTCCTCCCACTTTCTCATCACTGGTTAGGATTTCGTTAAAGTCCCCTAAGCAAAGCCAGGGCCTTCCATCCTGGTGTTGCTGCCCTAGTAATTTGAGTGTTCTCCAAGTCTCTTTCTTACGCTCCCCGACTGACTCGCCATACACTCCTGTCATCCTCCAAACACTCCCATTCTCTTATGTCACATCGACATCAATGTGCCTCCTACCATATGAGCGAAGCGATATCTCCACACCCCTCTTCCAGAACAACGCAAATCCCATGCTCCTTCCGACTGGATCGCACACAAGCATGTGAGTTAGGCCCAGTGACCATCTGAACCTGTCCAATTCCTTCTCAGTCAGCCATGTTTCAGAAATAAAAAGAACATCAGGGTCCTCCATCCTCCCCAAATCGAGGAGACTTTGAACAGCCGGGCCGTTCCCCAACCCCCGACAGTTTCAACTTATTATTTTCATTGCGCTTGGCGGGGCTGCTCCTGCAGCCCGGCCGATGTACATTCAAGGTTGTTCTGTTCGCTCTCCATGTCTGCTTGGTCTACTCCTCGTTCCATAACCACCACAGTCCTGCCTTTTTTAGCGTTCTTCTCCTCGTCCCCTCCTGTGATTGTATGAGTTCTCTTCTGCCCCAGAATACTCTCCCGTTGTGGGTTCGGGCCTGACATATGCTCCATCCTATCCCTTCTCCTGAACTTCTTGCGGTTAGGGTTTTTGTCATTGGTCTTGCTTTTGGTGCCATCGCCCGTTCTCTGTGTGTCCTGCTGTGACTGGGAGGTTCCTATTAACTTTGCTTGTTTTTCATCAGATCCTGCTCCTCCCTACTATTCCCATCCTCCCGCACACCCTTCCCCCCAGCCACCAGTAGCTCTCCATCACTCCCATCCTTCTCCTTCAGATTCTCCCCTAGAAGTAGCTTTTTAGGCTCACCCGACTGTACACGTCCTTGCGTGTTTTTGACCGGGCTTGTAACCTCCTCTCCCTTCTCTGTATTCTCAGGTCCAACTCCACTAGCTCGAATGCCATCCTTCCGCCATGAGAGGCTATCGCTGCCACTCCCCGTTCTCCCATTAGACCTACTATATCCATAATTCCTCTGGGTTCCATGGTCCTTCCCTCCTTTCCTCCAGCCTCCTGCATCGCCCGCCGCCCTCCTATGCCCCATGTCCGCCTTAAGCCATCGCCCGAACTGCTGTTTCTCCCCTTTCTGAAGTTTTGTGTTGCAATCCTTTCCTCCATGCCCGAGCAGGCCACATGTGTAACAGAAGTCTGGCAGGAATTCATATTCGAATCGGCACCATCCACTTTCATCTTCCTCCTCTCTCATATTCTTTTCCTTCTGCTTCTTGCGCTCATCATCATCGTCCAGTGTAAAGCCCCTCATGAGTGGTTTGTCTATCCTCATACGTATTTTAATCCTCAGATACAGCCCGATCGCAGAACCATCCACCCCCGTGTCGGCTTCCACAAACTAACCAATGATGTTTCCAATGTCCTCCGCTGATTCCCCGTTCATCATGCCCAACGGAAGATTGTAGACCCGCACCCAGATTGGTATGTTATTGAATTCATATTCCTCCAACCTCTTATGTGGATCAAACTCCTCCACCACCACAAGATCATTATCAAACATCCAAGGTCCATCCTCAATGGCCCACCGCTTCCCTGAGTCTTGCATGAATGTGAATACAAACCGATTCTCACCCATTTCCTTGCAATTTATCCCTTTGATTGGGCACCAAACCTTCCCGAGCGATAGGGAGATGGCATCTGGGTGTGCCAACTTCTCTGAGAGGATCTTCCCTACTGCCTTTGCGTCCACGTTTTTTCCTTTGTCCTTCGCCGTGCCTCGGATCTTGACACCTTTCTTCTCTTCCTCCGAAAGCTTCAGCCCCCTCAACATCCCCGCTACTCCTCCATCCCCACTCTCCACCCCCCAATCTCCGCCTAGGCTTTAAAGGTGTATTACGACCGTGTGCCCCAGGATCACACAGAAGGCTTTTGATGGATGGGATCTGGGCGAAGGACCAGTCTGTGCGTTCGAATCTGATCCCCCGCCGCCGGAACGGAAGAGATCACCCGATGGAGTCCGAGCGAAGGAGACCCTGAAACCCTAGCCGCGATCGCCCCCGTGATCGTCGGACCAGAATGCTAACCGTCACCTAACGGACGGACACTCGCGGTGTCTATATTGATATTACTGAGACTTGGTTCTCGTAGGTTTACACAGGATTCGGTTCAGAGAACAACACTGGAGAGATACATGGAAAGGATAAAGAGATAAAGAGATAAACAAGAAGATATCTCTAACTACCCCTAATCGTACACGTGATGCACAATATTTCCAACAACGGATTCAACTCGGTAACTTTTTTTTTCTGAAACAAACAATTCCCACCTCCTATACAAATATCACAATGGCACTCGGACTGAATTTAGTTATGTACTGGGTAGTACAATCCAACACCCGATCCTTACAACAATCTTGTGAAATGGATAACTGGCGGTCAGTTATAACGACCCACCCACAGGCGAACCAACCTGTGGTTCAGATGGTTAGGTGGACAGTGGTATCCTCAATCCACCAGGGTTCAAATCCTGGTGCTCGCATTATTCCTTGATTTATTACAGGATTTTCGGCGATGCATTTTCAGTGGGAGGAGACGTTCCCGTCGACGACGAGGCGCTTATGGTGACTTCGTAAATCTCAAGATGATATGCCGGCTCAGTCTCGAAGGTGCTCATAGGGATAGGGTGTGCGTGTGAGCGTTCATAGGGGTGAGTGTATGCGCGTGTATATAAGCGCTTACGTCTGTACTGGTGCTGAAAAAAAAACCGACCCATCCACAGAATTAAGCTGGCACCACCACCACCACAACATCGACACCTACTTTCGCCGCCACCCTATCCATTTGGTCCAGTTTAAATAAAATTGTCGGGATTGCATGACAATCATCCGGTTTGTTCAGATTTCATTTGAAATGTGTGTGGACATTTGAGGTATATTGTGTTCGATGGCTGGCTTCTATATCACTGTGAGTGCATGGATACCATGTCCGTGTCAGGTCTGTGGTGGAGGTGCCCTAAGGAACAAGCATGGATAAACATAGATGGAATTACAGAGAATATACACTCACATGTGAACACTCTTCATCTGTAGAGCAAGTACAATAAGGTGATGTAGGCGGGTTGTAAGACATTAAATATTATATTTTTGCTTACTTGGAAGAGAGAGAAGAGGAGAGAGAAGAGAAGCGGGCTACTAGTTAACAGCCGGCTGCAGCACGTGCTCCTAGGTACTTTGTGAGAGAGTGGGGTGGGTCATGTATCAACAAAGTAGTACATATTTATATCTAGCTATTGTATTTGTGGGCTATAAGCTTGGCTATATGTGACATGGCAACATCATATAGCCAGCAGCTGGCTATATTATTAACCATGCTCGTATAAATTTATAGTAGGTCTAATAAATGTTTTACAATAAGTAGCAAAACCTCCCGCCGACCGACCAATGAGTCCCACCCATTTTATGTGACAACATCACAAATGTTGACACACGTTTCCTATTAATGCACCAACGCATCAACAGCTACCCTCGCACCATTTTGCAGTACGAGACTGAACCAAAATGGAAACAGCCACGTTGCCATTCCCCTAACCACTAGTCACACTGCAAGTTGCCACATCTCTCGGATTCAAAACATCTCCCCCAATAAATAGATATTGGGTCTCTTTCAATTATTATGTAACCCTTTTTTCATAAGTAGTTTGGATTGCTTACTACGTACATGTGTCACGTGGTCAATTATTATATAATCCGACCTATTTTTTTTGCGAGAAAATATAATCCGACATATTTACCCTACTTGTCCATAGGAGCCCTACTTCTCCATGATCTCTACTCTCTCTCTCTCTCTCTCTCCTCGGTGGTGTGGCAACGATGTGCGCCAACGGACAATGGCCGCAGGTGGACGACGGCGACGGCATGTTGATGTGACACTTATTGGAAGATCCCAAATTAATTTTCGTAGATATTGGCATAGTTCGGGTGGATTTTTGGGATGTCCTAATATTTTTGTGGGAAAGTAAATCTACTAGATCATGTTCTGTGGCCCAACTCTTCCAATGCTACTCCCTACGTCCCATAATATAAGAGTGTATTTTACAATACGGAGGAAATGAAGTCTCTCGAAATGCTCTCATTCCCATTGCATTGTGCATATTGTTGCTACTCCAACGAAGTCAAGAAAACATGTTGTCAACCGATGAATCCTGCCCCTCCTCATTGCACTTCCTGAGATCGGTAAACGTCCACTAGCTCGGCGCTCGGTGTGGATGTGAAAGGACGGATCGTGTGGTCAGTGCGCCTTGGATGGCGCCAGGTGGCCCATCAAGGTGCTCAACCGACTGATAAATGGATGTGATAACTGGTAACCAGAGCCATAACATCAAATCTGACTTCTTGATTGGAGGGCGAGCAACATACCCACCCTTCCCCACATGGCCTGAGTTCAGGCCTGAGGGTTGCAACATGTGGTAACATTGGGTGCAAGTGCAACACACCACTCCCCACATGGAGATAGTCGAGTGTGGCAATATGGGGCGTTGCCTGCAAAAAGTGACATATGTGCACGGGGCATTGGAGCCCTTTTTTCAAATTCAAAAAACAGGTTTTTACGGCTTGAAGAATTCTAATCTTTTATGCACATGCACATATAGCAGTGCAGTATAACGGACCAAAAAATTACCAATATACATGCTTGAATGTGAGAGATAAAAAAAACAAATTTTATGGAATTTTGGGGCTTGTTTTTTGTTGATTAGGCCAATTTTTTTTGTCTTTTTTGTGCAGCATACAATACAACATGCTATTGAAGAAATTTCACAATTATTTAGACCATGTGCATGTGTATTCATGTGAAAAAATCAATAAAATTCAAACCTTTTAAGCCCTTATTTTTGGGTGGTCAAGAAAGCAGGCCTACGCACACCTACGGGAAGTTAGGTAACTTGCCTTAACTAATCTCTTCGCCCCCCCCCCCCCCCCTATTTCAACGGGGGATGGAGCCCCTCCCCTTAGGGCATGTACAATGGTTCTAGCTTAAGGATGCCACGTAAGATAAATGATGAGGTGGAGGAGAGAGAAATCATAAGAGAAGGCTTGTCTTATCTTATTTAAGAGAAGACAAGAGATGATAGCTTAGCACAATTTGTCTCACCATGTTTTTAGGAATAACTAATTATTGAAGATAAGGCTAAGAGATGACCCATTGTAGACTTGTTTTTTTGCCATCTCTAATTTACATGCAAAACTTAAGGTAAGACTATCTTAGCAACCATTGTACATGCCCTTATTTCCCCTAACCAAAACATGCCATCTAATCAGTTATGCTAATTGCGTAGGAATCCTTACGTAGGTGTAGTATTACTGGTGCAATGCCCCTGTGGTCCAAGAGTCTGCTTTAGAGCATGGTTAATACTATAGCCAGCTGCTCGCTATAAACCAGTGCCATGTCATCTACAATCCATCTTATAGCCAACATGTACAATAGTAGATCAAAAGAATGTATTACTTTTCTATTATATGGCTCACCTTTCATTCTCACAAAGTGCCTACGAGCACGCGCTTGAGCTGGCTCTTCACCATACCATCTCTCTCCTCTTCTATTTCCTCCAAATAAACAGAAATATACTAATTTATTCCTTATAGCTCGCTGACTCAGTTCTATTGTACTTGCTCTTAGCGTTGCATACCCCTTCCCACCACCTGCAAAAAAAAGCATACCCCTTCCCACAGCCACGTGGACATAGTTACATGTTGCAACATGGGGCTTGTTGCGGTGCCACGGGGTAATGCCTCGGCCCAAATCAGGCACTTGATCCGCGCAGTGTGGATCATATTCTTCTTATTCCTTCTCTGCGCCGGCGCGCCGGTCTAGTTTTTAGGCCGATCACATCTGAAACGTCAGATTCTATTATCACGCACTGTTAGATCAGGTCCTTTGCATCTTTTTTTTCCTTATAAACAAAACGAGATCCAATCCAGAACAACACCGCTGGACATTGGGGATGCTCGAGGCCGGACCTTCAAGCCCCCGCGGCCGGTCGCTGCTGGTCGCCACCCCCGCCGTCGGTCACCGCCGGTCGCCGTCCCCGTCACCGGTTGCCGTCCCCGCCGTCGTTCGCCGTCCCCTTGAAGCATCACCAGCTCGCCGCTGGCCGCCGTCCCCGCCGCTGGTTGTCATCCTTGCAGCACCGATGCTCGCCGGTTCCAGCAGGACCTCGTCGCAACACCCCGTCGTCGTTCTGTAGCAATTTGCCACCGCCACTGTAGCACTGCCATGCTGTCGGCCATAGCTCCCGGTGTTGCCGCTCACACCATCATCACCATGCCAGCGCCCGGTAGAAGCTTTTTTCCTTGCTGGTTGAAGCTTTTTCCTTGCCGGTTGAAACTTTTTCCACGGTTCAAAGTTTTTCTTCCACGCCCATTTGAAGCTTCTCCTTGGTTGAAGCTTACTCCTTTGCTGGTTGAAGCTTCTCTGTTGCCTATTGTAACATTTTCTTCTGCGGGATGCATCTTCTTGGTTGCCGGTAGCAGTCGTTTGCCTCGCCGGCCAAGAAATTCACCGTCGCTGATGCAACAAAATTTGCCGCTGGTTGTAGCTTTTTCGCAGGCGGTTGCAGCTCTGGCACATGACGTTGCAACTTCCACACCTCACCGCCCATCGTCGCAGCCCCGATTCTTACCATCGTCGTCCACAACTTCACATTTGCTGCTTACAGCAAAATGGCCAGCGAGTTGTAGCTTTTTCGTTTGCCGGTTGTAGTTTTTTTCTTCTGTGGGATGCATCTTCATGGTCGCACGTAGCAAAACTCAATGCCGGTTGTAGCCGGACGAGAAGCCGGTTGTAGCAATTTATGATGCCGGTTGTAGCTCGCAGCTCCGGTGATGTCCCCTCCCATCCCATCCCATGTCAGGTGCACCCCCGTCGTCGCAGCTTCCCATGCCTTGGGTGTGCCTCACCGTCGCAGTTTTGCAGCTCGTCCACCGGAGCTGGAGATGGTGCGCTGTGGGAATAGAATAAGCTGCAGATATATAAGAGGTGGTCGTCTACGTGGAGAAATCGCCGGCCGTGCTGGCGAACTTGGGCTGCAGCAGCGGGGTAGGGATTGATACGGGGGTAGACGGCGGCCTCGCCGGCGAGAATGGGCTGCAGCATGTAGGGCAATGAGGGGCGCATGGATCTACGGCCGGAGGTTGAAGAAAGAGGAAAGGAGAAGAGCAGTTTCATGTGCGGGCCCCATCATCTACACACGTCTCGTGCGAAACGGATGTTTTGTTGGTGCGTGAGCCAGCGTGGCGTTGGAGCCGGCCGAAAGTTCGGCCGGTCTGCCGGCTCCAAACGTTTTTTTTTTTATAAAATATTTAAAACAACTTATTAGTACCTATGTAGGAAAACAAATCCTGCCCACCGACGACTTCCATATATCCCTTCTATTTATGTGGACAATATCACACTAAAATGTTCGACACACTTTTCCTACATCTTTCTCATATGTAATAAATGCATCAATATATATACAGCTATTCCCTAAGAAAAGGATACGGATTTGCTATTTTACAGTCGAATGTTTTGCAATTCGTCATCATTCAAATCGGTGTCCGTCCGTTCTTGCGCGGAGATTCGTGCTGGTTTATGGTTTTGTTCGGCCTCGTTCCTGGGTCTGGATTTTTTGTCGGGCGCGGTTTTCTCTCTGCCCGTTACCGGCCCGGCTCTGTTTTGTCCTGTTTGAATTTGGGGGCAGCTCGAGCAGCGCTGGAGCGGCTCAGCAGAGGAGGCGATTCTTCCCGTCCATGGCGATTTCGAGATCTTCCGCTGCTCAACCTTGATTTCTCTTCCCTTTCTCTTCGATCCCTGGCTGTCGCGGTTAGTTGCTCCTCTCTCTCGCCCTCTCGCGTGTGCTTTTTGCTTCTGTTGGTTCCAGATCTAAGTGAGTTCATGTTGCCCTCTCGCCCTGTTGGTCGCTGGAGATATGTGATTTGCTGTGTTAGCCATCTGGTGTAACCGATGCTAGGTGTGTTTTCTAGGTCTTCTGGCTGTTTGTAGCTGTAGATGCAGCAGTTATTTTCCTTTGTCTCCTGTCCGCGGTTTGTCGGAGTTTTGTGGGATTTTGTAGATGTAGCGTGCGGGATTCTGTAGATGTACCTGTAGGTGCGGATTCCGCGGTTTGTTTCCTGCTCTCTTATGTTTTGATGCTCCCTGCTCATATATAGCTATTTTTAGTCCTTGTATTCTCTCCTGAAGATGTAGTTTTGAGATTTAGGTGTGCAGTTTCCCTTGTGCCATGTGTTTTTACCCTAGGTTTTTGTCTGATTTTGTCTTCAAGCAGGCATGTACTTTCAGTCTGATTACAGTGTAATTTGTCCCAGCCTTTTCAGTGTAATTTACTCAGTACTTCAACTGTAATTTGTCATGGGGTTTGAGTGGATATACAATGTTATTCTGAATGTAATTACAGTGTAATTTATCTCAGCATTCCAATGTAATTTGTCCCAGCCTTACAGTTTACCCAAGTGTAATTTGAATCTAGTTACAGTGTATTTTGTCCCAGTCTCACAGTGTAGTTTACTCAATATTTCGAGTGTATTTTTTAGTCTAATTACAGTGTAATTTGTCCTAGCTTTTCAGTGTAATTTACTCAAATTTTTACTGTAATTTTGTCGTATGATTTGAGTGGATTTACAGTGTAATTTATCCCAGTATTATAGTGTAATTTATCCCAGTATTACAATGTAATTTGTCCCAGACTTAAGAGGGTAATTCAACTAATATTTTTCCAGTGTGATCTGTCATAGAATTTGAGTGGAGTTGGAGTGTAATTTTGAATGTAATTGCAGTGTAATCTATCCCAGCATTACAGTGTGTCCCAGCATTTAACTGTAAAAGGATTTGAATGTAATTACAGTGTAGTTTATCCCAACATTACAGTGTAGTTTACCCAATAATTCTTGTGTGATTTGAGTGGATTTACAGTGTAATTTGTGCACATTAATTTTGTCTATATTTTCAGTGTAATTAAGTCCAGTTTGCTCAGTAATTTTCTTGGTTTCCATGTATTTATTTAGCTAGCTTTCACTGTACTTTGCTTGGTTCAGTACTGTAGGGCTTTTCTTCAGCAATTTTTCACTGTAATTTGTATGTTTCAGCACTGTAGTATAGTGGATTTTACCTTTTAATTGGATGACTTTTACCGTTACTTAACTTCTTTTCTTTTTCGTTCTCCTTGTGTTACGTTTATAGGTTTTTAATGGGCAGGCTACGGAAAGTCTCTCATCAGGATGTTCCATTAGTATCATCTATCGATAGTGCAGATTATGTGAGTGAACCTTTTGTGCCTAATGATTTTGCAGAAGATAGTTCTTATCCTAAGTCTCCGGTTGTTATTTATTTCTACTTCTCTTCTTTATTTCTATAGTTCTTTTTGTCTTTTAGTTTGATTGAATTATTTTGGTCTGTCTTATTTCTTATTTTGGTTTTGCAGGAACTATCTGGTGATGAAGGAGGGGTTAGACAAAGTTCTTTTGACGTTCTATCTGAATCAAGTGTGTTTTGTGTTTTCTTGCACTTCTTAATAATTTTGATTTTTTGTATTTACTTTTGGGTGACCCTTATGTGTTTGTCATTTCAGATATTAAATGCTTGAAGAGGAAATTATCATCTGCTTCCAGGAGGAATGTGGTTAGGTTCCCTGTAACTGTTAATTTGTTGTGTAATTCACGTAGTCAGAGAATGTTAATATGCTTGTAGACGATATTACCTGTAGTAATTTGTTCTATATTTTAGCTTCCTGGCATGTAATGTTTCTATTTGTTTGTTACTTTTTAGTGATGTAGGTACTTATGATTTTTTTTTTAGTTATTTGCTATGGTGTTCTAGTTGTTGTCTTTGTATTTTTCCCATATGTGTTTCACTTTTGTAATTATATCAGTTTTCTTCAAATTTACACTGGAATTTCCTGGCATTTACACTGGAAATTTCTTTGATACTTACAGTGTAGTTATATCAGTTTTGTAGAAGTCTAATTTACACTGGAATTTCCTGGCATTTACACTGGAAATTTCTTTGATACTTACAGTGTAGTTATATCAGTTTTGTAGAAGTCTAATTTACACTGGAATTTCCTGGGATTTACAGTGTAAATTAATAGGTACTTACAAATACAACAATTTTTAGAAGCCTAATTTACATAGTGATTTACACTGGGATTTCCTAGGATTTACACTGGAAATTACTAGGTAACTACAGTGTAAATACAACATATTTCAAAGTAGACAGCAAATTTTCTGTAATTTCGGAGTTTTACATTTTTCTAGTGATCAGCATAGTCTCCTGTTGTCTCTGGGTTTCCTTTTGTAAGTAGTTTCTCTAATGTACTAGGTGAAGCAGGGTCAAGGGATGAAAAATTGGTGAACATGATGAAGGGGATCAAGATTATTTGCAGTAGGAATTTTTTAAGAGTGTTCCTTGCCTGTGAATCCGGTGATCCTCCTTGCTCCTGTCCAGGCACCTCCCCACACCTTCTCCCATGGCTATAAGATTCTGGATTTGCCGTGGTACTGTTCTTTCATCTTCCTCTCCCGCTTCTCCCATGGCGGCGTCTCTGTTTTAGGGTGTGCTAGGTGAGATCTGTCCAGGGAGAAATGTATGTGTAGGGCTGGGATTTTTTCAGGGGTTTAGCCCTTGCCTGAGACGCAAGTTCAAGGACAGCTGTGCGTTTTGTTTTGTGTTCAAGTGCCGGGTTCTGGTCCAGGTTGTGTTTATTCGGGTGTATTTCCTGACCCGTTTACTTTTGAAATACAGCTACATACATTTTGGACCGGGGTTGGTCTTGGACATACAAGTGGCATCTCCTTATTAGTCAGAATTTTTGAATGTTTTCCAATTGTAAAACAGTCAGATGCTAAATAGACACTCCCAAAGGATATATACAGCTAGCCATGCACCATTTGCACTAGGATTGAGACAAGGAAACCACCACGATGCCATTCCCAATACCACTAGCCACACTGCAAATTGCCACGCTAATCCTCGTCGTGTCGTGCTCACTACTGCTGCTATTGCGTACCCAAACCAAGAAGCATCCCACCGACCAACGACTCCCGCCCTCGCCGCCGCGCCTGCCGATCGTCGGCAACCTCCACCAACTCGGCGCGCTCCCACACCGTGCCCTGCACGCGCTCGCCGTGGCGCACGGACCCGTCATGCTGCTCTACCTCGGCCGCGTCCCAACCCTGGTCGTCTCTTCCGCCGACGCGGCGAGAGAGGTGCTGCAGCTGCAGGACCACGCCTTCGCCAACCGGCCGTCGCTCGCCATCCCGAGACGTCTCCTTTACGGCTGCACCGACATCGCCTTCGCGCCCCACGGCGCCTACTGGCGCAGCGTGCGCAAGCTCGCCGTGCTCCACCTCCTGAGCCCCAGCAGGGTGCGCGCCTACCGCGGCGTGCGCGAGGAGGAAGTGGCGAAGCTGGTCCGGAGGGTGGAGGAGGGACGTGCGCACGGCGGCGGCGTGGTGCGGCTCAGTGAGCTCCTGGCCGGCTTCGCCAAGGACGTGAACGGGCGGATCGTGCTCGGGGTGCGCGCCTCGGGCGCAGCCGGGTGGCGCGCCAAGGTGGATGCGCTGCTGGAGGAGGCCAACGCGCTGCTCGGGGCGTTCCACGTCGGCGACTACTTCCCGTGGCTGGCGTGGGTGGCCGCCGTGGACGGGACGGACGCCAAGGTGAGCAGGGCGTTCGAGAGGATCGATCGGATCCTCGAGGAGATCGTCGACGTTGCCGCGAGCACCGGCGTGGGAGGTTGCCGTTGCGAGGACGACGACGAGGCTTTCGTGCATGTGCTGCTGTCGCTTCAGAGAGAATCGAGCGAGACAGGGTTTCGCTTGAGCAGGGACAACGTCAAGGCACTACTAGAGGTAAAAGTAAAACTTCATACATCATCCTCAAACTTCACGTGACAAAACTCGTTAGCCACGGAAAATCACAGTAAAAATTGGTGAATATTGGCTTTTTAGAGCACACACGTTTTGTTTATACCCAAGCTTCGATGTACACTACGGCGGACGTAGAGATTGAGGTTTGCCGGACAACAACGGAGCTTGATGTACAATACATGCACGTCGCCGGACACCAGGCGTGGCCTCCCCCACTGGCCCCAATGGTAGATCCTCAAACTAAAATTTGGTGATTTTCCCTCAAGAAACCCCATTTGCCTAAAACAAATGAATGGTGAAAAGTTTATCAGTAATTCCGCTACTGGACACCAGTTAACGTATCAGATGTTGCCGCAAAAGCAAAACATGCAGCTGCAGGTGATGTCGGAGGGGACATGCAACTATATTTTTGAAAACGAAAGTTGGCATGTGAACATTCAGCAATAATTAGCGCAACCATTGTCTGCCTGTTTCAGGAAATTGGTGAATTGTGCTGCCTTGCAGACATTAAGCACACAGACCATGTCATGTCATTCACAGTTTGGCGGCAAACATCCCATTCAGTCATATATATCATTGTCATGAATAATGTAGTGGACCTGGGCACCATTTTGTTGTGGCATTAGACCAAAAATGGCTCATGCCTATACATTTCTCTTGATCAACACATTCTAAGAATCATGCTTGCATTCCAACATGCGCGTAGGGATTTCGTTTTTGAACACTTGGATAAATATGGACAGGATTTGTTCGGAGCAGGGACAGACTCGACCATCATCGTCCTCGAATGGGTCATGGCTGAGCTTGGAGTACCTTAGGGCTGTCATCAAGGAGACGTTGCGGTTGCACCCGCCTGGGCCTCTTCTTGTTCCCCGTGAGTCTATGCAACAGGCAAGGGTCCAAGATTATCATGTCCCTAGTGGGACTCGGGTCATTGTGAATGCATGGGTCATCGGGAGAGACCCTGAGGCATGGGAGCATGCCGGAGAGTTCTGGCCGGAGCGGTTTATCAATAGAAAGGTGGACTTTCGCGGGCAACATTCCCAACTCATACCTTTCGGTGCAGGTAGGAGGATGTGCCCCGGTATAGGGTTCACAACCACTGTCATGGAGCTTACGCTTGCTAACACCTTGTTGGGCACTTCGACTGGGCGGTTCCACCGTCGGTGGTGGTGGATATGGAAGAGGCACCAGGAATCACGTCACGAAAGAGGGTGCCAATTTACGCCATGGCCACACGGGCACTTCGTGAGTAACTGAGGTTACATATGCACACATGTTGTTGAATATGTTCAATTATATTTGTACATGCTAGATTTGTGCTTGGAGTACAACACTATGAGTAACCCACGGTAATAGGTTAAATGTGTTATTGTTGTTGTATGTGTGTTGGTTATATGTTGAACCTTTTCTTTGCCATGTGTAATTACATTTTAGACTTGCGTGTTGGTAGGATGTTGTTGAGGTAACATATGTGTATCTTGTTGAAAATGTGTTGAATATGTGTGTACATGTTCTGGTTATATGCTGGATCTTTTTGTAGTCGTTACATGTTGGACTTGTGTGTGGGTAGGATGATAAAGTATTGGAGTAGGACACATGTATCATGAATCCCCTAGGTACAATAAGGGGGCACACTAACCTAGAATGCATAATTGCAATACTCGCAAGGGCAAGCAGTGGTTTGAGCAAGCATCCTGTGTCACTGGTGTTGTAGTAATGAAAAGGAATATATACCCGTCATATCCGACAAATCTTCGTGTAGTCCCGTCCTATGATTAATCAGTACTTATCAATAGATCATTGTCGCATATCCAAAAAATATCAGTTTTGTTTGAGCATTGGGTATTATAGTATATGTAATGAAACTGGTCTAGCCACACACAAAGATCTAGCCATGCAAAGTTGTCATCGCCGAACACGATGAGATCTGCATGACCACGCGAATGGCCGGGCGCAGATATATTCAATCTTTCATCAAGTCCGGCTCTTTGGTATCGGCCAACGTTTATCTTCATGGTCGGGTGGTGGTAGTAGAGAGAAGGGTTTCTTTTTTTTTTAGAAAAGGAGGATGTACCCCCGGCCTCTGCATCTAGACGATGCATGCAGCCATATTATTAATTATTCACAAAGACCATACAAGGTGATACATCAACAAGCCTGAAGCCACCATCTTGGCAACACCGTTGCTACTCCTATCCCTTTGATGAAGGCGTGCCGAATGTCCGGGCCTAATACCAAACAGACATCGCACTAAAGCCTAACATCTAAAGCCGGGTGTCCCCTCCAAGCCACTACCTGGATTGGGTCCCACACCGGTTCAGGCACACTCCCAGTGAGCACCGCACGCTGCAAGGGCCGACACCTCCATCATCCCTCGGTCCATAATCAGAGCAAAATTGTTGCACCAACCTTGGCAGGCCTCTCTGCCATCAACGCCACCATGACGCTAGACAACATCCTCCTCCTGTGCGAGTTCATCTCCAGACGCGCCCATCGCCGAACCTCCGCGACACCATGCCGCCAGGATCCGCCGTCGGCCTCGCGGTAGATGTAACACCGCTCCTCCTCTTGTCCCCTCCAGTCAGCGCGTGCTCCAAAACGATGCCCCCAGGAGGGACACGACATCGAAGGTGCCATCATCGTCAGATCCGGTAGACCCAGATCAAGGGTTTCCCCTGAAGCTCACGTCGTCGCCGCTGCTGGAGCTACGCAACGCCCAACACCCATAGCATCTCTTGCCCGACCTGAGCCTCCCAAGACGGCGCCTCCATGGAGGTTACGACGCGCAGGGCGCCGCCGCCGACCAATCCAGACTGAATTTTAGACTTTCGTCCGGGAGGGGTTCGGATGTGGATAGGAGGGATCTCGGCTTCGCCTCCAAGGAGGGTAACGGCGTCGTGGGACGCCGCCGATGCCGGGCCGGACCAGACGGCCAAAGTTTCCTCCGGTCCCCAACCTATACCACCAAACCTCCGACTGCACCGGATCCGACAGCGAGACGAACCGAGACCAGCAGAGATGCAAGTGCCATGGGGCTCAACCCACCAGGAAGGAGGATCAAGAAGAACAGCCGCCCTAGATCTCCAGGCGCCGGATCCGACGATCCGACGAGGCCAGCGACGTAGACCACCACCCTGCGCCGGCCGACAACATCCAAGCGCCAGATCCAGATGGATTCGGCCTGAACATGGCGGCGCCCGCGACCACCCGATCTGATGAACACGCAGCCACCACCTCGCCGTGGAGTCGCATCCAAGCCGCAGCTGCCGTGCCGCGTCACCAGCGCCGCATCGGGCGCCGCCAAGATGCTCGCCCACCGCACCGCCAGACCCCGCGCTAGCCTGGCGCCTCTTCGCGATCTGGTCGTCCCGCGCCGCCCAAGATGCTCCAAGGGGAAGAGATGCCCCGCCGCCGCCCAGCCGGCCAAGCTTTGCCCGGCGGCGGTGCGGACGGCGGCGAGGAGAGGTGGAGGCTGAGGAGGGACGAGGGGGGCGGCGGCTAGGGTTCCCCCTGGGTCGCCCGCGGGATCGCCTTTAGAGAGAAGGGTTTCTAGACAGAGGAGATCTAAGGGGAGAGAAGAGGAAGGTCACCCGACCGTTACTGCCGCCTTCAGCGGAGGGGCGCAACGCTCGAGCGAGGAAGGAGCGGACGACATCACTCTCGATCATCGGAGAGAGAGCCTCTGGGGTTGTAGGCTTTCACCAAGCGACGCCTCCTAGTCAGTCTGTCGCGACTCGCAAGACAGGGATTTCCTCCACGTCCTGTGGAGGCGTGGAAATCTCAGCCGCGGAAGGGCCGGAGAATAGGTCAGGGTCGCTCCCCGCCAAATATTTTCGCGCCGGGTATTTCCTAGCCAGGGAGGGGGGGGGGG
>LR738714.1:804574073-804587430 GCA_902687465.1 Secale cereale
AAAAAAAAAAAAAAAAAAAGCTCTTCCTTTCCCCCTACTTTCCGGTCACACACAATATTGAGCTGTGAAATTTTTGTTATGTCGCCTTATTCAAGTTCTAGATCGCTATAACAGGACCTTCAAATCGGTATCATTTTTGCTGAAACAAACTATTCCCGCCTCCTATCAAAATAACACAATGGCATTCGAACTAAATTCAGTTAGGCACTACTCTTTTTTTAGAAAAGGAGGATGACCCCCGGCCTCTGCATCTGGGCGATGCTCAGATGCATACGGCCACTTTATTGATTATTCTCACAAGACCTTACAAAGTCATACAACAATAAGACTAAAGCCGCCATCTAAGCAACAAAGTGTCACTACACCTATCCAGTTGATGAAGGGGCGCAGATAGCCTGGGCCTAATACCAAACAGACATCGCAGCCAAGCTTAACATCTAAGACCTGAGACCCCAGCCTAGCCACTTGCCGGGTCTGTGGCACACACTGGTCCAACTGCCACCGCTCCATCTTCAGAACTGTACTAATGCATCAACCTTGCTCGGTCCAACTATCGTCGATGCCACCACGGCGCCCAGCGGCACCTCCTCCCTGCGCGCAAACAGTTGAACACGTCACGGTCGCCACTGATACACCGCAGCGCCATGCTGCCATGTACCACCAGCCGACACATCTTGAAGTCCTGGGAGGATCTGTCGTGCGTAGCACCTGCCGACCAGGCATGACAACGCGTAGCACCTGTCGGTCAGGCATGACTTGACATCTCCACCGAAGCTCCGTGCAAGACGAAGCCGCTCCACCTCCTGCCTTTGACTTCCAGCGCTGCTCCACAAACGATGCATGCTCCCAAGAGAGAAACGACACCGCAGTGCCGCCATCGTCCAATCTGGAACACCAGATCCTAGGGTTTCCCCCGGAGCAGCACAAGTGGGTCGATAGTAGTTACATGACGATGCCTTCATCAAGGTAACGGTGTAGAACGCCGCCATCGCCTGCCGTCGGCTCGGTTTTCACCGGCCACCACGTCTCCCTAACTCGCAGCCGGGACAAGATGATGGATCTCGAGATCTGATCACCAAGCTTCTGGCCGGCCACCACTGACGAAGAAGATGACCACCACTGGCTACACTGGCCAGAACAGATCTGCCATAGGTACCGCCAAGCAGTCCACCAGGCCCTGGACGCCCCCGCCGATCTAAAGCCAGATGACATGCCGCCGAAGGCCGCATCGCGCCGGCGCCCAATCCAGGCCAGCCACCGCAGCAGCCGCCCATAGCCCGAGGCAGGGCCGACCGCCGCCGCCGTCGAAGCCAACGCCGTCGCTTCTAGATCGGCCGCACCTCCACGCATGTTGGGGCCCCGCCACCCCTGAGACGCGTGAGGGAGGAAGAGCCCCCGCCACCGTCGTCGGCCTCCAGGCACAAGCTGGCGGCGTCCTCCGGCGGCGACGGGAGGAGGGGAGGAAGATGGGCTAGGCCCCGGCGGCGGCTAGGGTTGAGGAGCCACCTGAGTGATACGTTCAAAACGTATCTATAATTTCTGCTTGCTCCATGCCTCTTTTGTGTGATATTGCTATGATATTTATGCACTTCCATACACTTTTGATCATATTTGGACTAACCTATTAACTCAGTGCACCATAGTGCCAGTTCCTGTTTTCTGCTGTTTTTCTATTTCAGGTTTCCCCCATATTAAAAGTGCCCTAAAAATTCCGGGAAAAATACAGGAAAAATCAGCGTATCGGGAGCTTCAAGAAAAACCAAAGCAGGGCCAGAGGGGAGCCTGGGGTGGCCCAGGCGGCCACCCGGCGCGGCCCCACCCTTGGCCGCGCCAGGGGGGCGCCTGGGGCCCCACCTCCGCCTCTGGTGACCCCCTTTTGCATATATATTGCTCGCGTCTCGAAACCCTCGACGACGGAATCCTTTTTCGCGATCTCGTCTCTGTTCCGCCGCCGCCGCACTTCCAAGATCGGGAGCACCAGGAGAACTCTTCCCGGCACCCTGCCGGAGGGGAGAACCACCACCGGGAGCTTCTCCACCACCATGGACGCTTCCCGGATGAGTTGTGAGTAGTCCCCCTTGGACCATGGGTCCATGACCAGTAGCTATGTGATGTTCTCCTCCCCTCTTTGTTCTTCATGGATTAGACCTCGTGAGCTGCCCTACATGATCGAGGCACATATGTAATCTTTATGCTGTTGCTCTGCTGAGTTTGCTGGGATCCGATGGATTATGAGATTATGTTCAGATTGTGTGTGAGTAATATTTGATTCACCTCTTTTATATTTGATTCACCTCTTTGATATGTCCAAAACGTATCTATAATTTCTGCTTGCTCCATGCCTCTTTTGTGTGATATTGCTATGTTATTTATACACTTCCATACACTTTTGATCATATTTGGACTAACCTATTAACTCAGTGCACCCCAGTGCCAGTTTCTGTTTTCTGCTGTTTTTGTATTTCAGGTTTTTCCATCATGTAAACTGCCAGAAAAATTCCAGAAAAATTATATAAAAAATCAGCGTTCCGGAAGCTTCCACACGGCCGAAGTAGGGCCGGAGGGGGGCCACCAGGGCTCCACGCGCCCTGGTGGCGCGGCCCCCCTCCTGGCCGCGCCGGGGGCGGGGGGCGCCTGGGCCCCCCAGGCCTCCGCTGATGCCCTCCTTTGGCATATATTTAACACGCGTCCCGAAACCCTCGAGACGGGAACCCTTTTTCGCGATCTCATCTCTGTTCCGCCGCCGCCGCGCTTCCAAGATCGGGAGCACCAGGAGAACTCTTCCCGGCACCCTGCCGGAGGGGAGGATCACCACCGGGAGCCTCTCCACCACCATGGACGCCTCCCGGATGAGTTGTGAGTAGTCTCCCTTGGACGATGGGTCCATGACCAGTAGCTATGTGCTGTTCTCCTCCCCTTCTTGTTCTTCACTAATTAGACCTCGTGAGCTGCCCTACATGATCGAGGCACATATGTAATCCTTATGCTGTTGCTATGTTGAGTTTGCTGGGATCCGATGGATTGTGAGATTATGTTCAGATTGTGTTTGAGTAATATATTTGATCTACCTCTTTTATATTTATGTTCGTAAGTAATTCTTGCATGTTCTCCGTTGCTATTTATTGCTTTGGCCAAGTAGTAGGTAGTGGCTCCAAGAGGGAACGTTATGCTTGATTCTGGGTTCATGCCCCTCGATGACTAGCTTGAGTGACAGAAACATGAGTCTAGGGGATGTGCTGTTGCCACAAGGGGGAAAACAACGGTGCTTGTGCCCGCAGGTGCAAGGATTGTTTACTTTACGCAAAGTTCTTTTAATGCAGTTGTCTGTTGCTTTGAGTTTACACTATGGGTGGGACTCACAACTTAATACCGGCGAGATGTTCTGGATAGATATCTCAAGGTGGATGATTAGTAGTAGATGCAGATGGATTTTGGTCTACTTTCCTTGGCGTACCGCCCATGCTTTGAACCTCTACCTTTCTTGCAACATAGTTAGCATTGGTTTGCGCACATAATTCTGTCAATTGCCCAGCTGTAATTCGTTTACCTCACATAGCTGTTTTATCGTCTTTTGGGAGAGATACATCACTAGTGAACATCATGGGACCCCGGTCCATATTACCATCACTGATCACATCCGCTATTTACTTTCTGCTTTTACATACTATTTACAGTTTTACCTATCACTATTATCACTTGCGTTTGATCCTTTGTAAACGACAAGGCCGGAGGGATTGACAACCTCTCTGTACTCGTTGGGAGCAAAGTTATTTGTATCTGTGTGCAGGTCCACGTTGATTGCTGATATCTGGCGCCGTTAGCAGTTGACACCTTCTTGTTGAAACTGGGAGTCTCAAGGGAAATCGATCCTTGGTATCTTTGCCAAGGGAAAACTACCGCTACACTGCATCTCAAACCTTCCACTTGGGGTAACCAACGAGGGGCGAGAAGCCATCAAGCAAAGTTTTCTGGCGCCGTCGCCGGGGACTCCACTCTTCAAGATAGGGGAGTTGCACGCTATCTTTTACCTTTGCTTTTAGTCTTGTTAGTTTACCTTTCAGTTTTTGCTTTAGTGTCTTTTATCGAAAATCACAAAAATAGTTATCTCATTCTTTAGTTGTCATTATGTCGGGTCCTTTTGTCTTTGGCGAGGCAGAAGTTCTCACCTTTAAACAAAGAGGTGGGGAAAGTCTAAAAGATGCTTGGTATAGAATTAATGATTCTCAAAAAAGAGCCACCAAGAAGCAATCTACTACTATCCTGCTTAGAAATTTTTATGTTGGAATTACTTCTTGGAATAGGTTTATTCTAGATACTGCTATCAATGGAAATTTCCTAGAGGCCCCAGTTTGGGAGTCTCTTAGTATTATTGAAAATCTTGTTGGAAGTCCCCCTGTTGTTAGCATTCAAGAGGACATCACCCTAGCTCACATTATGAAAAAACTTGAAAAGATAGAGCTAGAGATGCCAAACATTAATAAGATAAATGAGTTGGATCGTAAGATCCAAGGGAATTTGAATAGGCTTGATAGCTCCATGCATAAATTTTTTAAAACTTTGGAGACCATCAAATCCCATGACTTGGACTCTTCTAGGATAGACAAGATTGAGGAAATCTTTGATACTCTAGGACCTACTTTCTCCTCAATCAAAACCAAAAAGGTAGAAACTCCGGCAAAGAAGGATCCTAAGTTCGTTCACGTTCCAAAGGCTCCCCACTCTAAAAGTAATCCATCTATTGCCAAAGGGGTTGAAACTATAAAGACTTTGGAAGAAACACCTCTCTTTGATGAATTTATAAATGAATCTTCCCTTGACTTTTATCCTTTTGGTCTTCTCCCTAGAAGTATCTCTATGAGGCCTTTATTTGAAAGTCCTCTTAAGACTAGTTGTACTATTGAAGAGCTTTTTGATGATCTTCATGATGGTTCAATTGATACAACTTGATCTCTATGCATTATGCCTAGCTTAAAGGCATAAAAGAAAGCGCTTTTGGGAGGCAGCCCACAATGAATAAATTTTTTTTTGCTTTTGTTGTGTCTTGATGTTGTTACTACAGTAGCATCATCATTGTATCTTTGCTTTTCAACTTTGTGCCAAGTGTAGCCTCTGATTGCAAGGAAGTTCAAAAGTTGTGACGTGCTGTCCAGGAAACAGATTCTGTCCTTGGATAGAAAAATTCGTATAAAATCACCAGATCATCTTTTTGGTCTGAATTTTTCCGACAGCGTGCTCTATACAATTGTCTTTCGGGCGTCTGTTCTGAGTTTTTTTATTAGAGTTGCAGAAGTGCCCCGAAAAAATCATTTACTACCTGCTGTTCTGTTTTTCACAGATTCTGTCCTGTTTTGCCTTTCCTTCATTTTGCAAACCTTGAGCTTGCTTTTTCTTTGCAAAAACCTTTTGGCAATCTTCAGAAACAGTAGACCTTCAAGAATATCTTTATTTCCAGCAAGGAACGATTATTTTATTAAGGGTACTAACCTCGCTAATCAGATTATGATGAGTTATGTATGAAGGGAGTTTTCAAGTGTGCGAGGGAAGATGATAAAAAGATTCAGGAGTGTCAAACGCTCAAGCTTGGGGATGCCCCCATGCACCCCGCCCCAAGAAATATTCAAGGAGACTCAAGCGTCTAAGCTTGGGGATGCCCCCGTGCATCCCCTTCTCCATCAACATTATCAGTTTATCTTTCGTTCCACTATACTTTTATCACTTCATGTGTTATGTGCTATGCTTGGAGCGTCTTGCTTTTAGTTTCCTTTTTAGTTTTCTTTAGCTTTTCATAACGAGTTGGAACTCAGCTTTCTTTGTGTGGGAGAGAGACACGCTCCACTTCAACCTAGAACACAACATAGAATTTTCATGTTTATCTTTGCTGTGTATGTTCTTGGTCTTTCAATAGCTACTATCATGTTCAGCTCTTAGTTTTCATGCTTATCTTTTTAAAGAGCTTTTGTTTAGTTAGTTGCTTGAACTCTCTTTAGTTATCATGCTTATCTTATTAAGAGAGTTTGCTTCTGTTGCATTGGTCGATATGTCTATGATAAAAATGCTACGTGCATAATGGTGCTTAGTAGTTCATGTTTTCTTATGGTTAGTCTCAAATAGCTAGGGGGTTCCCAATGTGTTATTGGAGTACCAACATGATTTGTTTTCCTATGATGTGGTATGGTTTAGTAATATCTTCCTTCAAGAATTTACTTTGATTGACTTGGCGTATGTTCACGCATATTAAAGACTGTAAAGAAAGTCTGTCAAGCCTTGATGATCTTGTATTTCTGAGTAGCGATATAACTTCCATGCCTGATTCAATGTTGCTTTGTCGCTCTGCATGATTATGACCGTCATTGCTCTCTTAGTTGGTCGCTCACAGTCTTTTGCTAACCTCCACCTGTACTAAGCGGACTGACGGCTTGTGCATCCAAAATCCTTTAAACCAGTTATGCCATATGAGTCCACCATACCTTCCTATACATAGTATTTACCTGCCATTCCTAACGAAGACTTTCATGTACCATCTCGAAATTATTCAAAAAAAAGCATTTCTGTTTTGTGCCTCTGTTTAAAGTTCATGAGGAAGTAGTAGTTAATTCATGATCTTTTTAAGTTGGACAAGCTTCATCCCGGGATTGCATGTCTAATGTGCAAACCCATAATACGAGAAGGAACTCGCATTGAGTGCGCCCGGCTCATTAAAAAATAATATAAACAAACAAACCCTCCTTCACGCTTTGTTCATGAGAAATCAGAAAACTTTGGCAGTGATAAACAAAGGAGATTAAGAGGATGTGATCGTCCTCATTCGGGAGCCGTTCCTCGAAACTTGTCCATCTCAAGAAGTAATTGAGTTATCTGCTAGCATTCGTTGACGAAACATGCATAATCTAAAAAAAATAATTATTACTTCTGTTTTTAAAACCAAGAGCTCTGGTACATGCTTTGTCTTTGTTTCCGACCACGGGTTTTCAACCTTCCCAACAAAAGCCACGGTTCGAGAGTCTCCGCCTTCTTTAAGCACCAACTACTGAGAGCATGGTTGTCATTCTGAGTGTAATGTGCATTGTCCCAAAGTACCATTGTCTTTTGCATGATTGTGATATCGTTTATTCTGAAATCATTGTATCTAGTCATCACTTAAACGTTGGAGGTGCCCCTGCATTTATGTTTTGCTTCACTAAAGGGGGCAAGCGAGATATCACTTTACCATATTTGCACACCATGCTCATTACAAATCTATTTGATGTTTCAGTATCATGTTGTAAAACTTTCAGTTCTTTGTGATTTTCTCATAAGGCAACTTAATTACTACAGATTCATTGTCTCAGTAAGCTTTTGTCATGTGACTATAAAAAGTCCTTATATGGTTAATAGCATGTCACCACAGAAATTATACTTGTTATCATTTACCTACTCGAGGACGAGCAGGAATTAAGCTTGGGGATGTTGATACGTCCAAAACGTATCTATAATTTCTGCTTGCTCCATGCCTCTTTCGTGTGATATTGCTATGTTATTTATACACTTCCATACACATTTGATCATATTTGGACTAACCTATTAACTCACTGCACCCCAGTGCCAGTTTCTGTTTTCTGCTGTTTTTGTATTTCAGGTTTTCCCATCACGTAAACTGCCAGAAAAATGCCGAAAAAATTATATAAAAAATCAGCGTTCCGGAAGCTTCCACACAGCCGAAGTAGGGCCGGAGGGGGGCCACCAGGGCTCCAGGCGCCCTGGTGGCGCGGCCCCCTCCTGGCCGCGCCGGGGGGGCGCCTGGGCCCCCCAGGCCTCCGCTGATGCCCCCCTTTGGCATATATTTAACACGCGTCCCGAAACCCTCGAGACGGGAACCCTTTTTCGCGATCTCATCTCTGTTCCACCATCGCCGCGCTTCCAAGATCGGGAGCACCAGGAGAACTCTTCCCGGCACCCTGCCGGAGGGGAGGATCACCACCGGGAGCCTCTCCACCACCATGGACGCCTCCCGGATGAGTTGTGAGTAGTCTCCCTTGGACCATGGGTCCATGACAGTAGCTATGTGATGTTCTCCTCCCCTTCTTGTGCTTCACTAATTAGACCTCGTGAGCTGCCCTACATGATCGAGGCACATATGTAATCCTTATGCTGTTGCTATATTGAGTTTGCTGGGATCCGATGGATTGTGAGATTATGTTCAGATTGTATTTGAGTAATATATTTGATCTACCTCTTTTATATTTATGTTCGTAAGTAATTCTTGCATGTTCTCCGTTGCTATTTATTGCTTTGGCAAAGTAGTAGGTAGTGACTCCAAGAGGGAACGTTATGCTTGATTGTGGGTTCATGCCCCTCGATGACTAGCTTGAGTGACATAAACATGAGTCTAGGGGATGTGCTGTTGCCACAAGGAGGAAAACAACGGTGCTTGTGCCCGCGGGTGCAAGGATTGTTTACTTTACGCAAAGTTCTTTTAATGCAGTTGTCTGTTGCTTTGAGTTTACACTATGGGTGGGACTCGCAACTTAATACCAGCGAGATGTTCTAGATAGATATCTCAAGGTGGATGATTAGTAGTAGATGTAGATGGATTTCGGTCTACTTGCCTTGGCGTACCGCCCATGCTTTGAACCTCTACCTTTCTTGCAACATAGTTAGCATTGGTTTGCGCACATAATTCTGTCAATTGCCCAGCTGTAATTCGTTTACCTCACATAGCTGTTTTATCGTCTTTTGGGAGAGAGACATCACTTGTGAACATCATGGGACCTCGGTCCATATTACCATCACTGATCACATCCGCTATTTACTTTCTGCTTTTGCATACTATTTACAGTTTTACCTATCAATATTATCACTTGCGTTTGATCCTTTGTAAACGACAAGGCCGGAGGGATTGACAACCTCTCTGTACTCGTTGGAAGCAAAGTTATTTGTATCTGTGTGCAGGTCCACGTTGATTGCTAATATCTGGCGCCGTTAGCAGTTGACACCTTCTTGTTGAAACTGGGAGTCTCAGGGGAAATCGATCCTTGGTATCTTTGCCAAGGGAAAACTACCGCCACACTGCATCTCAAACCTTCCACTTGGGGTAACCAACGAGGGGCGAGAAGCCTTCACCTGCTGGTCTGTTTTTCACAGATTCTGTCCTGTTTTGCCTTTTCTTCGTTTTGCAAACCTTGAGCTTGCTTTTTCTTTGCAAAAACCTTTTGGCAATCTTGAGAAACAGTAGCTCTTCAAGATTATCCTTATTTCCAGCAGGGAAAAGTTATTTTATTATGGGTACTAACCTCGCTAATCAGATTATGATGAGTTATGTATGAAGGGAGTTTTCAAGTGTGCGAGGGAAGATGATAAAAAGATTCAGGAGAGTCAAACGCTCAAGCTTGGGGATGCCCCCGTGCACCCCAAGAAATATTCAAGAAGACTCAAGCGTCTAAGCTTGGGGATGCCCCCGTGCATCCCCTTCTCCATCAACAATTACCAGTTCGTCTTTCGTTCCACCATATTTTAATCACTTCATGCGTTATGTGCTATGCTTGGAGCGTCTTGCTCTTAGTTTCCTTTTTAGTTTTCTTTAACTTTGCTTGCTGTTCATAACGAGTTAGAACCCAGCTTTCTTTGTGTGGGAGAGAAACACGCTCCACTTCAACCTAGAACACAACATAGGATTTTCATGCTTATCTTTGCTGTGTATGTTCTTTGTCTTTCAATAGCTGCTGTCATGTTTAGCTCTTAATTTTCATGCTTTTCTTTTTAAAGAGCTTTTGTTTAGTTGGTTGCTGAACTCTCTTGAGTTTTCATGTTTATCTTGATAAGAGAGTTTGTCTGTTGCACTGAGTTGTGTGTCTTAACTTAAAGTAGGTAATTGAGGTTGCTATTTAATTTAGTAGTAACTTGCAATAGTTTTGAGGTATTGCCATGAGTAATGACTGGACTTTTGGTGTCAAGAGCTTTAGCCTATTAGTGATAGATGTCGTATTTTGGGCAATCCGTGTTTATTTTCGAAAACCTACAAAATAGTTGAGAACTTTAGCTACTAAATGGATCACTAATCTTTGGAGGGATCGAATATTGGAGTACACTCACGTACCATGGGTCGAGGATGCGCAAGGGTAACCAAACCCCCATACACACCTCCTCAGGGTACTTGTCTCTTTGTGAACCTCCTAATTAGATTGAGAGTTATCGCTAATAAGTGCATGGGTTCTTCGGACTAATGTGAGTATTCGAAGGTTGACACTTCCACCTAACCATATTTTTTTAGCCTCTTCGGTACCGTGCATTGCCCTTTCTCACCTCGAGAGTTGGCACATACTTCGCCGGTGCATCCAAATCCTTGGCACGATACGCTCTGTCATCATAAGCCTCATTATATCCTTCCTCAAAACAGCCACCATACCTACCTATTAAGGCATTTCCATAGCCTTTCCGAGATACATTGCTATGCAACACCCATCTTCTCATGACTTGATCTTCATGTCATACATGCTTTTTGCTTGATCGATGAGCCGCATGCTAGTTGGGCCTTGCCATAATCATTGCTACATGACGCGCTAGTATCATTGCATATCCTACTACACTGGCAGAGGCATACATTTGCATACATCATGATAGTTTCATTTTCTTTATGTTGAGTACTTTTGTAAAGTGTGAAAGATCTTCTATACTTCTTGTAATACATAGAGTGTTGCCACTAAAGTGAGGAAAAGATCCCAAAGAGGACAAATCAAAAGATCCCAAAGAGGACAAAATCAAAAGATCCCAAAGAGGACAAATGAGAGATAAATAGAAAGAGCCATTGCGGCCACAAAAAAATAAAAAAAAAGAGAAAAAAAGAGAAAAAGAAATAAAAAGAGAGAAGGGGGCACACTACTATTTCTTTTGAGAGATCCACACTCGTACTCCATCTTATACCTTGTACTCCACAGAGATTATCATTCATGCATATAGCTATGTGGGGACCTTTACACTATAGAACTTGGCTTGTATATTCCAATGATGAGCCTCCTCAAAAGAGCTCTAGGTCTTCTTGAGCAAGCAAGCTGGATGCACCCCCACTTGTTCCATTGGAGAGCTTACCTTAGCTCATATGTGCATCCGTTGCATGGCAATCCCTACTCCTCACATCATATCTATCATTTGGCTTTCTCTCGCCGATGATTATCCTCATTGATGTGAGCCTTTCACACCTTTTTTGTCTTCCCCCTCTATCATTTTTCTCTCTTTGCCATCCTAAGTGTCGACTTTCTTGCTTACGCTCATCCATTGCATGAGTGCTCAAAATATCGAAAGGGAGTGGATCATTTTGACTAGTACCTGGCTGACGGTCTGGGGATGAGTCAAGATAAGATTCCAAAGAAGACCAAGTGTGAAACTTTAGTAGATTAAGTTCTCAACAATACAAAAACTATGTTTTACTCTCTCATATATCCCTATCCCCTTTCTTGCACGCAAACACCATTTGGAGACATTCGAGTCACGGACAGCGAGAGCTCTTGCACCTTTATGTTCTTATGTTACTTGTTACAATGCTAATATAGACTCTTGCTTGTCATGACTTGAATTGAATTACATGCCTTGATTACTTTACTTCAAAGTTCTTATATGGTTGACAGCATGTCACCACAGAAATTATGCTTGTTATCATTTACCTACTCGAGGACGAGCAGGAATTAAGCTTGGGGATGTTGATACGTCCAAAACGTATCTATAATTTCTGCTTGCTCCATGCCTCTTTTGTGTGATATTGCTATGATAATTATGCACTTCCATACACTTTTGATCATATTTGGACTAACCTATTAACTCAGTGCACCACAGTGCCAGTTCCTGTTTTCTGCTGTTTTTCTATTTCAGGTTTCCCCCATATTAAAAGTGTCCTAAAAATTCCGGGAAAAATACAGGAAAAATCAGCGTATCGGGAGCTTCAAGAAAAACCAAAGCAGGGCCAGAGGGGAGCCTGGGGTGACCCAGGCGGCCACCCGGTGCGGCCCCACCCCTGGCCGCGCCAGGGGGGCGCCTGGGGCACCACCTCCGCCTCTGGTGACCCCCTTTTGCATATATATAGCTCGCGTCCCGAAACCCTCGAGGACGGAACCCTTTTTCGCGATCTCGTCTCTGTTCTGCCGCCGCAGCGCTTCCAAGATCGGGAGCACCAGGAGAACTCTTCCCGGCACCCTTCCGGAGGGGAGAACCACCACCGGGAGCTTCTCCACCACCATGGACGCTTCCCGGATGAGTTGTGAGTAGTCCCCCTTGGACCATGGGTCCATGACCAGTAGCTATGTGATGTTCTCCTCCCCTCTTTGTTCTTCATGGATTAGACCTCGTGAGCTGCCCTACATGATCGAGGCACATATGTAATCTTTATGCTGTTGCTCTGCTGAGTTTGCTGGGATCCGATGGATTATGAGATTATGTTCAGATTGTGTGTGAGTAATATATTTGATTCACCTCTTTTATATTTATGTTCTTGAGTAATTCTTGCATGTTCTCCGTTGCTGTTTATTGCTTTGGCCGAGTAGTAGGTAGTAACTCCAAGAGGGAACATTATGCTTGATTGTGGGTTCATGCCCCTAGATGACTAGTTTGAGTGACAGAAACATGAGTCTAGGGGATGTGCTGTTGCCACAAGGGGGAAAACAACGGTGCTTGTACTTGCGGGTGCAAGGATAGTTTACTTTACGCAAAGTTCTTTTAATGCAGTTGTCTGTTGCTTTGAGTTTACACTTTGGGTGGGACTCGCAACTTAATACCAGCGAGATGTTCTGGATAGATATCTCAAGGTGGATGATTAGTAGTAGATGCAGATAGATTTTGGTCTACTTGCCTTGGCGTACCGCCCATGCTTTTGAGCCTCTACCTTTCTGTACAGCATAGTTAGCATTGGTTTGCGCACATAATCCTGTCAATTGCCCAGCTGTAATTTGTTTACCTCGCTTAGCTGTTTTAACGTCTTTTGGGAGAGAGACATCACTGGTGAACATCATGGGACCCCGGTCCATATTGCCATCACTGATCACACCCGCTATTTACTTCCTGTTCTTATTTCCTAGTTGCAGTCATACCTATCACTATTACCTCTTGCGTTTGATCCTTTGTAAACAACAAGGCCGGAGGGATTGACAACCTCTCTGTACTCGTAGGGAGCAAAGTTATTTGTATCTGTGTGCAGGTCCTGTCAACCGCTAAGTTGGCGCAATTAGCGTTGACACCTACTTGTTGGCCCTCGGAGTCTCACGGGATTCGATCATTGGTATCTTTGCAAAGGAAAACTTGCCGTTACGCTACATCTCAAACCTTCCACTTGGGGTAACCAACGAGGGGCGAGAAGCCATCACTGAGTCACCCGAGCGGGGGGGGGGGGGGGGGGGGG
>LR738714.1:804594157-804626374 GCA_902687465.1 Secale cereale
GGGGGGGGGGGGGGGGGGGGGGGGGGGGGGGCGGTCGCCGCGGACGACGGGCGGTGCCCGCCCTGCTTCCTCCTCGTCGCCCCGCCAGAGCAGCGCGAGCTGCGGGACGTCACGGCGAAATCGGCTGCGGAAGTTGTCAGAGGGTGGCAGCCGTCGTCAGCCGCGGCGGCGTCATCGGGAAGCAGCCGGCGTCATCGTCGGGAAGCAACGACCCGCAAGCCTCCGGGCGCGGCCAGGCGGGTTGCGGGTGGGCGGACGGGCGGGAAAGGAAAATAACTGGCGGTTGGGCATTCGCGGGCGACGGCTGGTTTTGGACCAGATGCACCTCGTGATGTAAATTTGCACTACAAGATGTTGCATTTTACATCACGAGGAGGCCGTGGTCCAATTTTTTTTTTACATATGGACCATCTGTTGGAGCAGCATTTTTTGCCGCAGGCAGTCCAAAAGTTAGGTATTTTTACATTTGGACCGTCCATTACAGATGCTCTCCTATACACAGGAGCCCGCGGTGTCTATATTGATATTACTGAGACTTGGTTCTCGTAGGTTTACAGAGGATTCGGTTCAGAGAACAACCCTAGAGAGATACATGGAAAGGATAAAGAGATAAAGAGATAAACAAGAAAATATCTCTAGCTACCCCTAGTCCCACACGTGATGCACAATATTTCTAACAATGGATTGAACTCGGTAACTTTTTTTTTCTGAAACAAACAATTCCCACCTCCTATACAAATATCACAATGGCACTCGGACTGAATTTAGTTAGGTACTAGGTAGTACTCCCTATGTAAACTAATATAAGAGCGTTTAGATAACTAAAGTAGTGATCTAAACACTCTTATATTAGTTTACGGAGGGAGTACAATCCAACACCCAATCCGTACAACAATCTTGTGAAATGGATAACTGGCGGTCAGCTATAACGACCCACCCACAGGTGAACCAACCTGTGGTAGAGATGGTTAGGTGGACAGTGGTATCATCAACCCACCAGGGTTCAAATCCTGGTGCTCGCATTATTCCTGGATTTATTTCAAGATTTCCGGCGATGCATTTTCAGTGGGAGGAGACGTTTCCGTCGATGACGAGGCGCCTATGGTGACTTCGTAAATCTCAAGATGATATGCCGGCTCAGTCTCTCGGAGGTGCTCATAGGGATAGGGTGTGCGTGTGTGCGTTCATAGGGGTGAGTATATGCATGTGTATATGAGCGCTTGCGTTTGTACTGATGCTAAAAAAACCGACCCACCAACAGAACTAAGCTGGCACCACCACCACCACAACATCGACACCTGCTTTCGCCGCCACCTTATCCATTTGGTCCAGTTTAAATAAAATTGTCGGGATTGCATGACAATCGTCCGGTTTGTTCAAATTTCGTTTGAAATGTGTGTGGACATGTGAGGTATATTGTTCGATGGCTGGCTTTTATTTTTATATCACTGTCAGTGCATGGATACCATGTCCGTGTCAGGTCCGTGTTGGAGGTGCCCTAAGGAACAAGCATGGATAAACATAGATGGAAATACAGAAAAGATACACTCACATGTGAATACTCTTCATCTGTACAAATTTATAGTAGGTCTAATAAATGTTTTACAATAAGTAGCAAAACCTCCCGCCGACCGACCAATGAGTCCCACCCATTTTATGTGACAACATCACTAAAATGTTGACACACGTTTCCTATTAATGCACCAACGCATCAACAGCTACCGTCGCACCATTTTGCAGTACGAGACTGAACCAAAATGGAAACAGCCACGTTGCCATTCCCCTAACCACTAGTCACACTGCAAGTTGCCACATCTCTCGGATTCAAAACATCTCCCCCAATAAATAGATATTGGGTCTCTTTCAATTATAATGTAACCCTTTTTTCATAAATAGTTTGAATTGCATACTACGTACATGCGTCACGTGGTCAATTATTATATAATCCGACCTATTTACCCTACTTGTCCATAGGAGCCCTACTTCTCCATGATCTCTCTCTCTCTCTCTCCTCGGTTGTGTGGCAACTATGTGCGCCAACGGACAATGGCGGCAGGTGGACGACGGCGACAGCATGTTGATGTGACACTTATTGGAAGATCCCAAATTAATTTCCGTAGATATTGGCATAGTTCGGGTGGATTTTTGGGATGTCCTAATATTTTTGTGGGAAAGTAAATCTACTAGATCATGTTATGTGGCCCAACTCTTTCAATGCTACTCCCTACGTCCCATAATATAAGGGTGTTTTTTACAATACGGAGGAAAGGAAGTCTCTCGAAATGCTCTAATTCCCATTGCATTGTGCATATTGTTGCTACTCCAACGTAAGTCAAGAAAACATGTTGTAAACCGATGAATCCTGCCCCTCCTTGTTGCACTTCCTGATTGTCGGTAAACGTCCACTAGCTCGGCGCTCGGTGTGGATGTGAAAGGACGGATCGTGTGGTCGGTGCGCCTTGGATGGCGCCAGGTGGCCCATCAAGGTGCTCAACCGACATATAAATGGATGTGATAACTGGTAACCAGAGGCATAACATCAAATATGACTTCTTGATTGGAGGGCGAGCAACTTATCCACCCTTCCCCACATGGCCTGAGTTCAGGCCTGAGGGTTGCAACATGTGGTAACATTGGGTGCAAGTGCAACACACCACTCCCCACATGGAGATAGTTGAGTGTGGCAATATGGGGCGTTGCCTGCAAAAAGTGACATATGTGCACGGGGCATTGGAGCCCTTTTTTCAAATTCAAAAAACAGTTTTTTACGGCTTGAAGAATTCTAATCTTGTATGCACATGCACATATAGCAGTGCAGTATAACGGACCAAAAAATTACCAATATACATGCTTGAATGTGAGAGATAAAAAACAAATTTTATGGAATTTTGGGGCTTGTTTTTTGTTGATTAGGCCATTTTTTTGTCTTTTTTTTGCAGCATACAATACAACATGCTATTGAAGAAATTTCACAATTATTTAGACCACATGCATGTGTATTCATATGAAAAAATCAAGAAAATTCAAACCTTTTAAGCCCTTATTTTTGGGTGGTCAAGAAAGCAGGCCCCAATGCCCAAAAATGCTAGATCTACGCACACCTACGGGAAGTTACGTAACTTGCCTTAACTAATCTCTTCGCCCCCTGATTTCAACGGGGGATGGAGCCCCTTCCCTTATTTCCCCTAACCAAAACATGCCATCTAATCAGTTATGCTAATTGCATAGGAATCCTTACGTAGGTGTAGCATTACTGGTCCAATGCGCCTGTGGTCCAAGAGTCTGCTTTAGAGCATGGTTAATAGTATAGCCAGCTGCTGGCTATAAACCAGTACCATGTCATCTACAGCCCATCTTATAGCCAACATATACAATAGTAGATCAAAAGAGTGTACTACATTTCTATTATGTGGCTCACCTTTCATTGTCACAAAGTGCCTAGGAGCACGCGCTTGAGCTGGCTCTTCACAAAGAGCCCGCTAACCATATCTCTCCTCTTCTATTTCCTCCAACTAAGCAGAAATATACTAATTTATTCCTTATAGCCCGCCGACTCAGTTCTATTGTACTTTCTCTTAGAGCATCTCCAACAGCCGCGCTACGCGCCGCGCCCAAAAAATGCATTTGCCGCACGCGCTTCGGCTGGTTTAGCGCGCGGATAGGCGCCAGCTCCAGCAGCCACGCTATAATGCAGCGCGCGCGCGCCGCTCCAGCAGTGCCCAAAAATGCAGCGCGCGCAGCAAGCACAAACCACATATACAATTCAGAAAATAGGAGAAAAACGATCAAACAAACAAAATATATCAACAATAAATAGTTATTACAACTCAAACAAATAGTTTATCGTTCAGTACAACAAATAATGCAATAAACACAACCAATAGTTCATGAACAATACAATACAAATAATGCAATGAAATCATGCTCTTTGTCGTCCATGCCATGCCGACCACTCTCCAATCAGATCCTTCTGAAGATCATTGTGCGTTGCGGGACGCCGAATGACATGATAGGAGGCAACAAAACGGGCTACCCTTTCAGCCCTCCGTCGCACTCGCACGGGATGTCCCAAGAGCTCATACTGTGAGTAGTCTAAATCTTGGCCACGCTCATTCTCGATGATCATGTTGTGCATGATCACACAAGCGTGCATGATGTACCAAAGCATTTTTTGATCCCAAAATCTAGCCGGTCCTCTCACAATAGCAAATTGGGCTTGCAAAATCCCAAATGCTCTCTCCACATCTTTTCTAGCAGCCGCCTGAGCATTGTGGAAATCAAGATCTTTCTTACCTTCTGGCTTTTTCAACGGCTTCACGAATGTTTGCCACTTTGGATAGATGCCATCGGCTAGATAACAACCATAGTTGTACGTATGGCCATTTGCTACAAACTGCACCGGTGGCAACTCACCATTCGCAATCTTATTCATCAGTGGTGACCGGTTGACAACATTGATGTCATTCAAAGATCCAGGCATTCCAAAGAATGCATGCCAAATCCAAGTCTCCTGATCGGCCACCGCTTCAAGGATTATAGTGGAACCCTTTTTTTGGCCGCGGAATTGCCCATGCCATGCCTTTGGACAATTCTTAAAACTCCAATGCATGCAATCTATTGAGCCAAGCATGCCAGGAAAGCCGCGAGATTTGTTCAACGTCAATAGCCTTGCGGTGTCTTCAGCAGTGGGAGATCTCAAATACTCCTCGCCAAACACTTGCACAATTCCCACTGCAAAGCGCTTGACACACATGATGGCTTGGCTCTCACCCGTAGGCAAGTGATCATCGACTAGATCGGCCGGGATACCGTATACCTGAAGGAAATATGCCCTAGAGGCAATAATAAAGTTGTTATTTATATTTCCTTATATCATGATAAATGTTTATTATTCATGCTAGAATTGTATTAACCGGAAACTTAGTACATGTGTGAATACATAGACAATACAGAGTGTCCCTAGTATGCCTCTACTAGACTAGCTCATTGATCAAAGATGGTTATGTTTCCTAACCATTGACATGAGTTGTCATTTGATCAACGGGATCACATCATTAGGAGAATGATGTGATGGACAAGACCCATCCGTTAGCTTAGCACTATGATCGTTTAGTTTTACTGCTATTGCTTTCTTCATGACTTATACATGTTCCTATGAGTATGAGATTATGCAACTCCCGAATACCGTAGGAACACCTTGTGTGCTATCAAACGTCACAACGTAACTGAGTGATCATAAAGATGCTCTATAGGTGTCTCCGAAAGTGTTCGTGGTGTTGGCATAGATCAAGACTAGGATTTCTCACTCCGAGTGTCGGAGAGGTATCTCTGGGCCCTCTCGGTAATGCACATCATAATAAGCCTTGCAAGCAAATGACTAATGAGTTAGTCACGAGATGATGTATTACGGAACGAGTAAAGAGACTTGCCGCTAACGAGATTGAACTAGGTATAGAGATACCGACGATCGAATCTCGGGCAAGTAACATACCGATGACAAAAGGAACAACGTATGTTGTTATGCGGTTTGACCGATAAAGATCTTCGTAGAATATGTAGGAGCCAATATGAGCATCCAGGTTCCGCTATTGGTTATTGACCGGAGATGAGTCTCGGTCATGTCTACATAGTTCTCGAACCCGTAGGGTCCGCACGCTTAACGTTTGATGACGATCGGTATTATGAGTTTATGAGTTTTGATGTATCGAAGGTAGTTCGGAGTCCCGAATGAGATCACGGACATGACGAGGAGTCTCGGAATGTCCAACACATAAAGATTGATATATTGGACGACTATATTCGGACACCGGAAGTGTTCTGGAAAGTTTCGGAATTTACCGGAGTGCCGGGGGGGTTACCGGAACCCCCCGGGGAAATGATGGGCCCTGGTGGGCCATAGGGGAGAGAGAGGGCAGTAGCCAGGAGGTGGCGCTCCCCCTCCCTAGGAGGAGTCCGAATAGGACTAGGGGAGGGGGCGCGGCCCCTCTTTCCCTCACCCTCTCCCTCTCTTACCTTCCCCCTTTCCTTCATTGGTGGACTCCTACTAGGAATAGGATTGCAATCCTATTCCTAGTAGGATTGCTTCCCTAGCCGCACCATAGAGGGCCGGCCGGCCTCCCCCCCTTGCTCCTTTATATACGGGGGCAGGGGGGCACCCAAAGACACACAAGTTGAATTGTTCTAGCCGTGTGCGGTGCCCCCCCCCCCTCCACAGAAACACACCTCGGTCATACCGTCGCAGTGCTTAGGCGAAGCCCTGCGCCGGTAGATACATCATATCCGTCACCACACCGTCGTGCTGACGAAACTCTCCCATGAAGCTCAACTGGATCAAGAGCTCGTGGGACGTCATCAAGCTGAACGTGTGCTGAACGCGGAGGTGCCGTACGTTCGGTGCTTGATCGGTTGAATCGTGAAGAAGTTCGACTACATCAACCGCGTCACTTGACGCTTCCGCTTCCGGTCTACGAGGGTACGTAGACACTCTTCCCTCTCGTTGCTATGCATCTGGTAGATAGATCTTGCGTGATCGTAGGAAATTTTTTAAAATACTACGTTCTCCAACAGTGGCATCATGAGCCAGGTCTATGCGTAGATGATATGCACGAGTAGAACACAATGAGTTGTGTGCGATACTAGTCATACTGCTTACCATCATGTCATACTTTGCTTCGGCGGTATTGTGAGATGAAGTGGCCCGGACCGACATTACGTGTACGCTTACGCGGGACTGGTTTCACCGTTATGAGCACTCGTTGCTTAAAGGTGACTGGCGGGTGTCTGTCTCTCTCACTTTAGCTGAATCAAGTGTGGCTACGCCCGGTCCTTGTGAAGGTTAAAACATCACATACTTGACAAAACATCGTTGTGGTTTTGTATGCGTAGGTGAGAACCGTTCTTGCTAAGCCCATAGCAGCCACGTAAAACTTGCAACAACAAAGTAGAGGACGTCTAACTTGTTTTTGCAGGGCATGTTGTGATGTGATATGGTCAAGACATGATGAGATATACGGTTTTGTATGAGATGATCATGTTTTGTAAAGTTATCGGCAACTGGCAGGAGCCACATGGTTGTCGCTTTATTGTATGAAATGCAATCGCCATGTAATTGCTTTACTTTATCACTAAGCGGTAGCGATAGTCGTAGATGCAATAGTTGGCGAGACGACAACGATGCTACGATGGAGATCAAGGTGTCGTGCCGGTGACGAAGGTGATCATGACGGTGCTTTGGAGATGGAGATCAAAAGCACAAGATGATAATGGCCATATCATGTCACATATTTTGATTGCATGTGATGTTTATCTTATTATGCTTCTTATTTTGCTTAGTTCGACGGTAGCATTATAAGATGATTCCTTACTAAATTTCAAGGTATAAGTGTTCTCCCCGAGTATGCACCGTTGCGAAAGTTCGTCGTGCCGAGACACCACGTGATGATCGGGTGTGATAAGCTCTACGTTCAAATACAACGGGTGTAAGCCAGTTTTGCACACGCAGAATACTCGGGTTAAACTTGACGAGCCTAGCATATGCAGATATGGCCTCAGAACACTGGAGACCGAAAGGTCGAGCGTGAATCATATAGTAGATATGATCAGCATAAGATGTTCACCATTGAAACTACTCCATCTCACGTGATGATCGGACATGGTTTAGTTGATTTGGATCACGTGATCATTTAGATGACTAGAGGGATGTCTATCTAAGTGGGAGTTCTTAAGTAATATGATTAAATTGAACTTTAATTTATCATGAACTTAGTCCTCGTAGTATTAGCATATCTATGTTGTCGATCAATAGCTCACGATGTTGCTCCTCGTTTATTTTTTATATGTTCCTAGAGAAAACTAAGTTGAAAGATGTTAGTAGCAATGATGCGGAATTGTTCCGTGATCTGAGGATTATCCTCATTGCTGCACATAGAATTATGTCCTTGATGCACCGCTAGGTGACAGACCTATTGCAGGAGCAGATGTAGACGTTATGAACATTTTGAAAAAAGCTCGGTATGATGACTACTTGATAGTTTAAGTGCACCATGCTGTACGGCTTAGAACCGGGACTTCAAAAACGTTTTGAACGCCACGGAGCATATAAGATGTTCCAAGAGTTGAAATTAGTATTTCATACTCATGCCCGTATCGAGAGGTATAAGACTTCTGACAGTACTTTGCCTACAAGATGGAGGAGAATAGCTCAACCAGTGAGCATGTGCTCAGATTGTCTGGGTACTACAATTACTTGAATCAAGTGGGACTTAATCTTCCAGATAAGATAGTAATTGACAAAGTTCTCTAGTCACTATCACCAAGTTAGTAGAACTTCGTGATGAACTATAATATGCAAGGGATGACGAAAGGAATTCCCGAGCTCTTCGTGATGCTGAAGTCGGCGAAGGTAAAAATCATGAAAAAGCATCAAGTGTTGATGGTTAACAAGACCACTTGTTTCAAGTAAAGGGCAAAGGGATGGAAGGGGAACTTCAAGAAGAATGACAAGCAAGTTGTCACTCCCGTGAAGAAACCCAAAGCTAAAACTCAAGCCTGAAACTAAGTGATTCTATTGCAAAGGAAATGGTCACTGTAAGTGGAACTGCCCTAGATACTTGGCGGATAAGAAGGATGGCAAAGTGAACAAAGGTATATTTTGATATACAGATTATTGATGTGTACTTTACTAATGTTCATAGCAACCCCTGGGTATTTGATACCTGTTCAGTTGCTAAAATTAGTAACTCAAAACAAGAATTGCAGAATGAACAGAGATTAGATAAAGGTGAAGTGACGATGTGTGTTGGAAGTGGTTCCAAGATTGATATGATCAACAACTTATCCACCCTTCCCCACATGGCCTGAGTTCAGGCCTGAGGGTTGCAACATGTGGTAACATTGGGTGCAAGTGCAACACACCACTCCCCACATGGAGATAGTTGAGTGTGGCAATATGGGGCGTTGCCTACAAAAAGTGACATATGTGCACGGGGCATTGGAGCCCTTTTTTCAAATTCAAAAAACAGTTCTTTACGGCTTGAAGAATTCTAATCTTTTATGCACATGCACATATAGCAGTGCAGTATAACGGACCAAAAAATTACCAATATACATGCTTGAATGTGAGAGATAAAAAACAAATTTTATGGAATTTTGGGGCTTGTTTTTTGTTGATTAGGCCATTTTTTTGTCTTTTTTTTGCAGCATACAATACAACATGCTATTGAAGAAATTTCACAATTATTTAGACCACATGCATGTGTATTCATATGAAAAAATCAAGAAAATTCAAACCTTTTAAGCCCTTATTTTTGGGTGGTCAAGAAAGCAGGCCCCAATGCCCAAAAATGCTAGATCTACACACACCTACGTGAAGTTACGTAACTTGCCTTAACTAATCTCTTCGCCCCCTGATTTCAACGGGGGATGGAGCCCCTTCCCTTATTTCCTCTAACCAAAACATGCCATCTAATCAGTTATGCTAATTGCATAGGAATCCTTACGTAGGTGTAGCATTACTGGTCCAATGCGCCTGTGGTCCAAGAGTCTGCTTTAGAGCATGGTTAATAGTATAGCCAGCTGCTGGCTATAAGCGAGTGCCATGTCATCTAAAGCACATCTTATAGCCAACATGTACAATAGTAGATCAAAAGAGTGTACTACATTTCTATTATGTGGCTCACCTTTCATTGTCACAAAGTGCCTAGGAGCACGCGCTTGAGCTGGCTCTTCACAAAGAGCCCGCTTACCATCTCTCTCCTCTTCTATTTCCTCCAACTAAGCAGAAATATACTAATTTATTCCTTATAGCCCGCCGACTCAGTTCTATTGTACTTTCTCTTAGAGCATCTCCAACAGCCGCGCTACGCGCCGCGCCCAAAAAATGCATTTGCCGCGCGCGCTTCGGCTGGTTTAGCGCGCGGATAGGCGCCAGCTCCAGCAGCCACGCTATAATGCAGCGCGCGCGCGCCGCTCCAGCAGTGCCCAAAAATGCAGCGCGCGCAGTAAGCACAAACCACATATACAATTCAAAAAATAGGAGAAAAACGATCAAACCAACAAAATAAATCAACAATAAATAGTTATTACAACTCAAACAAATAGTTTATCGTTCAGTACAACAAATAATGCAATAAACACAACCAATAGTTCATGAACAATACAATACAAATAATGCAATGAAATCATGCTCTTTGTCGTCCATGCCATGCCGACCACTCTCCAATCAGATCCTTCTGAAGATCATTGTGCGTTGCGGGACGCCGAATGACATGATAGGAGGCAACAAAACGGGCTACCCTTTCAGCCCTCCGTGGCACTCGCACGGGATGTCCCAAGAGCTCATACTGTGAGTAGTCTAAATCTTGGCCACGCTCATTCTCGATGATCATGTTGTGCATGATCACACAAGCGTGCATGATGTACCAAAGCATTTTTTGATCCCAAAATCTAGCCGGTCCTCTCACAATAGCAAATTGGGCTTGCAAAATCCCAAATGCTCTCTCCACATCTTTTCTAGCAGCCGCTTGAGCATTGTGGAAATCAAGATTTTTCTTACCTTCTGGCTTTTTCAACGGCTTCACGAAGGTTTGCCACTTTGGATAGATGCCATCGGCTAGATAATAGCCATAGTTGTACGTATGGCCATTTGCTACAAACTGCACCGGTGGCAACTCACCATTCGCAATCTTATTCATCAGTGGTGACCGGTTGACAACATTGATGTCATTCAAAGATCCAGGCATTCCAAAGAATGCATGCCAAATCCAAGTCTCCTGATCGGCCACCGCTTCAAGGATTATAGTGGAACCCTTTTTTTGGCCGCGGAATTGCCCATGCCATGCCTTTGGACAATTCTTCCAACTCCAATGCATGCAATCTATTGAGCCAAGCATGCCAGGAAAGCCGCGAGATTTGTTCATCGTCAATAGCCTTGCGGCGTCTTCAGCAGTGGGAGATCTCAAATACTCCTCGCCAAACACTTGCACAATTCCCACTGCAAAGCGCTTGACACACATGATGGCTTGGCTCTCACCCATAGCCAAGTGATCATCAACTAGATCGGCCGGGATACCATATACCTGAAGGAAATATCTTATATTTCCTTATATCATGATAAATGTTTATTATTCATGCTAGAATTGTATTAACCGGAAACTTAGTACATGTGTGAATACATAGACAATACAGAGTGTCCCTAGTATGCCTCTACTAGACTAGCTCATTGATCAAAGATGGTTATGTTTCCTAACCATAGACATGAGTTGTCATTTGATCAACGGGATCACATCATTAGGAGAATGATGTGATGGACAAGACCCATCCGTTAGCTTAGCACTATGATCGTTTAGTTTTACTGCTATTGCTTTCTTCATTACTTATACATGTTCCTATGAGTATGAGATTATGCAACTCCCGAATACCGTAGGAACACCTTGTGTGCTATCAAACGTCACAACGTAACTGGGTGATCATAAAGATGCTCTACAGGTGTCTCCGAAAGTGTTCGTGGTGTTGGCTTAGATCAAGACTAGGATTTGTCACTCCGAGTGTCGGAGAGGTATCTCTGGGCCCTCTCGGTAATGCACATCATAATAAGCCTTGCAAGCAAATGACTAATGAGTTAGTCACGAGATGATGTATTATGGAACGAGTAAAGAGACTTGCCGCTAACGAGATTGAACTAGGTATAGAGATACCGACGATCGAATATCGGGCAAGTAACATACCGATGACAAAAGGAACAACGTATGTTGTTATGCGGTTTGACCGATAAAGATCTTCGTAGAATATGTAGGAGCCAATATGAGCATCCAGGTTCCGCTATTGGTTATTAACCGGAGATGAGTCTCGGTCATGTCTACATAGTTCTCGAACCCGTAGGGTCCGCACGCTTAACGTTTGATGACGATCGGTATTATGAGTTTATGAGTTTTGATGTACCGAAGGTAGTTCGGAGTCCCGAATGAGATCACGGACATGACGAGGAGTCTCGGAATGTCCAACACATAAAGATTGATATATTGGACGACTATATTCGGACACCGGAAGTGTTCTGGAAAGTTTCGGAATTTACCGGAGTGCTGGGGGGGTTACCGGAACCCCCCAGGGGAATGATGGGCCCTGGTGGGCCATAGGGGAGAGAGAGGGCAGTAGCCAGGAGGTAGCACTCCCCCTCCCTAGGAGGAGTCCGAATAGGACTAGGGGAGGGGGGCGCGGCCCCTCTTTCCCTCTCCCTCTCCCTCTCTTTCCTTCCCCCTTTCCTTCATTGGTGGACTCCTACTAGGAATAGGATTGCAATCCTATTCCTAGTAGGATTGCTTCCCTAGCCGCACCATAGAGGGCCGGCCGGCCTCCCCCCTTGCTCCTTTATATACGGGGGCAGGGGGGCACCAAAAGACACACAAGTTGAATTGTTCTAGCCGTGTGCGGTGCCCCCCCTCCACAGAAACACACCTTGGTCATACCGTCGCAGTGCTTAGGTGAAGCCCTGCGCTGGTAGATACATCATATCCGTCACCACGCCGTCGTGCTGACGAAACTCTCCCGTGAAGCTCAACTGGATCAAGAGCTCGTGGGACGTCACCAAGCTGAACGTGTGCTGAACGCGGAGGTGTCGTATGTTCGGTGCTTGATCGGTTGAATCATGAAGAAGTTCGACTACATCAACCGCGTCACTTGACGCTTCCGCTTCCGGTCTACGAGTGTACGTAGACACTCTTCCCCCTCGTTGCTATGCATCTGGTAGATAGATCTTGCGTGATCGTAGGAAATTTATTAAAATACTACGTTCTCCAACAGTGGCATCACGAGCCAGGTCTATGCGTAGATGATATGCACGAGTAGAACACAATGAGTTGTGTGCGATACTAGTCATACTGCTTACCAGCATGTCATACTTTGCTTCGGCGGTATTGTGAGATGAAGTGTCCCGGACCGACATTACGTGTACGCTTACGCGAGACTGGTTTCACCGTTATGAGCACTCGTTGCTTAAAGGTGACTGGCGGGTGTCTGTCTCTCTCACTTTAGCTGAATCAAGTGTGGCTATGCCCGGTCCTTGTGAAGGTTAAAACATCACATACTTGACAAAACATCGTTGTGGTTTTGTATGCGTAGGTAAGAACGGTTCTTGCTAAGCCCATAGCAGCCACGTAAAACTTGCAACAACAAAGTAGAGGACGTCTAACTTGTTTTTGCAGGGCATGTTGTGATGTGATATGGTCAAGACATGATGAGATATACGGTTTTGTATGAGATGATCATGTTTTGTAAAGTTATCGGCAACTGGCAGGAGCCATATGGTTGTCTCTTTATTGTATGAAATGCAATCGCCATGTAATTGCTTTACTTTATCACTAAGCGGTAGCGATAGTCGTAGATGCAATAGTTGGCGAGACGACAACGATGCTACGATGGAGATCAAGGTGTCGTGCCGGTGACGAAGGTGATCATGACAGTGCTTTGGAGATGGAGATCAAAAGCACAAGATGATGATGGCCATATCATGTCACATATTTTGATTGCATGTGATGTTTATCTTATTATGCTTCTTATTTTGCTTAGTTCGACGGTAGCATTATAAGATGATTCCTTACTAAATTTCAAGGTATAAGTGTTCTCCCCGAGTATGCACCGTTGCGAAAGTTCGTCGTGCCGAGACACCACGTGATGATCGGGTGTGATAAGCTCTACGTTCAAATACAACGGGTGTAAGCCAGTTTTGCACACGCAGAATACTCGGGTTAAACTTGACGAGCCTAGCATATGCAGATATGGCCTCGGAACACTGGAGACCGAAAGGTCGAGCGTGAATCATATAGTAGATATGATCAACATAAGATGTTCACCATTGAAACTACTCCATCTCACGTGATGATCGGACATGGTTTAGTTGATTTGGATCACGTGATCATTTAGATTACTAGAGGGATGTCTATCTAAGTGGGAGTTCTTAAGTAATATGATTAAATTGAACTTTAATTTATCATGAACTTAGTCCTCGTAGTATTAGCATATCTATGTTGTAGATCAATAGCTCACGATGTTGCTCCTCGTTTAATTTTTATATGTTCCTAGAGAAAACTAAGTTGAAAGATGTTAGTAGCAATGATGCGGAATTGTTCCGTGATCTGAGGATTATCCTCATTGCTGCACATAGAATTATGTCCTTGATGCACCGCTAGGTGACAGACCTATTGCAGGAGCAGATGTAGACGTTATGAACATTTTGACAAAAGCTCGGTATGATGACTACTTGATAGTTTATGTGCACCATGCTTTACGGCTTAGAACCGGGACTTCAAAAACGTTTTGAACGCCACAGAGCATATAAGATGTTCCAAGAGTTGAAATTAGTATTTCATACTCATGCCCGTATCGAGAGGTATAAGACTTCTGACAGTACTTTGCCTACAAGATGGAGGAGAATAGCTCAACCAGTGAGCATGTGCTCAGATTGTCTGGGTACTACAATTACTTGAATCAAGTGGGAGTTAATCTTCCAGATAAGATAGTAATTGACAATGTCTCTAGTCACTATCACCAAGTTAGTAGAACTTCGTGATGAACTATAATATGCAAGGGATGACGAAAGGAATTCCCGAGCTCTTCGCGATGCTGAAGTCGGCGAAGGTAAAAATCATGAAAAAGCATCAAGTGTTGATGGTTAACAAGACCACTTGTTTCAAGTAAAGGGCAAAGGGATGGAAGGGGAACTGCAAGAAGAATGACAAGCAAGTTGTCACTCCCGTGAAGAAACCCAAAGCTAAAACTCAAGCCTGAAACTAAGTGATTCTATTGCAAAGGAAATGGTCACTGGAAGTGGAACTGCCCTAGATACTTGGCGGATAAGAAGGATGGCAAAGTGAACAAAGGTATATTTTGATATACAGATTATTGATGTGTACTTTACTAGTGTTCATAGCAACCCCTGGGTATTTGATACCTGTTCAGTTGCTAAAATTAGTAACTGAAAAGGAGAATTGCAGAATGAACAGAGATTAGTTAAAGGTGAAGTGACGATGTGTGTTGGAAGTGGTTCCAAGATTGATATGATCATCATCGCACACTCCCTATACTTTCGGAATTAGTGTAAAACCTAAATAAATGTTATTTGGCATTTGCGTTGAGCATGAATATGATTTGATCATATTTGTTGCAATACGGTTATTCATTTAAAGTCATAGAATAATTGTTATTCTGTTTACATGAATAAAACCTTCGATGGTCATACACCCAATGAAAATAGTTTGTTGGATCTCAATCGTGGTGATACACATATTCATAATATTGAAGCCAAAAGATGCAAGTTTAATAATGATAGTGCAACTTATTTGTGGCACTGCCGTTTAGGTCATAATGGTGTAAAGCGCATGAAGAAACTCCATAGTGATGGACTTTTGGAATCACTTGATTATGAATCACTTGGTGCTTGCGAACCATGCCTCATGGGCAAGATGACTAAAACTCCGTTCTCCGGAACAATGGAGCGAGCAACAGATTTGTTCAAGATCATACATACAGATGTATGTGGACCAATGAGTGTTGAAGCTCGCAGCGGGTATCGTTATTTTCTGACCTTCACTGATGATTTGAGCAGATATGGGTATATCTACTTAATGAAGCACAAGTCTGAAACATTTTAAAAGTTCAAAGAATTTTAGAGTGAAGTGGAGAATCATCGTAACAAGAAAATAAGAGTTTTTACGATATGATCGTAGAGGTAAAATATTTGAGTTAGCAAGTTTGGCCTTCAGTAAAAAAATGTGAAATAGTTTCACTACTCACGCCACCTGGAACACCACAGTGTAATGGTGTGTCCGAACGTCATAACCATACTTCATCAGATATGGTGCGATCGATGATGTCTCTTACCGATCTACCACTATCGCTTTTGGGGTTATGCATTAGAGACAGCTACATTCACGTTAAATAGGGCACCATCTAAATCCGTGGAGATGACACCGTATGAACTGTGGTTTGACGAGAAACCTAAGCTGTCATTTCTTTAAGTTTGGGACTGCGACGCTTATGTGAAAAAGTTTCAACATGATAAGCTCGAACCCAAATCGGAGAAGTAAATCTTCATAGGATACCCAAAAGAAACTGTTGGGTACACCTTCTATCACATATCCGAAGGCAAGGTCTTTGTTGCTAAGAGTGGATCCTTTCTAGAGAAGGAGTTTCTCTCGAAAGAAGTGAGTGGGAGGAAAGTAGAACTTGTTGAGGTAATTGTACCTTCTCCCGAATTGGAAAGTGGAACATCACAAAAACTAGTTCCAGTGATTCCTACACCAATTAGTGAGGAAGCTAATGATGATGATCATGAAACTTCAGATCAAGTTTCTGCTGAACTTCGTAGATCAACCAGAGTTCGTTCCGCATCAGAGTGGTACGGCAACCCGGTTCTGGAAGTCATGTTACTGGACCATGATGAACCTACGAACTATGAGGAAGCGATGATGAGCCCAGATTCCGCAAAATGGCTTGAGGCCATGAAATCTGAGATGAGATCCATGTATGAGAACAAAGTGTGGACTTTGGTTGACTTGCCCGATGATCGGCAAGCCATCGAAAATAAATGGATCTTCAAGAGGAAGACTGACGCTGACGGTAATGTTACTGTTTACAAAGCTCGACTTGTTGCGAAAGTTTTTCAACAAGTTCAAGGAGTTGACTACGATGAGACTTTCTCACCCGTAGCAATGCTTAAGTCTGTCCGAATCATGTTAGCAATTGCCGCATTTTATGAAATCTGGCAAATGGATAACAAAACTGCATTCTTTAATGGATTTATTAAAGAAGACTTGTATATGATGCAACCAGAAGGTTTTGTCAATCCTAAAGGTGCTAACAAAATGTGCAAGCTCCAGTGATCCATCTATGGACTGGTGCAAGCATCTCGGAGTTGGAATATACGCTTTGATAAGTTGATCAAAGCATATAGAGTTATACAGACTCGCGCTGAAGCCCGTATTTACAAGAAGTGAGTGGGAGCACTACAACCTTTCTGATAAGTATATGTGAATGACATATTGTCGATCGGAAATGATGTAGAATTTTCTGGAAAGCATAAAGGAGTGTTTGAAAGGAGTTTTTCAAAGAAAGACCTTGGTGAAGCTGCTTGCATATTGGGCATCAAGATCTATAGAGATAGATCAAGACGCTTGATAAGACTTTCGATGAGTACATACCTTGATAAGATTTTGAAGTAGTTCAAAATGGATCAGTCAAAGAAGGAGTTCTGCCTGACTTGCAAGGTGTGAAGTTGAGTAAGACTCAAAGCTAGACCACGGCAGAAAAATATAGAGAGAATGAAAGTCATTCCCTATGCCTCAGCCATAAGTTCTATAAAGTATGCCATGCTGTGTACCAAACATGTTGTGTACCTTGCCATGAGTTTGTCAAGGGGGTACAATAGTGATCCAGGAGTAGATCACTGTACAACGGTCAAAATTATCCTTAGTAACTGGATGACTAAGGAAATGTTTCTCGATTATGGAGGTGATAAAGAGTTCGTCATAAGGGTTATGCCGATGCAAGCTTTGACACTAAATCCAGATGACTCTAAGTATCAATCTGGATGCGTATTGAAAGTGGGAGCAATTAGCTAGAGTAGCTCTATGCAGAGCATTGTAGACATAGAAATTTGCGAAATACATACAGATCTGAACGTGACAGACCCGTTGACTAAACTTCTCTCACAAGCAAAACATGATCACACCTTATTACTCTTGGGTATTAATCACATAGCGATGTGAACTAGATTATTGACTCTAGTAAACCCTTTGGGTGTTAGTCACATGGCGATGTGAACTATGGGTGTTATTCACATAACGATGTGAACTATCGGTATTAAATCACATGGCGATGTGAGCTAGATTATTGACTCTAGTGCAAGTGGGAGACTGAAGGAAATATGCCCTAGAGGCAATAATAAAGTTGTTATTTATATTTCCTTATATCATGAGAAATGTTTATTATTCATGCTAGAATTGTATTAACCGGAAACTTAGTACATGTGTGAATACATAGACAATACAGAGTGTCCCTAGTATGCCTCTACTAGACTAGCTCATTGATCAAAGATGGTTATGTTTCCTAACCATAGACATGAGTTGTCATTTGATCAACGGGATCACATCATTAGGAGAATGATGTGATGGACAAGACCCATCTGTTAGCTTAGCACTATGATCGTTTAGTTTTACTGCTATTGCTTTCTTCATGACTTATACATGTTCCTATGAGTATGAGATTATGCAACTCCCGAATACCGTAGGAACACCTTGTGTGCTATCAAACGTCACAACGTAACTGGGTGATCATAAAGATGCTCTACAGGTGTCTCCGAAAGTGTTCGTGGTGTTGGCATAGATCAAGACTAGGATTTGTCACTCCGAGTGTCGGAGAGGTATCTCTGGGCCCTCTCGGTAATGCGCATCATAATAAGCCTTGCAAGCAAATGACTAATGAGTTAGTCACGAGATGATGTATTACGGAACGAGTAAAGAGACTTGCCGCTAACGAGATTGAACTAGGTATACAGATACGGACGATCGAATCTCGGGCAAGTAACATACCGATGACAAAAGGAACCATGTATGTTGTTATGCGGTTTGACCGATAAAGATCTTCGTAGAATATGTAGGAGCCAATCTGAGCATCCAGGTTCCGCTATTGGTTATTGACCGGAGATGAGTCTCGGTCATGTCTACATAGTTCTCGAACCCGTAGGGTCCGCACGCTTAACGTTTGATGACGATCGGTATTATGAGTTTATGAGTTTTGATGTACCGAAGGTAGTTCGGAGTCCCGAATGAGATCACGGACATGACGAGGAGTCTAGGAATGTCCGAGACATAAAGATTGATATATTGGACGACTATATTCGGACACCGGAAGTGTTCTGGAAAGTTTCGGAATTTACTGGAGTGCCGGGAGGGTTACCGGAACCCCCCGGGGAAATGATGGGCCCTGGTGGGCCATAGGGGAGAGAGAGGGCAGTAGCCAGGAGGTGGCGCGCCCCCTCCCTAGGAGGAGTCCGAATAGGACTAGGGGAGGGGGGCGCGGCCCCTCTTTCCCTCTCCCTCTCCCTCTCTTTCCTTCCCCCCTTTCCTTCATTGGTGGGCTCCTACTAGGAATAGGATTGCAATCCTATTCCTAGTAGGATTGCTTCCCTAGCCGCACCATAGAGGGCCGGCCGGCCTGCCCCCCCCCCCTTGCTCCTTTATATACGGGGGCAGGGGGCACCCAAAGACACACAAGTTGAATTGTTCTAGCCGTGTGCGGTGCCCCCACTCCACAGAAACATACCTCGGTCATGACGTCGCAGTGCTTAGGCGAAGCCCTGCGCCGGTAGATACATCATATCCGTCACCACGCCGTCGTGCTGATGAAACTCTCCCGCGAAGCTCAACTGGATCAAGAGCTCGTGGGACGTCATCAAGCTGAACGTGTGCTGAACGCGGAGGTGCCGTACGTTCGGTGCTAGATCGGTTGAATCGTGAAGAAGTTCGACTACATCAACCGCGTCACTTGACGCTTCTGCTTCCGGTCTACGAGGGTACGTAGACACTCTTCCCTCTCGTTGCTATGCATCTGGTAGATAGATCTTGCGTGATCGTAGGAAATTTTTTAAAATACTACGTTCCCCAACAATGCCAACATACGCAAAGCGGCTGTCACCTTCAGAAAGGTGCTATGCCCGAGCTCTCCGGCGGCATTCCTCCTTTGCTAGAAAAACCGGTCATGGCTCGCTAGTTTCTCTGCAATGCGCTTGAACAAGTCTGCGCTCATCCTAAACCGGCGACGAAAATACGACTCCCGGTATGTGGGATTCTCCACGAAATAGTTCTTCATCAATCTATTATGGGCATCAATCATATCTCTCCAAATTTTATCCCGACCCATAACCGAACCACCGTGCTTCGGTGTTTTATTGATATGCATAGCTATGATCATTGCAAGATCCTCCTCCTCTTCCATATCAAATTCTTCTTCGGAAGAATCATACGACGAACTCATCTACAATGTTCAATACTATACTATCAAAACTACAATTCAAAATATGCACCAAATTCATAAGTTTGGAGCAATACATACCTTGTAGGCGTTTTGTCAAACACCTTGCGGGCTCGGCGCGGCAGCGAGCCCTCGGGCGCTGTTCCTCGGACGTCGGAGGCGCGCGAGGTCCGGCCGGACTAGGAGGGGGTGGGGCGGAAGCGCAGCGACGCGGGGAGGCCGGCGAAGCGCCTGAACGGTCACCGGCGGGCGCGGGCGGCGGCCGCAGCGGAGACAGACCGGGGAAGCGCTTGAGTGGTCGCCGACGGGCGCGGGCGGTGACGGCGGCGCGGGAATAGGCCGGGGAAGCGCTGAACGGTCGCCGGGGGCGCGAGCGGCGGCGGCGGCGCGGTCGGATGGGGGCGGCAGCGCGGTCGCGAGAGTGGAGGAGGGAGCGAGCGAGCGCGGGAGAGTCGCGCGCGCGAGCCGGCGCAGCAAATAACGGACGCGGGATTGCGTTTCGGCCAGCGCGCTGAATTGGAAATGGCGCGCGCGCCGTTTTTGCGCGCCCGCTGGAGCTGCCCGCCGCGTTGCGCGCGCGCTAAAACTGCCTTTTTTACGGCGCGGCGCTTGTATAGCGCGGCTGTTGGAGATGCTCTTAGCGTTGCATAACCCTTCCCACCACCTGCAAAAAAAAAGCATACCCCTTCCCACAGCCACGTGGACAGAGTTACACGGCAATAGCGACGTTCGTTACCGGGGGGGGGGCGGCAATCGATATACATCGGGAATTTTTTTAGATAAGGCATAATTATCTTATGCAAAACAAAAACTAAAATAAAGTAAAAACAACAAAGCAAAGTAAAAACAACAAAGCAAAGTGAAAATAAAAAATAAAGTAAAATAAACCTATGCCGACGGCAAGGCCATCGGCATACCTGTACACCCACGGAGGTTGTGCCGCGGATTGATGACGTGGCGTGGCACACGGATCGATGACGTGGCGAGTGAGCCTATGCCGACGGCTATGCCGTCGGCATACCTCTGCCACAGATAACAGAAATGGAATAAAAAAATTAATTAAAATAAATGTATGCCGACGGCCTGGCCGTCAGCATATCTACCTTCGTCCCACGGATCGATGACGTGGTGTAGCACACGGATCGTGGACGTGGCAGAGGGGCCTATGCCGACGGCCAGGCCGTCGGCATACCTCTGCCACAAATATGCCTACGGGCGCCGTTACGGCCCGTCGGCGTAGGGTCAACGCCGTCAGGTGTTCTGCGCTGACCGGGCAGGTGGGTCAGGTCTATGCCGATGGCCTGTCCTATGCCGACGGCCCCCGTAGGCGTAGCTCGTGCGGTCCCGACGGCCTGTCCTATGCCGACGGGGCCGTCGGCATAGATGGATGTATGCCGACGGCCTTTGTACGCCTACGGCCTACCCTTGGTCGTCGGCATAGGTCTCTAGATGCCGATGGGGGCCGTCGGCATAGATTGGGCCGTCGGCAACCCCTGTTTTTCTGGTAGTGATGGGGTTTGTTGCGGTGCCACGGGGTGCTGCCTCGGCCCAAATCAGGCACTTGATCCGCGCAGTGTGGATCATATTCTTCTTATTGCTTTCATGACTATTTTTAAATATTTAAGAAAACTTATTAGTACCTATGTAGGAAAACATATCCTGCCCACCGACGACTTCCATATATGCCTTTTATTTATGTCGACGATATCACACTAAAATGTTGGACATACTTTTCCTACATCTTTCTCATATGTAATAAATGCATCAATACATATACAGCTATTCCCCAAAAAAAAGGATATATACAGCTAGCCATGCACCATTTGCAGTAGGATTGAGACAAGGAAACCACCACGATGCCATTCCCAATACCACTAGCCACACTGCAAATTGCCACGCTAATCCTCGTCGTGTCGTGCTCACTACTGCTGCTATTGCGTACCCAAACCAAGAAGCATCCCACCGACCAACGACTCCCGCCCTCGCCGCCGCGCCTGCCGATCGTCGGCAACCTCCACCAACTCGGCGCGCTCCCACACCGTGCCCTGCACGCGCTCGCCGTGGCGCACGGACCCGTCATGCTGCTCTACCTCGGCCGCGTCCCAACCCTGGTCGTCTCCTCCGCCGACGCGGCGAGAGAGGTGCTGCAGCTGCAGGACCACGCCTTCGCCAACCGGCCATCGCTCGCCATCCCGAGACGTCTCCTCTACTGCTGCACCGATATCGCCTTCGCGCCCCACGGCGCCTACTGGCGCAGCGTGCGCAAGCTCGCCGTGCTCCACCTCCTGAGCCCCGGCAGGGTGCGCGCCTACCGCGGCGTGCGCGTGGAGGAAGTGGCGAAGCTGGTCCAGACTCCAGAGGGTGGAGGAGGGACGAGCGCACGGCGGCGGCGTGGTGCGGCTCAGTGAGCTCCTGGCCGGCTTCGACAAGGACGTGAACGGGCGGATCGTGCTCAGGGTGCGCGCCTCGGGCGCAGCCGGGTGGCGCGCCAAGGTGGACGCGCTGCTGGAGGAGGCCAACGCGCTGCTCGGGGCGTTCCACGTCGGCGACTACTTCCCGTGGCTGGCGTGGGTGGCCGCCGTGGACGGGACGGACGCCAAGGTGAGCAGGGCGTTCGAGAGGATCGATCGGATCCTCGAGGAGATTGTCGACGTTGCCGCGAGCACCGGCGTGGGAGGTTGCCGTTGCGAGGACGACGACGAGGCTTTCGTGCATGTGCTGCTGTCGAGTTAATTGCAAGGAACTACCAAACTTGGGGCAGCTGTAACGAATCAGTACCATTATTCAGTTTTTTTGCAAGTCAGTACCAGGTTTGAGACTGTACGTTGCAATACGGGCTAAGTGCTGTATAACTCTGTATTGACACTGTATCTGACAACCCGGCCCCACTTGTCAGGTGACAAGCTGGCGAACCGGCTCGGTCGGTCGATACTTGTGGTCGAACCCAACTCCCCTCGAACCCAACTCAGTCCCGCTCGAACCCTAGCCCTCGCCCCGCTCGAGCTCTCGCCCTCCGATTCGCCGCCGACCGCCGCGCAGTCCCCCACCGCCACGGCGCCATGGTGCTCGAGGATGAGAGCAGCAACGACCTCTCCAGCCTGCAGTACACGAACTCCTCCTCCGACGACGGCATGCTGTACCGGGTGAGTGGTGTAGCTAGGGTTAGTGTTTCTTCTTTGGGGATTTGATTTTTGATTTGGGGGTTTTGGTTCATTTTGGTCCTGTAGATCCCTGCCAGCATTGAAGACGAAGACTACATGGGCATTGATACTGGATCCTTTGTTACTTGTGAGCAGCATGGGCTGCCATGTGAGAGGCGTGTAGCCTTTGAGGGATTTGAGACCGGAAGGAGGTCTTAGCCTGTCCTCTTAAAGTAAGATTTTGTACTTTCCATGTTCTTTGTATTAAAATGGGTTGGTAGTAGCCCCACAGCATAGTATTAAAAATAGTCATTAAATATTGAAGTAGTTTGGTCCAAGTAATATTCTGTTCTAGTGATTGCCAAGTCCTTAGCCAATTAGTAGTACTGATGCACTGATTTTGATAATTGGAGTATGTGTTTGTTAATTTTCTGTGTGGCCAGGAGCTAAGTTTCCAGTGCACATCATTTTTTAATTAATGATGGTGATCATTGGAGTAGGCATGTGTTAATTTTATATGTGGCCAGGAGCTTAGTTTGCAGGGCACATATTTGTTTAAGCACTGATGCTGATTGTTTAGTGCTTTATGGAATCTTTATAGTTGTTGTACTTTTTGTAACATGCTGTGCTGTTCCGTAGGTCATTGATAGTTGTAGTATTTGATTGAAATTCAGTTAGTTAGTTATGTTGTTCTTTAGTGCAACTGTGATGTTTTTTACATTCATATTCTATAACAAATATAGGTGCTAAATATATTGCAGGAAGGTCAGAACTGTGGTTCTGTTCAATGGGTTGACCCAGAGTGGCCTCCTACAATGCAGAATGCATTGTTGAAGCTATGGGAGATGTATCAAGACAGCAAGAGTGATAGGAGGAAGGATAACCTAGAGAGTTCACTCACTATTCACCATTTGAAAGAAGAAAAAAATAATCTGGAGGCCAACTATGACAAGTTAGTTGAAGATGTTCATCAACTTTTCAATGCCCAAGAGGATAGGGTGTTGGATTTCAGATATTTGCAGTTAAAGATGGATAATGCAGAGGAGAGGAAAGCTGAGATGACCAACTCAGCTCTGTCAGATATGAAGACAGAGATGGAGAAGAAAGAGGCAGAGATCTTCAAGATGCAAGAGAAGTATGCAGTCCTTATTAACCTGACAAAAGCTCAAGCCACTGTCATCAGGAACCTGAAGTTGAACCATTTGAAAGAGAAGGAAGTGCTTAGTGCAGATAGGAGGAACTTGCAGTTCCAGGTTGATGAATTTATTAAGTCTCAGGAAAAGCTCACCCAAGAGAATCTGCAGCTGAAGGCCCACATTGGTGATCTGGAGAAGGTACATGATAAGCTCTATAAAGACAGGGCTCAGTTCAAGCTTCAAATAGCTGGTCTGTTGAAGGCAGAGGAGAAGAACAAGCAAAAGATGAAGGGGATCCAGGCCATCTTGGATGAATGAACAAGATGAAGAAGTTGTTTGGCTGTCCTTTTGTGAACCACCTAGTAAATTTGAACAATGCATCTGTTCTGTAAGAATCTATTAAGTATGTTGCTTTAGGTTGTTAACTATGTATCTGAACTCCAGTATGTTTCTGTAAGAATTTACTATGGTTATGTATGGTGAATGGTCTATGGTGAGCTTATGATGTTCTATCATCTTTGTGTCTTCAATCTTTGTGGCTATTTGGGTGGCTACTTTTGGTTCCGTCGATGACGACAACCCCAAAGCACACCTTTGTTTGGCTACTTTAGGTTCCGTCGATGACGACAACCCCAAAGCACATCTTTGTTTGGCTATTTTAGGTTCCGTCGATGACGACAACCCCAAAGCACATCTTTATTTGGCTACTTTTGGTTCCGTCGATGACGACAACCCCAAAGCACACCTTTGTTTGGCTACTTTAGGTTCCGTCGATGACGACAACCCCAAAAATAATTGAAAGAAAGAGTACTATAACATTCCATCTCTTGGGCATCACTGGCATAGTTTAGAAAACACACATGACATCTCTTGGGCATCACTAACATAGTTCAGAAAACATGAATCTCAGCAATAAGAGTTCTCTAACAGATAGCATAGTTTAGAAACACACATAACTTGTCCCCTCATCTCTTGGGCATCACTAACATAGTTTAGAAACATAACTAATGACACTTAGGTATTTCCACTTGCAGTAAAAAAGGCCATCCATCCAGAATGACTAGTTGGTCCAGCAGAAGTGGAAGCACTAGAAGTAGAAGCTCCAGCAGCAGATCTTGGTGCAGAGAAAGGCCTTGAAAACCTTGCAGATCCTGGAGGAGCACCAGATGACCTTGAACCTCTAGCATTTGATCTTGCAGATCCTGGAGGAGCACCAGATGACCTAGAAGTAGCATGCCTTGCAGATCCTGGAGGAGCACCAGATGACCTTGAACCTCTAGCATTTGATCTTGCAGCTGGTGATCTAGCAGGTGCAGCTTGTGATCTTGAAGTTGTAGCTGGTGATCTAGCAGGTGCAACTTGTGACCTTGCTGTTGCATCTTGTGATCTTGCAGGTGCCTTGCAACAAAGAATAAAACATGATATGAAGAATGAAACATACAAAACATACAAAAATACAACAAGTTAACAAGGGGATTACCACATGCTTATTTTTCCTCAAAGCCAACTCTGGTTTCAATTGTTTGTTGCAGCTGGTGTACCTGTGGCCTTGGAGCCCACAGTTGCTGCATGTTATAGTGGCCATTCTTGAACTCTCCTTTGGCTTTGGAACCTCAAATCTGCCCTTTATCCTCTTCTCTTTCTTTCTTCCCTTCTTCACATGAAATTTAGGTGGCTCTATGTCTGGTCCAGTTGTCTTTGTCCAATCATGTTCACCAGGAACAGGATATATCATTGGTTGATATGCTGCTAGGTAAAAAGGTTTTTTGAAGAATTTGCACACATAGTCCTCTGGAAACCTTTTTGCCTTATTAATTGCCGATATTGCATGGTTGCATGGTGTACCACTTAGGTCCCACTTTCTGCAACCACATGTATGAAGTTCCAAGTTGACAGCATGTGTTTGCTGCCCACTGGTTACTTGCCATAGATTAACACCAGCTTGCATAGGTTTACAGAATCTGGCCCTTTCCTTTTCCACCTCTAGCTTTTCAGCATAATGGGGTGTGATTACCCACAGAGCTGCCTTTCCACTCTCTCTATTCCTATGCCACCTCACCATCTGCTTATTTTTAATACCATCAACCATAGTCCTAATAGGTTTTTTCCTATAATCAAGGATGTATTTGTTGAACACCTCAGATAGGTTGTTAACAACCAAGTCTGTCTTACAGTTAGTGTCAAAAGCATGCCTAGCCCAGAACCTAGCAGGTATTCCACTCAGCCACTTCCATGCTTCCTCACTCTCATTTTTTAGATCATTCATTGCAATGTCAAACTTGTGTTGATTATAAGCATAACTAGCATTGTCCATGCATTTCTTAAGATCTTCTCCCCTAAACCCAGCATTCTGGAAGTTTGCATACAAGTGTCTAAGGCAAAATCTTTGGTGACAGTTTGGAAATACTTGACTAATTGCATTTAGTAGCCCCTGTTGACATAACACATCATACTAAGCTACTGACATGAGAATTATAAGGACCAAATTTGCATAAAGATAAACAAGAGGATGCATGCATACCTTCTGTCTATCAGACATGATAGTATAAGGACCAAACTGTCCAACTTCTCCTCCTAGACAGATCTTTAGTTGGTGCAGAAACCAACACCAGTTTGCTGTATCCTCTTGTCCAACAATACCAAATGCCAGTGGGAAAATGTTATTGTTGCCATCTCTGCCAGTGGCAGCAAGTATTTGGGCTCCAGTGGTGAGCTTAATAAAGCAGCCATCAACACCTAAAAGCAATGAGCAAGTTTATTCACTATATGACAATACTAAACAAACTAAAGCTGTATAAAACAATGATATATATGAATGTCACCTACTAAATAAAGCATATAAACATATCACTAACCAATGAATGGTCTGCATCCATTGAGAAAGCCCTCCCTTGCTCCATTGATGCAGAAGAACATGGCATGAAACCTTGGTCCTGGATGTGGTATTTTTGCAGTAGGTTTTGGAGTTACAGTTGTAACTATAACTCTACTCCCAGGGTTTGTATCCATGATGGTTTGAGCATAGTCCCTCAGCCTGGGATACTGTTTCTTGTGCTCTCCTAAAACAGCCTCTACAGCAAGGTTTTTGGCCCTATAGGCCATGTGCTTGGGCACATCAACACCATACTTCTCATTGCAATTGTCAATCAGAGTCAGAATACTTGTGTTTGGATCAGATCTGAACAGTGACTCATATGTCTGTGCCAGCCACTTGGCACTAACCCTTGATGTCTCTGTACTGCTAGGGCAAGTATGCTGTAGCCTCATCTTTTTTATTGCAAATGTCTTCTCCCCTTTGATAACTGCTGCAACTATCAAGAACTGACAATGTTCTTGTCTGCAGCAAGCAATGATCCTTTGGTCTGAGTTTCTATGATATCTGAAATTTCTGGCCTGTGTAATGTGCAAGTTCAACAGAGCATCTCTGAATTGCTGCTGGTTTTTAAAACACATGTGCATACATAATTGCTGATGAGGTTGCTCCAGTTTTTCATTGTACCATATCCTTGCTGGCCTTTTCATGGCCCTACTCTTCCTTCCTTTTGGTAGGACAAATGCAAGTGGCTCATATCCATCATCTTCACTATCCAGGAGCAATCCAGTATCTTCTTCATCTGATGATGGTCTGAAATCTGGTTTGCATTCCTCTAACACATTACAATGGTTCCTAATGGTGGGGCCTCTCCTAACTGGGAGCTTTTTCCTCTTTTTGGCAGGTGCTTTCATTGGTGGTTCCTTTTCTGAATCTTCCTCCTCATCCTCCTCAATCTCAAACAACTCCTCAACATCAGTGTCACCCTCATAATGTAGATGTTCCTTTTCTGAATCTTCATCTGTTTCTTCATCTGAATCTTCATCCTCTTCTCCTTCTTCCTCTGCTAGCCTCTTTCCCTCTATCATCTCTGTGTCTTCAGCAATCCTGTACTTCTTCATGTAGAAAGGGTTGTTGTCACTATCATATGCACCCTGAGATTCATCATTAGTATTATATCCCTCCTCAGCCTCTTCTTCAATCACAGATTTGAGCTTCCTCTTGCTAACAATTCTGCTCTCTTGTGTGCACATACCAGTAGGTTGTAGTAGTGCACTGTTGCTGTTGCTTTGACTCTCAAAAACAACACCATGGTCATCAACAGCAAGCACAGGAGGATCTCTCAGATCATACACAACTGGTGGTTCATATAAAATTGTGGCTAATTGTTCCTCTTCTCTATGAGATACAGTACTGACAAATGATGTGGCCCTCACCAACAAATTCAGAACTAATTTGTCCTCATTCTGCTTCTTAATTTGCTGTAACTTTATGTTTGTGTCTATCAAATCTAGGCCATGCTCTCTATGCACTCCTATGCCTGTATTCCCCATGTGGTACAGTTCATCATCGAAGTTAAATCCTTGTGTTTGAATAAGTGCATACAGATTCAGGAATGTAACATCAGAGTTGCATAACTTCCTATCCAAATTATGCTGAGCATCGAAGTGAATCCTAACATCCCAAACATCATCATCCAAACTACAATGGACAGCAAAATTGCAGTTTTTCAGTAACCTAACCCTAGCCCGAATCATGGCACAAAGGAGAGAGGAGAGGACAGAGGAGAGAGCACTTACAGGGGCCCACCCAATCCATGGGTGTGGTGATGGCTCGTGGTAGGGTTGGCCACCCAAATCTCAGCCAGGCGCAGCCGCTGCTCCATGGACAGCGGCGCCTCCATGCACTCGTCGTCGTCGCTGTAATAACCTGAGGAACTGGAGCCCTCGACCTCGAGTCCTCCGTGCGGATCGCTACCGAGTCCAGGGAGGTCTCCGTACCCGCCCACAAAGCCATCGCCGCCGCCGCCGCCGCCGCCGCCGCCGCCCGGAGTAGCCATCGCGAGGAGAGGGAGAGGGAGAGGAGAGAACTGCTAGGGTTCAACCGAGCCAATACCGACCGAGCAGCGCCGGTCCTAGTTAGTCGACCGACCGAGCCGGTTCGCCAGCTTGTCACCTGACAGGTGGGGCCGGGTTGTCAGATACAGTGTCAATACAGAGTTATACAGCACTTAGCCCGTATTGCAACGTACAGTCTCAAACCTGGTACTGACTTGCAAAAAAACTGAATAATGGTACTGATTCGTTACAGCTGCCCCAAGTTTGGTAGTTCCTTGCAATTAACTCGCTGCTGTCGCTTCAGAGAGAATCGAGCGAGACAGGGTTTCGCTTGAGCAGGGACAACGTCAAGGCACTACTAGAGGTAAAAGTAAAACTTCATACATCATCCTCAAACTTCACGTGACAAAACTCGTTAGCCACGGAAATCACAGTAAATTGGTGAATATTGGCTCTTTAGAGCACAGACGTTTCGTTTATACCAAAGTTTTAAATAGCGCGCTAAGCCTCTTAGTGGCGGACCACTTCTAAATGCTATAGCGTGCTATAGCGGTGCTATAGCGCACCATTTAAAATGTTTGCTCATATGGTTGGACAAAAAAACCTTTGCGCAAGATCTTTTCTAAACGCTATAGCGCGCTATTTAAAACAATGGTTTATACCCAAGCTTCGATGTACACTACGGCGGACGTAGAGATTGAGTTTTGCCGGACAACAACGGAGCTTGATGTACAATACATGCACGTCGCCGGACACCAGGCGTGGCCTCCCCCACTGGCCCCAATGGTAGATCCGCCACTGAACGTACATATCTTCTGCATCATCAAAAAAAAATCTCATTTGCAAAGTTTATCAGTAATTCCGCCACTGGATACCAGTTAACGTATCAGATGTTGCCGCAAAAGCAAAACATGCAGTTGCAGGTCATGTCGGAGGGGACATGCAACTATATTTTTGAAAACGAAAGTTGGCATGCGAACATTCAGCAATAATTAGCACAACCATTGTCTGCCTCTTTCAGGCAATTGATGAATTGTGCTGCCTTGCAGACATTAAGCACACAGACCATGTCATGTCATTCACAGTTTGGCGGCGAACATCCCATTCAATCATATCATTGCCATGATTAATGTAGTGGACTTGGGCACCATTTTGTTGTGGCATTAGACCAAAAATGTCTCGTGCCTTTACATTTCTCTTGATCAACACATTCTAAGAATCATGCTTGCATTCCAACATGCGCGTAGGGATTTCGTTTTTTAACACTTGGATAAATATGGACAGGATTTGTTCGGAGCAGGGACAGACTCGACCATCATCGTCCTCGAATGGGTCATGGCCGAGCTTCTACGCAACAAGCCAGTGATGCAGAAGCTACAACTAGAAATCAGGCGCCACTCTACCAAGACTAGTCACTTATTAATGATTATTGAGCAGGACCTTCCGGTGATGGAGTACCTTAGGGCTGTCATCAAGGAGACGTTGCGGTTGCACCCTCCTGGGTCTCTTCTTGTTCCCCGTGAGTCTATGCAACACGCAAGGGTCCAAGAGTACCACGTCCCTAGTGGGACTCGGGTCATTGTGAATGCATGGGCCATCGGGAGAGACCCTGAGGCATGGGAGCATGCCGGAGAGTTCTGGCCGGAGCGGTTTATCAATAGCAAGGTGGACTTTCGCGGGCAACATTCCCAACTCATACCTTTCGGTGCAGGTAGGAGGATGTGCCCCGGTATAGGGTTCACAACCACTGTCATGGAGCTTACGCTTGCTAACCTTGTTGGGCACTTCGACTGGGCGGTTCCACCGTCGGTGGTGGTGGATATGGAAGAGGCACCAGGAATCACGTCACGAAAGAGGGTGCCAATTTACGCCGTGGCCACACGGGCACTTCGTGAGTAACTGAGGTTACATATGCACACACGTTGTCGAATATGTTCAATTATATTTGTACATGTTAGATTTGTGCTTGGAGTACAACACTATGAGTAACCCACGGTAATAGGTTAAATGTGTTATTGTTGTTGATATGTGTGTTGGTTATATGTTGAACCTTTTCTTTGCCATGTGTAATTACATTTTAGACTTGCGTGTTGGTAGGATGTTGTTGAGGTAACATATGTGTATCTTGTTGAAAATGTGTTGAATATGTGTGTACATGTGCTGGTTATATGCTGGATCTTTTTGTAGTCGTTACATGTTGGACTTGTGTGTGGGTAGGATGGTAAAGTGTTGGAGTAGGACACATGTATCATGGATCCCCTAGGTACAATAAGGGGGCACACTAACCTAGAATGCATAATTGCAATACTCCCAAGTGCAGGCAGTGGTTTGAGCAAGCATCATGTGTCACTGGTGTTGTAGTAATGAAAAGGAATATATACCCGTCATATCCAACAAATCTTCGTGTAGTCCCGTCCTATGATTAATCAGTACTTATCAATAGATCATTGTCGCATATCCAAAATATATAAGTTTTGTTTGAGCATTGGGTATTATAGTATATGTAATGAAACTGGTCTAGCCACACACAAAGATCTAGCCATGCAAAGTTGTCATCGCTGAACACGATGAGATCTGCATGACCACGCGAATGGCCGGGCGCAGATATATTCAATCTTTCATCAAGTCCAGCTCTTTGGTATCGGCCACCGTTTATCTTCATGGTCGGGTGGTGGTAGTAGAGAGAAGGGTTTCTAGACAGAGGAGATCTAAGGGGAGAGAAGAGGAAGGTCACCGGACCGTTACTGCCGCCTTCAGCGGAAGGGCGCAACGCTCGAGCGAGGAAGGAGCGGACGACATCGCTCTCGATCATCGGAGAGAGAGCCTCTGAGGTTGTAGGCTTTCACCAAGCGACGCCTCCTAGTCAGTCTGTCGCGACTCACGAGACAGGGATTTCCTCCACGTCCTGTGGAGGCGTGGAAATCTCAGCCGCGGAAGGGCCGGAGAATAGGTCAGGGTCGCTCCCCTTCGTTGGGCAACAAATGCAGCGGTAGGCTCCGCCAAATATTTTCGCGCCGGGTATTTCCTAGCCAGGGAAAGGAGGGGGGGGGGGG
>LR738714.1:804646239-804692600 GCA_902687465.1 Secale cereale
TTAGTCCCGGTTTGACGTTCTGTGAGATCAAAAACCACACAAGTAGTAGGTATTAGGATTTTTTCAAAAAACAGTAGTTTTTCGATCCATATCCCCAGATGGTGCAGAAAACCATCCATTTTGTATGCCCAATTCACAACGTCATGTGACATGAAAATAATGTGTGGTTTGGTTTCTAGAGTAAGATAAGTCCTTTTTAGGGGCCTAGAGTAAGATAAGTTGAAGATAAGAGCTATGAACAAAGCCCCTGCGTCGCTTCGTACGGGGTGACATAGGAGGTGACGGCACCCAGCCCTCCGCCAGCACTCCTCTGCCCCTCTTGAGTGAATTGAAAAAAATATCGACACTTTAGGCTAGGGTTGCAGGAACCACACATCTACGGAATTGTGCCAAAAAGCACTAATTTTTTCCATATTTTTTTGCAAAAAACACTGGTTGCTCGTTTCTTGCAATTACTCCCTCTATAAACTAATATAAGATCTTTTAGATCACTAGTTTACAGAGAGAGTACTAATTAAGCATACATGATAGCCGACGAAGGGCATGCCAGTGTAACATGCTTGCAATTACCAACATTTATGTATCACCATCAATTCCATCGTTATTCAAGCATACTCTAGTTTACTCTAGTCTTCTTCTGAGGAGGAGGTTTCAGGATGGTCGGTTTTTCATGTGCAATCTTGAACCTCTCCCGCGCTTCAAGCATGAGAGTCGGGAAGCTCTGCATCAAATGGAGGTACTCACCAGACGTCGCCACCATCTTGAAATTGTCGCCATCTGTGAGGAAATCAAGGCACTGAGCTTTGAGTTTGGGGCAGATGTGGCCCTCCGAGAGCTCCAACATTGAGACCACACTGTCTACGGTGACACCGTTGTCACATAACTTGTCCTCACATATCTTCTTTAGCTCCTCTACCCCGTACCGATCTGCGGCTACAAGTATATGCTGGTACTCTGCCATGGTGGAAGCAACATCCTTCTCACCAGAATCGGGCAGCGAACCATGATACATGTAATGGAGCAAAGATCCGAAGGTGGAGGCCTCCATGTCCTGGATGGCGATGGACGTCATCTTGCTTTCAACCATTGGGCCATAGAGCTCCGCTCTGAAGACCGGCGATCGGGCCGCGAGCACCAAGCGATGTGCGCTGAAGCTCTCCCCACTGACGTCAAAGGAAACATCGGTCAGGTCTTGTTTACCAAACATCAAGGCCAGATCATGACCGAGACCCGGAGGAGGAGGAGCTGGAGGTGTCCAGTTTTTTCCCCAGCTGATGTCAACGGAGCACAGCACCTCGAAGTAGTCGTCCACCACACAGTTGGCCCTGAGATCATCCCTCTCTACCGTCAGGATGTAACCAGCTATTTCCGTTAACTTAGGGGAAAACGCGCACTCGAATCCCACCGCCCCCACGGAAGGCGCCGGTGAGCCGGCCTTGTCGAGTAAAACCATGTGCGCAGACATCTTGGCAGCGCCCTGCACGACGAGGTGCCCAGGGCACAAAGTGAGAGCCAGCAGGGAACTGCTTGTGGGAGCCTTTCCTACAGCCGCGTAGAACACCTGGCATTTGCATCCAGCAACGACGGTTGAAGCTAATAGGTCATCCTCGGGCGGCCCGAGTCTTGCCCGGAAAAGGAAGCGGTGGATGTCCCTTGTGGGGACTATGTGGCAATCGGATGATCCACCTTTGGCCATGATTGGGTTCGATTGACTGGGGAACCGTCAGCGGTGGGCGAATATGTTGAGAATTAGGGATCTGTTCCCGTGGGGTTTTAAGGGGAGTGTCGCAGCCCGTCGCCGCTCCGTAACGAAGGTGTACCGAGCGAGATTGCAGTGCTACTAGGTTTGGGACTCGGTAGTTTTACCTTTTTTTTTCTCCTTTTCTTAGTAGCAAGAGGGATGCTGAGTTGTACCCGGAAACGGACCGGAATAATTGGACTTGTACGGGTTCTTGTTTCTTAGTGGGAATAGATGGTGACTTGAACTAAGCTGTACTTTTCGAATGAACCATGATACATGTAATGGAGCAATGATCCGAATGTGGAGGCCTCCATGTCATCGATGGTGATGGACAGTGGCGGAGCCAGGATTGGCTGACGCCCCAGGCGAGAACCTAAGGGCTAAAAATTATTCAAAAAAACTCCAGTTTCAGGTCATACGAAATTCAATCTATGTTGCATAAATAATAAGAAACCAAACATAATATTCAATTGCAGCATTTGTTCCTTGGCGGGTCAACTAATAAAGCAAGATAAATCAAAAGACAATATATAGCATATGTAGATGATACAAAAGATTGATAGCAGAAGAAGCTAAACCTCGGGCGGCCCGAGTCTTGCCCGGAAAAGGAAGCGGTGGATGTCCCTTGTGGGGACTATGTGGTAATCGGATGACCCACCTTTGGCCATGATATGTTCGACTGGGGAACCACCGGCAGCTGTAGGCGATCGGCAGCGACCAAACTTGAGAATTAGGGATCTGTCCTGCTCCCGTGGGGTTTTAAGGGGAGCATCGCAGGCAGCCGCCGCTCCGTAACAAAGGCGTACCAAGCGAGAGATTGCGGTGCCGCTAGGGTTGGGACTCTGTAGTTTTTCCGTCTTCGTTTTTTTCCTTTTCTTATGGACTAGTACACGTTAATAATTATTACGAAGACAGCTAATTGCACTTTGATATTAGGACTTTGATTGTACCATGCTAAAAAAAATATTAGGCGTGATATAAGGAAAACTCTATAGATCATCCGGCGGATCACAGCCTCGCATATGTCACCTTGTCTGCACGCCACGTGTCACATGGCCACCATCACTAGTTTTTGCAACTGGCCGTTGTTGCAATCTCTCTCATCGCAACAACGGCTATGTTGCAGGATCTGAATCTTGAGAGAAGTCGCTGCTCGTGCTCCTCCCGAGCTCCCGTCAAGTCGCCGCCTCCCCGCGCTGCTCCGACTGCCCCGAGCTCCTGTCGAGTCGCCACCTCCCCATGCTGCTCCGACTGCCCCGAGCTCCCGTTGAGTCGCGCGCCTCTGCGTGACGCGACCTGGTCGGAGGTTCGATGCTTGCCAGCGGCAGTTCCATGGTGGGGTTGGGCGGCCTCGCTCCTCCGTAACCACTGTCCAACGGGCTCGCGGCGAACTACAGCGGTGTTTTGTTTTGCAACATCCAATCCATTGCAAGAAATATTTCTGCAACATCAGTCATGTTGTAAAACTTTCTTCCGTAACACCATATGAAGGTGAAGACAAAGAGAAAAAAAATTGCAACATCACCTCAGTTGCAAAAGAAATCTGCAACAATACTTGTGTTGCAAAATAATGAAGAGAAAAAAATCTGCAACACAACTTATGCTGCAAAAAAAATCACAACAGAATCTCGGTCACAAATGTTTCCGCAACAAGAGGTTTGTTGCAAAACAGGAGGAACTAGTTTAGCCGCTTGATTTTATCACCGCTCGCGAGGCGGTGGATCTTTTAAAAAGATCCACCGACCGACGTGTAGCAGCCCCCATGATATAAATTACACATTAATTGTGTGATTGGCATAGACATTCAGTTTTCTTGAGTCAGATAGACATTCATATTCGGTATGATACGAATTACATGCTGAACATGTTGCGCGCTCGCTATTGCTGCAATTTTGATCATTGGATTAACTTGGTTTGATGACCAGGATTAAACGTTGTTTTCAAGCACACCACACCATTTTTTTTGCGGGGTAAAAGGAGATTGTATTAATCTAGGTAGGCATAATATCGTTCATACAAAGAGTGACAATCTCCTCCGTTCCAGAGCCTAACCACACCGCGGTTCGAGGCAGACTACGCCCATAAGCTGCTAAGGCATGACTCACTTTATTCTGGGAGCGGCTAATAAGCTTGATCTCCATCTCTCTACCATTCTCCATAAGCACATTAATATCCCTGATACATGCCATGTTACTCGAGCGATCCTAAGACACCGACTGGAGCATGGAGACGGCCTCTGCACAATCCATTTCAATGATGATAGGACAGCTTGTACGCTCAAGGGCCAACGCAACCCCCTCGCGGCATGCCGCAAGTTCCGATTGTAGTGCATTATCACATGTGAAGGAGCCACGACATCCAGTGAAGATAATGTCACCTCTATCATCCCGCAGTACCATACCGGACCCTGCTGATCCGTCCGCCGCCACGAACGCGCCATCCGTGTTGAGCTTCGCCCAGCCTGCAGGAGGCCTAGCCCAACTCTGCTCCTCCTTGTTCCCTTTCGCCGATTGCTTTTCAAAATCTGCAGATCGAGGCACACCAGAAATATGCATTGGCATCTTCCCTTTGACGGTGTCATTATGAGGATAGTGCTGGATGCAAAGCAACGAGTTCATGTATCCCTGCAAAAATCGGTGCGACGCCTCCGTGGGAGGTGATTCCTTCTAATGGGTGATCTCATTCCGCACATGCCACGATCGCCATAGGGTCATGAGCAGCGCCATTCTGGAGGTTTCAGTCAAGGGCTCCAAAACACCAAGAAGCCATTCCGGCCCTATATTTTCCACTGTTTGCACGTCCGGCATGGGCCAGTCAATGGCCATAGCGCGCCACAATGCGACCGCCCGGGGGCACCTGCAGAATGCGTGGAAACAGTCCTCTCGTTCCGTCCCGCACAAAGGGCATATGTCAGATACCTCCAGGCCACGAGAGAATTTATTCTCCCATGTAGCCAGTGAATTTGTTGCAAGTCGCCAAGCGAAGACGCGTACCTTCGGGGGAGCAGGCACCCCCATATGGTCTTCCAGATGGCGCGACGACCATCCGGTGCCCTGGTTGAAGCGCTAGCCAATGGACGCTCGTGCTCATCCATGGCAAAGCGGTATGCCGACCGGACTGTGAAGATTCCGGTTTTCTCCAGTGCCCATGCAAGAACATCATCGGGGGCCCGTGGAGAGAGCTTGATGCGCGTAATGGTGTCGATGTCGATTGGGAGGAAGTACTGTCGAAGGAGTTCCATTCGCCAAGCTCCTCTCTCATCAATGAGTTTGGAGACCCGGCGTAGCCTGCATGTACCTTGCGGAGTAATGAGCTTCCCAGAGTGTTCCCGCGGGATCCACCTATCTCGCCATATACGGATATGTTCGCCATTACCCACGCGACATATAAGACCTTTCTTCAAGAGCTCCAAACCATATTGGATGGCTTGCCATGTGGATGACGCATTGCTGGAGAAGACATTATCCTCGAGACGTCCGTCAGGATAGTAGCGAGCTTTGAGGACCTGCGCACACAAGTTGTCGGGTTTAGTAAGAAGACGCCAAGCTTGTCGTGCAAGCAGAGCTTGATTGAAAACTCTAAAGTCGCGGAATCCAATGCCCCCTCTCATCTTAGGAGCTAATATGCTTGCCCAAGACTTCCAATGTGTTTTCCGCCGACCTTGAGAGGAGCCCCACCAAAAGTTCTGAACCAACCGGTTCAAGTCATCACACACAGACATCGGTAGCTTAAAAACTCCCATCATGTACGTCGGAATGGCTTGGCCGACTGCCTTGATCATTATCTCTTTCCCTGCTTGGGACAAGGTGTCGCCCCATTGCACAATTATCTTGGTCAAACTGGCAAGAAGGCTATGACATTGCTCCTTTGACATTCGTCCCTCAAGAACAGGGAGGCCTAGGTACTTTTCCTCGTATGTGTTACGCTGCACGTGCAAAACTGACCGCACCTCACTCTGATGCGCCATTGTACATGATTCCCCAAACATGATGCTACATTTGGCAGGGTTAATAAGCTGGCCAGTTGTAGCACACCATTTTTTTATCCTTTCTCAACCGGCCGAACATCTCAACTAACATCCATTAGATGTGATTTCAATATGTCATACTCTGCCCTGGCGGAATTTATAAGGTACTATGTTCTGAACACCAACACGACATTTTTTCTTATCATATTTCAAACACGCCAAACATTTTATGTGACACTATGAATCATCCAACAAAATAGATATGCCTAGTGACGCCCAAAAGCGTTACCAAAAATCAGGCCAGAACTTCGCCAAAGTTGCCAAGGGCGCTGCCCCGAGAGGAAAACACCTGGTGACGGTTGACCGTCACGTAAAATGATCTTCAGCGACGTTTCCTGTTTCGTCACCAGGGTATTTGTCACTTAATAGGGCAGATTTTGTAGTGCCTGTTCCTAAGCGATCCCATCTAGAGCCCTGTTCTGGGGCTCTGTCGGAGCCATCTTCATCAACCTTGCTGCCTCGATGACCATGTGTGAGTAGTTCTTCTCGGGACATATGGGTCCATAGTAGTAGCTAGATGTTTAACTCTTTGTCTTTCAGATCTTCAATACCATGTTCTTGTTCTTGATCGAAATCAATTAGATGTAATCGGTGGTGTGTTTGTTGGGACATGATGAATTGTCACTTTATGATCAGATTGTTCATTGATCTTAGTTGAGTCTATTTGGGTTATTTTGTTGTATAATTACATATCTTTGTAATGCTCTCAAATATATCCATCTTCTTTGGCCAAGTTTGATTGATTTATCTTCAATAGGAGTAGTGTTTTGTAGTGGGTTCAATCTTGCAGTGTTCTATATCCCAGTGATATAATGGGGACAAGACATGTATTGTATTGTTGCCATTAAGAATAAAACGATAGAGTTTTGTCATATTGATTGCCTTCTTCATGTCTACATTATGGCATATTGCTTATTGTGATATTTGTTTCTTGCAAACTTAATACCTTGAGATGCATGATAGATAGCGGTTTTGGGTGGAGTATTAGTAGTCGATGCAATTGGATTAATGATCTACTTATCACGATTGTAATCCCTATATGATAGTATGCCATGAATGAGCATAGTCATAAATATTCTAATCATTTCAATTGCCCAACTGTAATTTTTTTACCATGCCATTTACCTATTTTCGCGAGAGATGACACTAGTGAACCTATGGCCCCCAGGTCTATTCCCCATTAACAAATTCTTCTACAAAATTCATGCTTTATTTACTTCTTTTTATATGTCGTTTGGCTATACCATCATCTATCTCTATTTGCTTTTAATCTTGTAACTAGCAAGACAAGGGGCTTTACAACACTCTTGCCACGTTGGGTGCAAGTTTTTATCTTGTTTGTGTGCATGTGTTGTGATGCGGAGCATCCCAAAGTCATCCCCATGGACCCTCCATCGCCTCACCAAGTGCCCCAAGGACCAATGACACGTGCTCGTGCTAGAGCTCTCGAGACCGAGGTGACATCCCTCCTAGTCCAACTTCCATATGAATCTTGCGAGACATGGCTACTACCTCAGACGGATATGTTTTGTGTGCTCAGGTGTGAAGAAGACCCCATCGGAGAGGCGCGTGAAGCTGGACAAGTCCCCAAGCTCACGACCAAAGCTTTGCATTGAGAAGGGCTGAAGAAGGCTCCAGGCCCCGGACATCCGGCCCCCTGGCCCGAACATCCGGCCCCTGGGCAACCCACTACAGAAGACCACCAGCGACCGAAGCTACAGGGTCCGGACATCCGGCAAGGCCCCGGACATCCGGCCTCGAGCCCGGAAATCCGGCGCCATATCTCAGAAGCCACCCGAGACTCGGCCCCGCTAGCCCGGACATCCGGCGCCTCGCAAAAGCCCGGACATCCGGCCCGACGCCGTGACGTCCGGCCCTGCCTGTGCGCAGCCACTTGGGTTTCAACCCGTGTATCCCTATTCCGCCCGCTAGACTATAAGTACTAATTCCCTTCCATCTTTTAGGGTTAGCTTTGTGATAGCTCATCATAGACCCTAGTGGTTCCTCTCCTATGAGACCGCGGCCTCCACGGAGAAGATCAACCGGATTCAAGACCTCCTTCACGGAGAAGAACATCAAGACCTCCTCACGGAGATGACTACCGCTAACTGTATCGTCCTTAGTTGATCGTGTATCGTGTATCGCACTTTGTGTACCCGGATCTAGCATTTGTGTGACCTAAACTTGTTGATTTGAGTGTTTTCTTCTTGTCCCTCTTGTGTTTTCCCTCGTGCCTCACGTGTTCATCCTTGGGATCCCTCCTTTTCGTGAAAGATCGGCCATCTAGGGTTCCACCCTACATCATTATGGTATCATGAGCATAGGTTGATCACGAAATTGGAGCCCCACACCTTGTTTTCTAGCTTGTTTTTGTTGTGTTCTTCCCGATTTCGAAAATTCCCCACAAAAATAGCCCCAATTTTTTTGTGATCTGTTGATTTGGCGAGATTTTGTTGATTTTGTTCCATTGATTTGTTGTGCCACGAGTGGATCTAGCTTTTCCCCATCTTTTCCCCAATTTTGAGCCGCAAAATCCAACGAATTTTGACCCCGAAAGTCACCGTGTGCAAGGAGTTCATCACGGCCTCAGGCACCCGGACATCCGGCCCGTGCCCCGGACATCCGGCCTGGCCCGGACATCCGGCCTCCCGCAGCCAAAACTCCACCATCCAGACCACCTTGCACTTCCCCCCACTATTTTCGTTCGGTATCCCACCAAACCTTCCGCATACCACCACCACTTCCGCAACCACCATCGCTTAACCGCTACGATTTTGAAAATTTTGTCTCACTTTGCCTTGGATACTTGAGTTGTGGTTTCATCGTTTCCTTGGATGTTTAGGCTACCTTGGGACGGAAAGACTTCGATAACACCGCCGCTCACCGTCGGCAAGGACGGTAACATCGACGACACCTTGTTCATTCTACCTTGCAATTGCATTGTCACCCTATGGACGAACTTTGTGTAGCTTTCCCATTGAGACTAGCCATTTGAGTATTGCCGGGCCACGACACTTGTGCACCTTAGTGATAGTCATAGATATTTCATACTACATCAACATATCTCCGTGTGACACAAGAGTGTCCCGCATACACAATAGCTACCTTGATCCGAGAAGCATGCATAAGTGGCCAAAGAAAGAGCTCACAATCTTTTAAGCAAAAGAGCCACCCAAAGCTTATAAGCAATAGAAAAATAGCATCATACGCCTTGCATCAAAAGAGATCATATGCGATAGCAATACATAATCTTGTGCTCAAGCATCGGCACATCATACACTCATAGTATACTTGTGATAGAAAGTCGTTACATTTTGCCTCTTATAGGTTGTGCACAAGTGCATATCCGCCTATTAAGCAATCGGTTAGCGTCTCTCTGGTGTTGTGTGATGACCCACAACCGTAAGGGATCTATTGCAGCGTGTTCGATAAGTAAGAGTGTCGAACCCAACGAGGAGCAGAAGGTATTGATAAGCGATTCTGAGCAAGAAATTACTGCAAGCACTGAAAGATAACTTTTAGGGGTTTTCTCGGTATAAGCAACAGGAAAGTAAAAGCAAGTAATGTAAAAGGTACTGAGAGTAACAAGTGGCCCAATCCTTTCTTAGCAAAGGAGAGGCCTAGCAACTGAACTTATAAAGACTAAAGCGTTCCTGAGGACACACGGGAGAGGTAGTCATGTGCTTTCGCCATATTCCGTATCGATACTATGTTATGTGTTGATAAGTGTTGAGTGGGTGGATCTATGCTAGTGCACTCTCTAGACTAAGATGAATGCACTCTTATGATTAAACACCTTGCAAGCATCCGCAAATACAAGATAGAATTTAAGGCAAAAGCCTAACCATAGCAATACGATCGAGGATCCATTATTCCCTTATGCAAAAGCGTGCGAACTGGGGTTCAGGTTTCTGTTACTCCGGCAACCCACCATAAGCATTCTTTATACACAATGTATTCTCCTAGGTCCTTAATAAGGCGAAGTGTTGGGTGTTCGACTCACACAACACCACTAGTAGAATAACAACACAACTTAAGTATCAAACAACACATATTACTTCAACAGCATATGACTACTAACAACAAGACTTTCCCCATGTCCTCAAGAACTAAGGTAACTACTCACGAGACATAAAAGAGATCATGATCAGTGGGGATAAATAGGTGATAAACAATCTGGACATAATAATATTTCTCCAACAAAACTCAATAGCATTCACCACAAAGTAGTAATCAACACCGATGGAGTAGAGAGGATAGGTAGTACGAGTTACAACACAAGTTGTGATTGTAAGATGAGATTTGGATGAAGATGGAGATGGTGCTGGTGTTGGGGATGATGTTGATGATGATGTCGATGATGCCCGTGACGATGGTGATGACGATGGCGACGATCTCCCCTTCCGGGAGGTGATCTCCCCGGCGGAATCTGCCCGCCGGAGATGGCTTTTTCTTCTCTGTAGGTTTTCCCCACGGAGCGGCGGCGGAACTCCGTAAAAATCTCCGTCTCTAGGGTTTTTGGATAACGGAGAGCATATATGCAAAAGGGGGCGGCCAAAGGTGGGCCAGGGGCTCCAGGCCCCCCCCCCCCGGCGCGGCCAGGGGGGCGCGCCCCCAGGGCGCCTGGGCACCCTGTGGCCCCCCTCTGGTTGCCCTTTCGCGTGCCTTCGTGATCCGTCTGAAAAATATCTCCCGTCAATTTTCAGGTAATTTGGAGGTATTCTTCTTCAGCAACTCAGCGTCCACTTTTTTGCTGAATCCTGCGTCTGCTGCTTCGGCATCGGAAAGTTTGCAAACTGTGTAAAATAGACCAAAACAACATAAGAACATCACCGTAACGTGAAATATATCAATGAATAAGGATAAATTATGATACAAAATAGTGATGCATTTTGGACGTATCAACACCCCCAAGCTTAGACCTCGCTTGTCCCCAAGCGAATATGAACTTGGTAAACCTGTCCACAAGTTTAGAGAGTGAAGTGTCAATAGAATACGGACAAGAAGCATCATAGTTTCTTTACCAACTCAAATATCCTCAACAGCAATCTTCAATTCATAAAGCCCTTATAAAAGAGTGATAACACTCATATTCGAAAGTAGGGCTAAGGAAACTCATTATATCATGGCAAACATGTCCTTTGGTCAAAGAACAACAAATAGATTTAACTTTTGCTCTTATATTTTGATGAGATCAATTGAAGCTTTTTGAAATAACATGTTAATAGGCAAGAAGTGAAAGTGTTAACACAAAGGAAGATATTTGCCTTAGCTGGGCATGACAAACAACTTACTTATCGAATGATAATGTCAACAAGGATATGATATGACAAATCTTAATGCAGCTTTATATGAATGAATCCTTATCAACATCAAACGTCTGCTCTCTTCGAGAAATAGAAGGAAGTAGAAATAACTGACTCAACTTAAAATTAAAAGATAGGCCCTGTTCTAGGGTAGTAGGGAAAACTCATGTGCTATCCTCAAATCAAACAGAATGAAAACAAGTTTTGAGAGGTGCATGATTTGTCAACGAATGCTAATAGATAACTCAATTGCTTCTTGAGCTGGACAAGTTTCGAGGAACGACTCCCGCACAAGGACGATCACATCCTCTTATTCTCCTTTATTTATCGCTGCCAAAGTTTTCTGATTTCTCATGAACAAAGCGCGAAGGAGGGTTTGTTTGTTACATTATTTTCGAGCCGGGCGCACTCTTTGCCAGTTCCTTCTCGTATTATGGGTTTGCACATTAGACATGCAATCCCGGGGTGAAGCTTGTCCAATTCAAGAAGACTATGAATTAGCTATTACTTCCTCATGAGCTAAAACAGAGGCACAAAATAAAAGACTTTGAACATTTAAGGATAACACATAAATTATATACTTTTAGGAGGTGGTAGTGGAATACCACGAGTAGGTAGGTATGGTGGACTCATATGGAAGGTATTGGTTTTAAGGGTATGGATGCACAAGCAGAATACCGCTTAGTACAGAGTTAGGCTAGGAAAGGTTTTGAGAGAGCAGACAACTGATGATGACTAAGATGCAAAGCAATATAATGCATGAACATTGAAATAAGCATAACACATCAAGTTGTCTTCCTTGTCAGCATAACACTTCAAGCATAATAACATAAAGGTTTTGGCTATGTTGATACTTTAAGAAAATCATGCTTGTTGTTATGACCAAAGCTATGTTTGCCAAGATTAAATAAAGTTTTCACAGCCATACCTGACATAAGGTCAATACACCCCATAAGAATCATCATAGAAGGTCGATTGCGTGAAGAGAATACCGAGTGCAGCAAAAGGAACCAATAAACTTCTCATTAATATTCCATCATGGACGACTCCACACTCACGGATACAATTCTTCATCGAAGGAGTGATAGACCTCAATGCACACACCTATCTCATATAATAACCTCCCTAGACATGATACGACTCTACTTGACTCTAAAAGACAAAAGGTAAAGATAAAGATACCGGGCACTCCCCCAAGCTTGGAACAAGCCAAGGGAATGCCGTTACCCAAGGAGATTTCACTCATCATCCTTGTTGGCGTTGATCACGTAGTCCTTGGCGAAACGCTTCCATGGAAGGGGTTCTCCAGTCTCATATGAGAAGCTCGTCTCCTGAATCCTGCATTCAGCACCCATACTCATGCGCATAAACCTTAGTTCATACTCACAGTTCTGGTTATGTAGATCATTAATTTGCCCTTGGAGCTCTATAATTCTTTCTTCAGACGCGGTGATGCTTTCCCACATCCCCTTCATCTCCTTCAGGAAGTAGCTCTTCAGCTCGTTGGTGATGTTAAAGTTAGCTTCAACACCACGCTCGATCATCTTCTTGTACTCGAAGACTTCTTGCTCCACTTCTTCCAGCCTAGCCTAGATGCTCCCCTCCTTGATAGGTCCCTTCAGATCTTCTTGACGAAGGACACCGTCCTTCATCTGAACGACCTGAGGGTGCTTCTTCACCTCAGTGAGGTAAGGGTTGATGACGTTGACGACGAACTCGTCCTTGGGGGAGCTTGGAGAAGCCATGGCACCTAAATTCAGCTGAAAGATTCCCTGGCAGAAACAGATCGAAGAGAAAACACGCGAAATCGCAAGATACGTTGCCGGAACAATCCAGGCAAATATATAGGAAAAATTTATGCACAGAAAGGAAGGTAACGGGCCAAAGAGGGGTCGGAGACGGACTCCCGTGTGTCCAGGCGGCCTCCCGGCGCGGCCCGGGGGGGCGCCTGGACTCCCTGGAGGTCGTCTCCGGCTCCACTTAGGCTCGGAATTTTACTAATTTTGCAGAAACTCGTAATACGGAACTTTTTATGGCAGTTCGCGATGTTTCCTTACCGTACTACATACCTTTTCTTTATTCTGCTTCTGCTGGCGTCTGAAACAGGGCTGCAACATGTTCTTCGTGGGTTGTTGTGTATATTATATTCACATCAACATTGACAGGGTCTCCTGCTATGTAATGTTTAAGTCTTTGCCCATTCACAACTTGAGGTTTGGTGCCTTCAAAATTATTAATCTTAATTGCACCAGACCGATAAACTTCTTCAATATGAAATGGTCCTTCCCACATGGAAAGTAGTTTACCTGGAGAAAACCTGAAACGGGATCTGAACAACAAAACTCTATCACCAACATTAAATTCACGTTTCAGAATCTTCCTATCATGCCACTTTTTTACCTTTTCCTTGAACATTTTAGCGCTCTCGTAAGCTTCACTTCTCCATTCATCTAGAGAAGTCAAGTTCATGAGACGCTTCTCACCAGCTAGTTTTGGGTCAGCGTTAAGCTCTCTAACAGCCCAGAAAGCTTTGTGCTCTAACTCTAATGGCAAATGGCAAGCCTTGCCATACACCATCTTATAGGGGGACATGCCCATGGGGTTTTTGTAAGCAGTTCTATATGCCCACAAAGCATCTCCTAACTTGTTTGACCAGTCCTTCCTATTTCTGTTTACTGTTTTCTGCAAGATTAATTTAATCTCTCTATTGGCGAGCTCAACTTGCCCACTAGTTTGAGGATGATATGGTGAAGCAATTCTATGATTGACATCGTATTTGGCCAAAGCTTTTCTAAAAGCTCCGTGCGTGAAGTGTGATCCTCCATCGGTCATGAGATACCTCGGTACACCAAACCTAGGAAAAATTACATCTTTAAGCATTTTCAAAGATGTCTTGTGATCAGCACTTTCAGTGGGGATTGCTTCAACCCACTTGGTCACATAATCAACAGCTACTAAAATGTGAGTGTACTTGTGTGAAGAAGGAAAAGGACCCATAAAATCAAAACCCCAACAATCAAAAGGTTGATTCACTAGTGAGTAATTCATAGGCATCTCATTCCTTCTACTAATGTTACCAACTCTCTGACATTTATCACAGGCTAAAACATAATTTCTAGCATCTTTAAAGAGAGTGGGCCAATAAAAACCTGATTGAAGAACCTTATGTGCAGTCCTCTCACCAGCGTGATGTCCTCCATAGGGACTATCATGACACCATCTGAGAATGTCCTTCTGCTCATGTTCCGGTATGCATCTTCTCACGATCCCGTCGCGACCTTCTTTGAAAAGATGTGGGTCATCCCAGAAGTAGTGCCTCAAATCATGAAAGAACTTCTTCCTTTGCTGAAGTGTTAAACCTGGAGGCAAATACTTTGCAACAATAAAATTAGCATAATCTGCATACCAAGGGTCGGAAAGAGATTGTACTTTTACAACGGCAAGTTGCTCGTCTGGAAAACTATCGTTGACTGGGATGGGATCATGCGGTATATCTTCCATCCTTGAAAGATTGTCCGCTACCGGATTGTCTTCTCCTTTCCTATCAACAATCTGCAAATCAAATTCTTGAAGAAGGAGTACCCATCTGATAAGCCTTGGCTTGGCATCCTTCTTTGTCATAAGGTACTTAATGGCAGCATGATCAGTATGAATAATAACTTTGGAATCAACAATATACTGCCTAAATTTATCACAAGCAAAAACTACAGCTAAGAATTCCTTCTCAATAGTAGCATAATTCCTTTGAGCACTATCAAGGGTTTTGCTAGCATAATGTATAACATTCAATTTCTTATCAACTCTTTCTCCTAAAATAGCTCCAACAGCAAAATCACTTGCATCGCACATAATCTCAAAAGGTAAATTCCAGTCAGGTGGTTGTACTATAGGAGCGGTTATTAAAGCTTTCTTAAGGACTTCAAAAGCTTCCTTACAATTTTCATCAAATACAAAAGGAACGTCCTTCTGGAGAAGATTAGTGAGGGGTCTTGAGGTTTTAGGAAAGTCTTTAATAAATCTTCTATAAAAACCTGCATGACCGAGAAAACTGCGAATACCTTTGATGTCCCTTGGATAGGGCATCCTCTCAATAGCTTCGATCTTCGCTTTGTCCACTTCAATTCCCCTTTCGGAAATCTTGTGACCAAGAACAATTCCTTCATTAACCATGAAGTGGCACTTTTCCCAGTTGAGTACCAAATTTTTCTCCTCGCATCTCTGCAAAACTTTATTAAGGTTGTCAAGACAATGGTCAAAAGAAGTTCCATAGACGGAGAAATCGTCCATGAAGACTTCCATAATATCCCCGAAGAAACCATGAAAGATAGCAGACATACACCTTTGAAAAGTAGCAGGGGCATTACATAAACCAAAAGGCATACGCCTGTAAGCATAAGTACCAAAGGGACAAGTAAAAGTGGTCTTCTCTTGATCGGCAGTGTTAACATGAATTTGAGAGAAGCAGAATAACCATCGAGATAACAAAAGTGGGTATCTTTGGATAACCTTTCAAGCATTTGGTCGATGAACGGCAACGGGTAGTGATCCTTCCTGGTTGCCTTGTTCAACTTCCTGTAATCAATACACAATCTATATCCAATAATAATTCTCTGAGGTATTAATTCATTTTTATCATTAGGAACCACAATTGTACCTCCTTTCTTAGGAACACAATGTACCGGACTTACCCACTTACTATCAGCTATAGGGTAGATAATACCTGCGGCTAGAAGCTTGAGAATCTCAGTTCTCATGACATCCATCATCTTCGGGTTCAACCGTCGTTGATGATCAACAACTGGTTTAGCATCAGGCTCAAGGTTGATAGTATGTTGACAGATAGATGGACTAATCCCCTTAAGGTCATCAAGGGTGTAGCCAATTGCGCCTCGGTGTTTACGAAGTACTTCCAGTAATCGCTCTTCTTCATATCCTGAAAGGTTAGAATTGATAATAACAGGATATACTTTCTTTTCATCTAAATAAGCATACTTGAGCGTATCGGGAAGAGGTTTAAGATCGAACACCGGGTCTTCTTTCGGTTTTGATAAAATTCCCAAAGGTTCAACCGGAAGGTTGTGCTTCAGGATAGCAGGCTGCCTCAAGAATATTTCATCTAGTTCATTTCTTTCCTGCATATGCAAATCATTCTCGTGGTCCTCCATGTATTGCTGCAAAGGATCATTAGGGGGAATAGCAATAGAGGCAATACTTTCAATAATTTTATCATCACTAGGTAAATCAGTACCACGAGGCTGCTTAGAGAACTTAGAAAAATTAAATTCATATGGCTCACCATCGAATTCAACAGAAACTTTACCTTTCTTGCAATCTATTATAGCTCCACAAGTTCTAAGAAAAGGTCTACCAAAAATAATTAGACAAAAATTGTCCCTCTCTGAACCAAGTACTAGAAAGTCGGTAGGGTATTTTACCTTTCCACATAGGACTTCAACGTCCCTCACAATTCCGATAGGAGAGATAGTTGTTCTGTTTGCAAGATGAATGGTAAAATCAACTTCTTCAAGTTCACAAGGGGAAATCTCACCGATGATCTCTTCATAAAGTGAATAGGGGATAGCACTTGCACTCGATCCCAAATCGCATAGCCCATAATAATTGTGATCTCCTATTTTAACAGATACCACTGGAGTACCTGAAATTGGGCCTTTATTCTTGGCTGTGACAAGGTTAGTGGAAACAGCACAAAAATTTATATTGGAATCCAAAACATCATTAGTAGCAAGGTCTTTAATCAATGCAACTTGAGGATCGACCCTGATCTGGTCCTCAGGCTCATCAACTCTTCTCTCACTTTTATTTATTATGCCTGTCACAAGAGAGTGCTCCCATATCCTTGTGGGAAAAGGAGGTTGTTCATATATAACTGCAGGCAAAATAGGGTCAGCGACATAAATATCAATAGGTGGCTCTTTAAAAGGTTCATGGTGCTGGTCTCTCTTCTTTTTAAAGGAATCAACGTGAGAGGCAAAATTCTTACAGAAATCAATCACTAGATGGGAATCAAGACCAATCTTAGAGCAAAAAGTATTGAAGTAATCAGTTTTCACATAGCTCTCAATATAATCATGTTCATAATTTATAGCGGGTTCAATACCTTTATCAATTTCCCAATCTTCGGTATTCCTCTGGATCCTTTCAATGAGATCCCACCTTTCTTCTATACTCTTCTTCTGAAATACCCCACTAGAGGAGGCATCCAGCATCTCCTTATCCTGACGAGAAAGCCTAGCATAAAAATTTGTAAGTATAATTTCCTTGGGAAGTTTATGAATAGGGCATTTGAGCATTAGGAACTTCAATCTCCCCCAAGCTTGAGCAATGCTTTCTCCGTCACGAGACCTAAAGTTATAGATATAGTTCCTGTCTCGATGAATTTCATGAAGAGGATAAAACTTAGTATAAAAGAGAGACATAAGCTCCTGCCAGTCAAGCAAGTGTGAGTTATCGAGAAGCCTATACCAATCCGAAGCTTTATCTATAAGTGATACGGCAAACAATTTCCTCATGACAAACTCCCTCGATACACCTGCAAGCTTAAATAATGAACTTAGTTGTGATAGATATAGCAAGTGTTCGCCGGGATGTCTGTCTCCTGCATAACGATTAGCCAAAACATAATCGATAATGCCAGGTGGTATTTTATAAGGCGCAATTTCAGTAGGGGGAGGATCAACCACCACAGGTGTGGGGCGTCTTCCCGCAAGCAACGCTCCAATAACAGGGTTATCCATAAGGACAAAGAGCAGCAATAACAAAAATAAAAACAGAATTATAAAAACTTCCTTACCAATTTCACTTTACCAATAGCGCTACGCTCCCCGGCAACGGCGCCAGAAAACGGTACTTGATGACCCACAACCGTAAGGGATCTATTGCAGCGTTTTCGATAAGTAAGAGTGTCGAACCCAACAAGGAGCAGAAGGTATTGATAAGCGATTATGAGCAAGAAATTACTGCAAGCACTGAAAGATAACTTTTAGGGGTTTTCTCGGTATAAGCAACAGGAAAGTAAAAGCAAGTAATGTAAAAGGTACTGAGAGTAACAAGTGGCCCAATCCTTTCTTAGCAAAGGAGAGGCCTAGCAACTGAACTTATAAAGACTAAAGCGTTCCTGAGGACACACGGGAGAGGTAGTCATGTGCTTTCACCATATTCCGTATCGATACTATGTTATGTGTTGATAAGTGTTGAGTGGGTGGATCTATGCTAGTGCACTCTCTAGACTAAGATGAATGCACTCTTATGATTAAACACCTTGCAAGCATCCGCAAATACAAGACAGAATTTAAGGCAAAAGCCTAACCATAGCAATACGATCGAGGATCCATTATTCCCTTATGCAAAAGCGTGCGAACTGGGGTTCAGGTTTCTGTCACTCCGGCAACCCACCATAAGCATTCTTTATACACAATGTATTCTCCTAGGTCCTTAATAAGGCGAAGTGTTGGGTGTTCGACTCACACAACACCACTAGTAGAATAACAACACAACTTAAGTATCAAACAACACATATTACTTCAACAGCATATGACTACTAACAACAAGACTTTCCCCATGTCCTTAAGAACTAAGGTAACTACTCACGAGACATAAAAGAGATCATGATCAGTGGGGATAAATAGGTGATAAACAATCTGGACATAATAATATTTCTCCAACAAAACTCAATAGCATTCACCACAAAGTAGTAATCAACACCGATGGAGTAGAGAGGATAGGTAGTACGAGTTACAACACAAGTTGTGATTGTAAGATGAGATTTGGATGAAGATGGAGATGGTGCTGGTGTTGGGGATGATGTTGATGATGATGTCGATGATGCCCGTGACGATGGTGATGACGATGGCGACGATCTCCCCTTCCGGGAGGTGATCTCCCCGGCGGAATCTGCCCATCGGAGATGGCTTTTTCTTCTCTGTAGGTTTTCGCCACGGAGCGGCGGCGGAACTCCGTAAAAATCCCCGTCTCTAGGGTTTTTGGATAACGGAGAGCATATATGCAAAAGGGGGCGGCCAAAGGTGGGCCAGGGGCTCCAGGCGCCCCCCCGGCGCGGCCAGGGGGGCGCGCCCCCAGGGCCCCTGGGCACCCTGTGGCCCCCCTCTGGTTGCCCTTTCGCGTGCCTTCGTGATCCGTCTGAAAAATATCTCCCGTCAATTTTCAGGTAATTTGGAGGTATTCTTCTTCAGCAACTCAGCGTCCACTTTTTACTGCTGAATCCCGCGTCTGCTGCTTCGGCATCGGAAAGTTTGCAAACTGTGTAAAATAGACCAAAACAACATAAGAACATCACCGTAACGTGAAATATATTAATGAATAAGGATAAATTATGATACAAAATAGTGATGCATTTTGGACGTATCATTGTGCAACACGAGCATTTTCCGTGGCTTCCACATTTTCGCTCACCCTTGGTTGCACAACCACATTCATCTATCCATGCGTGTGTTCCGTGTGCTACTTCTTGCTTGTGATCTACTTGTTGCATGAGGAAATTGTGAACCATTTTCAACATCATTGAGCCACTTTGACCATTGCATTGAATTTGTGCCACCATCCTAACCAAGCTCCTCCCAAAGCTTTACTTGTGTAGGTGTGAGAATCGACAAGAAGTGGTACCAATAGTGCTATTTCTGGGTTACATTATTGAGTGATCATTGATCCACTTTCAACTTCGGTCAAGGTACAATTGGTATTGTCTTCTCCCTTCTCCCACTCACATACTTTCTTGTGATGATGGATAGGCCAAGTACATCTTCAAACCCGCCTTTCGATGATCCTCAAGAATCGAACAACTACGTCACCAAACTACATCTCTTCAGCGTTCAACGAGCTCTACATCAAGAAAGTGAAGCTATGCGCGAGCACATTGAGCAAGTCGCCGCCGACGCACACAATTTGAAGCAAGAACACGAGAATAATTCGACATCATCAACACCAACATGTCTACTCAATTCGATGAGCTACGGACTTTGATAGTCAACCGACGTTCTTCTTCCACATCTTCTCAAAGACGAAGCTGCTCAAGTCGACATACCGACTCCACGAATGGTTCAAGTACCCCTACATCAAACACTCTTCGTCAAGCCGCACGTCAAGCTCGACAGGACAATCGGAATCCACTTCATGACAAGAGTTCACAAGAGCTATTGGAAGAGCAAGAAAGTCGACATCGTCATAACCAAGCTACACTTGAGCAAGCGCAAGAACGGCAACGACTACGCCAACAACAACAAGAGCGAGCACGTCAATACCAAGAAGAACAAGATGCCAAGGCTAATCGTCAAGCACAACAACGCCGAGAAGCTCAAGCTCTTGAGGCGCAACGAGCATTACGTGATTCACATCGCAATGTGGCAACTCGCAATCGACATACTCGTCAAGAAGAGGATTTCCTTCGGGATGAGATGCAAGAGAGGTGCCATCAAGCACGAATGCACGAAGAAGTTCCTCCTCAAGCGCGATAAGAGCATCAACCTCAACAAGAACCACAAGCTCGGCAAGTACACCATGACAATGGCCATCTACTCCAACAAGAGCAACATGAGATTGCCAATCATCCCAATCAAGAACGCCCTCCCAATAGGCAAGGAAACAATGAAGAGCATCGCTATGGCAAGCTTAAGTTCACCATGCCAAAGTTTTCCTGAAGCATTGATCCCGAAGACTACCTTTCATGGACATTGAAGGTTGACAAGATCTTTCGCCTTCACAAATTAGATGAAGAGAAGAAGATTGCAATGGCCTCCCTTGAGTTCCAAGACTATGTTCTCATTTGGTGGGAGCAAATCATAGAGAGAAGAGAAGCAAAAGGCGAACCTCCTATCACTACTTGGGCTCAAATGAAGGAAGTCATGAGAGCACGCGTTGTGCCAACACACTACAACCGTGATTTGTTCAAGAAGCTACAACTCCTCAAGCAAGGTACCAAGTCGGTTGAAGAATACTACAAGGAGATGGAGATTGCCATGATCAGGGCCAACGTCACGGAAGATGAAGAGCAAACAATGGCGAGATTCTTGAATGGACTCAACTATCCTATCAAGAAGATTGCGTACTTTCAACCATACACCAATCTCCTCGAGCTAGTACACCAAGCAACCGAAGCAGAGCGACAAGTTCAAGAGGACTACAAGTACTCCAAGTTCACCTCCAAGAACTTCGGCTCCTACAACCAAGCTTCAACGACTTCGGCTCCTCCTACCTCTACCAAGCCATCTACAAACTTCGGTGACAAGTCAAGCTACAAGAATGCGACTACATCAAGTCGTCCACCTACTTCGAGCAACTTCAAGCCAAGAGCTTCATCATCTACAACTCCAACCGAGGACAACTCCAAGACGAGTTCCATCAAATGTTTTAAGTGCCAAGGGCGAGGCCACAAATCATTTGAGTGCAAGACCGTTCGCACCATGATCATCAACGATGAGGGATCTTATGACTCAATGAGCGACGATGAGATGGAATCCCTTGAGCATGTAGCTATGCATTGATGGCTTCTCGCCCCTCGTTGGTTACCCCAAGTGGAAGGTTTGAGATGCAGTGTAGCGGAAGTTTTCCCTTGGCAAAGATACCAATGATCGATTTCCCCTGAGACTCCCAGTTTCAACAAGAAGGTGTTAACTGCTAACGGCGCCAGATATTAGCAATCAACGTGGACCTGCACACAGATACCAATAACTTTGCTCCCAACGAGTACAAAGAGGTTGTCAATCCCTCCGGCCTTGTAGTTTACAAAGGATCAAACACAAGTGATAATAGTGATAGGTATTGCTGCAAATAGTAAGTAAAAGCTGAAAGTAAATAGCGGATGTGATCAGTGATGGCAATATGGACCGGAGTCCCATGATGTTCACTAGTGATGTCTCTCTCCCAAAAGACGATAAAACAGCTATGTGAGGTAAACGAATTACAGCTGGGCAATTGACAGGACCATGTGCGCAAACCAATGCTGACTATGTTGCAAGAAAGGTAGAGGTTCAAAGCATGGGCGGTACGCCAAGGCAAGTAGACCGAAATCCATCTGCATCTACTACTAATCATCCACCTTGAGATATCTATCCAGAACATCTCGCTGGTATTAAGTTGCGAGTCCCACCCATAGTATAAACTCAAAGCAACAGACAACTGCATTAAAAGAACTTTGCGTAAAGTAAACAATCCTTGCACCCGCGGGCACAAGCACCGTTGTTTTCCCCCTTGTGGCAACAGCACATCCCCTAGACTCATGTTTCTGTCACTCAAGCTAGTCATCGAGGGGCATGAACCCACAATCGAGCATAACGTTCCCTCTTGGAGTCACTACCTACTACTTGGCCAAAGCAATAAATAACAACGGAGAACATGCAAGAATTACTTACGAACATAAATATAAAAGAGGTAGATCAAATATATTACTCAAACACAATCTGAACATAATCTCACAATCCATCGGATCCCAGCAAACTCATCATAGCAATAGCATAAGGATTACATATGTGCCTCGATCATGTAGGGCAGCTCACGAGGTCTAATTAGTGAAGCACAAGAACGGGAGGAGAACATCACATAGCTACTGGTCATGGACCCATGGTCCAAGGGAGACTACTCACAACTCATCCGGGAGGCGTCCATGGTGGTGGAGAAGCTCCCGGTGGTGATCCTCCCCTCCGGCAGGGTGCCGGGAAGAGTTCTCCTGGTGCTCCCGATCTTGGAAGCGCGGCGGCGGCGGAACAGAGATGAGATCGCGAAAAAGGGTTCCCGTCTCGAGGGTTTCGGGACATGATATAAATATATGTCAAAGGGGGGCATCAGCAGAGGCCTGGGGGCCCAGGCGCCCCCCCCCCCCCCGGCGCGGCCAGGAGGGGGGCCGCGCCACCAGGGTGCCTGGAGCCCTGGTGGGCCCCCTCCGGCTCTACTTCGGGTGCCGGGAAGCTTCTGGAACGCTGATTTTTTATATAATTTTTCCGGGATTTTTCTGGCAGTTCTCGTAATGGGAAAACCTGAAATACAAAAACAGCAGAAAACAGAAACTGGCACCGGGGTGCACTGAGTTAATAGGTTAGTCCAAATATGATCAAAAGTGTATGGAAGTGCATAAATATCATAGCAATATCACCCAAAAGAGGCATGGAGCAAGCTAAAATTATAGATACGTTTTGGACGTATCAACATCCCCAAGCTTAATTCCTGCTCGTCCTCGAGTAGGTAAATGATAACAAGAATAATTTCTGTGGTGACATGCTATTAACCATATAGGACTTTTTCATAGTCACATGACAAAAGCTTACTGAGACAATGAATCTGTAGTAATTAAGTTGCCTCATGAGAAAATCACAAAGAACTGAAAGTTTTACAATATGATACTGAAACATCAAATAGATTTGTAATGAGCATGGTGTGCAAATATGATAAAGTGATATCTCGCTTGCCCCCTTCAGTGAAGCAAAACATAAATGCAGGGGCACCTCCAAGGTTTAAGTGATGACTAGATACAATGATTTCAAAATAAACGATATCACAATCATGCAAAAGACAATGCTACTTTGGGACATTGCACATTACACTCAGAATGACAATCATGCTCTGAGTAGTTGGTGCTTTAAAAGAAGGTGGAGACTCTCGAACCGTGGCTTTTGTTGGCAAGGTTGAAAACCCGTAATCGGAAACAAAGACAAAGCATGTACCAGAGCTCTTGGTTTTAAAACAGAGGTAATAATTTATTTATTTTAGATTATGCATGTTTCGTCAACGAATGCTAGCAGACAACTCAATCACTTCTTGAGATGGACAAGTTTCGAGGAACGGCTCCCGAATGAGGACGATCACATCCTCATAATCTCCTTTGTTTATCACTGCCAAAGTTTTCTGATTTCTCATGAACAAAGCGTGAAGGAGGGTTTGTTTGTTATATTATTTTTGAGCCGGGCGCACTCAATGCCAGTTCCTTCTCGTATTATGGGTTTGCACATTATACATGCAATCCCGGGGTGAAGCTTGTCCAACTTAAAAAGATCATGAATTAACTACTACTTCCTAATGAACTTAAAACAGAGGCACAAAATAGGAATGCATTTTTTTGAATAATTTCGAGATGGTACATGCAAGTCTCCGTTAGGAATGGCATCTAAATACCATGTAGGAAGGTATGGTGGACTCATATGGCATAACTGGTTTAAAAGAATTTGGATGCACAAGCAGTCAGTCCGCTTAGTACAGACGAAGGTTAGCAAAAGACTGGGAGCGACCAACTAAGAGAGCAATGACGGTCATAATCATGCAGAGCGACAAAGCAACATTGAATCAGGCATGGAAGTTATATCGCTACTCAGAAACAAAAGATCATCAAGGCTTGACAGACTTTCTTTACAGTCTTAAATATGCGTGAGCATACGCCAAGTCAATCAAAATAAATTCTCGAAGGAAGATATTACTAAACCATACCACATCATAGGCAAACAAATCATGTTGGTACTCCAATAACACATTGGGAACCCCCCAGCTATTTGAGACTAACCATAAGAAAACATGAACTACTAAGCACCATTATGCACGTAGCATTTTTATCATAGACATATCAACCAATGCAACAGAAGCAAACTCTCTTAATAAGATAAGCATGATAACTAAAGAGGGTTCAAGCAACCAACTAAACGAAAGCTCTTTAAAAAGATAAGCATGAAAGTTAAGAGCTAAGCATGATAGTAGCTATTGAAAGACAAAGAACACACACAGCAAAGATAGACATGAAAATTCTATGTTATGTTCTAGGTAGAAGTGGAGCGTGTTTCTCTCCCACACAAAGAAAGCTGAGTTCCGACTCGTTATGAAAAGCTAAAGAAAACTAAAAGGAAAACAAAAGCAAGACGCTCCAAGCATAGCACATAACACATGAAGTGATAAAAATATAGTGGAACGAAGGACGAACTGATAATGTTGATGGAGAAGGGGATGCACGGGGGCATCCCCAAGCTTAGACGCTTGAGTCTCCTTGAATATTTCTTGGGGGTGCATGGGGGCATCCCCAAGCTTGAGCGTTTGACACTCCTGAATCTTTTTATCATCTTCCCTCGCACACTTGAAAACTCCCTTCATACATAACTCATCATAATCTGATTAGCGAGGTTAGTACCCTTAATAAAATAATTGTTCCTTGCTGGAAATAAGGATATTCTTGATGGTCTACTCTTTCTCAAGATTGCCAAAAGGTTTTTGCAAAGAAAAAGCAAGCTCAAGGTTTGCAAAATGAAGGAAAGGCAAAACAGGACAGAATCTGTGAAAAACAGAACAGCAGGTAGTAAATGATTTTTTCGGGGCACTTCTGCAACTCTAATCAAAAAACTCAGAACAGAGGCACGAAATACAATTATATAGAGCACGCTGTCGAAAACATTCAGACCAAAAAGATGATCTAGTGATTTTATACGAATTTTTCTATCCAAGGACAGAATCTGTTTCCTGGACAGCACGTCACAACTTTTGAACTTTCTTGCAATCAGAGGCTACAGTTGGCACAAAGTTGAAAAGCAAAGATACAATGATGATGCTACTGTAGTAACAACATCAAGACACAACAAAAGCAAAATAAAAATTTATTCATGTGGGCTGCCTCCCAAAAGCGCTTTCTTTTATGCCTTTAAGCTAGGCATAATGCATAGAGATCAAGTTTTATCAAGAGTAAAAGAATAGCTAGCTCGTATAACGGACTCAAAAGGTAACTTAATCTTCTTTCGAGGGAAGTGTTCCATCCCTTTCTTGAGAGGAAACTGGAATTTTATATTCCCCTCTTTCATGTCAATGATAGCACCAACGGTGCGTAGAAAAGGACGTCCCAAAATAATTGGACAAGAAGGTTCACATTCAATATCCATAATAGTAAAATCAACGGGAACATAATTGTCATTGACAATGATAAGAATATCGTCGATCCTCCCCAAAAGTTTCTTTATGGAAGAATCAACGAGACGAACACCAAAAGAACAAGAATCAAAAGGTTTCAATTTAAGCATATCATATATTCTTTTGGGCATAATGGAGGTACTAGCTACAACATCACATAAAGCATAGCAAGAGAAGTTGTTTATCTTAATTTTAATCATAGGATCCCAACCATCTTCTAGCTTTCTAGGTATGGAGGCTTCTACTCTAAGTTTCTCCTCCCTAGCTTTGATGAGAGCATTAGTGATATGCTCTGTGAAGGCAAGGTTAAGCGTGCTAGTGTGGGGATCTTAGCCATTCTTTGTAGAAAGTTGACAACTTCTGAGATACTAAAATTATCAAAATCAATTTTATTATTGGGCAGAATTGTAGTGTCATCCTCTTTGTTTGAATTGCTCTCTATTATAAGAGTTTGAACGTCTTCCCAAGTTTGGGGAAGCATAGGAGCAGCTTTAAACTGAGGCTCATACTCTTTTCCTGGAAGACCATGCCATGGGCATAACTCTCCATCAAGACTAACATAATCACAAGGTTTATTACTTTTGTAGATCCCGACAGTGGTGATTGGCGTAATGGAAGAAGGGGTGTACTCCTCCCATCTAGTGTTTTTGGTGGAACCCATAGCAGCAAGCAAGCAAGATAACTATTTTTGTGATTTTCGATAAAAGACACTAAAGCAAAATTGAAAGGTAAACTAACAAGACTAAAAAACAAAGGTAAAAGATAGCGTGCAACTCCCCTATCCTGAAGAGTGGAGTCCCTGGCGACGGCGCCAGAAAACTTTGCTTGATGGCTTCTCGCGCCTCGTTGGTTACCCCAAGTGGAAGGTTTGAGATGCAGTGTAGCGGAAGTTTTCCCTTGGCAAAGATACCAATGATCGATTTCCCCTGAGACTCCCAGTTTCAACAAGAAGGTGTTAACTGCTAACGGCGCCAGATATTAGCAATCAACGTGGACCTGCACACAGATACAAATAACTTTGCTCCCAACGAGTACAGAGAGGTTGTCAATCCCTCCGGCCTTGTAGTTACAAAGGATCAAACACAAGTGATAATAGTGATAGGTATTGCTGCAAATAGTAAGTAACAGCTGAAAGCAAATAGCGGATGTGATCAGTGATGGTAATATGGACCGGAGTCCCATGATGTTCACTAGTGATGTCTCTCTCCCAAAAGACGATAAAACAGCTATGTGAGGTAAACGAATTATAGCTGGGCAATTGACAGGACCATGAGCGCAAACCAATGCTGCCAGGAGGGGGGCCGCACCACCAGGGCGCCTGGAGCCCTGGTGGCCCCCCTCCGGCTCTACTTCGGGTGCCGGGAAGCTTCTGGAACACTGATTTTTTATATAATTTTTCCGGGATTTTTCTGGCAGTTCTCGTAATGGGAAAACCTGAAATACAAAAACAGCAGAAAACAGAAACTGGCACTGGGGTGCACTGAGTTAATAGGTTAGTCCAAATATGATCAAAAGTGTATGGAAGTGCATAAATATCATAGCAATATCACCCAAAAGAGGCATGGAGCAAGCAGAAATTATAGATACGTTTTGGATGTATCATGCATCGACAAGTGAATGAGGATGAAGACCATCAAGTGTTTTGCGACAATGACTCGAGTCCCAATCTCGTTGTCTCCAAGGTCTTGACACTCCAACACCAACAAGATGACGACCAACGATGTCATATATTTCATACCAAGGCCGGCATCAATGGACGCTCCGTCAAGGTTATCATCGATGGAGGAAGTTGTCATAACTTGGCAAGCGAAGAGCTATGCGACAGGCTACATTTGGTCAAAATGAAGCACCCTCATCCCTACAAGGTCCAATGGCTTAATGACGAAGGAATTCTTCGAGTCGAGCATACCGTGCAAGTCTCCTTCAAGATAGGTGCCTACGAGGACACACTTGAGTGTGATGTGGTCCCCATGTCCGTGTGCCACCTTCTACTTGGACGACCATGGCAATATGATCGTGGAGTCGCACACAATGGACGGACCAACCACTATAGCTTCAAGATGAAGGGCAAGGAATTCGTGCTATGTCCTATGTCACCTAGTCAAGTGGCTGCCGACAAACACTTACCTACCAACCATCATGGAGAGAATGGTGAGAGAGTGAGCCACCAAAATGAGAGTGAGAGCCACAAGCCAAATATGAGCGACTCCACGATGAGCGACAAGAAGCAACTAGTGCTATTTGCCACCAAAAGTGAGATGAGAGAAGTGTGTGAGAACCTATCGAGTGTCTTTCACCTTGTGCTTCTATGCAAAGGAGAAACCAAACCTACTAACACTTCACCACCTCCACGTTTAGTGTTGTCTCAATTGTTGCAGGAATTCTCGGACGTCTTTCCCGATGAGCTACCTCCGGGTCTACCTCCACTTCGCGGAATCGAACACCGCATCGACCTCATACCCGGCGCACCACTTCCAAACAAGGCTCAGTACCGCATCAACCCCGAGGAAACCAAGGAGATACAACGGCAAGTGCAACAACTCATCGACAAAGGTCATGTACGTGAAAGCTTAAGCCCTTGTGCCGTTCCGGTTATTCTCGTGCCTAAGAAAGACGGAAGTTTCCGTATGTGCTCCGATTGTCGCCCGATAAATGCTATCACCGTTAGATAGCATTATCCTATCCCACGCTTAGACGACATGCTTGATGAATTATGTGGTGCCACCATCTTTTCCAAAATTGATCTTAAAAGTGGTTATGACCAAATTCGCATTCAAGAGGGTGATGAGTGGAAAACGGCTTTCAAAACCAAGTTTGGGTTATATGAGTGGATTGTCATGCCAATGGGTTTATCGGAAGCACCCAGTTCATTTATGCGTCTTATGCATTTTGTTCTACGACCCTACATAGGCCTCTCTGTAGTGGTTTACTTTGATGACATCCTCATTTTTAGCAAATCGCTTGAGGACCACGTGACACACATCCGTATGGTTTTACAAACCCTTCGGAAAGAACGCCTATATGCTAACATGGAGAAATGCGCTTTTGGCGTTGACAAGGTCGTCTTCCTAGGATTTGTCGTTTCTTCGTAAGGTGTTCACATTGATGAAACTAAAATTGAAGCAATTAAAACTTGGCCTCAACCAACGAATCTAATGCAAGTGCGTAGTTTCCTTGGTTTAGCCGGTTTCTACCGACGTTTTGTGAAGTACTTTAGCACTATTGCTATGCCTCTACACGCCTTGAGCAAGAAGAACGCACCCTTCATTTGGGGTCCTTCGCAAGACACCGCGTTCAATGAGCTATAAATCTTGCTTACACACGCACCACTTCTTGCTCTACCGAACTTTGACAAACCGTTTGAGATCCATTGTGACGCTAGCAGTACCAGCATAGGTGGCGTACTAATGCAAGAAAAGCGCCCAATTGCGTACTTTAGTGAGAAGCTATCCGGAGCGCAACTAAACTACCCCATATATGATAAAGAGCTCTATGCCTTGGTGAGAGTTTTACGTGTTTGGGAACATTATCTTAGACCTCATGAATTCATTCTTCATACGGACCATGAGACTCTCAAGTATCTCAAGGGTCAAACTAAGTTGAACAAGCATCATGCTAAGTGGAGTGAGTTCATTGAATCTTTTCCCTATGTCATCAAATACATCAAAGGCAAAGAGAATGTTGTGGCGGATGCGCTTTCCCGCAAATGCATGCTTGTTACACAACTTGAGTTGAATGTTATTGGCTTTGAGCACATCAAAGATTTATATGAGCATGATCCTTTCTTTGCACATCCTTATGCTAAGTGTTTGACTCACACTTCTTGGGAACATTATTACATAAAGGATGGATATCTTATGAGAGCTAACAAACTTTGCATTCCCGAGTCTTCGCTTCGTTTGCTCCTTTTGTAGGAATCTCATGGAGGAGGAACCATGGGACACTTTGGACGCGACAAGACATTTGCTACGCTCTCAAAGAACTACTTTTGGCCCAAGATGCTCCGTGATGTCTCACGACTCACCAACCGATGCTCTACATGTCGCAAAGCTAAGTCAAAAGCTCAATCTCATGGTCTTTACATGCCACTTCCTATTCCATACCATCCATGGGAAGACATAAGCATGGACTTTGTACTTGGATTGCCTAGAACTCAAAATGGAAAGGATTCCGTGTTTGTTGTCGTGGATAGATTTTCTAAAATGGCTCATTTCATTCCTTGTAACAAGATCGACGATGCTTCACATGTTGCAAATCTCTTTTGTAGGGAAATCATTCATCTACATGGAGTACCCAAGACGATCGTGTCGGACCGGGACGTCAAGTTCTTGAGCTACTTTTGGAAGACTCTATGCGCCAAACTCGGCATCAAGCTCCTCTTCTCTTCGGCATATCATCCACAAACCGACGGCCAAACGGAGGTGACGAACCGCACACTTTGGACGCTTCTTCGCATGTTGATCAAGAAGAATATCAAGGAATGGGAGCAATGCTTGCCCATCGCCGAGTACGCCTACAACCGCGCAAGACATTGAACTACCGGCAAGTCCCCTTTCGAGGTCGTATACGGCTTCAACCCCTTGTCTCCATTGGACATCCTACCTCTTCCTCTACAAGAGCGCACGAACATGGACGCAAGTGCACGAGCAAACTATCTCAAGAAGGTGCATGAAGATACAAGGGCAACGATCGAGCGACAAGTCCATCGCCTCACCACCAAGCTAAACGTCAACAAGGCACCAATGGTGTTCCAACCGGGAGATCTTGTTTGGCTTCATCTTCACAAGGACCGTTTCCCACACGAACGCAAGTCCAAACTACTACCTCGAGCCGACGGACCCTTCAAGGTGCTAGCACGCTACAACAACAACGCCTACAATATCGACATCTCACGAGACAAGTACAACGTGAGCGATGCCTTCAATGTCAATGATCCATCCCCTTTCCATGGTGATGAAGATTTCGATCCGAGGTCGGATCTTTCCCAAGGGAGGGGAGATGATGCGGAGCATCCCAAGCTCATCCCCATGGACCCTCCATCGCCTCACCAAGTGCCCCAAGGACCAATGACATGTGCTCGTGCTAGAGCTCTCGAGACCAAGGTGACATCCCTCCTAGTCCAACTTCCATATGAATCTTGCGAGACATGGCTACTACCTCAGACGGATATGTTTTGTGTGCTCAGGTGTGAAGAAGACCCCATCGGAGAGGCGCGTGAAGCTGGACAAGTCCCCAAGCTCACGACCGAAGCTTTGCATCGAGAAGGGCTAAAGAAGGCTCCAGGCCCCGGACATCCGGCCCCCTGGCCCAGACATCCGGCCCCTGGGCAACCAACTACAGAAGACCACCAGCGGCCGAAGCTACAGGGCCCGAACATCCGGCCAGGCCCCGGACATCCGGCCTCGAGCCCGGAAATCCGGCGCCACACCACAAAAGCCACCCGAGACTCGGCCCCGCTAGCCCGGACATCCGGCAAAGTGCCCGGACATCCGGCGCCTCGCCAAAGCCCAGACATCCGGCCCGACGCCCGGACGTCCGGCCCTGCCTGTGCGCGGCCACTTGGGTTTCGACCCGTGTATCCCTATTCCGCCCGCTAGACTATAAGTACTCCTTCCCTTCCATCTATTAGGGTTAGCTTTGTGACAGCTCATCATAGACCCTAGTGGTTCCTCTCCTACGAGACCGCGGCCTCCACGGAGAAGATCCACCGGATTCAAGACCTCCTTCATGGAGAAGAACATCAAGACCTCCTCACGGAGATGACTATCGCTACTTGTATCGTCCTTAGTTGATCGTGTATTGTGTATCGCACTTTGTGTATCTGGATCTAGCATTTGTGTGACCTAAATTTGTTGATTTGAGTGTTTTCTTCTTGTCCCTCTTGTGTTTTCCCTCGTGCCTCACGTGTTCATCCTTGGGATCCCTCCTTTTCGTGAAAGATCGGCCATCTAGGGTTCCACCCTACATCATGTTGTTTATCTTATTAGATTAGATCTTCATACTGGTTTGATTAAACCTTGGTTCATAACTGGGGCAAATACTTTGCTTCTATTCTACATCAGCCTTCCTGTTTGGGGAATCACAACAACTCCTACGAGAGTAGAAACGTGTGCCCGCTCTTCGGTGGGTCGAGGACCAAGTGGGAAGGAGGAGGTAGAGGAGTTGTGGTGACACACTCTCCGTCGACGATTTAAAGTGATCTGCAGTGCAGCACTTGCTCGATTCGGCTCCTCGTAGATTCGGCTAGACGAGCGGGTGGGAAGGAGGAGGTACTTCTATTGTAGATGTGTCACAGCTCCTCCACGGAGCCGGCAGTCGGCGAATATGAAATTTGATGTATGACGGTAATAGAATTGTTGTTGATTAGACCTCTTTTTGTTTCTTGAAATTAAATGGTTTGCCATAGAATATGACATTTGAGTATGATGATTGCTGAACCAAAAATAATCTGGCAAGCAATAATATAATGAAGAATAGCTTCTCAGACATTCCTCATGGTGGTGACCGCCATGGCGGCATCGCGAAAGCAGCGGATGGTGATAGCGGCGACCACAACATCTCAGAGCGGCAGGTGGTGGCGGCGGCCCCAGGCCAGCGCATGGGTGGAGATGCTCCTCACATCCGGCATCTGGACCTGCTCCATTCAGCCATGCCTGAGCTTCTCGGACATTCCTAATGACGAAGGCAACGACCGCAGCATCGCAGAGCGGCGGGTGGCGGTGTCTTAGGTCCTGTGCGTGGGCGAACATGCTATTTAAGATAGTTTTTTTGCAGGATGTTACTTGTGAGGGTCTATTTTTGTAAAGAAAAAGATTTCATTCTTTTATTTCTATACAATATTTTATTTCAACTAATTAATTTCCGTCGAAGAAAGGTCATCATGGCTCTCTTGCGTTATTTATGAGATTACATCGGAGAAAGGGGTTCATGGACCCAATATGATGTTTCTTATAATTAAAACATAATACATCTAACTCTTGCATCATATGATTTATTTCTCTTTGGAAGTGCTTTAATTCGGCCTTCCCATTTGATCGTCAAAACTTAAGCATGCTAGTGAATCACAGTGGTCAATGGAAAGGCGGGATGTGGGAGAGGAATTTTAGCACTTCTTGTAACGTCACTACTAAAGGATGGCCCAAACGTGATAGTACAATCAGAGACCATTCGACGAAACTGTGTGTGATCCATTGGGCGACGGGGATACAATGGCCAATGATGATGTAAGAAAACCGTCAAAAATGATACAAACTATTTGTGATGGCGCAGACATCAAAGACGATTCAGATTGAAGTTGCATGTGCGATGCGTGGCCGGTTAATCCATATGAATTGTTTGCGATGAGCCAGAACAACAGAACGGTCAGCCAGATGAGGGTGTGTGCGATATACGACATATAGTTCACTCGGATGAACTGTTTGTGATTAGGTAACCCAACTGGAAGGTTAGCCAGATTAAGGTTTGTGCGATGGAGGGCATATGGTTCATCGGATAAACTGTTTGCGATGAGCCAAGACAACAAAAACAGTTCAACTGAAGAAAGACGTGTGTGATACATGATAAACATGTCCGTAATGAGAAATGTGTGCGAAGAACGATAATAACACAGACAATTGCTGCTAATAAGTCGTGTGATTTGCTCTGTCCACAGAAGAATAACATATATATAATCAAAATAAACATCCAATTAAATAAGTGACTATACAAATCAGCCGTACACATCTCAATAAACAATTACTTGCATTCTAAACTAGGATAAATGATCATCTAGTCATCTACTTCTTGTGACACTCCCACCATTGCTTTGTGGCTCGATCTCTCGTCTAGGGTAGGACGAAGACACTTTCTCATGTCAACGATCTGCATGTACATCTCGTAGCATGTGTATGCGTCCTTGGATGCGTACTTGACGTGTTCTTCATCCAGTCTCTGATCCTAGGCACTGTGCCAAGTGTTCTTGTCCTTCCTGCTCTCATCCTTCATCTTAATGTAGTAGGGTCAATGATGACCGAGGCAAAGTAAACCAGGGAGTTCTGTTTGTTCTTGGTGCTGCCCCAGACCTTATAGTGGTCACAGATGTTGACAAGATTCTGGTTGGCCAAGCCCAAAACCTCGAACGCTTCTAGATTGTTCGTGATGTTCACCATAGCAAAACTGTAGTCGAGGTTCTTGATAAACCTGGCAAAACACTCCCATGACCGAACGCCCAGGGGGGCTATTTGATCAAATCACCAATATAAAAGCATGTCAAACCACGACATCATTGTTGCTTTCTTTCGGCGAAGCAACCGACCATGACGAACGATTTATCCTCGCATGTCGTGAGTGCCTTATCTCCCCAGTCCTCAAACACAACCACTCCTCTCAAATGCAGACGACGTGGGAGAGGCCATCCACCTGCGACGACGAGCCCATCCACGGCGACGACGAGTCCACCCGTGGCGACGTGTTCCCCTCCACCACAGGATGTGCCTCCTCTAGGTGGGCGGTGGTGGGTTCAAGCGAGAGGGGGGCATCGCCCCCTGTGACGTAGTCGCACCTCCACTTTTTTGCGACATGCCCCCTCCTACTGGGCAACACACAATGGCCCAATGACGGCGACCACGAGCCCATCCGAGGTGACGAGGAGTCTGTGCGTGGCGGTGGGCTATCGACGCGTCCCTCTCCAACCCGGGATGCGCCTCCCCAGAGGTGGGCGGTGGTGGGCTTGAGGGAGAGGGGGTCGTCCCCTGGCGGCGTCTGGGACAGGAGTGGTGGTGGCCGAAGGGCTAGAGTGCCGGCTCCTTCTATGGTGGAAGGGCATCGAGCCCAGGCTCTGCTTCCTCTGCCACCGCAGCCCTTTGATGATGGAACTGGGCGGCCGGGACGGGGAAGGGGCGCGTTGCTCCTGCACTCGAAGCAGTCATGGCCCTCGGAGTCGGAGGTCACCGTCGACGAGACGCTCCACGGCCTCCACCGATCCACGCCCGCGCCCCCTCCTCCCCACTATTACCACTGAGTTTGTCCCTGTGTCGGGTGTTTTTAGTTCGTTCGATATGATACTTATTGAATCAGTTCAGTGGCTAATTCTAGCAGTGTTTTTTCATGAATTCCCTAGCTCTGTTGAGGATTCATGTGTAAAATGAATAGTTCGACTTCGCAAGCTGTTTGATTTGGTTGAAAATGTAGGAAATTTTTTTCATGTGTTGCTTGATTATCAATGGCAATTTTGCCATGTCTTTAGGAGAACAACAAATTTTTAGTATTGTCGATGTTTCCGCGTTTCAGCATTTTGCCATGGCAAAATTGCCATGATTTCTCAGGAGAAATCATGTTGTCATAGGTTGTATGTGCTCTTAGGATAGGGATCATGGCAACTTTTGTAAGATGTCTTTGCTATGGATAGCTCAAGATCGAGTACGCAATGGCAAACTTAAATATGTGTAGTTTTTCTGTCATGTTTGCAACTTTAAGATGTATTGACATGGACTACTGTGCATGCATATTTACAAGCATGCTTCTAGGGAAATCACACTTCCACTAGATGGCATTTGCCATGACACATTGAGCATTTTTCTCTAAACATTCGCCATGTCGATGTAACATACCATGACCCATAAATCATTTTTTTCTATAAACATTTTGCTGCATGTATTCAACAAACTATTTTACATGGCACTTTTTTTTTGCATTGACCATGGTGAACTTGTTCTTCTTGACAACGGCAAATTCATAAATATCACATGGCAAATTGATTTGCATTTACCAAGGCAAATATATTGTATTGACCATGGCAACTTTATTTTGGATTGATCATGACAAATTCATAGATGGTGAGATAGCAAAATGTATTCTCTTTTTTAATTTCTATGTGTATAGTATTGACCATGGCAATTTGACCATGCGAAATTGACTTTTACTACTTAAGTTGTGTTCATTTAGTAATGTACCATGGCAATTTTAGTAATTGGCCATGGCAAATCTAGATCCTGTAGCATGGCAAATTTAAATAATTGACCATGGAAACAAATTATGGACCATAGTACATTTAATAATTAGCCATTGCAAATTTTTAGTTTTACATATCATTGCATTCTTTAGTTCAATGCTCATGATAATTATTATTATTTCTCGTGAAAAATATTTTTAGTTTTTTTTTCATTATGGGTCATGGGAATTGGCATGTCTACAATGTTTTTCCATGGCAAATTTTAGTACCATACATCCATGGCAAATCTCCAGAACATTTTTTTTGCAATGGCAAGTTTAGTACCAGACAACCTTGGCAAATCTCCATGGCATTTTTTTGCCATGGCAATTTTAGTACCTTATAACCAACTTTTAGCCATGGCAATTGGCATCTCTGCAATGCATATGGTATCATATAATCAATTCTCTTAATGCAAAATTTTCATGTAATTTTAGTAATTTATCGTGGCCAATTTAGTAATTGTCCATGGCAAATCTAGTTCATGTAACATGGTAATCTTACATCATAGCATGTCATTATTAATTTTTACCTTTTCTTTTTTACCATCACAAATTTACTTTCTTCAATTGCCATGGCAATTTTACTGCAATTTAGCAATTTGCCATGGCAAATCTAGTTCATGTAACATGGCTAAATTTACTTCAATTTAGTAATTTGCCATGGGAATTTTACATATTATGAATTTACTTTCATTTTTTTCACCATCGCAAAATTACTTTATTCAATTTGTCATGGTGAATTTAACTTAATTGACATGGCAAATTTTACTTAATTTCCACCAAACTTAATTTTCATTTGTCATGGCAAATTTACTTTTTGCCATGGCAATTTCATGAATCTTGATCTCCTTAATATGGCAATTTTTTGTTAAAATGAATGGACTAATCACATGGAAATTTGTACGGATTATTTTTTTCTCCAGGGCATGGCAAATATCCTTTTTTTCCATGGCAATTTCATAAAATTTGATCTACATGTATTGCTTTTCTCTATATATTTTGCCATCTTGTTTATTAACCACATGGAAAATTCTAAAGTTTTGTCTCTCTACATTTTTCCATGGTAATTTCATAATGCATGATTTTTTGTCATGGCAAACTTTTTTTAATTGCTATGGCAAAATCTTCTTTTTGTAGTTTTGCTATATCAATTTAACTTTTTATCGCCATGGGAATTTTGCTTTAACATAGATGGCAAATTTTAGTTTGTGTAATGCTCATTCTATTCATTTGGAATTTTTGGCCATGACATTTTCTGAACATAATTATGTTGCATTCCAATTCTGAATTTTTTTGTCATGACACAAAAGCAACTAATGTTGATTTTTTGCCATGGCGAATTTGTGCTTCACTCCCATGGCATTTTTGCCATGATTTGCCTGGCAAAAATAAACGACATTATTTTCACGCACCATGTATGTACTTATGAAAACTGCCATAACTTTTTTCTTTTGGGTTATTGCAACAAAAAAATCATTTCATCCATGGCAGTTTTATGTTTTTAAAGACTGGGCTTTTTTAGGGTAGCATAAACTGGGCTTTTGTTTTTGTCACAGCAAAGAAATATAAATTTGGGCTTTTTAGCACAGGAAAAGACCAAGGCCTGTAAGGGCGATCCGTTCGGGTGTGGGATTACTCGCACCGAATGAGATAGTCGGTAGGATGAAGTGCTCGTACCGAAAAGCGTTAAAAAAAGTGCTCGTACCGAAAGAAACGGCTATTTTTTTAAATAATACATTTTTTAATTAATTTTCATAAATATTAAGCTGGATAAAAAATTCAAAAATAATATACCGTCGGCCCGATGCAGGCCGACTCCTAGTCGGCCCACAGGAGGCCGATTGGATTCCAGTCGGCCTACAGCTGGCCGACTGGCCCCTGTCGGCCCACTGTGGGCTGATTGCGTCCTGTCGGCCCACTGTGGGCCAACTGTAGCTAATTGGCTCGCTGTGGGCTAATTGTTTTTGCAAAAAAAGTAAGCATAAAAATATATGTTTTAAAAAATGTCAATCATGTAATTAAAAAATGTTAAATGTGTATAAAAAAATGGTCCTGATGTAAATAAAAATGTACAATATATATGCAAAAAATTCGACTAAAAATATGTTTTAAAAAGTGTTAATCATGTATTTATAATTTGTTAAATGCGTGTCTAAAAAATGTTCGTTATCTATACAAAAAATATAGAATGTGTATGAAATAAAGTTGACACCAAAAAAATGTTTGAAAAAATGTTAATCATGTATTTGAAAAAAATGTTAATCATGTATTTGAAAAAATGTTCCTTATCTATACAAAAAATATAGAATATGTACGAAAAAATGTTGACATCAAAAAAATATTAATCATGTATTTGAAAAAATGTTCAACGAGTACACAAAAATGTTTCATGTATTGGAATAAACGGTTAAACGTGTATAACAAAATGTTCCAGCTCCGGATCCGGTAAGGGAGCATCACGTACCTAAGTATCATTGGTTGCTCTTTTTGTATGGAACTGGAACATTTTTTTTCAAACATATTTTTTTGGTGTACACTAAATGTATGACACATATCGGGATCATATTTTTTTACTTTATTCACGTTTTTAAGAAAAAGATTAGATATTCACAATTTGATCGCAAACTATAAAATATTGTTAAGAATTTCATAGTTCATGAAATTTGAAAAAAGTAGAAAAATTGATGTTTTCACTTTTTTCCAAAAAATGTTTCATACTTCATAATTTCTCTGAGAAATGTTCTCTTTTTTAGGAAAAATGCGTTTTCGAGTAATGTCCATGCTTCAAAATATATTTCTGGAATTTTAGAAAACATTCCATTTATAAGCCGTTGGTAAATTATAAATATTACATGTTCTCCAAAGTTGTTTGCATTTCAATTAATATGTTCTTTTCATAAATGAATTTTAGAAAATAGAAAACCCGGTCAATATAGTGACCCGAGAGCTCCGGATCGCTGCAGTACTTATTCTAGATCGGTACACCATTTTTTGTCGATCGCTACAGTTCACGCATTACTGTACCATTTCCTAAAAAAAGTACTGTATTTCCTAAAAAAAAAAGAGCTCCTACGTCACATAGGAGCTCCCGTAGCATTTCCTAAAAAAAGTATCTCCCATAGCATTTGTGACTTCGTCGACCATTTTCGATCTCTACCAACGGATTGGCCGGCTCGTGCTTGCACGGTCCTGTTGGAGTCTCACGCTTGCCTCAAAAGAAATGAAGAGTCTCTCGCTGTTAGACGACAGATCGGTTGATTGATTAACACCACATAGGCAGCAAAAAATAGTGTCACTTGTTTATAAGGAATTGTTCTGATAGAACGAAGGCCCGTTAGCTAGTGCCCAGTGACAAACTGGAACCGACCACGTTTCATGCTTCAACCAACGACATTTCCGGAGGTCATTATCGTTCCTGCTCACAATCATCGTCTATGCTCGCGCAAATGTCGGCTTTCTCTAATCTGATGGTCGGTTGACCAGCTGTAAGATCAATCCGCGGAAATTCGATTTTCCCCGAGCAAATTTTCCGCACTAGTTCTTCTGTTTAGGTTCTGGCTTCCTTTTTTCTTTTACAAGGGAGCGGTGTTAGTTTGATTGATTTCGAATGGTTGGAGGTGTGAAATGTTTTGGTGCAGCTACGGATTTTCGAATCCGTACTTGCACATACAGCTTAGATATAGCTAGAGCTCACGGGAGCAGAGGTTTGCAGAAGTTGTGGCTGTGCCGCGCCATGCATGCATGCATGCACAGGCAGCAGTGCAGCCACTGCCACACTCCCCTCCATGCCCCGCATCTCCGTCCGGACGAGGATCCCGGTGCCGTCCGACCACTGACATGTGAGCCACTGAGCCCGCTAGAAACCTAGCCCATATGTCATTGGCCCAACAACACGCGCCGTATGTCCGGACGAGGATCAGGTCGAAACGCACAATCACCTCGCCCCAGTAGATTTTCCTTCTATCAACAAATTTGATTGATTCTTTTCTATTCTAGTTTCTTTTCTTACAATTTTCACTTTACTCTGAGTTTTCTTCCACGGCTTCTGTTTTAAAAAAATGAATTATAAAAAAGTGTTTTCGTGAGTTTATTGAATATTCAATAAGTTAAGATATCAAAACAATGTTCATCAAATTTGAAAGCAATAAAATAAAAAAATGTATAAAAACACAACCGGTAAGAGTTCATGATGTTCTGTGTTTTAATTTTTTTTCTTAATTTTTAAAGTACTATTCAAAAATATTATTAAATTTTTAAAATACTCCTGAAAGAGTCGACCGTTAACTCTTGAAAACACCACACAAAAAACAAAAAAAACTACAATAACAATAAATACAGTTTATGAATTCAAAAAAATCACAAATTTAAAAAAATCATGAATTCAAAAACAGATCACGAAATTTTAAAATTTTCATAGATTTCGAAAAAAAATTAGAGGATTCAAAAAAGAACATTGCTTTTGAAAGAAAAATGTTCATGGATTTAAAAAAAAGGGTTTTAAGGATTTTAGAGGGAAAAAAATCCTGATTTGAAAAAAGTTTGTAGAATTCGAAAAGAAAATCGACAAATTGGAAGAAGTTCATGAGTTCTAAAAAACTTCTTGAATTTGAACAAAAAAGTTCATAAATTCAGAAAAAGTTTGTGAATTTGTATGTATTCATGCATTTGATAAACGTTTGCAAGATTAAAGAAAAGTTGTTGAATTTAATAAAAGTTCATGTGTTCTAAAAAAAGGATCATGAATTTGAAAAAAAAAAACAAATTTGTAGAATGTTTTTGAATTTGAAAAAGTTCACACATGTGAAAAGAAAAGAAAAATATCGAAAAAATGCCAGAAGAAAACAAATTACAGTTCCTAAATGGGTCGGCCAGCTCGGTCAGAGGGGTGTGCACCGGTTGCTGTTGTGTAACCGACCCTTAAGGCATGGAATAGGATCGAGGTAGAGCGTCCTATACGAGCGAGGATCCTCCTCATTCACCCTGGGCGTTTGGGTACCCTAACCCGAACCAAACCGAATTACCTGAATTGTTGGATAATTCAGGTATCGGGTTAGGGTTCGGTTCTCATTTCCTGCCTATCTGATTTTCGATTTGGGGTTCAAGTTTCAGTCTGAAAAACCCGAAATACCCATACTAACTGAATTATTCATACTAACCAAAAAATTCAGGCTATTATTACACTGTCATGTTACCCATACTATTAGAATTACCCATACTAATCAAATTAGTCATACAAAAAGCTGATGTGTGCTCCGAATATTCTTTTTTTTTGTACCCGAATTACCCAAACCTAAATTTCGAGAAAATTTTTAGCAATACAAAAAGTGGTTCTCATTTTTAAGTACCCAAATTGCCCGTAAACCAAAGTACCTGAACCGAAATAACCAAACGCCTAGAGTGACTCTTCATGAGGAGGCCCTATTCTACATTTTTTTTTTCTAACGGGAAGTTCTTATTCTGTATCGTTTTGGCCAAACTTCTATAGAGATAGCTAACTTGGGTCGGCGCATTTGCGGTAGAGGAGCAAGCGAGATGGGAATCGAACCCGCGACGGGCGACAAATTCCCTCGTGCTGCTACCCAGTAAGACTGGCTGACAAGTGCGTGAGTGTGAGAGAATTTTTTTTTTTTTGCGGGGAAAAAGGAATTCTCATTACTCAAGGAGGCTTCTCAGCGAGAGCCAGGTTTACAACAAAATCCATCCCGGCAGTAAGCCAGACTGCTGTGCGCGGAGTGCTACGGCCATAGGCGGCCAGCTCATGACTAATCCTGTTCTGCAGACGGCTACAAAGAGTAAAAGAGATCTCCCTAGCATCGCTTCCAGCCAACCTACGAATCTCCTCTATAAGTGCACGATGTGATGATCTATCCATCTCGCGCGCTGTAATCATCGACACCGCCTCCGCGCTATCCAACTCAACCAGAATAGGTAGGTTAGATCGGTGCAAGGCCAGCTCCAAGCCTTCTCTGCACGCTGCTAGCTCCGCCTCTAAAGCGTTGTCGCATGTACGTAGCTCCCTACATGCGCTGTAGATGATCTCGCCTCTGTCATCACGCAGGATCATACCTTCTCCCGCCGCACCTGTGGCCGCTATGTAACTCCCATCCGTGTTCAACTTAACCCAGCCCGGCTGGGGCAGTACCCAGTGTGAGCGCACCTTGGGCGTCGTACTTTCTGGAGCGCGTGGTGGTGAAGGCAGGACCACCATCTTCCCTTTCTCTATGTTACCATCAGGATGTTGCTGTATGCACAAGAGTGAGTTGATGTATCCGTGCAAAAAGCGTCGAGAGGCTTCGGCAGTGGGCGGCGCCTTGTCGTGTGTGGTCTCATTCCGGACATACCATACTCTCCACATGGTCATGAGCACCACCAGTCTCGCCGTCTCATCCAAGGGGTCCAGCAGTGAAAAGATCCACTCTGGGCCAGTGTTGACGATGGCCTCCACCTTGGGGATGTTCCAGTCCAAGGCCATAACTCGCCAGAGCTCTCTTGCCAGGGGACACCTGCAAAGCGCATGGAATCCATCCTCGCGTTCAACACCACACAAGGGGCAAATGTCAGTAAGCTCGAGGTGTCGCGAGGCTTTATTGGCCCAAGTAGCAAGTGAGTTGGTGACGACTCTCCAAGCGAACACGCGTACCTTAGGGGGAGCAGGGCACCCCCATATGATCTTCCAGATGGCGCGACGACCATCCGATGCCCTGCTCGTGGCGGAAGCCGAAGGACGCTCGCGCTCGTCCATGGCCAGGCGGTAGGCGGACCGAACGGTGAAGATACCGTTCCTCTCCGGTGCCCATGCAATAATATCCTCGGTGACGCGGGTCGACGTACGAATACTGGTGATGACATCGACATCCGCAGGGAGGAAGTAGCGGCGGAGCAGGTCCATGCGCCAGGACCCCTCGCCATCCAGGAGCTCCGCCACCCTCCTTAGGCGGCACGTACCCTGCAGGGATATGGGTTGGCGTGATGGCTCCCTAGGTAGCCACCGGTCTCGCCAAATGCGGATATCCTGCCCGCCCCCGACACGCCATATGATGCCCTTTTTCAAGAGCTCGAGGCCATGCTGAATCGCCTGCCAAGTCGGAGATGCATTCCCCGAGAATACCGTATCTTCGAGGCGCCCGTCGTGATAGTACCTTGCCTTGAGAACCTGCGCACACAAGCTGGTGGGATTAGTTAGCAAACGCCAAGCCTGTCTCGCTAGGAGCGCCTGGTTGAAGAGGCGGAAATCTCTGAATCCCAAACCACCCTTGCTTTTCTGAGCTTGTATCCTTGGCCATGCTATCCAATGTGTTTTCCGCTTGCCTTCCGATGCCCCCCACCAAAAATTCCGGGCCATTCTGTTCAGATCATCGCAGACAGACATAGGTAACTTGAAAACGCTCATAATATACGTAGGGACCATTCTGTTCAGATCATCGCAGACAGACATAGGTAACTTGAAAACGCTCATAATGGTACGAGTAATCAAAGTCCTCCTTTAGCCGCCATCCATCTACAATGTTATCAAATAGGGCGCTAGGCGATGGCCGGTCCAGGGAATACACCAGCATGACCACGGACCAAGGATGCGCCTGTTGCTGCAGTACACCGTCCTCCTCAAGGTCCACCTCCGCAAGCTCTACCTCACCCTCAGAATCTTCTCCTTCCCTGAAGTCCTCTGGCCCTTCAACCTCCCGCTCGGCGCGATGCCGGGTCGTCGACGGCGCCGCCGCCTCGTCCGCCGTCTTCATCTGCGTCCAGATCGTCAACGATTGCATCTGCGGGTTGATCCGCCTAGCGGCCACAGCTCCCCCATTGGAAGGCTTCGGGCAAGCAGCGTCCACGGAGGGAGCCCTATATGCGCCCCCACCAACCTCTGGGATCACTTCGACCGCCGGCGACTTCTTGCCCTTCTCGCTCGCGGACGACGACATCTCGGCTGACAGCGGTGGCGATGGCTTGAGAGTTGTGCGATCTGGTGGCTTACGCGGTTCCTTGTGCGTTCGTTCCCAGACCCTAGATGGGTTTTTGTAGGCAGACTGCATCTCAGCCTTGCGTCAGGGGTTAGGGCACCCAGAACCCATCTCGCATACCGCGGAGTCTCGGGGCCACGAGGGGCCGCGCGACCGCTTGGCGGACTCGGCCGCCACAATTCCGACTCCTAGGCTTGCCCTAGGCGCGGAGGGAAGGCCACACACGGCCGGCACGGCGGCCGGCGGTGGTGGCGGCTGGGCATACGCCTCCAGATCGCCAGGGCTAGGAAACCCTAACGACGACGGCCAGGGCGGTGTGAGAGATATTAAATACACCACCTCCCACTAACCACGTCGCTAGCCACTGTAGTTCCTAAGATTTGTTGTCTAAATAGGCAGCACAGTTTATATAAACTATAAGCCGTGAAAAGATTTTCTTTTCCGAATTTCAAACGTGATTTTCATTTTGACAAAAGTAATTATTTTCTGAAACTTGAACATTTTCCAAATCTGCGAACAATTTTTTGCTAACAAGAATATTTTTCGAAAAACTGGATAAAAGATTAAACACGATTTCTTTTCAAAGTGCGGATATTTTATGAAATTCCCCAAACTTTTTTTGTGTGAATTTCTTTTGAAAATTTGAACTTTAATGGGAACATTAACCAATGCCCCACACGTACTATCTTCTTCTTTCTTTTTCTCACCCTCTCACGTTGTGGTCATCTGTCTTCACCTTTTCCTCTACCTTTTTTCTCTCTCTCTCTTCTCTTTTTCCTCTTTTTCTCATGAAGCATCCGGCTCCTCTGCAGGAACCCGTCAGAGCCTTGGTCTGACACCTGAGCCTAGTTGGCAAGCGGGGCAGCCATATTGAAGCCACCCGTTGGCCATGCCCTAAGTCGATTTTATGGATTGTCCTTTTGTGCAGATATATTTGTAGAGTCCTTTTATTCAGATATTAGTCGATCTGTAGACTAGTTGTACAAGTTGCAGATGCTTAATTAGTGGTTAGCACCAGTTGACTCATCGAAGGAATGGTCGTAGGTTTGAACCCATGCCATTTTTCAAGTTATTGTATGAATATGTACCACCGTGCAAGTTCATGTACCGTAGGTGTATTTAACTCTATACTAAAAGTCTGGGTTCACTATAAAAGGACGGGTATTCAAATCAATCACTTTTTACTAGGACAGTGAGACAAAATGTTCCGGACACGTGCACTTCCGATCTTAGGATCGGTTATGGCACCGGACACGTGCACTTCCGATCCTTGGATCGGTTATGGCACGATGAATGAATTCAGTTAAGCACAACACATGATCTATACAACAATCATGCGAAACGGGATAACCAACAACATCACACCATCTCAACTTCTCCTTTCGCCACCACGTTCGCAGCCACGTCTGCATCTCTGTCGTCCTCGATGGCAGCTCCAGTGGCTTGCTCTTCTTTCCCGGTGTCAACTTGAGGGAGCTTTCCGAGCCATTCGATCACCTGATATTTGATGCCCACCTTGTATATGATCCGGACGATCTGGTAAGCTCCGATCAACACGGACATGCCACTCCCCACCTGCGAACACATATGATAGCTGTAACTCATCATCATTCAACTCTTGATATTGATCAAACAAGGAGCCATTGATCCCTCCGTACCAAATGAAGTATCTTCTCTGCATCCCAGGGGTTGCGCTTTTGTTGCATGAAATCGTTCAATCGGTAGATGCTGATGGATGCCTCGACCGATTTCATGAGCAGATCGCGGAGCAAGTGTTGAGTGTCTCCATTCTCCTTTATCTGTGCCGAAAGTGTGTAGTTTGACAAAGCTAATATTTCCAACCCCTCTTGCATTTCTCATGTATATTGTGCTATGCTTTGATTTCATACCTGGGCAAGTAGAAGCACACATGCCTCGAGAAAGACTATAAGAATGATGATGGTTTGAACCGCAATAGTGTGCCAAGCATGATCTTTTGGGATAACCATGCCACGGCAGAGCAAGAAAACTCCGAAGGCCATTAAGGTTGCCATGCCGATCATCTGCAGAATGTGATGAGGAAACTATTGTTCAGACATTTGGGATGTATCCAGTCCCGGTCTTTGCTGCTAACGCATTAGGAACGACCAATTTTTGTACTTACGCTACTCAAAGTGTGTCCAAATTCTACTTACGCTATGAGCATAGTTTACGATTTCGAAAAAATTGAAAATTGTTTCCAACAAATCACCGAAATTTTTGTTTGGATTCGAATTTTTTAGAATTTAAAAATCTGGATAAACAAAAGTGTAGCACTACGTAAACCAAAGTGCATATCTAACATGGTGGTTCACCTCTTGGTCAGCAAACAGTATATCCCGGTTCGAATCCTGGCTGTCACATATTTTGTCCTACCGCTGCGCTACTGGAAACCATCTATAGTATGTTCAAACTGAACCATACACCTTTTTAAAGGCAAACAA
>LR738714.1:804692641-804706308 GCA_902687465.1 Secale cereale
CCCCCTTCTCCAAATTTCGATGATTGTTTAAGTGTTATTTAGAGGATTGGTTAAGTGGACATCTTACCCTAGAAGCTTTGCGATCCATGTTGAGATGAGTTGCGATAGCATAGGAGAGAAGGAAGAAGCCCAATAAGCACACCAACCCAAACATCTCAGATCCCTCGGTGTGAACAGCGTGATATGCTGTGATGAAGAGCTTGGAACAGCTGACCGACTTGGCTGCCAGCGAGAAATTGTGGAAGACTAACTCGCCGCCATCATTGTATGCTGAATCCATGAACCTGAAATTTGCGCAGGAGCAAGCAGGATGGTGATCTCAGCATGTCCGAGAAGAAGGAACGACTCGAGGACTAATCCCCATTGTTAAAACATGTAATTCATACTCACGTCTGTTTGATGTAAAGAGCAAGAGCGGCAATGTTGACGATGGCGTTGACGGCCATCCTACCATGAACAGCTCCGGCCACCATTTTATGCAGATCCTTGGAGGAAGCAAAGGTTCTACAGGAAAAGGGTGGAGATCATTTGCAAAGGCAATTCCAAGCTCGGAAAAGGAAGAAAAGAGTGGTGGAGAAGAACAAGATCATTCGAGGGTGCAATTGCAAGCTCGGATCTACGTACCTATGGCGCGCAGGCCCGGAGGAGCGGAGAAACAGGGAGCGAAGAGAGCCGTGGAGACAAAGGGGAAGGACCCCCTGTGTTCCTGTGGTGAAACACCCCACATTTAAATAGAAGCCATGTCGCCCTGCGTCCGATCCGGCATGAGCGTGAAGGCCATTGACAAATGAGGCCCAGGCGTGAGCTTGACCTCGGCGCTAAGCTACAACAACAACGACAACAGCGACAATCCTCTTGGGGTCGTTCCAGAAGACCTATGATTGTCGCTGTCTACGCGTCGCTGCAACCGCCAAAAAAACACAGAGTGGCACGCGTCGCGCTCCTACTCGCGCCGCGCCGCCCACGGGGGCTGGAGCGAGACCGACCAGTGCCAAGTGGTCGATCGGCGAAGCCAGACTGATGACACGGCACGCGCCCCGCTGCCTACGTGTGGGTCGGCGAATCCTCCTGCCACGACCAGCAAGGCGCACGGGGGAAGAGCTCCCCTTCAGATAAGGTTAGGTCGGTTGGGTAGAATTTTTCTTAACCTGCGGACGCATATACGCTGACATAATGACTGATTGGCTGGCTACTTTTCGTTGAAACAAATCGCTAATAATTGCGCCACTAGCCGTGCCTGACCCAGGCAGCGACACCACCAACTGATGCAGTCGACAGCCGAAGCCATCCCCACTTTGCCGGCGAGAGCGACGCGCGCCACGCCACGAGCCCTGACTAGCAAGGCGACGGCTATGGCCAGCGGACGGCGAACACATGGGCGACGTGTAACATGCCACCCTCCCGATGAACGTTCGCCAGTTACGAGCGTCCGAAAAAAGGATATACTCATAACTACACATTATTTGGCTATTGCATAACAATTATTTGGAATGTACCATGGGGAGCATCAAGTCCATGGTACGATGCATGTAGCTAGCTAACACAAGGCAAGGCAGCTATGATAGTTAGTTACTGCTTGTCCATTGTACGTACGGAGCATCCAACACATTTAACTCAAAAAATGATAGGCGCGCTAGGTTATGTTTGGTCCACAAAAAATTTGGTTGAACGAGACTTTTCCTAAATTACAACTAGTTGTTTTCCGGTTCATCAACAGTTCAACCAAGGTTGCCACTCCATATTCTTGACACATAGCCGGTCGGCCGGCTAGCTACCTGCAAGCAAGCACGACCACACACGCTAGCGATGCAAGTGCGAGCGGCTCCCGTCACATTGGTCAAAAACATCACCATGGCCGGGAGAGCTTCTTTAAAAATGCTAACCCTTCAACGAAATTAAAAAGCCCCTGCATTTTCATGAAATCAACCCGCGGTCCGGATTTAAGTCACACCGAACCATTATTTTACAGATTTTCGACAACCTCCCTGACTTTTTAGGTATTCCATCCGCGGGTCATATTTAAGTCAAACAAATGCTTTTCTAAATCATCCATATCTTTTAAACCGTAACTCCGATTTAAATATGTTTTATATGAAATTTGATTAGAAAAATATGTAGAATATGAATATAAGATTATTTTAACCTGTTAAGTATTTATAAATCTTATTTTGGAAGATATTTAATTCAAACAAATTGTTTTTTAAATTATACGTATCTTTTGAACCATAACTCCGATTTTAACGTGTTATATATGAAATTTGATTAGAAAAATGTGTGAAATATGAATATGATGTTAATTTTACCTGTTAAATATTTTTTAAATATTGTTTTGGAAGCAAACTTATAACTATAGCGCACGATCCATTTTTCTTTCGTACAGGCGGTGATCCGGATTGCAAATAAACACCAACTATAATCATATAGGGAAAAGAAAATACCGAGAACTACACATGCATACCACTGAATACGTCGCAGAGGAAAACAACAGATTTCTCATCGTGAATGTGAGAGAAAGCGAGAGAGAGAGAGAGATGGAGAGGGAGGAGAGAGGGAGAGAGAGGGAGAGAGAGACGTCTTAGGATTAACCACATGCTAACATGTTTTGGTTTGTGTGAACACTAAGGCCACCGCGCGCGAGTGTGAGAAGAAGGATAAGCGGCAACACAAATATGATGCGTCGCTAAAATAAAGGAGATGGACCTATTGTGGTCTTAACTGATGGTTGTTCGGTTAAGAGTGTGTGTTGTGTTTTTTCTCCCGTTGCAACGCACGGGCTCTTTTGCTAGTATTAAAAATACCATTTGGTAGCAAAAAAATTTCTAATATTCTTAGAACACAAGTTTTTTAATTACCACTGCTTTTATTACTGTGAGCTGTTGCCTGATAAGCCATAAGAAGAAAAATGGTCGGTCGCCTGAACTTCTAATGCCTGTGGTGCTGTCACCTTATAGAGTAATTGACCGAAACAAAAAAATAATCTAAAAATGAATGAATTAGTGACATTGGTATCCCTCCAGAAAAACAAAAAATTATAAAAATAGTATGTTAATGACAAAATTCACATACCATTTACACATAATTACACCTTTTATAATTTGCAAGAATAAGCATATAATAGTGAAAGGTTTGCGGAAAGAAGTTTTCCAAACAGGAATGAATTAGTGACGGTATTATCATTAAAGAAAGAAAGAAAATAAAAAAACTAAAATAAAATCAAAACAATGAAGTTAGGCAGAATGAATAAGTGACAATGGTACTACCCTTTAAGAAGAAAGAGAATGAAATAAACGCCAAAACAAAATAAAAATATGATGTTTTCCAATGAAGTATGAATTTGTGGCATTTATATTACCCTTTACGAAGAAAAAATAATATTAAAAACAATTAAAATTTTGCACACAATTTGCACAAAATTGCTCCTTTTGCTAATATGCTAGAATACACATATAATATTGGAATTCACACCAAAAAAGGTAGGAATTAGTGGAATTGGTATTACAACGAAAAGCAAAGAAAATGAAATATAAACCGAAACAAAATCAAAACAAAAATGTTTTCTAGGGAAGAATGAATCAGCGGCATTTGTATTACCCTTTAGGAAGAAAGAAATGAAAGAAGAAGAAAGAATGAAATATGGACTGGAACAAAATAAAAATATGAAGTTTCCTAACAAAGAATGAATTAGCGATATCTTTATTACCCTTTACGAAGAATGACAATAAAAATTAATCTAAAATAAGCAATGTCAAAGTTTGCACATAGTTTCCACTAAAATTCTTTTTTATAATATGCAACAATAAGCATATAATAGTTAGTTTTTTGCACACAAAAAATGAAATTTCCTAAGAAGGAATGAATTAGTGGCAATTGTTTTACTTTTCAAGATGAAAGAAATAAAACAATATCAAAATAATGAATTTTTCCAAGAAAACATGAATTAGTTTCTTTCGTCTTACCCTTTGAGAAAAAAACAAAAAAAAACTAAAAACAAAATCAAAATACAGGATTTCTTGAAGGAAGAATTAATTAGTGACATTTTTACCGTTTAAGAAATAAAATCTAAACGTTCAGTGGCAAAATCTGCACATAATATACACAATAATTGCGCTTCTTTTAAATATGTATGAATAAGCATATAAAAATGTCATTATTATTATTGTTATAGAAGAAAGAAAGTGAATATATCAGAAAAATAAAGTTTTACGAGGAATATTAAGTGTTGGCATTGGTATTGCCTTTTAAGAACAAGATAAAAAAATATTAAAAAAATAAATTTTGCACATGAACTTACACTGAAATTGTACTTTTTGTACTAAGCAAATAATAATCATATAATCATGCAATTTCACACATATTGTACAACATTGTCTGTATACATCTATACTCACCCGACATTCAAGATTACTCACAAAAGAAAAGAAAAAAATTACTAATAAAGAAAAAGAAAAAAACACATAAAAATAGAAAAATAGAGAAAGACAAAGCTAGAGATGGAAGGATTGGGTCGCACATGTGATGGATCTTAGCCCATTAAGAAATTGACTGACCCAAATTAGAGGTCAGTCAACTATTCCCGGTAACCCCTCAAAAAAATATTCCCAGTACAACCCCTCAAACATAATAATTTATTCCCAGTACAAAACAAGACACACATCACACACAAAAAAAAAACACAACAATAATCTCAGAGAAAATAATCAACGACCAAGAAATTGACTGACCCAAATTTAAAATTCAGCTGACTGACATATAACTTAAGTGGTACCGGAAAATTCCATACTTGTACAACAAAGAATCGCCACAAAAATCGTGTGAAATGTATAAATCGACATCCATCTGCACAGCTAAGCCAGCACCGCCACCACTATCCCGACGCCTTCTTCCCCGACCTGCCCCTCCACATCGCCGTCTCCATCGCTCACAGTTGCAGCTCCTCCGGCGACCTGCTCTTCTTCCCCGGCAAGAAACCGAGGGACTTTCCTGAGCCATTCGACAACCTTAGATATGATGCCCGCCTTCTTTGCGATCCAGCCGACATGGCAAGCTCCGATCAACACGGGCAGCCCGCTTCCCACCTACGAACACAATGTACAGTAACGGCTCATACTTCTACTCTTGATAGATCAAACGAGAAAAGCCACCATGGATGGACCTTACCAAATGAAGAATCTTCTCAGCAGCCCAGGGGCTATGCGTGTTCCCCACATAATCGACGAATTGGTAGATGGCGATGAGCATCTCGGCCACTGTAACCTGCAGATCCCGGAGCGAGTTTTGATTGTCTCCATCCTCATTCATCTGTGACACAAGTTTGAATTGGTGTAAAAATATTTCAGTACTTCCCACATCCTGCAGTTATCATGTAGTGTATGTGCCCTGTTTTAATCGAACTTTTACCCGCTTGTATATGAGCACGCATGTTTCAAGCAATACAGTAAAAATTATGATTGCGGGGATCGCAACGGTGTGCCAAGAATGATCCTTGGGGATTACCATCCCACGGCAAAGCAAGAAAACTCCAGCTGCCATTACGGTCGCCATGCCTACGATCTGCAAAAATCGATACGGTGTACTGGTGAGTTTGGTAGCCAAGTTACTGTTCTAACACTTGCGGATGTATTCAATGTTGAACTCTATTTTTCTCTTTTGTGGTGAATGCTAAACACTATTTTCTGTTTTGCGGTGAATGCTAAACTATATTTTTCTTTTGCAGCGAATGCTAAACTCTGTCGCTAATGCATTAAGTTAGCTTATAAATTCACCCCTCTTGTTGCAAAGGAAGAATAAAAGTCATCAACTGTTAATATATTTTCAAATTCAACTCGTGTTATGGTAACTGTAACAGAGGACTATGAGTAAACCCTTGGAGAAATATTCAATGCTAAACTCTGTTTTTTCCCCGATGAATGCTAAACTCTATTGCTAATGCATTACATTGACTTGAAAATTTATCACCTTCCTTTGGTAGATTAAAAGCCAATGGAGAGCATTAGCCAGAGTTTAGCATTCACCACTTACAGTATGTGTACAATTTCTACTCGTGCTATGATAACTGTAACAGAGGACTATGAGTAAACACTTGGGGATGTATTCAATGCTAAACTCTGTTTTTCCCCGATGAATGCTAAATTCTATTGCTAATGCATTACATTGACCTGAAAATTTATCGCCTGCCTTCTTGCAAAGGTGGATTAAAAGCCAACAGAGAGCATTAGCAACAGAGTTTAGCATTCATCACTTTCAGTATGTGTACAATTTCTGCTCGTGCTATGATAACTGTAACATGGGACTTTAAGTGAACACTTGGGGATGTATTCAATGCTAAACTCTGTTTTTCCCAGATGAATACTAAACTCTATTGCTAATGCATTACATTGACTTGAAATTTTATCACCTTCCTTCTTGCAAAGGTAGATTAAAACCAACGGAGAGCATTAGCAACAGAATTTAGCATTCATCACTTTCAGTATGTGTACAATTTCTGCTCGTGATACGATAACCGTAACTTATGACTTTGAGTAAACACTTGGGGATGTATTCAATGCTAAACTATGTTTTTCCCCGGTGAATGCTCAAATATGATGCTAATGCATTACATTGACTTGAAAATTTAGCACCTTCATTCTTGCAAAGGTAGATTAAAATCCAATGGAGAGCATTGGCAACAGAGTTTAGCATTCACTACTTTCAGTATGTGTACAATTTCTGATCATGCTATGATAACTGTAGCAGAGGACTGTGAGTAAACACTTGGGGATGTGTGTATTCAATGCTAAACTCTGTTTTTTCTCCGGTGAATGCTAGACTATGTTGCTAATGCATTATATTGACTTGAAAATTTGTCACCTTCCTTCTTGCAAAGGTAGTTTAAGAGCCAACGAAGAGTATTAGCAACAGAGTCTAGCATTCACTACTTTTAGTATGTGTACAATTTCTGCTAATGCTATGATAACTGCAGCAGAGGACTATGAGTAAACACTTGGGGATGTATTCAATGCTAAACTCTGTTTTTTTTTCTCCGGTGAATGCTAAACTCTACTACTAATGCATTACATTGACTTGAAAATTTATCACCTTCCTTCTTGCAAACGTTGATTAAGAGCCAATGGAGAGCATTAGCAACAGAGTCTAGCATTCACTACTTTCAGTATGTGTATAATTTCTGCTAATGCTTTGATAACTGTAGCTGAGGACTATGAGTAAACACTTGGGGATGTATTCAATGCTAAACTCTGTTTTTTCTCCGGTGAATGCTAAACTCTACTGCTAACGCATTACATTGACTTGAAAATTTATCACCTTCCTTCTTGCAAACGCATATTAAGAGCCAACGGAGAACATTAGCAATAGAGTCTAGCATTCACTACTTTCAGTATGTGTACAATTTCTGCTAATGCTATGATAACTGTAGCAGAGGACTATGAGTAAACACTTGGGGATGTATTCAATGCTAAACTCTGTTTTTTTCTCCGGTGAATGTTAAACTCTACTGCTAATGCATTACATTGACTTGAAAATTTATCACCTTCCTTCTTGCAAACGTTGATTAAGAGCCAATGGAGAGCATTAGCAACAGAGTCTAGCATTCACTACTTTCAGTATGTGTACAATTTCTGCTAATGCTATGATAACTGTAGCAGAGGATTATGAGTAAACACTTGGGGATGTATTCAATGCTAAACTCTGTTTTTTCTCCGGTGAATGCTAAACTCTACTGCTAACGCATTACATTGACTTGAAAATTTATCACCTTCCTTCTTGCAAACGCATATTAAGAGCCAATGGAGAGCATTAGCAATAGAGTCTAGCATTCACTACTTTCAGTATGTGTACAATTTCTGCTAATGCTATGATAACTGTAGCAGAGGACTATGAGTAAACACTTGGGGATGTATTCAATGCTAAACTCTGTTTTTTCTCCGATGAATGCTAAACTCTGCTGCTAATGCATTACATTGACTTGAAAATTTATCACCTTCCTTCTTGCAAACGTAGATTAAGAGCCAATGGAGAGCATTAGCAACAGAGTCTAGCATTCACTACTTTCAGTATGTGTACAATTTCTGCTAATGCTATGATAACTGGAGCAGAGGACTATGAGTAAGCACTTGGGGATGTATTCAATGCTAAACTCTGTTTTTTCTCCGGTGAATGCTAAACTCTACTGCTAATGCATTACATTGACTTGAAAATTTATCACCTTCCTTCTTGCAAACGCATATTAAGAGCCAACGGAGAGCATTAGCAATAGAGTAGCAATCACTACTTTCAGTATGTGCACAATTTCTGCTAATGCTATGATAACTCTAGCAGAGAACTACGAGTAAACACTCGGGGATGTATTCAATGCTAAACTCTGTTTTTTTCTCCGGTGAATGCTAAACTCTGCTGCTAATGCATTACATTGATTTGAAAATTTATCACCTTCCTTCTTGCAAACGTAGATTAAGAGCCAATGAAGAGCATTAGCAACAGAGTCTAGCATTCACTACTTTCAGTATGTGTACAATTTCTGCTAATGCTATGATAACTCTAGCAGAGGACTATGAGTAAACACTTGGGGATGTATTCAATGCTAAACTCTGTTTTTTTTCTCCGGTGAATGCTAAACTCTGCTGCTAATGCATTACATTGACTTGAAAATTTATCACCTTCCTTCTTGCAAACGTAGATTAAGAGCCAATGAAGAGCATTAGCAACAGAGTCTAGCATTCACTACTTTCAGTATGTGTACAATTTCTGCTAATGTTATGATAACTCTAGCAGAGGACTATGAGTAAACACTTGGGGATGTATTCAATGCTAAACTCTGTTTTTTCCCCGGTGAATGCTAAACTCTACTGCTAATGAATTACATTGAATTGAAAATTTATCACCTTCCTTCTTGCAAACGCATATTAAGAGCCAACGGAGAGCATTAGCAACAGAGTCTAGCATTCACTACTTTCAGTATGTGTATAATTTCTGCTAATGCTATGATAACTCTAGCAGAGGACTATGAGTAAACACTTGGGGATGTATTCAATGCTAAACTCTGTTTTTTTCTCCGGTGAATGCTAAACTCTGCTGCAATGCATTACATTGACTTGAAAATTTATCACCTTCCTTCTTGCAAACGTAGATTAAGAGTCAATGGAGAGCATTAGCAACAGAGTCTAGCATTCACCACCACCAACATATTATATGTACAAACTCTTTTCGTGCTATGATAACTGTAACAGAGGACTATGACTACCTAATGTGAGGGTCAAAACGAAAGCTACTTAATGTAGCTAGCATGTTTTGTTTCTCAGAGCAGAAGTTTGGGCCTCCAATGGTGTATAAAGTTTTAGCATCTCAGCCAAAGTTTGAAATCCAAAAAAAAGTCAAGTTTATCATCTCAAAGGAAATTTGATTCAATGCCAAGGCTAAAAAATTTCATTTTGATATTTAATGAAAAGGGAACAACACCTTCCTTGGTGACACAACTAAGTAATGTAATTCATAACTGAGAACGTACTGCTATGCTTTGTTGTATGGAGGATGAGGATGGATTAAGTAGACCTTACCCTGGTCTTTGCCCAAGCTCTGCGATTCATGTTGAGATGAGTCGTGATAGCATACAGGTGAAGGAAGAAGGCCAGCAAACACACCAGCGCAAACATCTCAGATCCCTTAGTTTGAATAGAATGATACGCTGTGATGAACATCTTGAAACAGCTGACCGATTTTGCCAACAGTGAGAAATTGTCAAAGAATAGCTCGCTGGCATCATTACGCGCGGAATACATGAACCTGAAAGAAATTAAGAAAAATTGCTGTAACTACCTCAAGGATATACACATGGACAGAAGGCAGAGCGAGCATATTTGATGCAGAGCATCTCGTGAACTAAATCATGTTTTCCAACATTTCCTTATCTTACGTTTTTTGCCATAGAAAAATACTCCTAGAAAATTTGATTTTGATCTGTCAGATTGAACGACTCTGAGAAGCGAGGCCCGCCGCTCTTTCTACTCTTTTGACCATCTCGGCTATAACGTGGGGTGCTGTTGCCACACTTGTCTCAATGCCGCTGATGTCACCTCAGAAATGATAAATGGCGCCGATCTAATTCTATTATCTTTTTTTGCCTGGGTTTTTTCCCACGAATCTTGGAGTACCAGATCGGGATTGTGCCTTGGCACGAGGGTACCAGTCCCAAAGTTTTGGTCAAGCAGGTAAGGCTTAGCATGGATAAGAATAAAGTGAAAAGGAAACATACCATCTGTTTCAATTCCCTTCCAGCTATAGCAAATTCAAAACGCAGTACAAAATATAAAACAACATCATATATTAGTATATGGTATGAACATGAACAATTATGGAATCGTATCTTAGAGACATTATATCAAAATAAAAATAATACTTCTCGAAAGAAAAGCAGGAGGAAGCAGAACAAATATAATAGCAATGGTTCAGTACAAATCAGAGAACTAAATGATACATGGTATTAATGTTTAATTATGAACCACATTAGAGGTTAAAATCACAGTACAAAAGCTTAACACAAGTCAATTTTACAAAATCTTGGAAGTTTAGTCTTTAGACCATGTCATGGTAGTCAGCGGTAAAATAAATCATGAGATAGTTGGTGTACAGGCAGATCATCCCCAACGTCAACAGGTATGTGGATCCTTTTACCCGCAAAAGCCGAAATGCCTAAAAAAATATTGCAATTAATTCCATGCAGTCGTTTAGCAAAATGCTTAGAACAAATAAATGTTACTCTCATCGTAAAGAAATATAAGAGCATTTAGATCACTAAATGCAGAGGAGCAGGAGAAAGATGGAGCTCACCGAGGGAGGTTGTAGCCGAGGCAGCACTCAGTGGGCGCCAAGGTTGCGCCTGAACGTCGTCCAACCGACGAGGAACCGTGTCGGAGTTGCGCCTTGCACCGTCCCGCCGACGAGCACGAGCGCCACATCTTCCTCCTTTAACCACATCATCAAAATCATGGCACTCGGTCTATTCTGTGTGACAACCTACCTTCAGTGGCAAAGCTGTAAACTACCTAATGGACCGAAATGAAGTTATCGACAAAATCAGTCATTTACCTAGATAGAGAAACCAAACAGGAAGTAAAATCATAGAATATATACACGCCACCCCGGGGTTAGCCTCGCGGGCGGTCCGGATCTGAATTCGGGAGCGGCTGCCTAGGCCGCATCACGTGGCTCTGTGATGTAGAACCATTCCTTCTACAAATCTTGACGGTGTCTATGAATATGCCCTCCGGCCACTCGACCTGGGCGAGCTTGCTGATCATGCCCCCCCCCCTCGCGTAGTCTGCCTGCTGGCCCTTGAATATCTTCGAGTTGACATTGAAGACTTTTAGCCACAAGCAGAAGTGCGGTTGGACACGAAGAAAGGCCTCACAGACAACGATGAAGGCCGAGATGTGGAGGAAGGAGTTCGGGGGCAGATCGTGAAAATCTAGCCCGTAGAAGAACGTCAAACCCTCGGACGAAGGTGTCGAGCAGGAAGCCCAGTCCTCGAATAAAGTGGGGGATGAACACAACCCTCTCGCATGGCTGGGGCGTGGGGATGACCTGGCCCTCCTCTGGTGCTCGGTGAACAACGTGGGCCGGGATGTAGCCGGCGTGCTTCAGGTCTTCGATGTCCTTGTTGGTGACGACAGAGGCCTCCCACTTGCCTCCCGCGCCAGATCTGGCCATGGCAGGATTCAGAGAATGGCTGGGAAGAAGTGCTTGAGGGAAAATGGCTTTGAGCGCTGGAGCTCTGTAGATTCGGAAGGCGGTAGCAAGAGGAAGGAGAAGGCGTATGCTGATAGCTGTGGCCGCCCCCTTTTATAAACCGCCGTAAATACCAACAGTCCTTTAACTACTCCGCGGGCCTTGCCACTTCCCGCTAAAATCACGACGTTATGCGCGAGTGGGGTAATCGAAATCATTGATCATATCCCTCAAAAAACGGGCATGATCTCCGTATTGATGGGGCGTGCCAATGGAGGCACTGCCTCGAATCACGAATCGGGTTTCACAACGGTTCGACGTTGAGGACCGGGTCTGACCCTTTGCCGAAAGTTGTCAGGCAAACACATTGTTCACACGGGCGGTTGGTCTTCAGGGCTAAGGGACATCTACGATTCGAATTCCGAACAACACTCGGTTAACACATGATCGAATTCAAGATAAGCATCTCTTGAGAACATGGGTTGTGCCAAGCATAGAGAAAGGAGAGGAACTCACCTCGCAAGCCGAGGACTGCGGGTATATCCAGAGACTCAGGAAGCAATGAAGCACCGGTGTTGGAGGTTACTTCGGGGGCTATTGAGGGAGTTCGGGACTGGTGGCTCCTCGGGCTGCCGGCCTATCTCTCACGGGTCGGACAGGAGGGTCGCGCTATGGACTACTTGAAGACCACATTATGAGGAGACTTCGTATCTAGACGAGAAGCCTTTTGATGCCTTGGTGTGTCCTCCAAGTCAGAATCGGCATGTTTATCCCTTCCTTGTAACCGACCATGTGTAACCCTAGTATCCCTGGTGTCTATATAAACCGGAGGGTTTAGTCCGTAGATGCTAGAACAACAACCATCATCCTACTAGCCTAGGGTTTAGTTCATCTGATCTCGTGGTAGATTGACTCTGTAACCATCTTATACACCTTAATATAAGCAAGCAGGACGTAGTGTTTTATCTCTTAGAGATGGTCCGAACCTACGTAAACATCGTATTCTTCGTCCTTTGTTTTCCATAGATCCAAGATACACAGCTCAGGACCCCCTACCCAAGATCCGCCGATTTTGACACCGACAGGCGGCGAGCCGGAGTGGCGCCACATGGCGTTCACACCACAGCGACGGAGGTGACAGCCATCGAACCATCGGGTTTTCAGTCGATTCTGCGTGAGACCCAGCGTTAGTCATACGTGGAGCCCGGACGCCCTGTTATCCGCCTCATATTTGGGTTGGATATAAGGGATGCTGGTCGACCCGGGCGTTTGAGGCCTGTTTGGGCGCCCGTCTGGGTCACATTTTCATGACCGGTTAGTACCCGAGCAGACCGCGCGGGCGTTCGAGACTGGTTTGAGGCACCCGGCTGTAGATGCTCTCAGTAGTGGACCGACGTGAACCTGTTTATGTGCATTGCATGCATCTCGTGGAAATGATCTGCCAAGTTTAGTTTATCCCGCAAAAAAAAAGATCTGCCAAGTTTACATCTGCAGCCAGTGATGGCAGGAGGGTCAAGAGTGCAAACATGCCCGTCGCCGTCGGCATGTAAGAAAGTGATTTGATTCCGTCCCTCGGCATGTCGTAGGTGTAGTGTCGCAAATACCCACACAATAAGCCTAAAAACTGAAACCTGAGTTGCTTAAGAGCATCTCCAACAGCCGCGCTATACTAGCGTCGCGCCGCAAAAAGGCAATTATAGCGCGCGCGCAACGCGGCGGACAGCTCCAGCGGGCGCGCAAAAACCGCGCGCGCGCTAAAACGAGTTGGGCGCGCTGGCCAGAGCCTCATCCCGCGCGGTTAATTTGGGGCGTCCACTTCCGCGCGCGGCAGACTTGAGCGCGCGCGCGAACTCGCCCTTTCTTCCTCCTTCGCACCCGCGCGCGCCGGCGCCAGCGCCCCTGCCACCATGGACGCGCACACCGGCACCCCGCTGACCCCGCTGTACAGCTGC
>LR738714.1:804706394-804811465 GCA_902687465.1 Secale cereale
GGTCGCAGCCGCCGCCGCCGCCGAAAACCCTAGCGCGGCGAGCGTTGGCGCTGGCGCCGCCGCCGCCACCGGAGCTCCGCTGACCGTCGGCCTCGCGCGCAGCCTCTTCTTGCCGTCCCGGATGACCACGCTGACGGGTGGCGTCGCGCCGGCGCCGTCCCGTGCTGCCGCCGCACCGTCAAAGCTCCCCAATGCGTCGGATCCGAAGAAAAGAAAAACATCCGCGAAGAAGAAGGCGGCGGACGGCTCCGGCAGCTCGAAGGTGATGAAGAAGAAGCTTGCAGGGCGGCGGACGGCTCCGGCGTCTACCGAAGCGCCGGCGAGCTCAATAGTTGAGCCGGCGGCCGACGCGCACCACGTGTTCGACGAAATGCCCCCAAGGTGAAAAAAATTCCAACTTTTATTTTCTTGTTATTTGTTCAATGCATCATCATATAGATTTCTTATATTTGCATTTGTAGTCTCAACGATGATGCATACATGTCAACTATGGGTGTTGGGTCCAACAATTCGCATTGGTCTCAAACCAATGACATCCATTTGGACGACCATGAGTTTGAGGTGGACGAGGAGGGTGAGGGCATTGTCGAGGCGCCGAAAGGAAGAGCGGGCAATTACACCACCAATGATGACAAATTACTATGCAATACTTGGTTGCAAGTGTCGAGGGATCCATCCGTAGGAGGTGATCAAAGTAGAGATGCTTATTGGGGGCGAATGAAAGAACACTTTGATGCTCAGAACGTGAGTGGAATTAACCGCTCCGAGAGATCACTTCGGTCCCGATGGTCGACAATCAACTCGGATTGTCAAAAGTGGGCGGCCGCACAAAAGGCAGTTGACAAGCTTAACCCAAGTGGCACAAATGAGGATGATAGAGTAAGTGGCATCTCATACATGTTCATCATACTTGTTTTTGGTGTCCGAAGTGCTAACTTGTTTTGTTTTTCTTGTAGTACAACATTGCACAAAACTTGTTCAAAGAAGAGACGAGGACAACCAAGAAGGGGAAGATCAAGAAAGGAAAGATCTTTACCTTGCCTCATTGCTATGAAGTGTTGAAGGATGATGAGAAATGGAAGAAGCGTGAAGATTTGGATGATTTGCATTTGAGCAACAAACGCAAGCGCACAATTGAGTTGAATGATGATGAGGAGGAGGATGATGCATCAAGTGAGGACGGCAAGAGAAGCCCCACACCCAACTCGGTTTCATACTCGAAACCAAAACGACCAGATGGGTGCAAGAAGGACAAAACCGAAAAGAAGAAGAGGAAAGGAGATGATGAGCTCACAAATGCTATGGAAGCTATTGTGAAGGCAAGAAAAGAAGCGAACGAGGTGAGGAAAATGGCAAGGAACCAAGATGCCGCGGCCGAGGAGAGGAGGTTGGCGGCCGAGGAGAGGAGGGTGGCCGCCTAGGAGAGGAAAGTGGCATTGGAGGAGAGGAAGGTGGGCATGGAGGAGCGAGCTAAGTTGTTGGAATGGGAAAAGCACTTGTTCTTCTTGGACACATCTTTGTTCAATGATGCGCAAATGGAATATGTCAACCTTGCCCGTGAAGAAGTCTTGATTCAAAAAAGAGCCATGATCCGCACAATGGGTGGCGGTGGCCTCGGCGGCATGGATGGCGGTGGCCTCGGCGGCATGGGAGGCATGGGCCTCGGCACCATGGGAGGCTTGGGTGGCTTCGGAGCCATGGGAGGCATGGGTGCACCTCCGGCCGCCATGGGAGGCATGGGTGGCTTTCGAGCACCTCCAACGCTATGGGAGGCATGGGTGGCTTTGGAGCACCCTCCAACTCTATGGGAGGCATGGGTGGCATGAGTTTTGCTTCTCTCATGGGAGGCATGGGTGCACCTCCGGCCGCCATGGGAGGCATGGGTGCACCTCCGGCCATGAGGAGTGGAATGTCTTTCGATGTGCCTCACACACATACCCATGAAAATGCCGTTGAAGAACTTGCCAAGACCGTCGGAGCTACACGTGATGCGGTGCGTGATGAAGTTAGGGAGGAAGATTCATTGGCGAAAGAAGAGGAAGAATCGTCGGCGGAAGAAGAGGAAGAAGAGGAAGAAGACGAGGAAGATGGTTGATGTGTTTATATGTCTTGAACTTTGTTGGATGAACTTGTATTTTGAACTTGGTTTGCATTTTGAACTTGGTTGGATGAACTTGTGGGCATGACTTTTATTCATCAACTTGTTTGTGTTAAATTTCACATGTTCATTGCATTTTGATTGAATGTTTCAAACTATTTTGTGTCCAAATGACATATTTGGCGCTGCTGGAGCGGCGTGCGCGCTGCATTTTTGCGCGCTGCTGTAGCGGAGCGCGCGCTGCATTTTAAAGCTGCCGCTGGAGCCAGCGCTGCGTGGCACGGCAAACCAGGCGACCAGCGCGCAGCAAATGCATTTTTTGGGCGCGGCGCTTAGCGCGGCTGTTGGAGATGCTCTAAATACCGTGGATACAAGCTTGAGCTCTGTTCCCACTCCTCTCACTCGTCCAGGACTAAAGGTGCGTTAAATTCGAGTTTCAAATTGCATTTTTCGATTGATCTTGAGGTTTTTCCCCATCTGCTTCCACCAAGGATGGATCCGTTGGATTCATATAGTTCATCTTGCAGTTGCAGAGCATGGGCGCCGGAGGTGGAAGCCGTCAAGTTCAGCCTACCGCTCATATGATCATCGTCTGCATCGTCAACACCACCAGCTTTGCACTTTGCGTGGACCAGTTGTAAGCTCAATCTGCCGCAGAAATGGGATCCCATGGCCTAAATCTTTCGAAGTAGCTGCCCATTTTAGGAGTGTGCTCCGTGCCTCCGTCCATGGGCTGAGGTCACTGGCGGAGCCAGGGGGTGGCCAGCAGGGGGCCTAGCCCGCCCCAAGATTTTGGTTTTGCTTGCATAATCACAGTGAACAGTAAATTTTATGGTCTTTTTTTCTTTAGCCAGCGCCCTTCAACCTCAATTTTTAGGAGTTCCTGCCTCCGCCACTGGCCCTGAGGTTCTTATCTGGTTCGAGGAGTGAAATGGTTTGATGCGAGTACCGTCGACTCCGTAGACGCATATATGGCACTGGCACCGGTCTGGGCTCCGCGCCCAGCCCCCGTGTGCCGGAGCTCCGGTGGCCTCCGTTGTTGTAGGGTGGAACCCTAGGTGGAGATTTTTTACGAATTGGAGGGGAATCCCCAAGAACAAGATGAACACAAGAAAGGGAAAACACTCAAATTGACTAGATCCAATCACACATATGTTAGATCCAAGAACATGCAAGAGTTCACAGTGATTCAAGAACAACAAAAGGAAAGATACAAGGTAACTAGTTCATCCCACTCCTAGAGGAGGTGAGGTCTTGCAATCCACAAGGATTCTTCTCCCTTGGGAGGTCTTGCAATCCACAAGGATTCTTCTCCCTTGGGAGGTCTTGATCTCCAAGAGGAGGGGATACAAGGAGCAAAGCTCTCAATGTCTATCAAAATACTTTGCTAAACCTTAGAAAGAAGGTGGGGGTGGTCTATTTATAGTCTAAGCCACGAAGGGGTAAGTGGAGAGGGATACAAGGCCAAAGGCCCGCGGCTGCGCACAGGCAGGGCGGTAGTACCGGACCTCGGGCGGTAGTACCGCTTGGGAGCGGTAGTACCGCCTGTAGGCGGTAGTGCCGCATGGGAGCGGTAGTACCGCTTGTAGGCGGTAGTACCGCTCGTTCTAGACTGGACATGCCCTTCTTCGTTTGTGTCGCTCCTTTCCTCCTTCTTCTCGTACGTCTCCATGTGGACTTGGTGGTGCTCCCCGGCTTCATGTAGGTGGTCGTCCTTGTACCTAAAGATGCACGATGTTCCGTGGTGAGGTAGTGACCAAGTCCAAATGATATTCATGTAACCCTCGAAGAGGAGCGAGTTCACCTTAAGTCCGGTAGGTTCACTTGGGGCTTGAGGAGCTATGACGGTGTACATGGAGATAGCCGTAGGATGCTCCGCATCATCTCCTCCCCCTTGGGAAAGATCCGTCCTCGGATCGTGAAGCATATCGTCATGTACACGGTAGGCATGGATGAACTTGGAGTTGGACGACTCCAAGATGTCGTCGGAATGGTAGACATGCAAAAAGAGCAAACACAAGGGACACTTGGAAATACAATGGTTAGCGGACGCAAGGTGTCCATCATTTAAGCATGAGTCCGTCCAAAGAAAACGGTAGTGGCAATGAGCATGAATTGTAGCAAAATGAAAGAGCATGGCATACAATGCATTCATGTGATCAAGCTCATTGTGCAAGAAGTTGCAAATGCTACCATTGTGCAATATGATGTCGTAATGGGATTGTGTATCAAAAGCATGAACATGGTAAATGATGCTCAATGTGAGTATGTGATCATGCAATTGATGCTTGGCAATGTGATCAATATGTATGAAGAGTCCATCAAGAAAGATCACAACAAATTTGCTAAGAAAATGCACAAGCTCGTATATCATGGATGACATGGGAATAAAAGATGCAACAAGGCAATCATAATGGGAGTCAATCCATGCGCAAGATGCAAATTTGTTATGGGAATGATATGTCCATGGAGCATGGCATGTGTGCGCACAATCAATAAATATGAAGGTTTGGGTGCAATGTGCCAAAGGAGTGTTGATATACTCATGCTCAAAGTCATGGCAATAGTGGTAGACCGGTGGTGCATCCATGAAATCCAAGCGTATGTGAGGATGGCTCACTAGGAAGGAATGCACCTTGATGAGAATGTCGAAAACGGTGTTGTCGTCGCACAACGTGTATGCCTTCACATGCCCAAGATGCCTCATGATGGTACCGCCTTGTGAGTCCTTCAAAATGAAAGAACATGACAAACACTCGGAAAAACAAATGAGGTTAGCGAAGATGCAAAACCTATTCGTGTGGTGAGTCACCCAACAAGTATGTTCGTCATTCTTATCATAAGAAAGGACAAGGGGACATGGCAATGTATGGAAGCATATGATGCGATAACAACCAAAGGCATTAAGCTCAAACAAGCGAGCATGCATCACAAGTAAGGTGTCCGAGTCTCCGAGATCAACAAGTATAGCATGGTTGCACTCACAACAAGTGAATATGAGAGATGCAACTATTGGAGACAAGTGACAATGATCAAGATATATCATGTGAAAAGCATGAACATAGATGTCATCAACCCAAGAAAGCAAGTAAGAGTGGAACATGGGTGATGCAATATAGCAAGCAATCATGGCAATCAAGTAGTGTAAGCTAGTAGTGCAAAGATGCAATCTACTAGAGATAATCATGGCAATCATGGCATGTGTGCAAATAGTGGGCATGAATAATGCACATGGCATAACACAATCATGAAAGCAAGATGTGAGCAAAGTCTCATCAATAGCATGGGGCACAATGTAAACATGGCAATAGCAACAAGTATCTCCACCAAGCATGCAAATACACATAGAAGTAGCATAATGGTGAATCATGTGTAAAGGCAAGCAAGGGTCACAATTGCATGGCAAATTCATAGCAAGAGGCATAACATGCAAAGTGAACACAATAGAATGGGCATAAGATGACAAGTGGTAAATAGCCCATAGTCGTGTGAGAGCTAAGTAAAAGAGATGCGCGTAGAGGTTGCGCGAAGAAAACGGCGGAAAGGATAGTCCACGGGATCCCAAGTAGTCGTTGCTCTCTAGAGCTCGTTTCGTCAACTCATGAGATTGTGAGGTTGACAAGTATTTGTGGGTACCTACACAAAAGAGACACAAACCAAAGAAAATGTGTGCGTGGTAAATGTACACATCATCCATCATGATGTGTATGTGTATGTGTGAGTTAGCACAAGATAAGCATCGCTCAAAGAAATTTGATGCACGGTATAAGAACATGTCATCCATCATGAATGAATAGTTATTGTGTATAACACGATGATGACACAAATTGAGAATGCAAGTATATGGCACATCAATGTCATTTTCATTCATGGGGGGCATATTGTGCACACAAGTATGGGGATCATGCAATGGATGGGATGGATCAAAATCTCCTAATATGTATGAGGAAACTATGGGGGTCTCCTCGTGAGAAATAGTGGGACCATAATATGGAGAAGTGGAACAACATCCAAAACAATGCATGTCCAAAGCTAGGTTGTCATGGCATGGCATATGATGGATATGATGCAAAGGAAGCATCTCAATATCATCACAAGAAAAACAAATGCCAATAACCATAGGCTTGTCATCTATGCCACAAGTACAAATAGGATTTACTTTAATGGCATATGCATAGTTACTACGAAGAGATTGCAAATATGACATACGAGTGATCTCATGCATAGCATATGACAAGTCAAGCGGATTATCAAACATGATGTGACCTAAAGAATGATCACAAGAGATCCTATGCAACATGGCATCACAACTAATAGACTCCACATGGCAATCATCAAACTCATCATAAATGGGTAAATCATCGCATGGGGAAATCATACTAGCACGAAGCATGGTAATAGGTGGATCAACATCATGCAAGCAATCAATGTCGACATAGTCCACTAGTGGGACGAGAGCATCACCTTCACCTTTGTTACCTTTCTCATTCCACTCATGTGGTGTAGGTGAGGTGGGAAAGACCAAATGGTGGTCATCATCATCAACTTGATGGAACCATGTGGGGGGCGCATCATATTCCACCATGGCCATCGTCTTGTCCAAAGGGAGGACGAAGTCGTCGTGAATCGGCGCATCATCATATATGGGACCTAGCACCAAATGAGAAGACACAATAGAGGTAGAGGTCAAGTTGTTAGAAATGCGAATGGCCTCACGTGCCCTATCAACTTCCTCACTCTCTCTATGTGGTGGTGGCTCACTCACTCCCTCAAGGTAGGTGCACGCAATGTCACATATGGTAGAGGCACTCATCTCACTCAAGTGGTGGGGGTTGTGGCTTTCCTCACATGGGAATTGTGGCAAATCATCATATATGGGGCTAGTGGTGAAATCACTCGCACTCTCAATATGGTGGCAAAAGTCACTCAAGTCATCATACGTCGCCGTGGTCGAAGGGAAAATCCCATGCTCAACCATCTCGTAGTCGTCGACGTGGATGAAGACCGAAGATGGCACATCATCACTCTCGCCTCCAAAGATGGAAGCATCATCCTCGCTCGCCACCTTGTCGCTCGCCTCCAAAGCTTGGTCCTCGAATGGCTCCATAGTCGTAGTCGTCGCCGCACCGTCTTGAAAAAGAGTCGAAGTAGACTCGGCATCATCAATGCCAAAAAGAGGTATGGCGGTGGAGTCGAAGTTGGGAGCGTCATCTTGGAGCTCGTTGGGCTTGGACATCGCGGTGGTACTAGCCTCATGCTCACCATCTTGGGGTTTGGTCTTCGAGAAGTGTGCTTGCGGTAGAGAAGTCTTGGCCTTCATGAGTTCTTGTTCCGCCTTGAGAGCACCAATGTAGTTGTCGTCGAGGGACTTGTAGTTCTCGAGGAAGATAGTCTTGGAGATGTCGTTGTCCAATCCCATCATGAAGTAAAACTTCATCCAAATGGGGTCGTCCACGCCGGCTCGTCGCAAGGCATTCTTCATCTCATTGAAGTACTTGTCGATGGACTTGGATCCTTGTATGGTGTTCTCCAATTGGCGTAGAAGATGTTCCGTGTAAGTAGGAGGCACGAACTCTCGCCGCATAGCTCTCTTCGTCTTGGGCCAACTCATGTCGTAGCTCTCCGAAGGTGTGTGAAGCCACCATGTCGACGCGCGGTCGTGGAAGTTTCATGTGGCGCATTTCACTTGATCTTCGGGAGGAACTTGAAGTAGCGTGAGGTAGTCGTCCATCAAGCGCTCCCACTCGAGATACTCCTCGGGGTCTTGAGTCCCATAGAAAGGAATATCGTGGTCGTTGTCGAGGTCGTAGTAGCTCGTGGAAGTCGCGGACTTGAGCTTGGGAAGCTTCTCTTGAGGTGCGGGTCGGCGAAGATGCCGCAAGTCCAAAGGCGAAGATGCCTTGAAGTCACTTGGCGAAGATGCCAAGGTAGATGGTGAAGTCGTTGAACGGTTGTTGATGTTGAGCTCGTGACTTTCACGTTCTTGTCGTTGATGGTGTCGATGCCGATGTGATCTTGCCGGAGATGAAATGCCTTGCCTATCCATCACAAGACTCGAGCAAATGTGAGTCGGGGAAAGGAAAGAACTAGACCAAATGTACCTTTCCAATGTTGAAGATGGATCAATAATCACTCAATAATGTATCAAGGAAATAGCACAATTGGTACCGGATCTTGTCAATTCTCACACCTATACAAGTAAGGCTTATGGTGGAGCTCGGTGAGGATAGTGGCACAAAAATTTGATGCAAAATGTTAGAAAGAGTCAATAATGTTGAAAGAGATTCACAAATTCGCAAGTGAAACAAGTAGACCAATAGCAAAATGTGGCACGCGGAAACACACACACGAATAGATAAATGGGGTCGTGCAACCAAGGAATGAGCACAAAATGTGGAGTCCACGGAAAACGCTCGTGTTGCACAACTCAAGAGAGACGCTAGCACGATTGCTCAATAGGCGGATACGACACTTGTGCACAACCTATAAGATGCAAAATGTATGAACTTTCTATCCCAAGTATGCTATGTGTATGATGTTCCGGTGCTTTTAGCACAAGATGATCCAAGATGATCAAGTATGATATGATATGATGCGATGCTGATACGTCCAAAACGTATCTATAATTTCTGCTTGCTCCATGCCACTTTTGGGTGATATTGCTATGATATTCATACACTTCCATACACTTTTGATCATATTTGGACTAACCTACTAATCCAGTGCACCCCAGTGCCAGTTTCTGTTTTCGGCTGTTTTTGTATTTCAGGTTTTCACGTTACGAGAACTGCCAGGAAAAATCCAGAAAAATTATATAAAAAATCAAGGTTTCGGAAACTACCGTGCGTCCGAAGGACAACCGGGGGGGGCACCAGGGCACCAGGGTTTCGGAGGACGCTTTAAATATATGCCAAAGGGGGGCATCGGGGAAGCTTCGGGGGGCCCAGGCGCCCCCCCCCTGGGCCGCGCCGGGGGGGCGCCTGGGCCCCCCGAAGCTTCCCCGATGCCCCCCTTTGGCATATATTTAAAGCGTCCTCCGAAACCCTCAGAACAGGAACTCTTTTCGCGATCCCATCTCTGTTCCGCCGCCGCCGCCGCTTCCAAGATCGGGAGCACCAGGAGAACTCTTCCCGGCACCCTGCCGGAGGGGAGGATCACCACCGGGAGCTTCTCCACCACCATGGACGCCTCCCGGATGAGTCGTGAGTAGTCTCCCTTGGACCATGAGTCCATGACCAGTAGTTATGTGATGTTATCCTCCCGTTCTTGTGCTTCACTAATTAGTCCTCGTGAGCTGCCCTACATGATCGAGGCACATATGTAATCCTTATGCTGTTGCTATGTTGAGTTTGCTGGGATCCGATGGATTATGAGATTATGTTCAGATTGATCTTGAGTAATATATTTGATTCACCTCTTTTATATTTATGTTCATAAGTAATTCTTGCATTTTCTTCGTTGTTATTTATTGCTTTGGCCAAGTAGTAGGTAGTGACTCCAAGAGGGAACGTTATGCTTGATTGTGGGTTCATGCCCCTCGATGACTAGCTTGAGTGACAGAAACATGAGTCTAGGGGATGTGATGTTGCCACAAGGGGGAAAACAACGGTGCTTGTGCCCGCGGGTGCAAGGATTGTTTACTTTACGCAAAGTTCTTTTAATGCACTTGTGTGTTGCTTTGAGTTTACACTATGGGTGGGACTCGCAACTTAATACCAGCGAGATGTTCTGGATAGATATCTCAAGGTGGATGATTAGTAGTAGATATTGATGGATTTCGATCTACTTACTTTGGCGTACCGCCCATGCTTTGAACCTCAACCTTTCTTGCAATGTAGTCAGCATTGGTTTGCGTTCGTGGTCCTGTCAATTGCCCAGCTTTAATTCGTTTACCTCACATAGCCGTTTTATCGTATTTTGGGAGAGAGACATCACTAGTGAACATCATGAGACTCCGGTCCATATTACCATCATTGATCACATCCACTATTTACTTTTCGCTATTATTTACTATTGCAAACACTATCTATCACTACTATCATTTGCGTTTAATCCTTTGTGAACTACAAGGCCGGAGGGATTGACAACCTCTCTGTACTCGTTGGGAGCAAAGTTATTTGTATCTGTGTGCAGGTCCACGTTGACTGCTAATATATGGCGCCGTAGCAGTTGACACCTACTTGTTGAACCTAGGAGTCTCTGGGGATTCGATCCTTGGCATCTTTGCTAAGGGAAAAACTTCCACAACACTGCATCTTACACCTTCCACTTGGGGTAACCAACGAGGGGTTAGAGGCCCATCAAGGAGTTTTTCTGGCGCCGTTACCGGGGACTCCACTCTTCAGGATAGGGGAGTTGCATGCTATCTTTTACCTTTGCTTTTTAGTCTTGTTAGTTTACCTTTCAGTTTTTGCTTTAGTATCTTTTATCAAAAATCACAAAAAAAATATTTGCCTTTTTTTATTAGTAGTCCTTTCTGTTTAGCTAAACATGTTAGGATTTGGTGCTTTGAGGGAATCAGAAGTTCTAGATTTCCATCAAAGGGATGGAGAAAATATGAAGAAGGCATGGGACAAAATTTCTGATGCACATAGGAGAATTATGCCTTGGATACCCATAAAAATTGTGCTTAGGAATTTTCACCATGGTCTTTTTAAATGGTGTAAACACTCTCTTGATATAATAGCCGAGGGAGATTTCCCAGAATGTGATGAAGCTAGAGCTCTTGAAATTATACATGGTCTGTCTAGTTACTTTGTTTATGATCATAATTTTGATACTGTCATAGATAGACTTGCTACTATTGAAAAGAGAATGGATGCTCTAGACTTAATGAAGGTAGAGAAACCCAAACCCAATAAGAGAGATGTTTTGGAAATAGATAATGACTGGGAGCCTCTTGTTAGGATTAGCATCTCTAATCAAGACTTCCTTGCTTATTGTGATATTGGATCTATGGTTTCTACTATGCCAAAAATTGTTCATGATTCTTTAAAATTTAACATGGATAGATTACCATCTTATCATGAACACACTAATGGAGATATCTCTGAAATCCAGGGAAGAATAAAAGATGTGCCAGTTAAATTCCTTAAAGGGATTGCAATGGTTGATTTCTTCATCATGGAGCCAAACCAAGGAAATATAGTGCTTGGAAGGGACTTCCTCCGAGCGGTAAAAGGCTTCATTGATATAGGTAAGGGACAAATCCGCTTACGCGGGAAGGCAAAAGGTGTGTACCCCTTTCCTAGAAGGAACAAGAATGAACTTGTTGAGGAACCATTTGAAGCAATTTATAACTCCGATTATTATGATGGTTATTGATTCCTCTATGCATTATGCCTAGCTTAAAGGCATAAAAGAAAGCGCTTTTGGGAGGCAGCCCACATGAATAATTTTTTTGCTTTTGTTGTGTCTTGATGTTGTTTACTGCTGTAGCATAATCATTGTATCTTTGCTTTTCATATTTGTGCCAAGTATAGCCTCTGATTGCTAGAAAGTTCAAAAGTGAGGTGCTGTCCAGGAAACAGATTCTGTCCTTGGATAGAAAAATTCGTATAAAATCACCAGATCATCTTTTTGGTCTGAATTTTTTTCGACAGCGTTCTCTATATAATTGTCTTTCGTGCGTCTGTTCTGAGTTTTTTGATTTGAGGTGCAGAAGTATCCCGGACAGATCAATTACTACCTGCTGTTCTGTTTTTCACAGATTCTGTCCTGTTTTGCCTTTCCTTCACTTTGCAAATCAAGAGCTTGCTTTTTCTTTGCAAAAACCTTTTGGCAATCTTGAGAAACAGTAGAACTTCAAGAATATCTTTATTTCCAGCAAGGTTTAATTATTTTATTAAGGGTACTAACCTCGCTAATCAGATTATGATGAGTTATGTATGAAGGGAGTTTTCAAGTGTGCGAGGGAAGATGATAAAAAAAGATTCAGGAGTGTCAAGCGCTCAAGCTTGGGGATGCCCCCGTGCACCCCAAGAAATATTCAAGGAGACTCAAGCGTCTAAGCTTGGGGATGCCCCCGTGCATCCCCTTCTCCATCAACATTATCAGTTCGTCTTTCGTTCCGCTATATTTTTATCACTTCATGTGTTATGTGCTATGCTTGGAGCGTCTTGCTTTTAGTTTTCTTTTTAGTTTTTCATAACGAGTCGGAACTCAGCATTCTTTATGTGGGAGAGAAACACGCTCCACTTCTACCTAGAACATAACATAGAATTTTCATATCTATCTTCGCTGTGTGTGTTCTTTGTCTTTTAATAGCTACTATCATGCTTTGCTCTTAGTATTCATGCTTATCTTTTCAAAGAGCTTTTGTTTAGTTGGTTGCTTGAACTCTCTTTAATTATCATGCTCACCTTATTAAGAGAGTTTGCTTCCGTTGCATTGGTTAATGTGTCTATGATAAAGATGCTACTTGCATAATGGTACTTAGTAGTTCAGGTTTTCTTATGGTTAATCTCAAATAGCTGGGGGATTCCCAATGTGTTATTGGAGTACCAACATGATTTGTTTGCCTATGATGTGGTATGGTTTAGTAATATCTTCCTTCGAGAATTTATTTTGATTGACTTGGCGTATGCTCACGCATATTTAAGACTGTAAAGAAAGTCTGTCAAGCCTTGATGATCTTTTATTTCTGAGTAGCGATATAACTACCATGCCTGATTCAATGTTGCTTTGTCGCTCTACATGATTATCACCGTCATTGCTCTCTTAGTTGGTCGCTCCCAGTCTTTTGCTAACCTCCACCTATACTAAGCAGCCTAACTTTGCAATACATAGCTCATGGGAAAGTAGCTTAAAAACTACTGTGGTAAAGAATATGTTGCTTATGTATCTTATTTCTTATAAGTTGCTCGCTGAGCGGTAACCATGTTTCTGGGGACGCCATCAACTGTCACACTTTTGTTGAATATCATGTGAGTTTCTATGCATGTTCGTCTTGTCTGAAGTAAGGGTGATTTGCCGTGGGTTGTATGAATATACATATTGTTAGAGAAGAACATTGGGCCGCCAACCAAAGCCATGTGTCATGGTGGAAGTTTTAGCTTGGACGTTAATCCTCAATCTCTTATGAGAATATGCTTATGCACTAAAGAGGAGTCCATCATCTATTTTCTATGTTGTCCCGGTATGGATGTCCTCAAGTTGAGATCTATCAAAAATGAGAAATCAAATGCGATTTATCTCCTTGGACCTTTGTACAGGTGGCATAGAGGTACCCCTTTGTGACACTTGGTTGAAACATATGTAATGCAATGATAACCCATGGAAATCCGAGCTAATTAGGACAAGGTGCGGGCACTATTGGTATTCGATGCATGAGGCTTGCAACTTATAGGATGTCTTATGCATGACACATATGAAGTACTACTACCGTTGACAAAATTGCTTCTATGTTTTCAAAATAAAAAAAACTCTAGCACATAACCATTCTTTTACTTTTATGTTAAAGCACCAACTACTGAGAGCATGATTGTCATTCTGAGTGTAATGTGCATTGTCCCAAAGTAGCATTGTCTTTTGCATGATTGTGATATCGTTTATTTTGAAATCATTGTATCTAGTCATCACTTAAACCTTGAAGGTGCCCCTTGCATTTATGTTTTGCTTCACTAAAGGGGGCAAGCTAGATATCACTTTATCATATTTGCACATCATGTTCATTGCAAATCTTTTTGATGTTTCAGTTTCATGTTGTAAAACTTTCAGTCATTTGTGATTTTCTCATGAGGCAACTTAATTACTGTAGAATCATTGTCTCAGTAAGCTTTTGTCATATGACTATGAATAAGTCCTATATGGTTAATAGCATGTCACCACAGAAATTATTCTTGTTATCATTTACCTACTCGAGGACGAGCAGGAATTAAGCTTGGGGATGTTGATACGTCCAAAACGTATCTACAATTTCTGCTTGCTCCATGCCACTTTTGGGTGATATTGCTATGATATTCATACACTTCCATACACTTTTGATCATATTTGGACTAACCTACTAATCCAGTGCACCCCAGTGCCAGTTTCTGTTTTCGGCTGTTTTTGTATTTCAGGTTTTCACGTTACGAGAACTGCCAGGAAAAATCCAGAAAAATTATATAAAAAATCAGCGTTTCGGAAACTACCGTGCGTCCAAAGGACAGCCGGGGGGGCCACCAGGGCTCCAGGCGCCCTGGCGGCGCCCCCCCCCCCCCCGGGCCGCGCCGGGGGGGGGGCGCCTGGGCCCCCCGAAGCTTCCCCGATGCCCCCCTTTGGCATATATTTAAAGCGTCCTCCGAAACCCTCAGAACAGGAACTCTTTTCGCGATCCAATCTCTGTTCCGCCGCCGCCGCCGCTTCCAAGATCGGGAGCACCAGGAGAACTCTTCCCGGCACCCTACCGGAGGGGAGGATCACCACTGGGAGCTTCTCCACCACCATGGACGCCTCCCGGATGAGTCGTGAGTAGTCTCCCTTGGACCATGAGTCCATGACCAGTAGCTATGTGATGTTCTCCTCCCATTCTTGTGCTTCACTAATTAGTCCTCGTGAGCTGCCCTACATGATCGAGGCACATATGTAATCCTTATGCTGTTGCTATGTTGAGTTTGCTGGGATCCGATGGATTATGAGATTATGTTCAGATTGATCTTGAGTAATATATTTGATTCACCTCTTTTATATTTATGTTCATAAGTAATTCTTGCATGTTCTCCGTTGTTATTTATTGCTTTGGCCAAGTAGTAGGTAGTGACTCCAAGAGGGAACTTTATGCTTGATTGTGGGTTCATGCCCCTCGATGACTAGCTTGAGTGACAGAAACATGAGTCTAGGGGATGTGTTGTTGCCACAAGGGGGAAAACAACGGTGCTTGTGCCCGCGGGTGCAAGGATTGTTTACTTTACGCAAAGTTCTTTTAATGCAGTTGTCTGTTGCTTTGAGTTTACACTATGGGTGGGACTCGCAACTTAATACCAGCGAGATGTTCTGGATAGATATCTCAAGGTGGATGATTAGTAGTAGATATTAATGGATTTTGGTCTACTTACTTTGGCGTACCGCCCATGCTTTGAACCTCAACCTTTCTTGCAATGTAGTCAGCATTGGTTTGCGTTCGTGGTCCTGTCAATTGCCCAGTTGTAATTCGTTTACCTCACATAGCCGTTTTATCGTCTTTTGGGAGAGAGACATCACTAGTGAACATCATGAGACTCCGGTCCATATTACCATCATTGATCACATCCACTATTTACTTTTCGCTATTATTTACTATTGCAAACACTATCTATCACTACTATCATTTGCGTTTAATCCTTTGTGAACTACAAGGCCGGAGGGATTGACAACCTCTCTATACTCGTTGGGAGCAAAGTTATTTGTATCTGTGTGTAGGTCCACGTTGACTGCTAATATCTGGCGCCATAGCAGTTGACACCTACTTGTTGAACCTAGGAGTCTCTGGGGATTCGATTCTTGGCATCTTTGCTAAGGGAAAAACTTCCACAACACTGCATCTTACACCTTCCACTTGGGGTAACCAACGAGGGGTTAGAGGCCCATCAGATGCTATGGCTCTTGCTTACAAGCTTCTTTGTCTTTCTCTTTTTGCTTAAAAGCTTATTCTTCTTTTCTTTTTCTTTTTTTTATATGGCCATGATGCACAAACCAAGATAACAATTGTGTATATGCGGGAACAATCTTGTGACACAAGGGATGATATGATGATACCAAGATGATATGGTATGTATACAATGGAAGGGCGGATCGATGACTACTGATGTGCACAAGTAACGTTGCCGGCAATACTCAAAGGCTAGTCTCGATAGGCAAGTGACGCAAAATGGGCTAGGGGTTAACAATGCAATTGCAAGGGGAATATACAAAGATGTCGTCGAAGTTACCGTCCAATGATGATGATGAGATGCGGTGCTCTTGATGTAGACCTGTTCCTAATTAGCCGAAACACCTTAGGAAACGGAAAAACCACAACTCAAAATCTCAAGGACAAATGTCAAATGGTGGTAGCGGACAAGCGGTGGTGGTTGTGTATGATGGGCTATACACGTTGTCGGAGTTGAAGTCACGGTCCCTAAGTAGCCGAAACGCCTTAGGAGACACAAGCCACAACTCAAACAAGCTCAACAAAAATGGGTCAAGTTAGGTTGGCGGAAATGTATAGTGGGCAATGGGTATGCGGAAGTGGTGGTGGTGGTTGATGAAGAAGCAATTGTCCCTAAGTAGCCTAAACACCTTAGGAGACTCAAATCACTACTCAAGCAACCACAAATGCTATGGGAAACGAAATGGTTAGGTTGCGGAAGTCGGTGGTGGTATAGTGGATGATGTGGTGGAGGGCCTAGGCAAACATGCCAAATTTGACAAAATTTGATGGAGTCAAATGGTGGTAAAACCAAGATGAGCAGCTCGGGCACTTCGCTAGCTTTCCAACGAGCCAAAGAACACTCAAATCGGAGTTCGGGAGTGAAAGTTATGGTCAAAACGGTGAAACTCGGAAGGCTGAAAATGTGCGGGGCGGTAGTACCGCATGTAGGGCGGTAGTACCACTTGTGGTTATAGGCGGTAGTACCGCTTGGAGGGGCGGTAGTACCGCTGGTGTCGGGAAAACTTCGCAGATCGGGATCGGGGCGAATTTGGGGCGGAAATGGATGATTTCGGGGCCAAAATTGGATGGATTTCGTGGATGGAAAGTGGTGAAACTTGGGGAGATGCTAGATCCACTCGAAACCAAGCAAATCCATGGATCAAATCCAACAAAACCTCATCAAACCAACAAATCACAAAAAAATGGGGCTATTTTTGGTGGGGATTTTCGAAATTGGGCAAGAACACAACAAAATTAGGCTAGAAAACAAGAAGTGGGGCTCCAATTTCGTGAGAAACCATAGCTCTAGATACCATGATGTTGTAGGGTGGAACCCTAGGTGGAGATCTTTCACGAATTGGAGGGGAATCCCCAAGAACAAGATGAACACAAGAGAGGGAAAACACTCAAATTGACTAGATCCAATCACACATATGCTAGATCCAAGAACATGCAAGATTTCACAATGATTCAAGAACAACAAAAGGAAAGATACAAGGTAACTAGTTCATCCCACTCCTAGAGGAGGTGAGGTCTTGCAATCCACAAGGATTCTTCTCCCTTGGGAGGTCTTGCAATCCACAAGGATTCTTCTTCCTTGGGAGGTCTTGATCTCCAAGAGGAGGGGATACAAGGAGCAAAGCTCTCAATGTCTATCAAAATACTTTGCTAAACCTTAGAAAGAAGGTGGGGGTGGTCTATTTATAGTCTAAGCCACGAAGGGGTAAGTGGAGAGGGATACAAGGCCAAAGGCCCGCGGCTGCGCACGGGCAGGGCGGTAGTACTGGACCTCGGGCGGTAGTACCGCTTGGGAGCGGTAGTACCACCTGTAGGCGGTAGTGCCGCATGGGAGCGGTAGTACCGCTTGTATGCGGTAGTACCGCTCGTTTCAGACTGGACATGCCCTTCTTCGTTTGTGTCGCTCCTTTCCTCCTTCTTCTCGTACGTCTTCATGTGGACTTGGTGGTGCTCCCCGGCTTCATGTAGGTGGTCGTCCTTGTACCTAAAGATGCACGATGTTCCGTGGTGAGGTAGTGACCAAGTCCAAATGATATTCATGTAACCCTCGAAGAGGAGCGAGTTCACCTTAAGTCCGGTAGGTTCACTTGGGGCTTGAGGAGCTATGACGGTGTACATGGAGATAGCCGTAGGATGCTCCGCATCTTCCGTCCTACGGCATCCCCTCAGCTTCTTCCGCACCTGTAGGCTTTCAATCCTGCTCTCTCTTTTTTTGAGAAATATTTTTTTTTGAGAGAGAGACAACCGTACCTGTAGTCAGGAAGACCACTTCCGGGCTCCCGCCACTCAGTTTGGGCCGTAGCAGGCCAAAGTCGTCCGCTCTCGGTTGGGGCCTGCTCAGGCACTGCGCTCGCTGCTCACTGTCCAAACCCATATGGTTCCAAAATTCGTTTGTTGGCTGAAAAATACTCCCTCCATCCGGAAATACTTGTCATCGAAATGGAGAAAAGGGGGTGTATTTAGATGTATTTTAGTTATAGATACATCCCTTTTTATTCATTTTGATGACAAGTATTTTCGGACGGAGGGAGTAAAAGGTTTATATTCCTGTGAAACGTGGAAGCGTATACATGTGCTATTTGGTACTCCATCCGTTCCAAAATAAGTGACTCAAGTTTATACTAACTTTGTACTTATTTCGGGACGGAGGGAGTATGACATAAAGACAAAACGATAATTTTCAAGCAAATAGAAAACAATAAATTTAAGTTCACGCGCACCCAGCTAAGTAAGTTACAATGTAATACTCTTTTTTCGAAATCCACATGTATGTGTTATTTTTCTCCCTTCTGCGAAGCAAATGTATCTGTTCTTATCCATCATTTATATATTTTTCTTATTTTTATCTAACATTAAAATTAATATATTATATTAATAGTAGCATTAGTACTATTACTAGTTTTGTTATTGCGAAGTTGTCAATATCATAGTGTTGTACATGTCGTGTCGTATTTACAGTGTCTCCTGCTTCTATCTTGCAGTTTCATGGATTGGACATGTGTTAATGGTGACTTAGTCTTCAACAATTTTTTGTTGGTGGACAAACTGATTAGTTGTTTCAAGATCTACATTGTTGGGTATGATGCGCTTCATACCAAGGGATCTGAGGTGTTCGGATTCGTGTGTTTGCTGGGATTCTTCTTTCACTGGTTTGCTATTGCATATCATCTCGTCAGGAATCAAAGAACTTGGATCAGGACTAGGGTAAATTTTACCGAATATATCCTCCTTACATCATACTACTTCAATGGTGGGTACTACCAAGTTCAATAGTATGTGTGCATTTTTCTCTACAGATTTTTGGCATGCTGATTGTGATGGCGGCTGGAGTTTTTTTGCTTTGTCGTGGGATGGTAATTCCAAATAGTAATGCAGTTCCTGCGATCACCATTGTTATAGTCTTGGTCGATGGTGTTCTAGTCATACGTGCCCAGGTATATGATCTCATTACATGGACATGGAGTATTTGATTCCGAGCTCACATGCTCCCACATGAACAGTAAAAATCGAAAAAAAAAGTAAAAAAAGTAAAAAAAAAAAACTGAATTTTTTTGTGATGAACATTGATAAATTTTCTAACTGCGTGCAAAATTTCAGGTTGAAATGACATCCGTTGAGGTCCGGGCAAAAATATTGAAATTGATGGTCCAAAAACGCTATTGTTGAAAGCATTTTGGAGCATCGATTTTGTTATTTTTGCCCAGGCCTCCACTAATGTCATTTTGACCTGAAATTTTGTACGCAGTTAGAACATTCATCAATGTTCATCCCGAAAACAATTCAGTTTTTTACAAAAAAATACTATTTTTTTGGATATTATTGTTCATACAGGAGCATATGAGCTCGGGATCAAAAGAGCACTTTCGCTCATTTGCATGTGTTTCTTGTAGAAATTGTTTTATATTTTTGTCACTTCAAATTTGTGGCATGAATTCAAAAGAATGGAGGCAATGAACGCTGGCTCCACGATCTGGTCCTAAAACTGGTCGAGGCAGTCATCAACATCTTCCGATTGGTCGATTTAACACAGCGAACACACAATCACCAGAATGCAGAGAAGATCCTTCGTCTGGTAAAAATGACCATCAACAATCAGTGACACACATATTGTTCAACAAATTAAGAGTTGCATATTTCTTAAAAAAAAAGTTGAATATTCTCTCATATGTGTTTGTAGGTGGGGAGCAGCATGTCCATGCTAATTGGAATCTTCATGACTGGCTTGATGGTGTACAATGCAGGCATCATATCTAAGGTGCTCGAATGTCGCATAAAGAATGCTCGAGTTTCCGACGTGTCTGGAGATTGCAATGCAGATGAGCAAGCCGTGGAAGCAGGTGCCGGCGTTGAGGTCGTGTTGCAGACTTAGTGTGCGGATCACTGGCTTCGTCATCTGGTCACAATTTTTTAGTACATAACCACTACATGTACCTTTTTTTTTATGTGTGCGAGGAACTCCCCATGTATTAGGTGACTGGTGTCATGTCGTGTAACATGGAACAACGATTTTTGTGTAAAGCCATGTACAATAATGTCACAATGATCATTCATTATGTATGCTAAAGTTCTGAAGTTGCTATACAAACAACCAAGGTGCAACTCTAGACCTCTAGCGGAACCAGACCTTTCCCACAAGCTATTTCTTCTTGAGCTATCAAAAAAAGGAAGAAAATTTTGTCTCCCTGATATGTTTGCCATCCTTGCGTCGCCATGAACCATTAATCCACTATTTACACCGTAGATTTTTTTTTCCTTATTGTTAGATAGGTGACTGGGACCAACCCAGTCAACCCACGACCCACGCACGATCTGTGCACGTCCTGGCTTCAGTTGGGCGTCGCCCCTCCTATATGTAACCCTCTCTGTAATCTGTATGCAATTAAGGAAAGCACTATTCCAATTATCATGATATCAGATTATCCCACGATCCTTTCCTAAAACTACCAGCGCCATGACCAACTCCGGCGACGGCAATGCCTCTCAGCCCGCCGCCGGCAACCCTACTCTTCCGGCCACACAAACCACCACCCTCACCATCCCATCCCTCTCCTTTAGCGACACCATTACTGACGTTACCCCTTTCATCCCCATCGTTCTTGATCTCCATAGCCGAAACTACTACCACTGGCGTCACTTGTTCGAGATCCACCTCGGCCGTTGCTCGCTGCTGCATCACATCTCCGATGCATCTCCACCCGAGCCGCACAACCCTCGCTGGCTCAAAGACGATCTGGCCATCATCCAATGGCTCTACACTCGCATCTCCACCGAGCTGTTCAACCTCGTCGTCAAGGACGGCGCCACGGCGCGCGACATCTGGACGGAGCTCCGGCGCCTCTTCCAGGATAATCGCGATGCGCGCATCTCCGCCCTCAACACCGAGCTCCGCACGATCACCCAGGGCGATCGCCCCGTCGGCGTCTTCTGTCAGCAGATCAAGGCAATCGGCAACGGACTCCGAGAACTTGGCGAAACTGTTGGCGATCGCTCTCTCCTTCACGCCCTCATGGGCGGCCTCGACGAGCGGTTTGCTCAGCAGGCGTCGCTGATCCCACTTCTCCGCCCGCTGCCGACTCTCTCCGAGGCAAGATCCATGCTGCAGCTCGAGGAACAAGCACAGGCGCGCAAGACTGGCGCTCCCCGCCTCTTCCACACCACGGCGCGCCCCGCTCCACAACCGGCGGCCACCTCGCCGGTGCCGCCCGCCGCGCAACCACCCCCCGGATGGCGTCCCAGCCCCAACTATAAGGGGAAGAATCCAGTCTACCGTCCACCCAAGCACAACTCGTCGGCATCTTCGCCATCCTCTGTGCCTCCACCACCGGCTCCCGCAGCGCCCCCTGCACCCATGCCATCTGCAGCGCCTCCCTCGCCGGCTTCTTCAGCGTGGCGCCCTTCCCCCAGATCCTTGGACCGGGCTTGTTCAAGCCTGGCCCATGCCTTGGACTGCGCCTTCTCCATACGGCGCTCCGCCCGCTTACAGTGGGGCTTGGGCGCCTGGCATGCGTCCATCTGTCGGCGCCCCTGGACTCCTCGGATCACGACCGCCGCCGCACGCCTACACGGCTTATGCGCCTCTGTACCGGTCCACTCCGGCTCCAACAGCGGCATCTATGTACCCCTACGGCGCTCCTCCGTTCTCCAGCTGGGACGTGGGTGGTCCTTCCGTGCCGCCTTGTTCATCAACATACCAGCCTGCTGCCTCGACATCGTCTTCAGCACCACCAGCCTGGGATCAAGCCGCTCTTATTGCTGCCCTGAATTCACTTACCACACAAGACACAGGTACCGAATGGATATTCGACTCTGGTGCATCCTCTCATATGTCAGCATCTAGTTGTACGCTTTCTTCCCTCCATCCCTCCATTCTTTTTCCCTCTATCACCATTGGCGATGGCTCCACGGTTCCTGTTTCATGCGTTGGCTCATGCACCATTCCCTCTTCTAGGTCACCCCTTCTTCTCCGTGAAGTCTTAGTAGCTCCTGCTCTCATTAAGAACTTAATTTTTGTACGTCGTTTTACAATTGACAATCAAGTTTCTGTCGAGTTTGATCCTTTTGGGCTGTCTGTGAAGGATCTCCACAACAAGGCGGTGATAGCTCGGTTCAATAGCTCCGGCGATCTTTACACCCTCCACGGCGCCTCCTCTCCACCTCCCCAAGCCATGCATGCCTCCGTCACCCTGTGGCATCGTCGCTTCGGTCATCCCAACTCCACCACCACGTCCAAGCTTCTTCAAGATTTCAAGCTTCCGCACGTCCGCGACTTGCACGACTCCACGTTGTGTCCCGCATGTCAAATGGGCAAACATGTTCGCTTGCCCTTTGGCACTTCTACCAGTAGCAGTACTTTTCCTTTTGAGTTATTGCATTGTGACCTCTGGACCTCCCCTATCCCTAGCGTGTCTGGGTTTAAGTATTATCTTGTACTCGTTGATGACTTCTCTCACTATATATGGACCTTTCCCATTCGCAACAAATCTGATTTTCACGCTCTCTTTGTCAATTTTCAGCGTTATGTATACACCCACTTTTCTCTTCCTATTCGGTTTTTACAATGTGACAATGGACGCGAGTTTGACAATGCTCGCAATCGTGACTTCTTTCTTCCTCCGTTGTTCATGTCCTTACAGTTCATCCCAACGGAAAGGCAGAGCGCTCTCTTCGCACGATCAACGACATCCTCCGTACCCTTCTCATCCAAGCCTCCATGCCGCCCAAATTCTGGGCTGAAGCTCTTCGTCATGCCACCTATCTCCTTAACATCCGACCCACTACCAAATCCCCTAAAACTTCTCCTTTCGAATCATTATTTCTTGCCTCACCACCATACGACAGCCTACGCGTTTTTGGTTGTCTTTGTTTTCCCAACCTCAGTGCCACAACACCTAACAAACTAGCTCCTCGCTCATTGCCATGTGTCTTTCTTGGCTACTCCGACTCTCACAAAGGATGTCGTTGTTTTGACCCGCAGACCGGGCGTGTCATCATCTCTCGCCACGTCACTTTTGATGAAAATGTATTTCCCTTCTCTTCTCATTCACCACCAGATTTTAGCGCCCCTCTCTCTGCCACCAATACCACCGGCGCTTCTCACCAGACCAACGTGCATGGCGTTCATGATCCTGTTCATGTCGTCTCGTCAACCATATTCTACTTGCCCGATCCCACCAATCCCGCTGCGTCCGACATGCCCGTGCGCACCTCCTCTCCGGGTCCCACGCGCACTACATCCTCCCCAACCAGCCCTCACCATTCCACTCCTCTGTCACATCCCCATACAGCCAATCTCTCGCTGGATTCCCATGCAGCCAATCGCTCGCCAGATTCCCATGCAGCCACCCGCTCGCCAGATTCGCCTGCGCCTACCACCGCATCATCCACTGCATCTCCTTCCTCTCCCCATGCACCGTCCTCTTCTTCTTCACCACTTCCACAGACCTTGCCTCCCACTGCTGTCCCCGTCGCTCCGCCTACTAATGATCATACAATGCGTACACGCAGCAAAACAGGCTTTCGTCTCCCTGCACAACGCCTGAATCTCACCGCCTCTCCCACTACTATTTCCCCCATTCCCTCTTCCTACAAAGCCGCTCTTCTCGACCCCAACTAGTTTCTTGCCATGAAGGAAGAGTATGATGCTCTTCTCCTTAATAATACCTGGTCTCTTGTTCCTCGTCCGCACGATGCCAATGTTGTTTTTGGCAAGTGGGTTTTTAGGCACAAATTCCACTCCGATGGCTCTCTGGCTCGGTATAAAGCGCAGTGGGTTTGTCGCGGTGATTCTCAGCAAGCGGGCGTTGATTTTGATGAAACATTCTCTCCCGTGGTTAAACCTAGTATGAGCCGTGTCGTTCTGAGCCTTGCTGTCTCTTCTTCCTGGCCCATCCACCAGCTAGATGTCAAGAACGCCTTCCTCCATGGTTCTCTCAACGAGACTGTCTTCTGTCGCCAACCCCTCGGTTTCGTCCACTCTTCCCTCCCTGATCACGTCTGCAAGCTGCACAAATCTCTGTATGGCCTAAAGCAGGCGCCACGCGCGTGGTTTCATCGTTTCGCCACGTTCATTCGCACCCTTGGTTTTCTCCCTTCGCGTTCAGACTCTTCTCTTTTCATTCTCAAAACTGACAACCACACCGCCTACCTCCTACTATATGTCGACGATATTGTGCTCACAGCCTCGTCTGATTCCTTTCTGGCCCGCATCATTCTCTCTCTACGCAATGAATTTTGCATGACCGACCTCGGTCCTCTGCACCACTTTCTGGGGATTGCCGTGTCCCGTTCCTCCTCTGGACTCTTTCTCTCTCAACGCCAATATGTGCTTGATCTTCTTTCCAAGGCTGGTATGACCGATTGCCATCCCTGTCGCACACCAGCCGAAACAGGTTCCAAGCTTTCTTCCGATGGTGAACCCCTGTCCGATCCTACCTTATACCGCAGTCTCACCGGTGCTCTACAATACATGACCCTCACTCGCCCTGAGATTACTTATGCCGTTCGGCAGGCGTGCTTGTACATGCATGATCCCCGTCTTCCTCATTACAACCATGTCAAACGCATCCTTCGGTATCTTAAAGGCACTCTCGACCATGGTCTTTCCATCACAGCTTCTCCACCCACTTCCCTAACCGCGTATTCTGATGCTGACTGGGCTGGATGTCCGGATACTCGCCGATCTACTTCTGGTTATTGTGTGTACTTGGGTGATAACTTGATTTCTTGGTCGTCAAAAAGACAGCTCACTGTTTCCAGGTCCTCTGCCGAAGCCGAGTACAGGTCTGTTGCGCATGCGGTCGCCGAGACGGTTTGGCTCCGTCAACTACTCAGCGAGCTGCACCGGCCACTTCATCAAGCTACCGTCGTCTATTGTGATAACATTTCTGCTGTGTACATGTCTTGTAATCCTGTGCAGCACCGTCGTACTAAGAACATAGAGATAGACATCCATTTTGTACGAGAGAAGGTAGCTCTAGGTGACGTCCGAGTTCTGCATGTTCCTACAAGTGCCCAGTTTGCCGACATCTTCACGAAGGGCCTTCCAACAACAGCCTTCACTGACATCCGAGCCAGTCTCAACGTCGTCGAGCCCGCCGTTGACTGGGACCAACCCAGTCAACCCACGACCAACCCAGTCAACCCACGACCCACGCACGATCTGTGCACGTCCTGGCTTCAGTTGGGCGTCGCCCCTCCTATATGTACCCCTCTCTGTAATCTGTATGCAATTAAGGAAAGCACTATTCCAATTATCACTTATACTGGGATGGAGGGATTGGTGGATAATTTTGATGGGAGTACCTAGAACTCATTTAGATGAGACATAATTTGGTCTCATTCACGTTTTATAGCCATTAGATGTGATGCTATAAGATGCGTGTGTGCTGACGTGAGTTGTATCTGTTCACATCTAATGGCTATAAAACGTGAATGAGATCAAATTATACCTCATCTAGATGAGTTGTAGCAAAACTTAATTTTGATATAGTCGGACCCCCTCAACGTGTATGCTTAGTCAATCCTGCGCGCAGTTGCACTTGTTGTACCGCCGTTCAGTGAAAAAACTGTACCAACAGTATTATCACTTGAAACCACAAAATTAGTGTAGATCATCATAACTTCCCACGACTTTGTACCCGTAAAGAAAAAAAAAACTTACCACAACTTGGGCTTATTTTAACACGACTCGTTTGACACCGTTCTGACATGGCTGGCCCACCTGTCCGCGCCCACAGCAAGAGGGTTGAGCTACTGCAAATCAGAGCACACGTGTCAGCATCGCATTGGCCGAGCGACGTGGAAGCTGAGGATGAGCATTCCTCTCCGGCGGGCGGTCGAACATTGCCAATACTTCCAGGCAGTTCACGCCTTTTTGCAGAAAAGTTTATAAAAAAGAAGCCATCCGCGAAACCCACCCGCACAAACCCAAACAGCATTCGCCCTTCCCCTGACGCGCGCGACCTCGTCGTCGTAGTCGTCGGCTCGGAGATCTCGCCCGCCGGCCATGGACGCCGTCGACTCCGTGGTGGACCCGCTCCGCGAGTTCGCCAAGGACAGCGTCCGCCTCGTCAAGCGCTGCCACAAGCCCGACCGCAAGGGTAAGGACTAAGGCCTCGCGCCCGCCCGCTTTCCTCGTTTCCGGATCCGGTTTTTCTTGTCCTCTTTCGCCGGATCTGACGCTGGTTTGGCGCGCAGAGTTCACCAAGGTGGCCGCGCGGACGGCGATCGGGTTCGTCGTCATGGGGTTCGTCGGCTTCTTCGTCAAGCTCATCTTCATCCCCATCAACAACATCATCGTCGGCTCCGGCTAGGTACGCCCGCGTCTCCCCCTATCCCGTCTCCTTCCTGCTTGCACGGTTTAGTTAGACTTGGATTCTGTTGTCTCGTGCTCTGATCTGTCGGATCTGCGGTGCGCGCGCCTGGCCCCGCGGATTTTGCGGCTCCGGCCGTGCCGAATTGAGCGCTGAGTTTCTTATTAGGACATTCCTACTAAGTTAGGTTCTGGTGGATCCTTTTCCCCTCCAAGTAAACCCGCCAATTTCCTAGTTTGTGAGGAGAATTCGGATGAATCAAGGGAAATCAGCTTGTGGGAACTGGGAGTTGACTCTTGACTTTGTTTCACCGTGTAATTTATCTGACAAGTGCGACCGGACAAATTGAAATTCTGAATGAGTTGTTTGTGAGAATTAATAGGTCGTTTTTACCTAATGTTTTGATTTAGTAGTACTATCCCGAAATTCAATCACCTTTGGTATGAATATTGGCCTAGGCAACTAGAAACAGCAGCTGTTTTGAGGAACTGGATGTAATGAGGGTAGCAATCTCCTCTGAAATTCCAACTCGGATACTGTCAATTGGGATGATGCAACTCTAGTTTGTAACAACAACCCGATCCACCCGTGATGACTGTACTTGATTCCTTCATATTGTTTTTGGTTTTCTCTGACTCTACTTGGCTGATGTGCACACATTGATTCTTTCTTGATGGTCCTCTCTCATTAACAATTGCTTGCTCACTTCTCTATTTGGGAATCATGATTGTGTTCATTGAGACCTTCTGAGTGTAGCATGTTCTTCTTGGAATAGAAGCATGGGCTGGCTGTGCCATTTGTCCTTTTTACCTATGGCATTACTTCAGTTTTTGTGCTCATTTTCTCATCAGTGAACTTCCTGTTCTCGTGTGAAATTGTGAATATAAGCAGTGTACTAACGGACCGTTCCGTTTCGCCGCAGGTTGGAGGACGACATGATGCGGGGATAGTGCGATGCCGGCAGTTGATCCTGCGGTGTGTCGAATTAGGCGCCAAAGTTTGTTCTGAAGTTGTTGTTAAAGACCTGTCTTGTGAGAAATTGTCACCAGCTTAATCTTCGTAATGAGTATAGATCTTGAAATAGCGAGTTATAAAGTGTATGTTTTGTCATAATTCCCTGTGGGGGCAAGGTAGCTCCCTGGCCGTAAGTGCTGATTACCGGTGAGACGCGCACCACTGCCAACTACTGGGGCCACACTGATGCGATTCTGAAAAGATAAAAATATGAAGAAAAAACGTAATAAAAATAAGAAATTAAGAATGTGGTGCTAACGTATGTATAAAACAGAGGGTTGAGAAGCACATTAACTTGACAAATGCAACCATCAGCGAAATCAAAATACAGTTACAAACTGCCTCAGCCGAGAGCCACATCATGCGAAGAGAGAGGTAGAAACAATGCAAGGATGAAGCTTCTCGCTCTGACGCTCTCATTCGTCGGCAAAATTGCCACTCTGCTTCACACGTTTTTTTTTTAAGACAAGCACACGGCGTTGCTATTGCCCACGCTACCACTCCGACTTGGGCCCAAGTTATTTTGGCCCGCATGCCATAATCACAACAGTGGGAAAAAATAATGGCCGGCGAAGCAAAAAGGACCTTGTAGTTCTCAAAAAGTGTGGAACAACCCATTTACTTATGAAATGGTTTGGTAAATATTATTTAGACCTTGTATTTGTTTGTATTATTAGTTATTATTTATGTATCATGTAAAGTTATTGTGGTGCAGTAATGTGCACTAATAAGTTCTACTTTACAAATTATAGTGTGGATTTTACACCGACACAGAGCAGATACATACATGGCCTATATACACCACCCATTCTATACTCGACATCTCTGCCTCACTTTACCGAGCAGGTACATGGCCTATATAAACCTCATGCACACAGAGCATGTATATTTCTTATACGTGTTTTTTCTTGAGAAAAATCTCGAACATTTTAAATTTTGAAACTTGTTAAATATCAAAAACATTTTTAAAATTTGGGAACATTTTAAAAAAATTCATGACTATTTAAAACATTTTCTAAATTCAAGAAGTTTATTAAGATTTAAGGACATTTTTAAATGCATTACTTTTTAAAAAATTGTGAACTTTCGGAAACATTTTTTCAATTAGAAACATTTTTTTACAAGTTCATTTCTAATTTGGACTTCGAGTGTTGTCCAAATTCTCCCCAAGCGACGCCTCCAAGAGAAAAAACAATGCACAAGCGTCGTTATCATCCGATCATAGATCTTAGGTTTTCATCATAGAGAACACCCGCGCTATTAAAATAATGTCTTCAACAAGGACACTGTCAGACACAACCAATTAAGACCAGACATTGGGTATTCACCCTGAAAGGTAAGACTCTGTACTCCGCCTGCCGTCCCTACGAGTAACGAATCACCAAGCAAAATCCTAATTGCCTCGCAGACTTGATCTACCATTACTACGCCTCAGAACTCAGCCACCACGACGTTCTTTGTCACCGTCTTCACCATGAAAATCGAAATACCGGCATGTCCCATAATGTCAACAGATAACGAAGCTTCGCGTCACACCTTCCTGAAGCCACTCAGACTGAAATAGGGGCGCCTAAAACCGAATCCCATCCGATCCAACAATCTATAGGTGTCAAGCAACCAATGGGGATCTCCGGCGGAGCATTCTGGAACTCGTCAACGGCCAGATCAAAGAGTGACGGCATCTAGCAGAACACCATCTTGGAGCAAGAAGAACCCTAGGGCCGCATCCCTTAAACAAGCAAACAAGTAGACCCCGCGCCATTGTGTAGAACAAGGGAGAAAGGCAACCGCGACGCTCCGGCCCATGCCCGACCAAGGCCAGATGGGGCGGACCGGGGTGACACACCTGGAGTTGCGGCCGGGGCGAGACCAACCACACTAGCAGCAGGTCGGGGAAGGCCGCCGCGGCCGCCAGGAACGGATCTGAGAGGCCAGGTGCGATGGGAGAGGTGGGAAGAACGGCTCCACTGCCACCATCCTAGGGCCCGCCGAGGCTTCGTCGGTTAGCCCTCCGACGGCGGCGGCGTGGGGGTGGGCGGGAGGAGAGATGCCGAGCCCGGCGGCGGTTGGGTTCCCTCGAGTCGCTCGGGTCGAGCGATGCAAGGGCATGTATTGCAGCATCAGTGTTAACTCAAAAAAATTATTTTACTAAAATGAATGAAATGCGTTAGGAGCAGGCCTGGCCGGAGTGAAACATGAGTGCCAGCGAAACCAAACATATTCTGAAGAAGATGTTGCTATTACCAGCATATATATACTCCCTCCGTAGACTAATATAAAAGCGTTTAGATCACTACTTCAGTGTTTTAAACATTTTTATATTAGTTTACAGAGGGAGTACTATATAGTAGACACTGGTGCTTTTGCAGCCGTTGGGTTGGGTGGGTAAATAATTGAAGGGAGAGATACACAGTTGAGTGTCACGTGCCTCACTTGCCTCTTCCGGCTCGCCTCGCCGCGTGCAGCAGCAGCTTAACCCTCCCCACCACTTGTCCAAACGATCAAGCCCCAGGACAGCTCCGGCGCCGGGCCGGCCGCCGGCCGGGGTCGACTCATCCACCCCGTCCCCACTCTCCACAGCGGCGGCGGATGGACATGGGCGGAGCTAACCAAGGTACGGCCGCTCCATAGTTCCCGGCCGGCCGGGCAAGCCTTCGTCCTGCTTGTTGGTTACCAAGAAACGCCTCTGTTTCGATTTCTCTCACGGCCATCTGCTTGCTCGCGCTGGCACACCGGCCGTCAGGCTGCGGCGAGGACTGCGACGCGGAGGGCTGCGGGTGCGGGGCGGACGGCTGCGAGGACTGCGAGTGGTGGAGGCTGCACTGCTACTGGAGCCACGCCGGCGACCGCCCGAGGCACTTCTCCCTCGTCGCCGGCGACACTTTCAGGGACCATGTGGTACGAGTTCAGCGTCGCTCCCTTCCTCCCTTTATTCCAATGTCTGTCTGTCTGTCTGTGTGTCGCTGCTGCCGAGGTGATCAGAATCCCACCGAAGAATAATGTTGGGTTTCATCCTAGCCATGGTGTTGCCTGCTGCTTTTCATTCTTGGCAAAGTTCAGATACGGGCATTATTTCCTTTCTCTGGGATTTCAGCTCACCGCTTAAGACATCTTTAAGTTCAGTTCACATGGAGAAACTAGATAGAATTTTACCTGCAATGTAAATGGCAAATGTGGAGCCCCCAAAATTTGTCTGATCCTAATAAAGAGTTTTTTCTTGATATGTCCAACGTGTCCAGATTCCCGAAGCCCCAAAATTTTACCAGATATATGGTCCAATGTGCCCAGATTCCTCAAGCCCCTAAATTTACCAGATAATAATATAGCTAAGGCTGAAGCAGTGACATGTTACCCATATTTTCTTGCAAAAATAAATATTGACCTTTTGACAGAAATACAGAGTAGGGGAGATATCCAAGTATTTAACCTCTGAATGTGTAAGATAATCGACTGTCAAGGTTAGATTGTTATTCATGAGCTTGAGATAAATCAGGTAAAGTAAGATCCACTTGCCACTTAAGAGCATTGCTCTAAGCTTTCCACACCATCAAAGTGTTCTTTCTGCAGTAATCATGCAATGCAACCTGAATTCTTTCTGCATTTTTGGGAACAATTATGTCCGAATTTCCCGCAAACGGTGAACTTATATCTCTAACCGAGTGTACATTGCCCTTGGACAACGCATACGGCCGTCGGTTGCGAGCCATCTGAGAAACTTGATCACCAAGTTCGAGGAGATCCTGCTTGAAGCTCCCGATGGCCGCGGCTACCCTGTTAAAATCGGTTGGGAGTTTGGTGACATTGTCCTTAGGTCTGGATGGCACGACTTTGTCGAGGCGCATCCCATAGAACAAAACACCTCCATTCGGTTCGTGTACCATGGGAACTCCAGCTTCGAGGTTCATATATCCGGTTCGTCCGGTCACGACAACTCTTCTCCACCACCTCCTCGTGAGCGTCATGTGCTGAATGGTGAAGTCAATTAGGACCTTCAAGTCGTCGAGTGCTTGCTTTTCTGATAGTTATAACACTCTTTTATTTCTTCATGTGCAGAACAAGTGGTGCCTGATCATGCATATGTTCAGACATCAATCAACATGAGAGTGGAGTTTTTGCACCCGAGCTCAAATGAGCCCGGGTGAACAGTAAATTCCAAAAACATTTTCAAAATGTTCAAAAAAATCTGAAATTTTTTTAGGGGAAACTTTAACAAATGTTCTAAGGGCTTGCAAAATTTCAGCACGAAATCACATTTGTGGAGGTCGTGGCAAAAAAAAAAATTAGTACTTCAAAATCATTTTGAAGTACTAATTTTTTTTTTTGCCACGGCCTCCACAAATGTGATTTCGTTCTGAAATTTTGCAAGCTCTTAAAACATTTGTTAAAGTTTACCCTAAAAAATATTCAGATTGTTTTGGACAGTTTTAAAATGTTTTTCGAATTTACTGTTCACCCGAGCTCATTTGAGCTCGGGTGCAGAATGGACTTTTCGAATCAACATTGACTATACGGCATTCCCCGGGACCTGCATAACCTATGAACAAGACAAGAAAGTGCTAGAACTAGCTCAGAGCAGCATGAGGTCTGAATTTCGTCTGCATGTGGCAACTATGAACAAAGGAAATGCCAGCAGGGACTGCCATGTTGTAAGTTACATCCTTCCCCACATAATTTCCTGCTTGTGTTTGTGACTCCGATCGAATCGATCCGTAGGCTACTAATTAATTCCAGCTTGTGTTTTTTTGTTCTTTCTTCTATTCTTGCAGTACATACCTTTGACGCTTTTGGACAGTTTGAAAGAGGGGATGACTGAAGCTCCCATTCATCTCAAAACCCATAACAAGGACATGATATACGTTGTTGGCGCAAGCAAGCATGGTGACGATCAAGTAATCCTCCAATCCGGGTTGAGTCATTTTGTAGCGTGTCATCGCATGCAAGACGACGACCTCCTCGTCTTCACATGGAACGGAGAATCTCACCTCGAAGTTCTTGCCCTTGACCCGAGTGGTTGCGAGAAACCTTGTTTTGACATGGGCAACTCTTCAAACGGCAGAGAATGCCGTCGTGCACAAGCTCAGAGCATCGCTTCAACGTCGACCTTTACTTGGGCTAAATCAGGTCAGAGTAATGCAGCTGCCATATATGTTGTGCATTCTATTTCATTTCACCACATTTTGCATGATCAGTACTTGGGCGTGGTTGCCTTGTACAACTCACACAATTAATGTCTCACCTAAGAAACTTGTGTCTAATGTGCACTTTTCTTCATTTTGCGGAATGGAATCATTGATCCGAGACTGATCGTCATACCTGACACTCTTTTGCGCTCGCTCGTGGACAGTACTTGGGCGTGGAGTATGCTTCGGCATGTCGGCTGACCCAGACAGGACGTCTCCGCCTCCTGCTGGAGGGCGACGAGAGGGATTGGGACTGCAAGTTGAGCTTGAGGAAATCTAACAAAACTTGGTCGATCGACAAAGCCTGGACGAAATTCATCTCGGATGTCGGGCTGGAGCAAGATGACATCTGCATCTTCGAACTGACGGACACGAGCAGGCTCAGGATGAAGGTACATGTGATCCGCAAGTCGGATATACCGGCGCCATGGGAGAGCTTGACTGAAGAATGACCTGATGCTAGATAGAGAGAGCCTGTGGCTAACTGATGATGTACCCTAAACCATTGCTGCCTCCTGTGCCATTGTTGCTGATCCTTGTATTATGGCTAACTGATGACCAACTTCATATAACTAACATATATGCCTTGGAAGGAACTCCACTGATACTGGTTGCAGAAACACGTGGAATCGACAGCTTGACCTCGTGACATATGTATTCAGAGTAGCAACATCTATCTATACTTATACTAATTTGTGACTCCCTACAAATTCCCACATTAATCAGTAATTAGAAGCCGTTAATCTGGTGGGACCAAATTATTACGGTGTAGATCGACTCATGATGTGATATCCTACGTAAAAAAAAGATTCGATTTAAACATCTTCTATCCCAATCTATGTAACTCCCAATATCTTTTTTGTTTATAAAATTGAACATTAAAAAGACTCTGATGTCAATCTATGTACGGGTCCACTTCCTCTTATAATCGTTGGTTAGAGCTCGCTACAAATCCTCCCGTTCCTCAAGCCCTTCTCCTCGGAACCAGCAGCCCTCCCCGCAGTTCTCTTCTCCTTCATGGTGCCTGAAGCTTCCACTTTGCACACTCCGCTTCCTTCCCCAAGTCCTACTTCCTTCCATGGCGCCTCCGTCATGCCCTTCCTCCGATCTGGCAGCTGCTGCTCTGTTCTCCTCCAGAACCAGCGCCCCACCAATCAGTCCCTCCCCTTCTCCTTCTGCATTCCCTTCTCCCCTCCATGACGCCTTCCATCAATCTAACGATCATAAGTCATCCTCTCAATCGTGCCCGTCCCCTGATATGGCAGTGGCTGCTATATTCTCATCCACAACCAGTGGCCCACACAAATCTGTGCCCTTAGAGATCTATTGCTGCAGCACTATGCCACATACGTAAGCTATTGCTGGGTTCCTCTTCTCAAAGCAGCTCTCTTTAGAGGTGAGATTTTGCTGTCATCTCTTTTTGGGCGAACCTGGCAAGGCAAACCACCACGGACTAATGTTGATCCCTTATATTGTCCAAGATTTGATGATTACTGTTGTGTCAGTTTTTAATTCTTTTCCTTCCCATGATATCTTGCATGTTATTTAAACATATGGAGGTCACTACTGGAAAAGCCTGATTTTGCCGGTTTGCGGAAGTCATTATGCAGGCATAATTATATTCAAATTTTTTGTCACTGTTCACAAAATCAAACTCTGTGCAACGTTTAGTATTGCAAGATGGAGTTATGCAAATATATATTCGTGATGGCATTTCAAGTTATAACGGTGACTGTACTGATGTAAGTATTACTGTTGTTAATTTTAACTTCATCGGAACTAATCAGTGCATGAGATATGTGTTTCTATGTCCCAGTTCATTGGATATCAACTAACAGCGCCAGTAAAGTTCACAAATATCAGGTTGGTTCTACCAACAGTGCCAGTCAGTTGATCGTCAAGTCATATCAGGTTGGTTCTACCAACAGTGCCAGTCCGTATCTACAAAATATATGGTTAGTCGAGAAATCAAAGTCTTAGTTATTCTCATCTATTGATATCTCCTCTTTCATTCTGATCATGTTTTACACAAATGGAGCAATTAGGAACCATTAATCCAGTGGGGTCGAGTTATAATTGTGTAGATTAACCAATGTAAAAATAAATCTGTTACTACACTAATTAGGAAATTCCGTTCAATCTCCCACGTATCCCTCCAACACTCATGTCTTTCTCTTGATGAGAGTCCAAGTACTGTAAAATTGCACCATGATCAAGATTAAATACAGTCCATGGTTTGTACAACTATACCAGATTTCCACGTTAATCTACCTTTTGTACATGTTCGATGGTGACGCCCTTGCCACCCCTACGCTGACAAACAACTCATATCTCTGTTGGTCTTGAACGTTCATGGCTTACAACAGAGGTAGATCGATCAATGTTTTATTCACTTCTAATTTTATCTCCACTGTGTTCTTATTTATGTCGCATACATATATTGGATCCACCAGTGTAGCTAGATTGCATGTATGTGGTCACAAGGCTGCATGCTAGCCAAACTTTTCTTCCACCGTGCACTTAAGATAACAAAGAAAGCCCTGCACACGTGTCAATTATGCTGGAAGATTGGATGAAAGCAGTGTCATTCATTTAGGTTCTCCAAAATTGTTGTCGACAAGGTGGGGCTCCATTTACGCCTACTACAATGTCGACCATGTCTTCAACATGAGCTGTTTTATTGCCCATCAAAATAGATGATTCACTTTGTTTCCTACAGTGATGGTAATAATTCTATATGTATCAGATCTATATTTCTCTCAATTAACTACAATCCAGTTTGTTTTCAATAGTTTTTTGCTGCTGGATTTCAATTTCTAATCCAGAGCAGAATTCACCTAACCAGATATCCCAACTTGAAGATGGAGAAATGCGTGGGGTCCTCCTACTTCCACGAGCCCTTATTAACCACCATCTCTACGGCAGCACAATCCGACGACCGCCAACTCCATCCAGTTTTGGCCTGAGCTGACCACACCAGGTAAATATACAATGTGCAGACCATGGTAAAGACAAAGGGGTAAGCAATTTTTTGGCAATTCTACAAGAATACGAGAGATGATGTGACCACACTTAGGTACGACTATTGTTGTAACATGATGCAGAGTGGTCAATTTTCAACACCCGATGTCATTAGAATATTATAAATTTGGACGTTATATCCCTTCTATTCATATGCCAACAAATTAGATAGGTGTATACATTGTTGCAGGTGTGTATGCATTACATTACAAAGAGGTGATGACCAACTAATATCCATACTGCAGCAAAGGATGCAGTCTTCAATTTTGCTACCTTTCGATATGGCAGATGATATCAGGACATGAGTGGCTAGAAGCGTCATTGTAAGTGAGAGTGGAAGAAGCTATTGACAGAGCGGATGAATAATATACTACTGATTATTATAGCTATTTTCTTACAGTCTTTCTACATTTTCTGATGGATTCAATGATCATACAGTTCATGTTTCAGGTGGAGGGTTGCAACTAAGACTTCACAGTAAACTCAAAAAGGTCAGCATTGTTATTCATAAGCCAACCTGAATCATGTCACGTGGGGGCATATTTGGTTCCATAGTAATCTCAAAATGTCATCATATGTAGCAATTCAGGTGTCAAACTAAATCCCACCAGTTTGCGAAATCATCTCATCATGTCATCATAAGGCTTGCTTCCATGTGGAAGTGTTTTTCCAACAAGATTCTGATAATGTTTGGTGATTGAAAGAAACACCTTCGCATATCTATTATAAACTGACATCAGTAAATGTAGTACTACATTAATGAGAACCTAACTAATTTTTTTGTACCATATGTGAACATAAAACAATTTGTTTGCATTAATTATTATATGAATGCTGCGCCTCAACAATAGTTATTCTGAGTAATATACATACCACTTGACGCACTAATTTTCTTTTTGAACTATATGTTACTTCGTGAGTTCTTAATAATTCAATTTTTGTAAAATAATATATACACTTTTTCGCAAAAAATTATTATATGCTCTAGCCCGTGCATTTGCACGGGTTGACGACTAGTTTCTCATAATTGGCAAGACTGTCGTAAAATTCAGCTTGGCCTCATCACTTTATCCAGTCATAACATTTTCCCTTATGAGTAGCAAAATTGGAAAGTACTAGCAAAATTTGGCAAGACTGTCGACCTACATTCAGAGTAGCAAAATTTCTCACATTTGAGTTCAACACGCATCTCAGACGCCTGAGCAGAATTTCTCACATTTCACATTCAACACGCATGTAAGAGGCGAAGCAAATGGAGCACCAATCTCCATTCCCCCAGCAACACAATCACAATGTCCATTCTGGCATATACATATCCCACCACAACTCATCTGACCTAGCTCCTACTGCCGGACAGATCCACATGGTGAGCGCCCAGATTTCTTGGAGGTTAGGTTGATTAGGATAGGGCTAGTTGGCTGGACGATAGAGAGCAGTCGTACCTCGAGAACCAGTGTCCAAGATCGCGGCAGGTCGGGAGGCGGCGACGCGATGCGGCGTTGAAGTCGGAGGCGGCGAGGCGCGTGGCAGGGGGGAGGGTTCGAGGGATGTGAGGCGTCGGCGGTGCTACAGCAACGGCGAGCTAGGGCACCCGGGCAGAAGAGGGAACTTCTCAGCGGGAGAGCGTGCGCTGTAACAAAGGTGCGGCCGAAGCAGAGCAAAGCAGAGCACCCCCTGATTTTCCTGCAGGAGAGCTAGAACTAACTCCTCACAAAATTTCTTCCTACTAAAATCTAAGGCACACAGTGTTCATTTAGTCACTATCTAAAATATCAATACTTATTGTTTGATAACAGTTGCAACATATGGGAGTTTTATTCCAAGGGTTACAATCGAGGGACAACAAGTCCTCACAAGCATTTAACTATGGCAATGAGTATGATCCAAGGGCACAATGAATAAAGAACAAATGTGGATTTGATTACTGCATACAGGTTATAGAATATAGATGCACGCCAGATCTTTTCTTCTGATAAGCTACACGGTACGTATGTCTTTCCAAACAACAGAAATCTGGGTTACATATCTAAGTCTCAATCTAAGAATACACAAATATTAATGGAAAAATACTAGGAGAGACAATCTACTAGCATATACTAGATAACTTTGATGCAACCTCTAATGACAATCTACTTATGCCCAAAAGCATGTTACCGTCCTACCGAAAAGAAAAGAAAAAATTGCATCCCATGAATTCGTGATACTTGTCTTACTTATCCTAGTCATTCCACTAATTCGTGATACTTCCAGACATATACAGAAGTATCAGTTGCGCAACACAAATCACAAGAGTACACCAGCTTTGATACAAAGAGGTAGAGCCCGAATAGAAATGCGGAGCTCCATTTGTTGCAGCATCCAACCAGAGTGACTTGGCTCCATAACCAAAGGTGCATCTCGGTTTAGGCATCTAGCTAGGACTTCACGGCCTGCGTTGTAGCTGAAAATAGATGACCGGAAAAAGAATGAAGCATATGCACATCTTTTGATCTACTGCTCACCAAGACAAAACTACAAACTTGTTAGTAGTACCTGAGCCTGCCAAATCTATTTGCTCGTCTCGTAACATACGGTGCGCAATAAGTCTTGTCATCTCCAGTATTGGACGGTTGGGGTTCGCCTCGGCCATGCTCTTGAAAGCATCCTCCGCAGCCTCTACTTCTGCCACCGTCGAGCGAACGCAGGATAAGCTGACAGTGAGGCGAGCAAGGCTGGAGAGGCGTTGGATGCCAAAGTCGAAATCGCCTGCAGCAGGTTTGGGCTTTTCCATGAAGCCATGGAGTTTAAGCTCCTTGAGCCTCGGCATAGCCCCCGGTTCAAACATTAAAACTCCCATACGAGTATTGTAAACCTCAAAACTCTGCAACTGTTGAAATCCTTCACGCCCGATGATGAGCCGCCCAGCGTCGTCTGTTTGGCGTAAAGACAGTGACAAATTGATCAGATTGGGTATCAATCCAATCATCTCAATATCCTGCTGCTCTATCTTCGGATTGTGGAAAACCAACATGTGTAGGTTGGGAAGTGACGCGAGCCATCTGCTAATCCGGCTGATATCTTGTCCATATACACAAACCTCCTGGATACAACCCAAAGCAGGGAGGAACGGCTCTTCTCCATCCTTTTCTGTCAGATCATAATCAATACTCAGGGAACGGAGGCCGCATTCGTCCAGTTTACAGAGAGAGGACACCAGCTTTTCCTTGGACTGTTGTAATTTGTTGCCTTCTATCCCATCAGTGTCCAATCTAATCCTCAGCTTTCTCAGATTTGTTAGTTTGCCAAGCTCTTCCACATGCTTCAAATGCAAGGCATCAACGCAATCAAGCTCTTGCAAGTTTATCAAGGTAAACAAACAAACGTGCCAGTCGTTGTAGCCGACTTGTGCTTTCAGGAAGCTCACGTAATCCATAGGATGTAACTAGCGTCTCTAGATACAGCAACTCCCCAATTTGCCTGGGAAGCTCCGTGATTCCTGTAAAAGAGATATCCAAGTATCTCAGCTGATAGAGTCTTTCAATATCCTTGATATGATGGTTTTTCAACTGATGGCAGTGTTGCAAGTCTAGCACGCGCAAGCATTTTGACCTCCCAAGCGAAGGCAACAGCTTGATATCCCGAAAAGCAGTGATTGACCGAGCGTGTGACAGATCCAATTGCTCCACGATTTCTTCATCCTCATTCCCCGTTAGAGAGAGCCGACGAACTATGCCATTAGGCTTGCATTGTTTCTTTAGGACAGTACACATGTTCTCTTCGGAGGATTTGTCAATTAGGAAATCAAGGATGGTGTCATGGACTCGGCAATACTCTGCCTTGCCGTCATACCCTATGTTGCCGGGCTGTATTAGACTTCTGTTCACAAGCTGGTGAAAATATTCCTCTCCTAATTCCATGAGATCTTGTCCACTTTCTCCATGGATAAAGCCTTCAGAAATCCATCTGTGTACCAACCGCTTCCTTCCAATTAATTCGTCTTCAGGAAACAGAGCCAGGTACAATAAGCAGCTTCTTAGGTGGTGGGGAAGATCAAAATAACTAAGAGATAATATGTAATTCATGGTCTCTATTATATCACTTTTGACCTTTGAAGAGCGTATTGAATGTCGCACCCGATCCCACTCTTCTTTTGTTTCCCTTGTTGTGGCCAACAAGCTAGAAATGGCATTGATGGCCAGAGGTAGACCACGGCATTTTTTCAAAATATCATTGGCAGCTTCTTTCAAGCTATCAGGACAGCTTTCTTCACAACCAAATATCCTCTTGAAAAACAATTTCTTCGAGTCAGCCTCACTGAGTGGTTTCATATCATAGACAAGATCTTCACTAGAAGGAGAACAAGATTTGGCAACATCAACTATACGTGTTGTGATAATTATTCTGCTGCACAATGTATTCTTGACAAATGCACATTTCAAAGTTTCCCATGTTCCTAACTCCCATATATCATCAATTATGATGAAGTACCTGCAAAACAGTTTTATGAGCATGCAAATTAGAGCTCAATAGATATTTTTAGTAATACCTATCAAGTACCCTAAAATCCTGAAACAATGTCACATCTGTGTGCATCCTAGATATAATATACCTGTAATTGTCTAACATCAATAAAGATTTAGCAACCAAGAGCAAAAATTATGAATTCCTAGATGAGATGCTCAGGCCGAGTCAACGCAGCTGTTGCCAGTGGCAAGGTACAATGTTTTGCCACTGCCACTATCATGGTCGCAAGAGGATAGATATCGAAACAATGGTGGGGATTACCTATTTTCTTTTGTCTTTTTGGTAACAAGTTATTTCCTCATGATTGGTCGGACCGCATATTGAGTGGCTATGCGCCTGAATTCGTCATGCAAATTGTTACGAAACCAGAAAAGAAGCAACAAACTACTGTTATCATTATGTTACGCTAGTCAGGCTGGTCCGGTCTGACCATGATTAACTCCTCTATTAATCCTTCCCTTTTCTCTTTTTGTGTTATGGATATAGATTCTTCAATGTTTGATATCCATTCAGGATTATAATGCTGATACCCGTAGGTTTATAGCCTCTAGAAACCCTATGTTCTTAAAGTGGCTAATCAAAAACTAATGTATTGCATATCGGGTAACGGTGGTCTTTTGGGTCCTTAGAAGATAGATAGATATATGTGTAGTCATGTAGTGCGTGCGGATATTTATCTTGTACAAAAAAGAGGGAATTGCATGGACTTTATTGTTTTCACTGGCGCCATGTCACAATTATTTGATAAACAGAACATAGCCGCAAGTTTGACAAACCTGTGGCAATCAATTAGAAAATGTGCGGCGCCACATACAGATTTTAGCTATATCTTCTAGTGAACAGTTCGACATAAGTTGCAATAAGCAATGACTTCATTAGCAGAATTCTAGGCAATGGATTATACATGAGCTAATTAAGCAACAAGATCTGGTACTACCTTGAAAATCTGTCGCTGACATCCTGAATTTGTTTCTTGATGTCCTTGACCTCCTTGGCGATCCTGCGGCGGGTCTTGATGTCCGGCAGCAAGTTCTTGCATTTGTCCATGAGCTTGGCGACGCCATGGGCCTCGGAGCAGGAGGGCCATGAACTTGTCGATGTTGTCCTCTATCTTGTAGGACATCTCCCGCACTGCCGCCACACGCAGCTTTGTTGGTTCGTCGGGCTCCTCCACATCTGACATCTTGAGGAGGAACGCGCACATGACCTCCAGCTCGTCCTTGAGGAACTTGATGTCCCCGCGGACATTCTTGAGCAGCTTGTACTCATCCGTCAGCATAGCTCCCAACTTCCCCAGGAGGGAACCCATTGCCCCTGTGGATGCGCTCACCAGAGCTTCCGCCATTGTTGCTCTCTCTCTCCCTCTCTCTCTGTGTTGATTTGGGCTTGCAGATGGCGATGGGGGAAAAGACAGCTTTGCAGGGACACATGTGCTACTTGTACTGCTGAAGATGTAAAGCGTGGAATCTTTCTACAGTCTCGCCCTCACTACCTGCCTCAGCAATTAATTTGCTCTGCCTCAGCGACCAGTACTTTATTTAGAGCATCTTCAACCATCGCGCTAAACAAGCGCCGCGCCGCAAATTTGACCAGTTTAGCGCGTGCAATCCGGCGGGTGGCTCCAGCGGGCGCGCAATAACGGGGCGCGCGGTATAAGGAGTTGGGTGCGCGGTCGGATTCGCTATCTCGCGCGGTGTATTTGGAGCGCCCGCTTCCGCGCGCGGCACACTCGAGCGCTCGCGCTGCACTCTCTTTTCTCCGCCTCCTACGCCCCCCGCGCGCTGGCGCCGGCGAACTGCACCCATGGACGCACGCGCCGGCACCCCGCTCACGCCATCCTATAGCCGCGACCCCTCCACCGCTTCCGCCGCCGCCGCAAACCCTAGCCCGGGTGGCGTTGGCCTCGCCTCCGCCGGAGCTCCTCCGACCATCAGCCTCGCGCGCAGCCTCTTCATGCCGCCGCGGATGACCTCGGCAGCGGGTGGCGTCGCGCCGGCGCCGGCCCGAGGCGCCATCCCCTCCTCATCAAAGCTCCCCAATGCGGCGTGGCCAAAGAAGGGAAAGACATCAGCGAAGAAAAACAAGGCGGCGGACGGCTCCGGCACCTCGAAGACGAGGAGGAAGAAGCTTGCAGGGCGTACAAAAGGAGTATGTCAATCTTACCCGTGAAGAAGTCTTGATCCAAAAAAGAGCCATGATTCGTGCAATGGGTGGCGGTGGCCTCGGCGCCATGGGTGGCATGGGTGGCTTCGGAGGTACGTGGGCGGTTTAGGTGCAATGGGAGGCATGGCTGGCTTTGGAGCACCCCCCGACGCTATGGCCACCATGGAAGGCCTGAGTTTTGCTTCTCTCATGGGAGGCATGGGTGCACCTCCGGCCGCCATGGGCGGAATGTCTTTCGATGTGCCTCCTCGCACACATTCCCATTAAGATGCCGTTGAAGATCTTGCCAATACCGTCGGAGCTTCACGTGATGCGGTGCGCGATGAGAAGGAGGAAGATTCATCTTCGGAGGCGGAAGAATCATCTTCCGAAGATGGGGACGAGGACGAGGAATGATGTGTCTTTCATTTATGTATTGAACTTGATTTGCATTTTGAACTTGGTTGGATGAACTTGTGGGCATGATTTTGAACTTGTGGGCATGAACTTTTCTTCGTCAACTTGTTTGTGTGAAATTTTATATGTCATGTTCATTGCATTTTGAATGTTTCAACTTCATTTTGTGTTCAAAATGCCATATATGCAATGCCCCGGCGAGTCGCGCGCTGCATTTTAGCGTGGCTACTGGAGCCAGCGCTGCGCGTCGCGCCAAACCAGGCAATGGGCACGCGGCAAAGCAGTTTTTAGCGCGCGGCACGTTCGACGCCCGTTGGAGATGCTCTTAGTTAAGTGCCTCTCCATCGCGGGGATCCATTTCATCTACCCATTTTAGTTTGGGCCGTCGCAGTATAAGACCATCTCCAGTCGTGCCCCCAACACGCCCCCAGGCGATATTTGCGCGCCGGGGCATAAAATCGGCCTAGCCGCGCCCCCAGAAGCCCAATTTTCGCCGGCTCAGGCTGAATTTGGCGCCGGCGGACCCAAGCCGAACTCGGCGCGCTAGGGGGCGCCGGGTGAAACGGTTTTGCCGCGAACTAACAGTGGGCCCCCGAGTCAGCGACACGGTGCTTCTCGTCGCTTCGTCGTCGTCTTTCGCCTCGGTTGCCGCGGGGAATCAATGCTAAAGCTGCGGCGCGTTGCCGGCTCCGGTCAGCATCAATTGATGCCTCACGGGCGGCGCAGTGAAGGCGCCATGCGTACGCCCGGCGGCCGCGTGGACGCCGCCCGCTCGCGGCTATAAAAAGACTACCCCCGCCGGTGTACGCACACTCCCCCTCTCCTCTCTTCTCCACCGCCGGCACTCCTGCTTACTCCTCTCTTTCTCGCCTCTGTGCCACCATGTCGATGCGCCGCCTGGGCGCTGCTGATTTCCGCGGAGTCCGCGAGCGCCGCTCCGGCGTCTTCTCCTCCGAAATCTCGTTCGGCAAGAAACGGCTCAGTCTCGGCACCTTCGACATCGCAGAGGAGGCGGCCCGCGTGTACGACGCGACGGCGTGGCGCTTCCGACGGCCTCGTTGGCATATGAATTTCTCTGACGTGTCGACGAGCCAGCGCGCGCAGGATCTCGCGCATCTCCCGCGGCTTTTCACCGATGAGGATCGTTGTGACAACCGGAGGCGGCATCGTCGCCTAGCCATCGCGAAGATGGACGTGAAAGCCATAGCGGAGTGACACAAACGCTTCCCGCAGGACATTTTCTCATGTCGGAGTGGCACAAACGCTGTCCGCAAGAGGGAACCCATTGCCCCTGTGAATGCGCTCACCAGAGCTTCTGCCATTGTTGCTCTCTCTCTCCGTTGATTTGGGCTTGCAGATGGCTATGGAAGTGGCAAGCACAGGAATAAAGAACCCGTTGCCACTTACTGCTCAAGATATAAAGCGTGGAATCTTTCTACAGTCTAGTCCTGACTACCTGCCTCAGCAATTACTTTGCTCGGTCCCGGTAGCAATTAATTTGCTCTGCCTCAGCGACTAGTACTTTGCTTGGTTAAGAGCATCTCCGACGCAGGGATCCATTTCATCTACCCATTTTCGTTTGGGTCGTTGCAGGATAATCCTGCCTCACGCGACTACGCATGATTGGCCGAACGATCCCCCTCTGAACCCTAGGCGTCCTGCGTGGCCCTCCCCGAGCGAGGCGACCGCGGCGGTTCTCCTCCCCGCGCATCGCCGCCCCCCTCCACCTCGCCGTTGCCGCCGGCGGGCGTGGCCGGGCGTTGCTCGCGCGGTGCCCCGCAGCCCAGCGGTGGTGGCCCTCCTTCTTCCCCGTCGCTGGACCCCGGCTCGGGCGTGCGGTCCTGGCGGCGGAGCACTTCGGCCGGCGGCGTTCCAGCGCGGGTCTGGATGGCGGCGGTGCGGTGGCGTTGTCCCTTGGGTGCCCATGGCGCTGGCGGCCGGCGGCGCCCGGCTGGCCCAAATCTAGGCCCTACATGTCCAATCTGGGTCGGGGTGGGCCTGCTGGGGGACTGCGATGGGTTGTTCTCCGATGGTTCTGGCGAGCTCCTCGCCACAGGGACGGCGGCTGCTGTGCCGCGACTACTGCAGTATGGCGGCGGAGCTTCACGGGCCCGTTTAGGGCTCGGCTGGACATTTGGTCTGGTGTGCCTCTGCTGCTACGCCCGGTCTGCTATTGCCTAAGTCGGTGGAGGTTGTTCCCTCCCTCGTGGTTGTGGTGCTGCCGATCCTTATCTACGGGTGTCTCGTTTGGGATCCGGCTGGCCTCGCTTCGTTGGCCGTGGTGAGACGACGGTGGTGTCCTCCTGACTGTGTTGGTGGCGGGTGTGGTGGAGCCGAAGGCTGGTCCTGGGTGGTGGGTGCGAGGGGTTGGGAAAATCCATCTCGGGTCTTGCCGGCACCGACACGGTGACGCCTGCGGGCGCCGCCATCCTTCTTGAAGGGCGTCGGGTGACTCTCTCCCCCCGCTACCCTCCGTGTACCGGGAGAAATCATAGGATTCGTCCGGGCAGCAACGTGGTCGTCGTCGCATCCCTTCGTGAAGGCGGTGCTTGGTACACGGCAACTCAGTGGCTTTGGAGCGTGGTGGTTATCTTCGGTGGGCGCAGCGGTCACGGGGTGTCGTAGCTTTCGTTGATCCGGCGTTGTTGGCATTTTTTTTCTCTTATTTTCTCTTGTATTTTCTTTTGGGTGTGCTTGTGCTGTTAGCCCCAGCATTGATCGGAATGTTGTATCAGGTGGTTGCTATTATCTATATAGCGGGGTGAAAGCCTATTTCGAGCCACGGGACTACGCATTCTCAAAACGTGTCTGCGCGGATCCTTTTTCGTACCAAATTTGGGTCTGAAATACGTCAGCGTGGACACAAAGCACACACGTCGCGCGTTCGCTCGGTGTCCGTCGCGTCTCCACCTAGCAGTCGGTCAACTATCTCCCGGGTTTTTATTAGTGCCGAATACAAACCGCGGGTCCATGTGCTTTTTATTAATGCCAAATACAAATCGCGGGTCCATGCGTCAGCGATGGTGGGCGTTCTTTTTGAGCGTGCGGGGGGCCGGCCTCGTCCTTTTCCAGCCTCCCGTTCCCATATAGTCATCACCTTGCTCCCCTGTCGGCGAGAACCCTAACCTAGCGCACGCCACCATGAGCTTCTTCTTCGGCAAGAACAAGGGCAAGGCCTCGACCGGCTCTTCGCGCATGCCCGCGCTCCCCCTGCCTACGCCTCTGTTGGCGTCTGCCCGTATGGTGAGGCAACGACTCCAGGTCCCAGTGCACCAGGCGAGGTGACACTGGAGAACCGCATCCCCCTCCCGTAGCCCGACGTGACCCTGCCACATGACTAGAATTTTGATCCAAAGAGGATCCCAGTGCCGGTAGTGTCATAGTCTGCGCGGGCGCACGCGGAGGAGGTGTGGCACGGGCGGGAGCAGCTGACGTCGGAGCAGCACCTCAACCCCATCTACGCCACAGACTCTCCCGATTGGGAGGTCTGGTTCACCCTCGAACACGAGGAGCAGCGTCGGCGCGGCATCCAGCATGTGCGGGTTGGCACCCAGCCGCCCCCCGTCGTGCGTGAGGAGGACCAGGAGGAGGAGGACGCCTACCTGGCGGCCGCCATGCAGAACAGCGTCGACGATGAGTGGCGCAAGGCGGGGGAGGATGCGGAGGCCATCACCCTGTCTGCGGCCTGCGACTGTGTCGTCCCGCGGCCCTTGTCGTTCCCTCTCAAGACCGAGCTGGCATCGTCCCCTGTGTCGGCGACCCCGCGGTTCACCTCGGATGGAGTGGTGCACCACCTGCTAACATGTTATGCTTCTTCAGCTGGGACTAGGATGTGTCCATTTTCCAGTCAAAATTGTTGCAAAGGTACTAGATCAACAGTGACATTGCGCAAGATCATGTGAACATATTTCAAGTAGATGAGCATTCAGGTCTGTATTTGGCAAGGCTGTCGACCAACATTCAGAGTTACAAAGGCCTCCGAGCAGAACTCCTCACATTTCACATTCAACGCGCATCTAACACGCGAAGCAAATGGAGCACCGATCTCCATTTCCCCAGCAAACACAATCACAATCTCCATTCTGGCATACACAGATCGCACCACAACTCATGTCATCTGACCTAGCTGCTACTGCCGGACCGATCTACATGGTGAGGGTAGATCGATTAGGGTAGGGTTAGTTGGCCGGCCAATAGAGAGCAGTCGTACCTCGAGAAGATCGCGGCAGGCCGGGAGGCGGCGACGCGATGCGGCGTTGAAGTAGGAGGCGGCGAGGCGCGTGGCAGGGGCAAGGGATCGGGGGGTGTGAGGCGTCGGCGGGAGAGCGTACGATGTAACAGAGGTGCGGCCGAAGCAGAACAAAGCAGAGGAAGCAGAGCACCCGGGATTTTCCTTCAGGAGAGCTACAAACAACTCGTAACAAAATCTATTGCTACTGTAAAATCTAAGCCACACGGCACGGTATACATTTAGTCACTAGTATCTCAAATACAAAGGCCGATGCTAGGCGTAAGCCGGCTGATAACTCGTAGTTATCAGCCGCCTTGATAACCGTCCGATAGTGCACATCGTTCACGTTTGCTTGCTGCTGTCCCACCGGATCGCACTTCTCAAATGCGCATGTTCCCCTCGCGTAGTACAACCACCACCCCACGGCGCCCACTGCCCCGCTTAAAGCACGCCTATCAGCACCACGGCAGAGGCCTCAACGCCGCCAGCGAGATGCCACCAGGGTTATGATGCAGCGACCGCCGGAGGTGCTATGAAGCGATCATCAACGCCGCCGGAGTTGTGATGCAGCGGCCGCGACGTTGCCTGAGCTGCTATGCCGCGGCCGCCGGAGTTGTGATGCAGCGGCCGCCGAAGGTGCTATGAAGCGATCATCAACGCCGCCGGAGTTGTGATTCAGCGGCCGCGACGTTGCCGGAGCTGCTATGCTGTGGCCGCCGGAGTTGTGATGCAGCGGCCGCGACGTTGCCGGAGCTGCTATGCAGCGGCCGTCGAAGATGCTATGCACCAGTCGTCGACGCCGCCGGAGTTGTGATGCAACGGCCGCGACGTTGCCGGAGCGGCTATGCAGCGGCCGCCGGAGTTGCAATGCAGTGGTCGTTGACGCCACCGGAGTTGTGATGCGGCGACCGCGGCGCTGCCGGAGTTGCAATGCAGTGGGCGTTAGTGTCGGCTGTCGTGGGCGAGTTGCATCGCATCAAGAGCAGCCATGAGGAGGTGTCATCACAGCAGGAGCAGCGTGAGGTGCATCGCAGCACGGCGGCAATTGACGAGTTGTTACATCGCAGCACGACAGTCGTAGGCGAGCGCGGCATTGCATCGCCGGTAGCAAGGAACGGCGGCCGCCTCCTCCAACCTGTTGTGTCCCCTGCTGGGTTGCAGCACCGTGGTGGTAGCGCTCGTGGCTTCAGCACCCACCATTTGCGACGGGATGTAGCAGGTGGTGGGCGTCGTCGCTCCTCCCTAGTTTGATGCAGCGGGGTCGGGTGGCCAGCGTTGCCATGGGAGTTGTCTCCTTCAAGCGGGATGAGCGGAGCAGAGATGAGGAGGGGAAAAAGATGAGCCACGAACGCAGAAGAAGGAACGCGAAGAGATAAGGCCCGCTGGAGCAAAGCGATAGATGGGCCCACAAGGCACGTGGCAAGCAACGTGGGAGGTTTACGTTTTGTTATCATCAGCCGGTAGAAATAGAGTGTTTTCTTATTGTTTGCTCAGTTACATGAAATATCCACGGTATGGCATATTTACTCTCATTTCCCATTTTCGTTCCTTTAATACTCCCTCCGTCCGAAAATACTTGTCATCAAAATAGATAAAAGGAGATGTATCTAGAACTAAAATACATCTAGATACACCCCCTTTTATTCATTTTGATGACGAGTATTTCCGGACGGAGGGAGTATTAGGCAAAGATAAAGATGTACTATGTGAGGTCGATGGTGGCCAGGCCTATCAGGCCGATGTGTTCGGTCGCCCGTCGGGTCTTTTAAGACGGCGCCTCTAACTAGCTTCGCCACTGTCACCTGGCAGCATCACCACCGTGTGCGGCCCGGCACGGCGCTCCGGCGTGCTGCGCGGCCGTGCTCCGGCGCTCCGGCGAGGCACTCGTGTGGCAGTTTACACGCGCACGCACAAAAAAAGGTGGGGAGAGAAAGACACCCGTCCCGCGCGCGGTCGTCCGCGGGACACCAATGCCAGCGGCGGCGTTGCCGCGTGGCGTCCAGGCGGTGCTGGTGACCTCCGGCCAACTCCGCAACCTCGACCCGCAGCTCCAGGTGCCCCCGCTCCTCCTCGCCAACACCCTCATCGCCGCCTTCTCACGCGCCGCGCTCCCGCGCCTCGCCTTCCCGCTCCTCCGCCACGTCCTGCGCCGCGCCCACCCTTGCCGCCCCGACGCCTTCACCTTCCCGCCGCTCATCCGCGCGGCCCCGGCCCACGCCTCCGCCGCGCAGCTCCACGCCTGCGCGCTCCGGCTCGGCCTCCTCCGCCCCTGCGTCTTCGCGTCGGGCTCCCTCGTGCACGCATACCTCCGCTTCGGCCGCGTCTCGGACGCCTACGGGGTGTTCGACGAAATGCCCGGGCGGGACCTGCCCGCCTGGAACGCGATGCTGTCCGGGCTGTGCCGCAACGCCCGCGCGGCCGAGGCCGTGCGCCTGTTCGGGCGGATGGCGGGGGAGGGCGTCGCCGGCGACTCGGTGACGGTCTCCAGCATGCTGCCCATGTGCGCGCTGCTGGGGGACTGGGCGCTTGTGTTGGTCATGCACGTGTACGCGGTCAAGCACGGGCTGGACGGGGAGCTCTTCGTGTGCAATGCGATGGTCGATGTGTATGGAAAGCTCGGGATGCTGGAGGAGGCTCGGCGGGTGTTTGATGGAATGGAGCGCCGTGATCTGGTGACGTGGAACTCGATCATCTCAGGGTATGAGCAGGGTGGGCAGGTTGCTGCTGCGGTCAAGATGTTTCGTGGTATGAGGGACAGTGGGGTTCCCCCTGACGTGCTGACGCTTGTGAGCCTGGCGTCTGCTGTCGCACAGTGTGGAGATGGCCACGGTGGGAAGTCAGTGCACTGTTATGTGATGCGGCGGGGGTGGGATCTGGGTGACATAATTGCAGGGAATGCTATGGTTGATATGTATGCCAAGCTATCAAAGATTGAGGCTGCCCAGAGGATGTTTGAGATCATGCCTGTTCGAGATGCCGTGTCTTGGAACACTTTGATCACGGGGTATATGCAGAATGGACTTGCCAACGAGGCAATTGAGGCATATAGTCGTATGCAGAAGCATGAGGGTCTAAAGGCTATTCAAGGGACATTTGTTAGTGTTTTGCCTGCATGCTCACAACTTGGTGCCTTGCAGCAGGGCATGCGGATGCATGCTCTGTCTGTTAAGACTGGATTCAATCTGGATGTGTATGTTGGAACTTGTATGGTAGACCTATATGCTAAATGCGGGAAGCTGACGGAAGCAATGCTTTTCTTTGAAAAAATGCCTAAAAGGAGTAGGAGTACAGGTCCCTGGAATGCCATCATGGCTGGCCTTGGAGTTCATGGGCATGCCACAGAGGCTCTCAGTGTCTTCTCACGAATGCAGCAGGAAGGAGTTAATCCTGATCATGTCACATTTGTTTCACTGTTGGCTGCCTGTAGTCATGCTGGCTTAGTTGACCAAGGCCGGGGTTTCTTTGATATGATGCGTATAACATACGGTATTATCCCCATTGCTAAACATTATGCGTGCATGGTAGATATGCTTGGCAGAGCTGGTCAGCTACAGGAAGCTTTTGATTTCATACACAACATGCCAATTAAACCCGATTCTGCTGTTTGGGGCGCTCTGCTTGGTGCTTGCAGGATTCATGGGGATGTTGAAATGGGCAAAGTGGCTTCGCAAAACCTATTTGAACTTGATCCAGAGAATGTTGGATATTATGTTCTAATGTCGAACATGTATGCAAAGGTTGGGAAATGGGATGGAGTTGACGAAGTGAGGTCTTTGGTCAGACACCAAAATTTGCAGAAAACCCCTGGATGGAGTTCAATAGAGGTGAAAAGATCAGTGAATGTATTTTACAGTGGCAACCAGACAGAACCCCATCCTCAACATGAAGAGATACAGGCAGAGCTGCAAAATCTGTTGGCCAAGATGAGAACTATAGGTTATGTTCCTGACTACAGTTTTGTCCTACAGGATGTAGAGGAGGATGAAAAGCAACACATCTTGAATAATCATAGTGAGAGATTAGCTATTGCCTTTGGCATCATAAATACTCCTCCAAGAACTCCGCTCCATATTTACAAGAATTTGCGCGTGTGTGGGGATTGCCACAATGCCACCAAATATATATCAAAAATAACTGAGCGAGAGATCATAGTCCGGGATTCAAATCGGTTCCACCACTTTAAACATGGCCATTGTTCTTGTGGGGATTTTTGGTAAAAGGCAATATAATATTTTTAGTCTACCCCAACTTGCTTGGGAAAAAAAAGGCTTTGTTGTTGTATAATATAATATTTTTGTCTGCACAGCATGTTTTCTCTAGCTAAGCACCTTAGTGATTGATTAACTGATGTCAGAATTCATGTACTCAAGAGATTAGGACTGAACTGAAATAGTTTACTGATGTAAAATAACATATATAATTGTTTAGTTAAGCAAAACTCCTCCCATCTAGTGTTGAAGTTTCTTTATATCCTTAGATAGTTGGAACTTCTATACAAAACAGTAGTATATTCACTATAAGCTATTTTTATAAGTTAAGAGTGATGCCTTCCATGTAACATAAGCATCATTGTATTTTGTGGTTTGATTATAAATTTCATCTATAGGCCCACTCACATTTATTTTATTCTTTTGCTTCCTATAGTATAATGTTAATGTCTCATGGACAACTCTAACTTCCCTGACACAAATAAACTCAACCCTGACTCAATTTCACATATGTTTCGCCAGTATTGTATTTAGGATTTGTGTCATGATCCAGGAAATAAATTTAGGAGCTTCTGCTGTCTAAGGCAATTTCATAAGGTATAGGCCAAGTCAAACTGGCCTGCAAACTTATTCAAAAGTAGGTTGCTGCGTCGAATCACAAGGAGCAGCACGACAAACTAGCAGGTACGTAATGCTTATTTTGCTTTCTGTTGTGTTATTTTGGTACAGATACCAAATCCTTGCATTATATACAAGTTTCAACCAAATGTCACATCCCTAAAAATTGTGTTTTGTCATGCATATGGTGCAGGATTCAACAGACCCTGTTGTATTGCGTCCTGAATCTGGGTGACCATCTATATGTATCACTTCTTGATTTGCTTCTATTATTGCACCATCACATGGATCAAACGGATTAAAAAAATTCTTACACTCATAACTACATTTATTGTTGCTCTTTTCTTGCATAGAAGGAAGAAAGTTTTAGTCTACTTGGTGTTGTCCCTACTCTCCACACTCCTTGGAATACCATCTTATTTTGCCACAAGCCTGGAAGCAACGACTAAGGGTCTGTTTGGCAACCCGCCAGCTCCTAAAAATACGAGGAGCTGCAGAGTGGACGAACTACAGCTCCATCTTTTTAAACTATAGCTCCGCCAGCTCCCGGAGCGGAGCGGCGGAGTGGAGGGACTCCGAACAGGGCGTAAGTGTAGGTATCACGAATAATTTCCTTGCATATTGCAACTGAGTTACTCACTCTCTCTGAATTTGCTGACAGACGCTTGTGACTGCACTTGTGCGCATGTACTGTGGATGAATCGGCTATCCTACTGTACCCTGCAGGTGTGTATTCCACATGTTCACGGAAAAGTCCAGTGATATCAGCCACCTGGAAGGTCACATGGCATCACCTGGCGTTCCGAGACCAATGATGAACAAGGTTACAAGTGATATCATCTCTGTTTATCTTATCTTATGATGAAAAATTGATAGCACTCAAGTCCTTATAGTCATGTGTTTTTTATTTTTTTGCCTGAAAACTAGACTAATTGTAACTCTGCTAATACTACCAATGTTACCATCTTTGGTAATATATATCTTTTGTCACTAGACGAATTTAAGCCCTATGGTCTTCCCTTCTCAAATGTTTGCACTTAGCTAACTTGCCATCTAATTGCTGGAATAAGGCACATATGGAACAGGCGAACAGCACTACAGCAGTCTGAAAGTTGAAGGACGGCATGCTATCCAGGGTTAGTGGGATATTGGGATTTATATTATATTACAGGAAACATTATCCATGCTTTGTAGTAATATTTTTGCAATGAGGTCAAGCTCAGGTGTTCACTTTTACGCCTTATTGTCCTCTGAGATTGTTAAAAACTCTGAGATATGTAATTGTTATGCTCCTATTTAACCGTTATTATTTAGACTACTATGAATGCGTATCTTCCGTGTCACGCGTTCGGTTCCTCTTTGTTGGAGAGTTTTGCTCTTCCTCCTTCATACCAGGATAAATTTTCGTTTTCTTTTGGCAAGCATGTACACATGGCAAACATTGGTAGAACTATCTTTGTTAATGCCTACAGCAATGTCATGTACGCAGCTATAAAACTAAAGCCTTCTGAATGCATGTGGAATAGAAAATAATGGGTTGGACCATTTTCCCCTTTACCTATGGAATCACCATTAGGCGATCAATTTCTCATCTTCATATCCAGATCAGCAAATATCACACTTTGGCATACATAAATAATCTTTAGGCACTCTTTGAAATGTCTGTCAAATTGGTATGGCATTTAAATTTTTGATCAAACTTACTTGTATATAAAACAATCCCCAAACTCGTGTACTGGAACCGCTCAAAATCAAAGATGACATGCATAATAAGATGCAGGATATGTTAGAACAACACTTAGTAAATCTAGTTGAGCAAACGCGGGGTTCACCATTTTAGTTAGACAACTAATTGTACAATGATTAGATGTTTAGATACTATACATAAAAGGGACGGCAAAAGCCCATGAGCCAAACAAAATACGGCCCGTACCCTGATCCAACCATCACCTGCTAGCTCCAGCAGCTGTTTCACAAAAGAGATTCTAAAGCTCAACTCTTAACACTGAAGCCACACAACCAACATATACTCATGCTTGATTCAAAAAAAAAACATATACTCATGCTACTTGCCACCATTGATTTTAAATCCAGGGGGCTCAGAGCAAGCGGTCCTACGGTTTCCGGCAACACCACAGTTACTACACCTCCCCTGCTTCCTCTGCTGCTTTGGCAGGTCACCCCTCTTATGCCCTTGACCCCTGCAAATGCTGCAAAACCTGCCGCGCTTGCTCGTCTCCTCATCCGGTGCTTCCTCGCAACATGCTCGCCTTCCGGGCTGAGCAGGTACTCTGACGAGTTGGTATTGTGTTGCCAACACTGTATCGCTGTCGTCTCCGGAGCAATCACCTGCTGGTCTTTCATTCACCATTGGCCTTTCTGAGGCTGGCCGATCCTCGAGCCCTAGGCCACCTCTTGCTCAGAAGGTCACATAGCCCTCGATATTTCAGAAGGTCAGCGGATGCCTCCTTTCATCCTGGTATGACTCATTTGATTTATTTATTTTGTAATGCCTAAATTTATCTGGAAAGATATTTCTAACTACCTCCCGCAAGTTATTTTTTTATAAATGTAAAAATAGGGATCTACGTTCTAATCGATAGAACAAAAGTCAAGATGGCGTGTTTGATGGTATCTTCTCTCCACACTGCATGGATGGGATGCACATTGGCTGGAGACCCTTGGCGTGTTTGATGGTAGCGCATCACCTGTTTTTCTTATCTCACGATGAAAAATTGATAGCACTCAAGTCCTTATAGTCACGCCTTCTTTAGTGCTTTGCCTGAAAATGAGACTAATTGTACCTCTGCCTAATACTGGTAATGTAACTCTTTATTACCATCTTTGGGATTTTATATCTTTTGCCATTAGATGAATTTAGATCCTATGGTCTTCCCTTTTCAATTTTTTTTTGCATTTAGCTAACATGCCATCTAATTGCTGGAATTGTCACATATGGAACAACAGTCTGAAAGTTGTATATTACAGGAAATATTATCCATGCTTTGTAATATGTTGCAATGAGGTTTTACTTCTACGCCTTATTGCCAACTTGAGATTGTTAAAAACTCTTTAAGATATGTAATTGTGATGCTCCTATATTTTTCACCGTTATTAGTCAGACTACTAGGAATGCGTATCTTCCGTCTCACACATTCGGTTCCTCTTTGTTGGAGAGTTTTGCTCTTTCTCTTTCATACCAGGATAAGCTTTCATTTCCTTTTGGCAAGCATGTACACATGGCAAACATTGCTTGAACTATATTTGTTAATGGCTACAACAATGTCTCCCATCAACTCTACTGTTTGCACATTCGACGTACCATAACTATAAAACTGAAGCCTTCTGAATGTATGCCATGTACTAGTAACGCATAAACATGGAAATGCAGCCTCTTGCTGTGGAATAGAAAATAATGGGTTGTACCATTTCCCCCTTTACCTATGGAATCACCATTGGGCGATCAATTTCTCATCTTCATATCCAGATCAGTAAATATCACACTTTGGCATGCATAAATAATCGGTAATGATAACTCCCGAATGTTCGGGATTTAAGCAACCCGAACGTTTTAGATGGCAACTTTAGTTTGCATGAGATCAGGGAAACATGGCAATTTTCTGAAGAAAAAAAAACAAAAAAAGACAAAGTTGTCATCCCCTATGAACTAAAGTTGCCATCGCACATGAACTAAAGTTGCCATGTAAAAACGTTCGGAACGAAATGCTTAAAATCCGAACGTTCGGGAGTTATTGGATTCCTAAATAATCCTTAGGCACTGTCTGGAATGTCTGTCTAATTGGTGTGGCATTTAAATTTTTGATCAAACATATTTGTATATAATTAAAACAATGCCCAAACTCGTGTACCGGAACCGCTCAAAATCAAAGATGACATGCATAATAAGATGCAGGATATGTTAGAACAACACATAGTAAATCTAGTCGAGCAAACGCGGGCTTCACCATTTTAGTTAGACAACTAATTGTACAATGATTAGATGTTTAGGTACTATACATAAAGGGACGGCAAAAGCCCTTGAGCCAGCACACCACGGCCAAACAAAATACGGCGCCTACCCTGATCCAACCATCACCTGCTAACTCCAGCAGCCGTTTCACAAAAGAGATTCTAAAGCTCAACTCCAACACTGAAGTCACACAACCAACATATACTCATGCTACTTACCACCATTGATTTTAAATCCAGGGGGCTTAGAGCAAGTGCTCCTACGGTGTCCAGCAACACCACAGGTACTACACCTCCCCTGCTTCCTCTGCTGCTTTGGCAGGTCACCCCTCTCCGGACAGGTCGTCTTCTTATGCCCTTGACCCCGGCAAATGCTGCAAAACCTGCCGCGTTTGCTCACCTCCTCATCCCGTGCTTCCTCCTCGCTTTCCGGGCTGAGCAGGTACTCTGACGAGTTGGTATTGCGTTGCCGACACTGTATCGCTGTCGTCTCCGGAGCAATCAGCTGCTGGTCTTTCATTCACCATTGGCCTTTCTGAGGCTGGTCGATCCTCGAGCCCTAGGCCACCTCTTGCTTCTTTGTATGGTGCCATGATCTCCATGGCTTCCTTGAATATCCCCCTTAACCTGTCACGGGCCTCTGCGCTAGCAGTTCCAAGACTGACTAGTTCAACGGCTTCGCTGTACAAGGTTGGGGCCTGCTGCACCGCATCTCGTGCGTCTCTCGTCCACCTCTTCACGATGTGCTTCTTGGGTATCTCCTTGATTCCTACATAATCCATCACCTGCATTGCCGGACGGCACACATTTATGATACATATCTTGCGGACATTCTGAAAACATGACGCAGAAGATCATTATTTATGAGAAAATTATTCTTCTCACCTTTAGAATGTGGCAGCATAGCAAACCCATGTGATCAAATTGACCAATTCACAGTCAAATTCAGCCCCATTATCTATCATCTTATCCTCATAGACTGCCTTGCGCCATTTTCCCCTCGTCTTTGGTTCAGTATGCTCTGTCCTGTACACCCTGTTCTTCTCAATCTCCTCCACTTGGTAAGCTCCTGCTTCATAGAGGATCTGACCAAACTGTTTGAACATCGCACGAGTATATATCTTGCTCGCATGACGCTCAATTGACAGGTTAGCCCTCATCACGGCGCCATCCTGTGGAAATATCAGATCACTTATTTCAAATATCACGCTTCTAGGAACTGAATCCTATATATTATGAGAAATCTAATTTCTTACAATCTTGGTTCGTTTCTCTTCGTAGCTCTCCTCCGTGTCCCGGTCAAACTGCAACCGCATGTAATGCTTCACGAACATATGCATCGGGCAATGCAGGTGGTATATATGTCTTGAGCATGCTCTCGGCGGTCTCTCTTCTCTGAGTACTCGTCATCTTGGCACAAAACACCCCCTTTAAATAGGGCTTTGCCCATTTCTTCCTGATTTCGTAAAGTTGTGTCATGTACGGATGTGACCTTAAGTTGTACTTTTGAATCAACATCTCCCATGCTTTCTCAAACTCATCTATCGTCAGCATGTGATCGACAACCTTATGGAACTCTGCTCGGAACTCATTTTGTTTTGTGTACAGGGCTCTGAGGGACTCCTTTGCTTTTTTCAAGACATGCCATTTGCACCATCGGTGGGCTGTGTTCGGCATCACATTCTTTATGGCCACCTCCATCGCTTGATTCTGATCTGAAACAATACAAATAACTAATTTATTCAGACTTTTGTAGATGGTCCACGGCCACGGGGTAATAAAACACAAAATAAACATGACTCACCTGTCAGAATTGTCATCGGTGCTTCACCGCCCATCATTCTTATGAATTCAGTGAAAACCCATTCGAAGCTCTCTACCTGCTCGTCTCTAACCAACACACCAGCCAAGATGATACTCTGAAAGTGGCTGTTTACGCCCACGAATAGTCCAAATGGCATGTCATACGGGCTAGTCATGTAAGTTGTGTCAAACGTGATAGCATCTCCAAAGTACTTGTACTGCATCCGGCTCCGCATGTTGGTCCACATGAGGTTCTTTATCCGACTCTCGGTATCTGCTTGGATCCTGAACATGAAATCTGGATCCTTTGCTCTCATGTCTACAAAGACTTCAATTGTCTTCCTAACGTCATCGTCTGCTTGATCTCTGCTAATTTGACCACGCAGGTTCCTAAGCGTATGCTTAGTGAATGGTGCATACTCCATGGTTCCGGTGAAACTTCCTATAATGTAATTGACTTTCCCGACGTTCATGTCGTCCTCCCTCAGCTGACGTACCAACTTCTTTGTATACAGATCTATATGTTTGTGGGATGGCCAGAGATCTTCGCACGTTGGAGTCAAAGGGTGGTTGTGTGTCACTCTGTGCTCCGTGATGTACCAGCCGTTGTCATCGGTACGCAACAAACGAATCAGCGCCGGACATCCACACCGGCTTGACCTTGTGTTTTCGGCATCTGGTTTCCCCTGCATAAACGACACACAGGAATTTATTTGTAATTAAATGAAATACCATACCTAGTTTTATTGAAAAGAAGAAGTTGTTATAACATTGTGGAACTCTCTGTTCTACTCACCGCACGCCCGCAAACAATTTCCTGCATGGTCTTGGTCCTCTCCACATTAAGCCGACTCTTGCCGTACCTGATGCCGAACCCATGTTCCCAGGCATACACATTGTAGAAATCATATGCCTCACCGAGAGAATCGAAAGTTGTAGCCAACTTTGGGTTGATAACATGATCTCCTCTGTTCTCGACGTAAGCTTTGATGGATTGCTCGAGGGCTCCCATCCGGTTGGGACATGGTGCGCGGTCCGGGGGACGACGGCCAACCCTAACTCTGCAAGCATAAGCAACCAGCACTTGATCCATGTGTCGTGACTAGAAGATTATCCATTCCACTCCAACTGGAGTATATAGTAGTATCTACTATGTACAGCAGTTGTGTATAATTTTGCCATTGGCCATGTTACATTCCATTTCATAATCAAAGATGAAAACTGTCACACGAGCGATTCATTTACGGTGCACCACCGTGCAGATCGTGCTAATTTACGCGACTGGTTATATCACCCACAATGAAAAATGAAGTAAGTTGACATATGGAGTTATGCTCAACTGCATTATCATCTTGGACCTACTTTCTTAATCATCCACTCACTGGGACAAATAATCTTGCTGCTACAATACTGTATAATCAGGTTCTTGTTGAGCATATTTAGATGGGTCTGCAGTCTGCACACCCTTCAGCTTAACAGAAACAATGAATGCTAAGGACTAATTGAGTTTAACTGAAACAGTAGCAATCATCTTGCCAAGGACTAATTAGGCAAGCTTAACTGAAGCAATCACCTTTTGGTCCAGCCGGGAGCCTGTGGGTTCATTCTGCCCGTGGACAGAGGCACAGAGCGGCGGACTCGGCAGGCCCGCCGTCGGCCCTGCGCCAAAGCCCTCTCGGTTCCCCGCGGATCTCATCGTCTCCGCCCCGAGGATTACTGCCACCGCCGGAGCAGACGCGCGGCTCCCGGCCTCGTCCCCATCGCCGGCCGCCCCCGCCACCGGCTCAAAGATTGGTAGCCTGCTGCCAGTACGACCCGTAAGTGAGATGATTCCGTGAGCAAAATCATGGCAAGGAACGAGCGTTGAAATGCGGCATTCAGCTGGAGCGGCTTACCTGTCGACTGGGCCGAGAGGGAACTCCGTCTCCCGCGGCGGATTGGATTCAGTTTGAGTTAGCACACGGTTCCTTCCTTCGTACCCCAGTCGCCGAGCTATTTCCGTGAGGGCTCCACGTGGCTCTCGCGAAAGCTTCCCTTTCTTTACTGGAGCATGGTACATACGGTGAGACTTGAGAGTAAATTCAGATAGGACGATGATAGGCGCCGGCCCAAAGTTTCGGCCCGGTGGCGCGCGCCTCAGCCATCCGATGCAGTCAGTAGGGTCCGTCTGATCTGGCATCTCTATCCCCGACCCATTCTTCTTTCTCCGGTCAACGTTTTCAAGAAAAAACGCCCCCTTCTTGTAGCCAATCTTCCTCCTCCCGCAGCTGTGCGTGCGCTCCCGGCGAGCTCGCTGCTCCCTCTCGCCGGTTTGCTCGCCTCTGATGCTCGCCGTCGAAGATCGCCGTCGATGCTCGCCGTCATCAAAACGCAACAAAAAACAGTTGACCCGTAGCAGCTTTTCCTCACCTTACCTGCATTCATGGTTGCTCCGTCATAGTGCCGGGCACAAAAACCGTTCCCCTCCGCCGGTGCTGCCCACCCTTGTTTCAGCATTAATGGCTACACGGCGTCGCTCACAGCCAAAGCCGGTGGTAGCAAAAAATTGGGCTGGTTTCGGCAAAACAAAAAAACCGCTGGTTGCAAAAAAACGCTGGTTCCAGCACAAACTATTGGGGAACGTAGTATTTCAAAAAAAAAAAAAAATCCTACGATCACGCAAGATCTATCTAGTAGAGCATAGCAACGAGCGGGGAGAGTGTGTCTACGTATCATCCTAGACCGACAGCGGAAGCGTTTAGTAACGCGGTTGATGTAGTCGAACGTCTTCGCGATCCAACCGAATCAAGTACCGAACGTACGACACCTCCGCGATCTGCACACGTTCAGCTCGGTGACGTCCCTCGTACTCTTGATCTAGTTGACGCCGATGGAGAGTTTCGTCAGCACGACGGCGTGGTGACGGTGATGATGAAGTTACCGGTGCAGTGCTTCGCCTAAGCACTACGACGATATGACCGAGGTGTGTAACAGTGGAGGGGGCACCGCACACGGCTAAGAGAAACTTTTGTGTGTCTTTGGGGTGCCCCCCTCCCACGTATATGAAGGAGGGGGGGAGGAAGGGGCCGGCCAAGGGGAGGAGGCGCGCCTAGGGAGGGCAATCCTACTCCAAGTAGGTTCCCCCCTATACCTACTAGGAGAAGGAGGGTGATGTAGGGTGGAACCCTAATCAGCGGATCTTTCACGTTTGGAGAGTATCCCACGATGAACACGGAGAACACAAGGAGGAAAACGGGGAAAACACGAGAGGAAACACTCAATTCAACACAAAGATGATCACACAAATGCTAGATCCACGATACGTATCGAGCTACACGATCCATAGTCAACGTCAGTGGTACAAGGGTAGTCTTCTCCGTGAGGAGGTCTTGGTTATCCCGTAGGATCTTCCCCGATGTGGAGGTTTTGAATATGTGGTGGATCTTCTCCGAAGAGGCGCGCGGTCTCGTGGGAGAGAATCCACACAAAGGTCTGAAATGAGCTATCCAACAGCTGCCTCGAAAGGAGGGAAGTCAACGAGTATATATTACACGAGTGGTCGCCGTCAGGGCGGACGTCCGCTGGTTACCGGACGTCCGGAGGTTCCGGAGGGACCGGACGTCCGGTAATCCTCGGATTTCCGCTATTTAGCTTCTGTGGTCATTGTCACGGACGTCCGGTGGCTTCCGGTCGTCCGGTGCCTGGAAGTCGCCGGTCGTCCGGTGCAGGCCGGACGTCCGGTGCCTGTAGCATCTTCAGCCTTCTTTCTTCTTGTTTCCGGCACTTGTCGAACTCGCCATCTTGAACATTGTGCAGAGCTGTCCCGTGGCCTTCATCTAAGTACCTGAGTACGCACAGAGTTCCTGATGAGGGTAGAAGCCATGTTTCATGCATATCGTAAGGATTTAGAGCAAGGAGTGAAGTCATCTTGGTCTCGAGAGCTCTTGCACGGGCTCGAGTCATTGGTCCTTTGGGCACTTGATGAGGCGATGAAGGGTCCATGGGGATGACCTTAGGATGCTCCGCATCATCTCCCCTCCCTTGGGAAAGATCCGACCTCGGATCGAAATCTTCATCACCATGGAAAGGAGATAGGTCCTTGATGTTGAAAGTATCGCTCACGGAGTACTTGTCTCGTGGGATGTCGATCTTGTAGGCGTTGTCGTTGTAGCGTGCTAGCACCTTGAAGGGTCCGTCGGCGCGAGGTAGAAGTTTGGACTTGCGCTCGTGTGGGAAGCGGTCCTTGCGAAGATGAAGCCAAACAAGATCTCCCGGTTGGAACACCATTGGTGCCTTGTTGACATTGAGCTTGGTGGCGAGACGTTGGACTTGTCGCTCGATCATTGCCCTTGTATCTTCGTGCACCTTCTTGAGATAGCTTGCTCGTGCACTTGCGTCCATGTTGATGCGCTCTTGTAGAGGTAGAGGTAGAATGTCCAATGGGGACAACGGGTTGAAGCCGTAGACGACCTCGAAGGGAGACTTGTCGGTGGTCGAATGTCTTGCGCGGTTGTAGGCGTAATCGGCGATGGGCAAGCATTGCTCCCATTCCCGGATGTTCCTCTTGATCAACACACGAAGAAGTGTGGAAAGCGTGCGGTTCGTCACCTCCGTCTGGCCGTCCGTTTGTGGATGGTACGCCGAAGAAAAGAGTAGCTTGATTCCTAGCTTGGCACATAGTGTTTTCCAAAAGTAACTCAAGAACTTGACGTCCCGGTCCGACACGATCATTTTGGGCATGCCGTGTAGACGAAGTATCTCCCTACAAAAGAGATTTGCAACATGTGAAGCATCGTCGATCTTGTTACAAGGAATGAAATGAGCCATTTTAGAGAATCTATCTACCACGACAAGCACGGAATCTTTGCCATTTTGAGTCCTAGGCAAGCCAAGAATGAAATCCATGCTTATGTCTTCCCATGGATGGTATGGAATAGGAAGAGGCATGTAAAGACCATGAGATTGAGCTTTGAACTTAGCTTTGCGGCATGTAGAACATCGGTTGGTGGGGCGTGAGACGTCACGAAGCATCTTGGGCCAAAAATAGTTCTTAGAGAGGGTAGCAAATGTCTTGTCGCGTCCAAAGTGTCCCATGAGTCCTCCTCCATGAGATTCCTGCAACACTTGAGACAACACAAAAGGTGGGGGTGGTGAAGTGTTAGTAGGTTTGGCTTCCCCTTTGCATAAAAGCACAAGGTGGAAGACGCTCGATGGGTTCTCACACACTTCTCTCATCTCACGTTTGGTGGCAAATAGGACTAGTTGCTTCTTGTCGCTCATCGTGGAGTCGCTCATATTTGGCTTGTGGCTCTCACTCTCTTTTTGGTGGCTCACTCTCTCACCATTCTCTCCATGATGGTTGGTAGGTAAAAGCTTGTCGGCGGCTACTTGACTTGGAGACATTGGTCGAAGCACGAATTCCTTGCCCTTCATCTTGAAATGATAGTGATTTGTCCGTCCATTGTGTGTAACTCCACGATCATATTGCCATGGATGTCCAAGAATAAGGTGGCACACGGACATGGGTATCACATCACATTCAAGAGTGTCCTCGTAGGCGCCGATCTTGAAAGAGACTTGCACGGTGTGCTCGACTCGAAGAATTTCGGCGTCGTTGAGCCACTGGACCTTGTAGGGGTGAGGATGCTTCGTCTTGACTAAATGAAGCTTGTCGCATAGCTCTTCGCTTGCCAAGTTGTGACAACTTCCTCCATTGATGATAACCTTGACGGAGCGTCCATTGATGCCGGCCTTCGTATGGAAAATGTGACATCGTTGGTCGTCATCTTGTTGGTGTTGGAGTGTCAAGACTTTGGAGACCACAAGATTGGGACTCGAGTCATTGTCGCAAAACACTTGACGGTCTTCTTCTTCATTCACTTGGCGATGCATAGCGACATGCTCAAGTGCTTCCATCTCATCATCGCTCATGGAGTCATAAGATCCGTCATCGTTGATGATCATGGTGCGAACTGTCTTGCACTCAAATGACTTGTGGCTTCGTCCTTGGCACTTGAAGCATTTGATGGAGCTTGTCTTGTTGTTGTCTTCGGTTGGAGTTGTAGTTGAGGAAGCTCTTGGCTTGAAGTTGTTGGTAGAGGGTGGACGACTCGATGTAGTCGCATTCTTGTAGCTTGACTTGTCGCCGAAGTTTGTAGATGGCTTGCTAGAGGTAGGGGGAGTAGCCGAAGTCGTTGAAGCTTGGCTGTAGGAGCCGAAGTTCTTGGAGTTGAACTTGGAGTACTTGTAGTCCTCTTGAACTTGTCGCTCCGCTTTGGTTGCTTGATGTACTAGCTCGAGGAGATTGTTGTATGGTTGGAAGTCCGCAATCTTCTTGATGGGATAGTTGAGTCCATTCAAGAATCTCGCCATTGTTTGCTCGTCATCTTCCGTGATGTTTGCTCGTATCATAGCAATCTCCATCTCCTTGTAGTACTCTTCAACAGACTTGGTACCTTGCTTGAGGAGTTGTAGCTTCTTGAACAAGTCGCGGTTGTAGTGGGTAGGCACAAATCTTGCTCTCATGACTTCCTTCATTTGAGCCCAAGTGGTGATAGGAGGTTCGCCTTTTGCTTCTCTTCTCTCTATGATTTGCTCCCACCAAATGAGAACATAGTCTTGGAACTCAAGGGATGCCATTGCGATCTTCTTCTCTTCATCGAAGTTGTGAAGGCGAAAGATCTTGTCAACTTTCAATGCCCATGAGAGGTAGTCTTCGGGATCAATGCTTTCGGAGAACTTTCGCATGGTGAATTTGAGCTTGCCATAGCGATGCTTGTCATTGTTTCCTTGCCTATTGGGAGGGCGGTCTCGATTTTGGCGGTTTGCCATATCTTGTTGCTCTTGTTGATGTAGATGTTCTTGTTGGTGTTGTTGCTCTTGCCGCTTGAGGAGTAGCTTCTCATTGCATTCTTGCTTGATGGCGTCCCCCTTGCACCTCATCCCGAAGGAAATCCTCTTCTTGACGAGTGTGTCGAGTGCGGGCAGCCACATTGCGATGCGCATCTTGTAAAGCTCGTTGCACCTCCATAGCTTGAGCTTCTCGACGTTGTTGTGCTTGGTGATTAGCCTCGGCATCAAGTTCTTCTTGGTGTTGACGAGCTCGCTCTTGTTTTTGTTGACGTAGTCGTTGTCGTTCTTGTGCTTGCTCAAGTGTAGATTGGTTTTGACGACGTCGGCTTTCTTGGTCGTCGAATAGCTCTTGTGAACTCTTGTCATGAAGCGGCTGCCAGTTGTCATGTCGAAGTTGACGTGCGGCTTGACGAAGAGTGTTAGACGTAGGTGTACTTGAGTCTTGCGTGGAGTCGGAATGTCGACTTGAGCGGCTTCGTCTTTGAGATGATGTTGAGGAAGAACGTTGGTTGATTATCAATGTCCGGAGCTCGTTGTATTGAGTAGTCATGTTGGTGTTGATGATGTCGAATTGTTCTTTTGTCCTTGCTTCAAATTGGCGCGCGTCCTCGGCGACTTGACCAATGTACTCACGCATAGCTTCACTCTCTTGATGTAGAGCTCGTTGGACACCGAAGAGATGTAGTTTGGTGACGTAGTTGTTCGCTTCTTGAGGATCGTCGAAGATCGGGTTGGAAGATGTACTTGGCCTATCCATCATCACAAGCAAGTATGTGAGTGGGAGAAAGGAGAAGACAATACCAAAAGTACCTTAACCGAAGTTGAAAATGGATCAATGATCACTCAATAATGTAACCCGGAAATAGCACTATTGGTATCACTTCGTGTCGATTCTCACACCTACACAAGTAAAGCTTTGAGAGGATCTTGGTTAGGATGTGGCACAAATTCAATGCAATCATCAAAGTGACTCAATGATGTTGAAAATGGTTCACAATTTGCTCATGCAACAAGTAGATCACTAGAAAAGTAGGACACGGAACACACGCACGGATAGATAAATTTGGTTGTGCAACCAAGGGTGAGCGAAAATGTGGAAACCACGGAAAATGCTCGTGTTGCACAACACTAGAGAGACGCTAACCGATTGCTTAATAGGCGGATACACACTTGTGCACGACCTATAAGAGGCAAAACGTAACGACTATCTATCACAAGTATGCTATGAGTGTATGATGTGCCGATGCTTGAGCACAAGATGATGTTGCTATGATGTATGATCTCCTTTAATGCAAAGCGTATGATGCTATTGTCTTTTTTGCTTTGGTGGCTCTTTTGCTTAAAAGCTTGTGAGCTCTTTCTTTGGGCACTTATGCATGCTTCTCGGATCAAGGTAGCTATTGTGTATGCGGATCACTCTTGTGGCACACGGAGATATGATGATACCAAGATGAATGTAGTATGCAATATCTATGACTATCACTAATGTGCACAAGTGTCGTGGCCCGGCAATACTCAAATGGCTAGTCTCAATGGGAAAGCTACACAAAGATGGTTCATAGGGTGACAATGCAATTGCAAGGTAGGATGAGCGAAGTGTCGTCGATGTTACCGTCCTTGCCGAAGTTTAGCGGTGGTGTTGTCGAAGTCTTGCCGTTCCAAGGTAGCCGAAACATCCAAGGAAACGGTGAAACCACAACTCAAGTATCCAAGGCAAAGGGAGACAAGATGTTCCAAATCGTAGCGGTTAAGTGATGGTGGTTGCGAAAGGTGGGAAGAATGGTAGGTGGTAGCGGAAGGTGGTACGGAACTGAACAAAGTCAGCTTCGTTAGGGTCTGTCGGACGTCCGGAGGGTACCGGTCGTCCGGTCTGTCGGAAGGGGTCGGACGTCCGGAAGTTCCGGAAATCCGGTAAAAGTTTCTGTAAGCGGGGTGCCAGTCGTCCGGTGTTTAGCGGACGTCCGGTGTCTCGAGAGGAGCAGGACGTCCGGTAAACGTCGGTCGTCCGGTAGGTCAGGGACTGGTGTTGGTGGATCCGTGGACAAATTGGTGAAACTTGCCCGAATTCGTGGTTGAAAATCGGTGAAAAGGTGGGGAAAAACTAGATCCACTCGTGGCACAAAAAATCCATGGAACAAAGTCAACAAAATCTTGCCAAATCAACAGATCACAAAAAAAATTTGGGGCTATTTTTGTGGGGAATTTTCGAAATTGGGAAGAACACAACAAAAACAAGCTAGAAAACAGGGTGTGGGGCTCCAAAATCGTGATCAACCTATGCTCTGGATACCAAGATGATGTAGGGTGGAACCCTAATCAGCGGATCTTTCACGTTTGGAGAGTATCCCAGGATGAACACGGAGAACACAAGGAGGAAAACGGGGAAAACACGAGAGGAAACACTCAATTCAACACAAAGATGATCACACAAATGCTAGATCCACGATACATATCGAGCTACACGATCCATAGCCAACATCAGTAGTACAAGGGTAGTCTTCTCCGCGAGGAGGTCTTGGTTATCCCGTAGGATCTTCCCCGATGTGGAGGTCTTGAATCCGTGGTGGATCTTCTCCGAAGAGGCGCGCGGTCTCGTGGGAGAGAATCCACACAAAGGTCTGAAATGAGCTATCCAACAGCTGCCTCGAAAGGAGGGAAGTCAACGAGTATATATTACACGAGTGGTCACCGTCAGGGTGGACGTCCGCTGGTTACCGGACGTCCGGAGGTTCCGGAGGGACCGAACGTCCGGTAATCCTCAGATTTCCGCTATTTAGCTTCTGTGGTCGTTATCACGGACGTCCGGTGGCTTCCGGTCGTCCGGTGCCTGGAAGTCGCCGGTCGTCCGGTGCAGGCCGGACGCCCGGTGCCTGTAGCATCTTCAGCCTTCTTTCTTCTTGTTTCCGGCACTTGTCGAACTCGCCGTCTTGAACATTGTGCAGAGCTGTCCCGTGGCCTTCATCCAAGTACCTGAGTACGCACAGAGTTCCTGATGAGGGTAGAAGCCATGTTTCATGCATATCGGAAGGATTTAGAGCAAGGAGTGAAGTCACCTCGGTCTCGAGAGCTCTTGCACGGGCTCGAGTCATTGGTCCTTTGGGCACTTGATGAGGCGATGAAGGGTCCATGGGGATGACCTTAGGATGCTCCGCATCAGAGGGAAGGAGGAAGGAGGGGAGAAGGAAAGAGGAGGCCGGCCCCTAGCCCTAAACCAATTTGGTTTGGGCCTAGGGGGGGGGGGAGCGCCCCACACCTCCCTAGCTCCCCTCTATCTCCACTAGGGCCCAATAAGGCCCATTGACTCCCCGGGGGTTTCGGTAACTTCCCAATACTCCGAAAAATACCCGATACACTCTGGAACCCTTCCGGTGTCCGAATATAACCTTCCAATATATCAATCTTTATGTCTCGACCATTTCGAGACTCCTCGTCATGTCCGTGATCACATCCGGGACTCTAAACAACCTTCGGTACATCAAAACACATAAACTCATAGTACCGATCGTCATCGAACGTTAAACGTGCGGACCCTACGGGTTTGAGAACTATGTAAACATGACCGAGACTCATCTCTGGTCAATAACCAATAGTGGAACCTGGATGCTCATATTGGTTCCTACATATTCTACGAAGATCTTTATCAGTCAAACCGCATAACAACATACGTCGTTCCCTTCGTCATCGGTATTTTACTTGCCCGAGATTCGATGGTCAGTATCTCCATACCTAGTTCAATCTTGTTACCAACAAGTCTCTTTACTCGTTCTGTAGTGCATCATCCCGCAACTAACTCATTAGTCACATTGCTTGCAAGGCTTATAGTGATGTGCATTACCGAGAGGGCCCAGAGATACTTCTCCGACAATCGGATTGACAAATCCTAATCTCGATCTATGCCAACTCAACAAACACTTTCGGAAACACCTGTAGAGCATCTTTATAATCACCCAGTTACTTTGTGACGTTTGATAGCACACAAGGTGTTCTTCCGGTATTCGGGAGTTGCATAATGTCATAGTCAGAGGAACATGTATAAGTCATGAAGAAAGCAATAGCAATAAAACTAAACGATCATAGTGCTAAGGTAACGGATGGGTCTTGTCCATCACATCATTCTCTAATGATGTGATCCCGTTCATCAAATGACAACACATGTCTATGGTTAGGAAACATAACCATCTTTGATTAACGAGCTAGTCAAGTAGAGGCATACTAGAGACACTCTATGTATTCACACATGTACTAAGTTTTCGGTTAATACAATTCTAGCATGAATAATAAACATTTATCATGATATAAGGAAATATAAATAACAACTTTATTATTGCCTCTAGGGCATATTCCCTTCACAAACCACACATGGTTGTAGCAAAACTGGATGCTAGTTCCAGCAAAACACAAAGCCGGTCAGCAAAATCCAAAGATTGTGGTAGGCAAAAAATCCTCTGGTTCCAGCAAAAAAATGTGATAGTGGTAGCAAAAATGGATGCTAGTCCCAGCAAAAAACAAAGCCGATGGTAGCAAAAAGAAATTGGGTCGGTTCCCTCAGAACAATTATTGTCATCCCGCTGGTCACCGTCATCGCAGCTTCTGTGATGCCGGTTGTAGCTTCTGGACAACCGGTTGCAGCTTTTCTACGAACGATAGTAGCAAAAACCTCGCTGCGCACCACAACGCCGGCATTGCCGATGGCGATGCTGTGGTCTGTCGCAACAATTCCGTGACCCGGTTGTAGCACAAGCGGATGCGGGTTCCACCAACAGGGCAGCCATCGCCGGGGAAGAAGTTGAGGTGGTCTGCAGTCATGGCTACTACTTGACATAAGGGGTGCGTGTCTGTGTGCGATGGCCATGGCGGGCCGCGACACCATAGTGTGCAAAGCGGGAAGGAGAGGGAAGGGGGACTGCAGAACCGCAAGCATAGAAGGGGGAGGACGACACCAGTCACGGCCACCACATGGCAGAAGGGGAAGGAAGGTGGGTGTCCATGGCGAAGAAGGAGGAGAATTCGGTGGGGAAAAGAAACAGATAAGGGGAAGATAGATGAGTGCGTGGATGGATTGATACGTCTCCAACGTATCTATAATTTTGATTGTTCCATGCTATTATATTATCCTTCTAGGATGTTTTATGGGCTTTTATATACACTTTTATATGATTTTTGGGACTAACCTATTAACCCAGAGCCCAGTGCCAATTTCTGTTTTTTCCTTGTTTTTGAGTTTTACAGAAAAAGGATATCAAACGGGGTCCAATTGACGTGCCAATTTTTGATGATTTTTTATGGACCAAAAGAAGCCCCCGGAGTAAAAGAGTTGGGCCGGGAGAGTCATGGGCTACCCACGAGGGTGGGGGCGCGCCCACCCCAAGTGGGAGCGCCCCCCTATCTCGTGGACGGCCCGGAGACCCGCCTGACTTGTGCCCTACGCCAAAAAATCCTATAAATATAGAAACCTCCGGAAAATAACCTAGATCAGGAGTTCCGCCGCCGAAAGCCTCTGTTGCCACCAAAAACCAATCTAGACCCTGTTCCGGCACCCTTCCGGAGGGGGAACCCCTCTCCGGTGACCATCTTCATCATCCCAGCACTCTCCATGATGAGGAGGGAGTAGTCCACCCTCGGGGCTGAGGGTATGTACCAGTAGCTATGTGTTTGATCTCTCTCTCTAGTGTTCTTGAGATGGCACGATCTTGATGTATCGCGAGCTTTGCTATTATAGTTGGATCTTATGATGTTTCTCCCCCTCTACTCTCTTGTAATGGATTGAGTTTTCCCTTTGAAGTTATCTTATCGGATTGAGTCTTTAAGGATTTGAGAACACTTGATGTATGTCTTGCGAGGGATACCCGTGGTGGCAATGGGGTATTCTATTGATTAACTTGATGTATGTTTTGGTGTTCAACTTGCGGGTTCCGTGACCTTGGGAATCTATGCATAGGGGTTGGCGCACGTTTTCGTCTTGACTCTATGGTAGAAACTTTGGGGCACTCTTTGAAGTACTTTGTGTTGGTTGAATAGATGAATATGAGATTGTGTGATGCATATCGCATAATCATGCCCACGATACTCGAGGTGACAATGGAGTATCTAGGTGATATTAGTGTTTTGGTTGATTTGTATCTTAAGGTGTTATTCTAGTACGAACTCTATGATAGATCGAACGGAAAGAATAGCTTCGTATTATTTTACTATGGACTCTTGAATAGATCATGCAGAAAGAATAACTTTGAGGTGGTTTCGTACCCTACAATAATCTCTTCGTTTGTTCTCCGCTATTAGTTACTTTGGAGTCACTCTTTGTTGCATGTTGAGGGATACTTATATGATCCAGTTATGTTATTATTGTTGAGAGAACTTGTACTAGTGAAAGTATGAACCCTAGGCCTTGTTTCAACGCATTGTCGCATCGTTTATGCTCATGTTTACCACTTGCTACCTTGCTGTTTTTATATTTTCTTATTACGAAAACCTATATCTACTATCCATATTGCACTTGTATCACCATCTATTCGCCGAACTAGTGCACCTATGCAATTCACCATTGTATTGGGTGTGCTGGGGACACAAGAGACTCTTTGTTATTTGGTTGCAGGGTTGTTTGAGAGAGACCATCTTCATCCTACGCCTCCCACGGATTGATAAACCATAGGTCATCCACTTGAGGGAAATTTGCTACTGTCCTACAAACCTCTGCACTTGGAGGCCCAACAAAGTCTACAAGAAGAAGGTTGTGTAGTAGACATCAAGCTCTTTTCTGGCGCCTTTGCCGGGGAGGTGAGTGCTTGAAGGTATATCTTTAAATCTTGCAATCAAATCTTTTAGTTTCTTGTTTTATCACTAGTTTAGTTAATAAAATAAAACTACAAAAAATGGAATTAAGGTTACCTCATATGCTTCATTTGTTTAATATCTTTCATGAAAATGATGGAAAGGAAAATTGTGCTCAAGTACTAGAAGAAGAATTACATAGAATGCTTGGCACTAAGAACTTGAATGATGAGCATGATTCCAATATTGTTAGTGTGAATTCTTCGAATATCCATAGTACTAATGATGATTGCACTAGTCATGATGAAAATATCTCATATAAGCATGTCGATTTTTTTGGAGTGCATAGAGTTTGCAAGTACATACCAAATAGAGAAGATATATTTTGCAAGAGGCATAAGTATTTGGAAACTAAATGGTTGCTAGAGAGGCTAGATGATTGTGCTGAAAATTTAAAATTTCTTTGCCATCCTTGTAAACTTTGCAATGAACGTGATCATTTAAATCCCCAATGTGAATTGCTTCATGATGGAATCGTGTCCAAAAATTGTGATGACTTGATTTCTCTTGCACATCATAATGAACTTAGTTTGCTTGTGGATTATGAAGAAATGAAATGTTTAACTAAGGATCTTCCAGAATTTGTTCTTAATAAAGTTCTATATTTTGATCTGGAGGAAATTTATATGTATTGTGCTGTGAATTGCATTGAAAATCCTTATATTGCCAATTACACAAAGTCAAGAAAACAAATAGAAGATGAAGAGAATACTAATGAAGGGGAAGAGATTTCCCAATATCCTCCTGTTCTTTCTTATGATGAATCAGGTAACGAGGAGGAGCCTTCTATTCTACCAATCTCATTAATAAGGAGCTCCAAAAAGAGGATTAAACCCATACTTAATGTGAAGAAGAAAAAGAAAAGACGGAGAAGCAAAGATAAAAAGGTATCCCTCCCAAATGATTTTGCTCCTATTACTCATTGTGATGATGATAATTGCTATACTATCGGTGCTATCCATACTATTAATGATGAGAGTGATTATGCTTATGATATGAAAAGGCCCAAGCTTGGGGATGCTATGTTTTATGAGGATGACATGTTTGAGAATATATTTGCGGCAATTAATGTTTGTCCCAAACTTGGGGATGCTACATTTAATGAAGATGATATTTTTAGTCCACCAAGTTTTGATATGCAAATCTATTACGATGATAGCATGCCTCCTATTTATGATGATTATTGTGATGACACTTATGCTATAAAAAGTAGTGATGATTATATTTATAAAACTTGTCATGATTATGACTACCCTTTTTCTAAACATTACTCCTTTAATGTGGAAACAATCTATAGTATTCAAGTCTCTTATGATACTCCCACTATTCCGAATGAGAAGAAATCCGCTTATGTGGAGAGTAATAAAATTTATATGCTTGGGGATCATGAAAAGAATGCTTTATGTGATAGCTATATTGTTTAATTCATTCATGATGCCTCTGAAAATTATTATGAGAGAGGATCATATGCTTTTAGGAATTCCAATAGTATCAAGTTTCCTCTCTATGTGCTTAGAATTTTGAAGCTATGCTTGTTTTGCTTTCCTATGCTAGTTGATTATTGTTCCATAAGTTGTTTGCTCACAAAATCCCTATGCATAGGAAGTGGGTTAGGCTTAAATGTTCTAGTCATATTCTTCATGATGCTCTCTTTATGTTTCAATTCTTATCTTATATGCGAGCATCATTGAAATCATCATGCCTAGCTAGGGGCGTTAAACGATAGCGCTTGTTGGGAGGCAACCCAACTTTCTTTTCTTTTCTTTGCTTTTGCTTCTGTTTAGGAATAAATATTTAATCTAGCTTCTGTTTAGATGTGGTTTTGTGTTTTAATTAGTGTTTGTGCCAAGTAGAACCTTTTGGGAAGACTTGGGTGAAGTTTATGCGATCATGCTGTAAAAAGTAGAAACTTTAGCCCTCACAAGATTGGCTACCATTTTTTACTGGGGAGTGATTTTAAGTTGATTCTTTTTGGAGACGATTAATAGACAAATTCCTCAGGTCCACCAATTTATTTCAGAATTTTTAGAGTTACAGAAGTATTGGAAAGCTACAGGTTGCTACACACTGTTCTTTTTTTGACAGATTCTGTTTTCTATGTGTTTGCTTATTTTGATGAGTCTATGAGTAGTATCGGAGGGTATGAACCATAGATAAGTTGGAATACAGTAGATATTACACCAATATGAATTTAGAATGAGTTCATAACAGTACCTAAGTGGTGGTTTTATTTTCTTATACTAACAGAGCTTACGAGTTTTCTGTTGAGTTTTGTGTTGTGAAGTTTTCAAGTTTTGGGTAAAGATTCGATGGTCTATGGAATAAGGAGTGGCAAGAGCCTAAGCTTGGGGATGCCCAAGGCACCCCAAGGTAAAATTCAAGGACAACCAGAAGCCTAAGCTTGGGGATGCCCCGGGAAGGCATCCCCTCTTTCGTCTTCGTCTATCGGTAACTTTACTCGATGCTATATTTTTGTTCACCACATGATATGTGTTCTGCTTGGAGCGTCAAGTTATTTTATTTTGTTTTGCTGGCTGTTTGAATAATATCCCAAGATCTTAAATTCTTAAAGGTTAGAGAGTCTTCGCATAGTTACATAATTATTCAACTACTCATTGATCTTCACTTATATCTTTCGGAGTAGTTTGTCGTTTTCTCTAGTGCTTCACTTATATCTTTTAGAGCACGGCAGTGATTTTATTTTGAAGAAATAGATGAACTCTCATGCTTCACGTATATTATTTTGAGATTCTTTTAGAGCAGCATGGTAATGTGCTTTGGTTATAAAATTAGTCCTAATATGATAAGCATCCAAGATGGGTATAGTAAAAACTTTCACATAAAGTGCATTGAATGGTAGGAGAAGTTTGATACTTGATGATTGTTTTGAGATATGAGGATGGTGATATTAGAGTCATGCTAGTAGAGTAGTTGTTAATTTGAGAAATACTTGTGTTAAAGTTTGTGATTCTCGTAGAATGCACGTATGGTGAACCGCTATGTGACGAAGTTGGAGCATGAGGTATTTATTGATTGTCATCCTTTGTGTGGAGGTCGCGATCGCGCGATGGTTAACTCCTACCAACCCTTCCCCTAGGAGCATGCGTAGAATACTTTGTTTGGATGACTCTTTGATTTTTGCAATAAGTATATGAGTTCTTTATGACTAATGTTGAGTCCATGGATTATACGCACTCTCACCCTTCCACCATTGCTAGCCTCTCTTGTACCACACAACTTTCGACGGTACCTTACACCCACCATATATCTTCCTCAAAACAGCCACCATACCTACCTATCATGGCATTTCCATAGCCATTCCGAGATATATTGCCATGCAACTTTCCACCGTTCCGTTATTATGACACGCTACATATTGTAATATTGCCATGCATGATCATGTAGTTGACATCGTATTTGTGGCAAAGCGACCATTCACAATTCATTCATACATGTCACTCTTGATTCATTGCACATCCCGGTACACCGCCGGAGGCATTCACTTAGAGTCATATTTTGTTCTAGCTTTGAGTTGTAATCTTTGAGTTGTAAGTAAATGAAAGTGTGATGATCTTCATTGTTAGAGCATTATCCCGTGTGAGGAAAAAAAAGATAAATGCCAAAAAAAAGAGATGGCCCAAAAAATAGAGAGCAGCTAAAAAAAAGGAGGAAAGCCCCTCCAAAAAAAGAGAGAAAAGAGAGAAGGGACAATGCTACTACCCTTTTCCACACTTGTGCTTCAAAGTAGCACCATGATCTTCATGATAGAGAGTCTCTTGTTTTGTCACTTTCATATACTAGTGGGAATTTTCATTATAGAACTTGGCTTGTATATTCCAACGATGGGCTTCCTCAAATGCCCTAGGTCTTCATGAGCAAGCAAGTTGGATGCACACCCATTTAGTTTCTTTTGAGCTTTCATACACTTATAGCTCTAGTGCATCCGTTGCATGGCAATCCCTACTCACTCACATTGATATCTATTGATGGGCATCTCCATAGCCCATTGATACGCCTAGTTGATGTGAGACTATCTTCTTCTTTTGTCTTCTCCACAACCACCACTCTATTCCACCTATAGTGCTATATCCATGGCTCACGCTCATGTATTGCGTGAAAGTTGAAAGGTTTGAAAAAAATTGAGTATGAAAAAAAATGCTTGGCTGAAACCGGGGTTGTGCATGATATGAATATTTTGTGTGATGAAGAGGGAGCATATCCAGACTATATGATTTTGTAGGGATAACTTTCTTTGGCCATGTTTTTTGAGAAGACATGATTGCTTTGTTAGTATGCTTGAAGTATTACTATTCTTATGTCACTATTAAACTTTTGTCTTGAATCTTTCGGATCTGAACATTCATGCCACAATAAAGAAAATTACGTTGATAATTATGTTGGGCAGCATTCCACATCAAAAGTTCTGTTTTTACCATTTACCTACTCGAGGACGAGCAGGAATTAAGCTTGGGGATGCTTGATACGTCTCCAACGTATCTATATTTTTTGTTTGTTCCATGCTATTATATTATCCTTCTAGGATGTTTTATGGGCTTTTATATACACTTTATATGATTTTTGGGACTAACCTATTAACCCAGAGCCCAGTGCCAGTTTCTGTTTTTTCCTTGTTTTTTAGTTTTACAGAAAAGGATTATCAAACGGAGTCCAATTGACATGCCAATTTTTGATGATTTTTATGGACCAAAAGATGCCCCCAAAGTAAAAGAGTTGCGCCGGGAGAGTCACGGGCTGCCCACGAGGGTGGCGGGCGCGCCCATCCCAAGTGGGAGCGCCCCCCTATCTCGTGGACAGCCCGGAGACCCCCCTGACTTGTGCCCTACGCCAAAAAATCCGATAAATACAGAAACCTCTGGAAAATAACCTAGATCGAGATTTCCGCCGCCGAAAGCCTTTGTTGCCACCAAAAACCAATCTAGACCTTGTTCCGGCACCGTACCGGAGGGGGAATCCCTCTCTGGTGGCCATCTTCATCATCCTGATGCTCTCCATGACGAGGAGGGAGTAGTCCACCCTCGGGGCCAAGGGTATGTACCAGTAGCTATGTGTTTGATCTCTCTCTCTCGTGTTCTTGAGATGGAACAATCTTGATGTATCGCGAGCTTTGCTATTATAGTTGGATCTTATGATGTTTCTCCCCCTATACTTTCTTGTAATGGATTGAGTTTTCCCTTTGAAGTTATCTTATCTGATTGAGTCTTTAAGGATTTGAGAACACTTGATGTATGTCTTGCGTGGGATACCCGTGGTGACAATGGGGTATTCTATTGATTCACTTGATGTATGTTTTGGTGATCAACTTGCGGGTTCCGTAACCTTGGGAATCTATGCATAGGGGTTGGCACACGTTTTTGTCTTGACTCTCCGGTAGAAACTTTGGGGCACTCTTTGAAGTACTTTGTGTTAGTTGAATAGATGAATCTGAGATTGTGTGATGCATATCGTATAATCATGCCCATGGATACTTGAGGTGACAATGGAGCATCTAGGTGACATAAGGGTTTTGGTTCATTTGTATCTTAAGGTGTTATTCTAGTACGAACTCTATGATAGATCGAACAGAAAGAATAGCTCCTCGTTATTTTACTACGGACTCTTGAATAGATCGATCAGAAAGAATAACTTTGAGGTGGTTTCGTACCCTACAATAATCTCTTCGTTTGTTCTCCGCTATTAGTTACTTTGGAGTGACTCTTTGTTGCATGTTGAGGGATAATTATATGATCCAGTTATGTTATTATTGAAGGAAATATGCCCTAGAGGCAATAATAAAGATGTTATTTATATTTCCTTATATCATGATAAATGTCTTTTATTCATGCTAGAATTGTATTAACCGGAAACTTAGTACATGTGTGGATACATAGACAAAACAGTATGTCCCTAGTATGCCTCTACTAGACTAGCTCATTGATCAAAGATGGTTATGTTTCCTAGCCATAGACATGAGTTGTCATTTGATCAACGGGATCACATCATTAGGAGAATGATGTGATGGACAAGACCCATCCGTTAGCATAGCACTATGATCGTTTAGTTTTACTGCTATTGCTTTCTTCATGACTTATACATGTTCCTATGACTATGAGATTATGCAACTCCCGAATACCGTAGGAACACCTTGTGTGCTATCAAACGTCACAACGTAACTGGGTGATCATAAAGATGCTCTACAGGTGTCTCCGAAAGTATTCGTGGTGTTGGCATAGATCAAGATTAGGATTTGTCACTCCGAGTGTCGGAGAGGTATCTCTGGGCCCTCTCGGTAACACACATCACAATAAGCCTTGCAAGCAAAAGACTAATGAGTTAGTCACGAGATGATGTGTTACGGAACGAGTAAAAAGACTTGCCGGTAACGAGATTGAACTAGGTTTAGAGATACCGACGATCGAATCTCGGGCAAGTAACATACCGATGACAAAAGGAACAACGTATGTTGTTATGCAGTTTTGACCGATAAAAGATCTTCGTAGAATATGTAGGAGCCAATATGAGCATCCAGGTTCCGCTATTGGTTATTGACCGGAGATGAGTCTCGGTCATGTCTACATAGTTCTCGAACCCGTAGGGTCCGCACGCTTAACGTTTGATGACGATCGGTATTATGAGTTTATGAGTTTTGATGTACCGAAGGTAGTTCGGAGTCCCGGATGAGATCACGGACATGACGAGGAGTCTCGGAATGTTCGAGACATAAAGATTGATATATTGGACGACTATATTCGGACACCGGAAGTGTTCCGGAAAAGTTTCGGATTTAACGGGATTGTCGGAGGGGGTTACCGGAAACCCCCACGAGGGGGGATGGTCCATAGTGGGCCTTAAGGGAAAGAGAGAGGCAGCCCATAGGGCTGGCCGGCGCCCCACCTAGGGTTCCTAGTTGGACTAGGATTGGGGGGGCGCCACCTCTCCTTTTTCCTTTCCCTCTCTTCCTTCTTTTGGTGATTCCTACTAGGAATAGGATTGCAATCCTATTCCTAGTAGGATTGCAACCCTAGCCGCACCAAACAAGGGCCGGCCGGCCTCCCCCCTTGCTCCTTTATATACGGGGGCAGGGGGGCACCCAAAGACACACAAGTTGAATTGTTCCAGCCGTGTGCGGTGCCCCCCTCCACAGAAACACACCTCGGTCATACCGTCGCGGTGCTTAGGCGAAGCACTGCGCCGGTGAATACATCATATCCGTCACCACGCCGTCGTGCTGACGAAACTCTCCCGTGAAGCTCAACTGGATCAAGAGCTCGTAGGACGTCATCAAGCTGAACGTGTGCTGAACGCGGAGGTGCCGTACGTTCGGTGCTTGATCGGTTGGATCGCGAAGAAGTTCGACAACATCAACCGCGTCACTTGACGCTTCCGCTCCCGGTCTACGAGGGTACGTAGACACACTCTCCCCTCTCGTTGCTATGCATCTAGTAGATAGATCTTGCGTGATCGTAGGAAAATTTTAAAATACTACGTTCCCCAACAGTGGCATCATGAGCCAGGTCTATGCGTAGGATATGCACGAGTAGAACACAATGAGTTGTGGGCGATACTAGTCATACTGCTTACCAGCATGTCATACTTTGCTTCGGCGGTATTGTGAGATGAAGCGGCCCGGACCGACATTACGCGTACGCTTACGTGAGACTGGTTTCACCGTTACGAGCACTCGTTGCTTAAAGGTGACTGGCGGGTGTCTGTCTCTCTCACTATAGCTGAATCAAGTGTGGCTACGCCCGGTCCTTGTGAATGTTAAAACAGCACATACTTGACGAAACATCGTTGTGGTTTTGTATGCGTAGGTAAGAACGGTTCTTGCTAAGCCCGTAGCAGCCACGTAAAACTTGCAACAACAAAGTAGAGGACGTCTAACTTGTTTTTGCAGGGCATGTTGTGATGTGATATGGTCAAGACATGATGAGTTATACGGTTTTGTATGAGATGATCATGTTTTGTAAAGTTATCGGCAACTGGCAGGAGCCATATGGTTGTCGCTTTATTGTATGAAATGCAATCGCCATGTAATTGCTTTACTTTATCACTAAACGGTAGCGATAGTCGAGGAAGCAATAGTTGGCGAGACGACAACGATGCTACGATGGAGATCAAGGTGTCGCGCCGGTGACGAAGGTGATCATAACGGTGCTTTGAAGATGGAGATCAAAAGCACAAGATGATGATGGCCATATCATGTCACATATTTTGATTGCATGTGATGTTTATCTTATTATGCTTCTTATTTTGCTTAGAACGACGGTAGCATTATAAGATGATCCCTTACTAAATTTCAAGGTATAAGTGTTCTGCCTGAGTATGCACCGTTGCGAAAGTTCGTCGTGCCGAGACACCACGTGATGATCGGGTGTGATAAGCTCTACGTTCAAATACAACGGGTGTAAGCCAGTTTTGCACACGCAGAATACTCGGGTTAAACTTGACGCGCCTAGCATATGCAGATATGGCCTCGGAACACTGGTGACCGAAAGGTCGAGCGTGAATCATATAGTAGATATGATCAACATAAGATGTTCACCATTGAAACTACTCCATCTCACGTGATGATCGGACATGGTTTAGTTGATTTGGATCACGTGATCATTTAGATGACCGGAGGGATGTCTATCTAAGTGGGAGTTCTTTAATTAATATGATTAAATTGAACTTTAATTTATCATTAACTTAGTCCTGGTAGTATTAGCATATCTATGTTGTAGATCAATAGCTCACGATGTTGCTCCACGTTTATTTTTCATATGTTCCTAGAGAAAACCAAGTTGAAAGATGTTAGTAGCAATGATGCGGAATTGTTCCGTGATCTGAGGATTATCCTCATTGCTTCACAGAAGAATTATGTCCTTGATGCACCGCTAGGTGACAGACCTATTGCAGGAGTAGATGTAGACGTTATGAACGTTTTGACAAAAGCTCGATATGATGACTACTTGATAGTTTAGAGCACCATGCTTTACGGCTTATAACCGGGACTTCAAAAACGTTTTGAAACGCCACGGAGCATATGAAATGTTCCAAGAGTTGAAATTAGTATTTCATACTCATGCCTGTGTCGAGAGGTATAAGACCTCTGACAGTACTTTGCCTACAAGATGGAGGAGAATAGCTCAACCAGTGAGCATGTGCCCAGATTGTCTGGGTAGTACAATTGCTTGAATCAAGTGGGAGTTAATCTTCCAGATAAGATAGTAATTGACAAAGTTCTCTAGACACTATCACCAAGTCAATAGAACTTCGTGATGAACTATAATATGCAAGGAATGACGAAAGTAATTCCCGAGCTCTTCACGATGCTGAAATCGGCGAAGGTAGAAATCAAGAAAGAGCATCAAGTGTTGATGATTAACCAGACCACTTGTTTCAAGTAAAGTGCAAAGGGATAGAAGGGGAACTTCAAGAAGAATGACAAGCAAGTTGTCACTCCCGTGAAGAAACCCAAAGCTAAACTCAAGCCTGAAACAAGTGCTTCTACTGCAAAGGAAATGGTCACTAGAAGTGGAACTGCCCTAGATATTTGGCGGATAAGAAGGATGGCAAAGTGAACAAAGGTATATTTGATATACAGATTATTGATATGTATTTTACTAATGTTCATAGTAACCCCTCGGTATTTGATATTGGTTCAGTTGCTAAAGAGTAGTAACTCGAAATAGGAGTTGCATAATGAACAGAAACTAGTTAAAGGATGAAGTGACGATGTGTATTGGAAGTAGTTCCAAGATTGATATGATCATCATCGTACACTCCCTATACTTTCGGGATTAGTGTTGAACCTAAATAAGTGTTATTTGGTGTTTGTGTTGAACATGGATATGATTTGATCATGTTTATTGCAATACGGTTATTCATGTAAGTTAGAGAATAATTGTTGTTCTGTTTACATGAATAAAACTTTCTATGGTCATACACCCAATGAAAATGGTTTGTTGGATCTCGATCGTGTGATACACATATTCATAATATTGAAGCCAAAAGATGCAAGGTTAATAATGATAGTGCAACTTATTTGTGGCACTGCCGTTTAAGTCATATTGGTGTAAAGCGCATGAAGAAACTCCATAGTGATGGACTTTTGGAATCACTTGATTATGAATCACTTGGTGCTTGCGAACCATGCCTCATGGGCAAGATGACTAAAAACTCCGTTCTCCGGAACTGTGGAACGAGCAACAGATTTGTTGGAGATCATACATACATATGTATGTGGACCAATGAGTGTTGAAGCTCGCGGCGGGTATCGTTATTTTCTGACCTTCACTGATGATCTGAGCAGATATGGGTATATCTACTTAATGAAGCACAAGTCTGAAACATTTGAAAAGTTCAAAGAATTTCAGAGTGAAGTGGAGAATCATCGTAACAAGAAAATAAGAGTTTCTACGATATGATCGTAGAGGTAAAATATTTGAGTTAGCGAGTTTGGCCTTCAGTAAAAACAATGTGAAATAGTTTCACTACTCACGCCATCTGGAACACCATAGTATAATGGTGTGTCCGAACATCATAACCGTACTTTATTAGATATGGTGCGATCGATGATGTCTCTTATCGATCTACTACTATCGCTTTTGGGGTTATGCATTAGAGACAGCTACATTCAGGTCAAATAGGGCACCATCTAAATCCGTGGAGATGACACCGTATGAACTGTGGTTTGAGAAACCTAGGCTGTCATTTCTTTAAGTTTGGGACTGCGATGCTTATGTGAAAAAGTTTCAACATGATAAGCTCGAACCCAAATCGGAGAAGTAAATCTTCATAGGATACCCAAAAGAAACTGTTGGGTACACCTTCTATCACAGATCCGAAGGCAAGATATTCATTGCTAAGAATGGACCCTTTCTAGAGAAAGAGTTTCTCTCAAAAGAAGTGAGTGGGAGGAAAGTGGAACTTGATGAGGTAATTGCACCTTCTCCTGAATTGGAAAGTAGTACATCACAGAAAATTGTTCCAGTGATTCCTACACCAATCAGTGAGGAAGTTAATGATGATGATCATGAGACTTCAGATCAAGTTTCTGCTGAACGTCGTAGATCAACCAGAGTATGTTCCGCACCAGAGTGGTACGGCAACCCAGTTCTGGAAATCATGTTACTGGACCATGATGAACCTACGAACTATGAGGAAGCGATGATGAGCCCAGATTCCGCAAAATGGCTTGAGGCCATGAAATCTGAGATGGGATCCATGTATTAGAACGAAGTATGGACTTTGGTTGACTTGCCTGATGATCGGCAAGCCATCGAAAATAAATGGATCTTCAAGAGGAAGACCGACGCTGACGGTAATGTTACTGTTTACAAAGCTCGACTTGTTGCGAAAGGTTTTCGACAAGTTCAAGGAGTTGACTACGATGAGACTTTCTCACCCGTAGCGATGCTTAAGTCTGTCCGAATCATGTTAGCAATTGCCGCATTTTATGAAATCTGGCAAATGGATAACAAAAACTACATTCTTTAATGATTTATTAAAGAAGACTTGTATATGATGCAACCAGAAGGTTTTGTCAATCCTAAAGGTGTTAACAAAATGTGCAAGCTCCAGCGATCCATCTATGGACTGGTGCAAGCATCTCAGAGTTGGAATATACGCTTTGATGAGTTGATCAAAGCATATAGATTTATGCAGACTTGCGGTGAAGCCTGTATTTACAAGAAGTGAGTGGGAGCACTACAACCTTTCTGATAAGTATATGTATATGACATATTGTCGATCAGAAATAATGTAGAATTTTCTGGAAAGCATGAAGGAGTGTTTGAAAGGAGTTTTTCAATGAAAGACCTCGATGAAGCTGCTTATATATTAGGCATCAAGATCTATAGAGATAGATCAAGACGCTTAATTGGACTTTCACAAAACACATACCTTGATAAGATTTTGAAGAAGTTCAAAATGGATCAGTCAAAGAAAGGGTTCTTGCATGTATTACAAGGTATGAAGTTGAGTAAGACTCAATGCCCGACCACTGCAGAAAAATATAGAGAGAATGAAAGTCATTCCCTATGCCCTAGCCATAGGTTCTATAAAGTATGCCATGCTGTGTACCAAACATGTTGTGTACCTTGCCATGAGTTTGTCAAGGGGGTACAATAGTGATCCAGGAGTAGATCACTGTACAGCGGTCAAAATTATCCTTTGTAACTGGATGACTAAGGAAATGTTTCTCGATTATGGAGGTGATAAAGAGTTCGTCGTAAAGGGTTACGCCGATGCAAGCTTTGACACTAAATCCAGATGACTCTAAGTATCAATCTGGATGCGTATTGAAAGTGGGAGCAATTAGCTAGAGTAGCTCCATGCAGAGCATTGTAGACATAGAAATTTGCGAAATACATACGTATCTGAATGTGACAGACCCGTTGACTAAACTTCTCTCACAAGCAAAACATGATCACACCTTATTACTCTTGGGTATTAATCACATAGCGATGTGAACTAGATTATTGACTCTAGTAAACCCTTTGGGTGTTGGTCACATGGCGATGTGAACTATGGGTGTTATTCACATAACGATGTGAACTATCGGTATTAAATCACATGGCGATGTGAGCTAGATTATTGACTCTAGTGCAAGTGGGAGACTGAAGGAAATATGCCCTAGAGCCAATAATAAAGTTGTTATTTATATTTCCTTATATCATGATAAATGTTTATTATTCATGCTAGAATTGTATTAACCGGAAACTTAGTACATGTGTGAATACATAGACAAAACAGAGTGTCCCTAGTATGCCTCTACTAGACTAGCTCATTGATCAAAGATGGTTATGTTTCCTAACCATAGACATGAGTTGTCATTTGATCAACGGGATCACATCATTAGGAGAATGATGTGATGGACAAGACCCATCCGTAAGCATAGCACTATGATCGTTTAGTTTTACTGCTATTGCTTTCTTCATGACTTATACATGTTCCTATGACTATGAGATTATGCAACTCCCGAATACCGTAGGAACACCTTGTGTGCTATCAAACGTCACAACGTAACTGGGTGATCATAAAGATGCTCTACAGGTGTCTCCGAAAGTATTCGTGGTGTTGGCATAGATCAAGATTAGGATTTGTCACTCCGAGTGTCGGAGAGGTATCTCTGGGCCCTCTCGGTAACACACATCACAATAAGCCTTGCAAGCAAAAGACTAATGAGTTAGTCACGAGATGATGTGTTACGGAACGAGTAAAAAGACTTGCCGGTAACGAGATTGAACTAGGTATAGAGATACCGACGATCGAATCTCGGGCAAGTAACATACCGATGACAAAAGGAACAACGTATGTTGTTATGCGGTTTTGACCGATAAAAGATCTTCGTAGAATATGTAGGAGCCAATATGAGCATCCAGGTTCCGCTATTGGTTATTGACCGGAGATGAGTCTCGGTCATGTCTACATAGTTCTCGAACCCGTAGGGTCCGCACGCTTAACGTTTGATGACGATCGGTATTATGAGTTTATGAGTTTTGATGTACCGAAGGTAGTTCAGAGTCCCGGATGAGATCACGGACATGACGAGGAGTCTCGGAATGTCCGAGACATAAAGATTGATATATTGGACGACTATATTCGGACACCGGAAGTGTTCCGGAAAAGTTTCGGATTTAACGGGATTGCCGGAGGGGGTTACCGAAACCCCCCACGAGGGGGGATGGTCCATAGTGGGCCTTAAGGGAAAGAGAGAGGCAGCCCATAGGGCTGGCCGGCGCCCCACCTAGGGTTCCTAGTTGGACTAGGATTGGGGGGGCGCCACCTCTCCTTTTTCCTTTCCCTCTCTTCCTTCTTTTGGTGATTCCTACTAGGAATAGGATTGCAATCCTATTCCTAGTAGGATTGCAACCCTAGCCGCACCAAACAAGGGCCGGCCGGCCTCCCCCCTTGCTCCTTTATATACGGGGGCAGGGGGGCACCCAAAGACACACAAGTTGAATTGTTCCAGCCGTGTGCGGTGCCCCCCTCCACAGAAACACACCTCGGTCATACCGTCGCGGTGCTTAGGCGAAGCCCTGCGCCGGTGAATACATCATATCCGTCACCACGCCGTCGTGCTGACGAAACTCTCCCGTGAAGATCAACTGGATCAAGAGCTCGTGGGACGTCATCAAGCTGAACTTGTGCTGAACGCGGAGGTGCCGTACGTTCGGTGCTTGATCGGTTGGATCGCGAAGAAGTTCGACAACATCAACCGCGTCACTTGACGCTTCCGCTCCCGGTCTACGAGGGTACGTAGACACACTCTCCCCTCTCGTTGCTATGCATCTAGTAGATAGATCTTGCTTGATCGTAGGAAAATTTTAAAATACTACGTTCCCCAACAATTATTGTTGAGAGAACTTGAACTAGTGAAAGTATGAACCCTAGGCCTTGTTTCAACGCATTGCCACACCGTTTATGCTCACATTTACCACTTGCTACCTTGCTGTTTTTATATTTTCTTATTACAAAAACTAATATCTACTATCCATATTGCTCTGGTATCACCATCTCTTCGCCGAACTAGTGCACCTATACAATTTACCATTGTATTGGGTGTGTTGGGGACACAAGATACTCTTTGTTATTTGGTTGCAGGGTTGTTTGGGAGAGACCATCTTCATCCTACACCTCCTATAGATTGATAAACCTTAGGTCATCCACTTGAGGGAAATTTGCTATTGTCCTACAAACCTCTGCACTTGGAGGCCCAACAATGTCTACAAGAAGAAGGTTGTGTAGTAGACATAATGGATAAGGAAAGAGGAAAAGGTGGGTGGGGCAATGCACGGGCCCCACAGGACATGTCTCGTGCGACGTGGAAGGAGTAGGGAGCGCTCTACGTGTTGTGCGTGACCGGCTGAAGTTTCAGCCGGCGTGCCGAACACATGCGATTTCCATTCAGATTATAAGATGGGCGACCCTTGTCGCCGGTCCACCTTGCCTAAGGCCTGCTTTGATTTCTAGGAATTTTGTAGAAATTCCAGATTTTTTAAAGAAAACCTGTTTTGAAATGTTTTTTTATAATTAATCTATTCCTTTATTCCATCAAAATGATCGTATCACTTATAAGGAAGGAGATCAGCTCATCTGGTGGCGAATCCATCCAGACATTAGGAGTAGAGCACTTCGCTAATTTAGCTAGTTCACGAGCAGCCTAATTACAATCTCTATTACAATGCTCAAACAAGACATGGTTAAAATCTAACTTCATGAAGAAAAAATCATCGATAATGTCACTTGCTACTGAATTCGAGCCACCTGAATTAAGATCATTAACAACCCCTTAATTATCTGAGACCACTTCAATCTTGCTGCAACCCACCATACGCGCCAAGGTCAGTTTGAATCTAACTACTATTGCTTCAGCTCTGAAAGCACCATAACAAGAACTCAATCTTTCGTTTGCGGCGGCAATAAACTTTCTAGTGTGATCGCGGATAATTGCACCAACCGACCCATTTAAGTTGTCTTGATCAAATCCAGTATCCACGTTCAGTTTCATATATCTTTGGCGTGGTTTCATCCATGGCGTTGATCGTCTCTTTGCCTTCAGACTACATGCAATAACATAGTTCCTTGTCAGGCTTTTCACCGCAAGAAGATTTGGGTTGTTTTTTGTGTTTGCCCACCATGAAAGAGCTGTCTCCGTTCAAACCATAAGTACCATGCAGTGGTTGCTACAGTTTCTCGCAGATTTGGCAACCCCAAGACACGAACATCCGAGTCCTGGAGATACAGAAGTTGCTCGAGGACTACCTCTCCAGACCGATTCACTTTGAAAACCTTCTTGATCACATCATATACCCCCATCATTTTCCAAACTTCCTCAGCCTTTTCGCATTGGAACAATAGATGCATGATATTATCAGCGCCTTTGTTACAAGCTGGGCAATGGGATTTCACCTTAATATGCTTCGCTGCTAGAATCGCACGACATGGTATAACACTATGCAACACCCGCCATATAAATATCTTTATCTTGGCTAGGCATTTGAGGTTCCAAACTGAATGCCATACATCCAGTTGGTTGGATGACAAACTGAATGCCATACATCCAGTTGGTTGGATGACGAACATCCATATTATCAGTGCCTTTTCCCATACTAGAACTCCCATTCCACCTGATATGCAGAGCGCACTAAAAAAGTTCCATGCTTCGTCGGGGTTCCAAGCTACAAAATCTTCCATCTCATGTAGCGGGAGAGGGATAACTAGTATTTGATACGTCTCCAACGTATCTATAATTTTTTATTGTTCCATGCTATTATTTATGATGTTTTGGATGTTTAATGGGCTTTGTTATACACTTTTATATTATTTTTGGGACTAACCTACTAACCCAAAGGCCCAGTCCAGATTGCTATTTTTTTTGCTTATTTCAGGGTTTTCCAGAAAAGGAATATCAAACGGAGTCCAAACGGAATGAAAGTTCGGGAGAGATATTTTTGGAGCAAAATACGCTCGGGAGACTTGAGAACCATGGAGTAGGGCTGACGTGGCATCCACGAGGGTGGGGGCGCCCCCCCTATAGGGCGCACCCCCTGCCTCGTGGGCACCCCGTCTGGCCCCCGGTGCCCTCCTTCCTCCTATATATACCTACGTACCCCGAACCATCAGAACAACAGAGAAAACCCAAGTTCCACCGCCGCAACCTTCTGTTCCCATGAGATCTCATCTTGGGGCCTGTTCTGGAGCTCCGCCGGAGGGGGGATCTTCCACGGAGTGCTTCTACATCATCATCATCGACTCACCATGAGTTGTGAGTAGTTTACCACAGACCTTCGGGCCCATAGCTAGTATCTAGATGACTTCTTCTCTCTCTTTGGATCTCAATACCAGGTTCTCCTCGGTATTCGAGGAGATCTATTTGATGTGATCTCTTTTTGCGGTGTGTTTGTCGAGATCCAATGAATTGTGGGTTTATGATCAAGATTATCTATGAGAAATATTTGGTTCTTCTCTGAACTCTTTATGTATGATTATAATATCCTTGCAAGTCTCTTCGAAATATTGGTTTGGTTTGGCCTACTAGATCTATAGTTATTGCAATGGGAGAAGTGCTCGGCTTTGGGTTCAATCTTGCGGTGTCCTTTCCCAGTGACAGTAGGGGCAGCAAGGCACGTATTGTATTGTTGCCATCGAGGATAAAAATATGGGGTTTATATCACTATGTTTGAGTTTATCCCACTACATCATGTCATCTTGCTTAAGGTGTTACTTTGTTCTTATGAACTCAATACACTAGATGCATGCTGGATAGCGGTCGATGTGTGAAGTAATAGTAGTAGATGCAGAATCGTTTCGGTCTACTTGTCTCGGACGTGATGCCTATATACAATGATCATGCCTATATAGTCTCATAATTATTCGCTTTTCTATCAATTGCTCGACAATAATTTGTTCACCCGCCGTAGAATATCGCTATCATGAGATAAGCCACTAGAGAACACTACGGCCCCCGGGTCTATTCTCAACATATCAATCTACAATCTACTTACTTTGCTGTTTTCACTTTCTGTTCTTATATCAAAAAATACCAAAAATATCAAACTATCCTATCTATCAGATCTCACTTTGGTAAGTGACTGTAAAGGGATTGACAACCCCTTATCGCGTTGGCTGCAAAGTTCTTATTTGTTTGTGCAGGTGCGAGGGACTCGCGCCTGGTCTCCTACTGGATTGATACCTTGGTTCTCAAAAACTGAGGGAAATACTTACGCTATTGTGCTGCATCTCCCTTTCCTTTTCGAGGGAATACAACACAAGCTCAAGAAGTAGCAAGAAGAATTTCTCGCGCCGTTGCCGGGGAGGCTTACGCGAAAGTCATATACCAAGTACCTATCACAAACCCTTATCCTTCGCATTACATTTTTTGCCTCTCATTTTCCTCTCCCCCACTTCACCCTTGCCGTTTTTATTTGCCCTTCTTCTGCCATGTATTTATCGTTCGCTTGCTTCTTGTTTGCTTGTGTGTTGCTTGCTTGATTGCCCTCATGTCTGAGATGGGGGACGGTTTTATTTAGCAATGTCGAGGGCAACGTCTATGTTGACCCCCCGAATGAAGCTACCACTTTACATATTAAGAAGTTCCGGGTTGGTAGTGGTAATATCATTGGAAAAGGAGTTCTTCAAGATTTCACTACTTGTGCCGGTGCTTTGCCCACTATGGGTGGCTCTATTCTTCACAGAACTAGTAGCCTTGCGGATGCTGTATCTATGCTTATAGTAGAAATTGAAAGGCAATTTATCCATATGCATCACTGTATTCGGAGAATCTTTTTGGAGTTTTCCAATATTGAGCATTCTTCTGTTAAGCATGCAGATACTATCTTTTTGCTCATGAATTTAGATTTATCATGGAAGAGGCCAAAGAAATCTTTGCTCACTATGGGGTAGATGCCGGTCGACCTCCCATAGAGGCTATCTTGTTCAATCAAGAAGACATAATGCGGCTGCGATCTCCTGATCATGTTGCTTTTAATGAAAACCTTAGAAAAAAGGTTCCTATTGAGGTCTTGAATGATAGAATTTCTGAGATGAACGATGATTTTGCTGTTCAAAACAATGGGTTAGGCTTCTCCCTTGAGCGAAGGCTTATGACCTTCTGCCAAAAGAATGCCTATAATGATGAATTGGTTGTCCACTACAAAGGGCCAAAAGAGGAACCTATTCCTCCTGAGATTGATGTAGGGGACTTTTGTCCCATTAAATTTAGCCCTTTTGATTACTTTTGCTTGCCACAAAGGAAACTTGCTGTTAAACGTAGGGAATATGAGATGAGCTTTCGTGACATATCGTATCATTATGGCATTCCCTAGATCTATCTTGTATCGTGACTAGCTAGGGGCGTAAAACGATAGCGCTTGTTGGGAGGCAACCCGATTTTTTTTTTGTTTCTGTTAGGGAATAAATATTGCATCTAGCCTCTGTTTAGATGTCGTTTCATATTTTTTTAGTGTTTGTGCCAAGTAGAACCTTTGGGAAGATGTGTGTGAAGTTTATGTGATCTTGCTGTGAAAAACAGAATCGTTAGCGCTCACTGGAATGGTCGTCAGATTTTACTGGAGCGCGCTATTTAGTTGATTCTTTCTGAAGATGATTAATATAAAATTCCTCACACTTACCAATTTAGTTTGATTTTTTGGAGTTAGAGAAGTATGCGAAACCTGTAGATTACCACAGACTATTCTGTTTTTGACAGATTCTGTTTTTCGTGTGTTGTTTGCTTATTTCAATGCATCTATGAGTAATATTTGGTGGTACGAACCATAGAGAAGTTGGAATACAGTAGGTTTAACACCAATATAGACAAAGAATGAATTCATTGCAGTACCTTTGAGTAGTGATTTGCTTTCTTATACTAACGGAGCTCACGGGAATTTTTGTCTAAGTTTTGTGTTGTGAAGTTTTCAAGTTTTGAGTATTGCTTTGATGGACTATGGAACAAAGAGTAGCAAAGGCCTAAGCTTGGGGATGCCCATGGCACCCCAAGTAAAATTCAAGGATAATCAAAAGCCTAAGCTTGGGGATTCCCCGGGAAGGCATCCCCTCTTTCGTCTTCATCCATCGGTAAATATACTTGGAGCTATATTTTTATTTACCACATGATATGTGTTTTGCTTGGAGCGTCTTGTATAATTTGAGTCTTTGCTTGTTAGTTTGTCACAATAATCCTTGATGGACACACCTATTTGAGAGAGTTAAATATGGCCTAGGAATTGTTAGAACACTCTATGTCCTTCACGTATATCTTTTGAGTTGAATAGTTTTTGCTCTAGTGCTTCACTTACATCTTTTAGAGCACGGTGGTGATAATATTTTGAAGAAATTGTTGAACGCTCATGCTTCACTTATATCCTTTTGAGAGTCTATTAAAACAGCATGTTAATGTGTTTAGTCTATTAAAACTACTCTTCACATGATAGACATCCAATGTCAATGTAGTAAAAAAATTCACACTAAGTGCATTGAATAGAATGAGATGTTGGATGCTTGATAATTGTTTTGAGATATGAGGATAGTGATATTAGAGTCATTCTAGTGGAGTTATTATGAAATTGAGAAATACTTGTGTTAAGGTTAGTGATTCCCGTAGCATGCACGTATGGTGAATCGCTATGTGACGAAGTTAGAGCATGAGGTATTTGTAAAGTGTCAACCTTTGTGTGGAGGTCGGGGGCGCGCAATGGTTAACTCCTACCAACCTTCCCCCTAGGAGCATACGTTGATTGCTTTGTTTTGATGACTCGTAGATTTTTTCAATAAGTATATGAGTTCTTATGACTAATGTTGAGTCCATGGATTATACGCACTCTCACCCTTCCACCATTGCTAGCCTCTCTTGTACCGCGCAACTTTCGCCGGTACCGTAAACCCACTATATATACTTTCTCAAAACAGCCACCATATTATTCCTCAAAACAGCCACCATACCTACCTATCATGGCATTTCCATAGCCATTCCGAGATATATTTCCATACAACTTTCCACCGCTCCGTTCATATGACACTCATCATATTGTCATATTGACATGCATGATCATGTAGTTGACATCGTATTAGTGGCAAAGCCACCATGCATAATTTTTCATATATGTCACTCTTGTTTCATTGCACATACCGGTACACCGCCGGAGGCATTCATATAGAGTCATACTTTGTTGTAGTATCGAGTTGTAATGAAAGTGTGATGATCATCATTATTGAGCATTGTCCCATGGGAGGAAAGGCTAAATCTATAAAGCCCCTCCGCAAAAAAAAGATAAAAAAGGCCAAAAGATAAAAAAGAAAGGCACAAAAAAAAAAGAAAAAAGGGACAATTACTACTATCTTTTTCTCGACACTTGTGCTTCAAAGTAGCACCATGTTCTTCATTGTAGAGAGTCTCATGTTTAGTCACTTTCATATACTAGTGGGAATTTTTGTTATAGAACTTGGCTTGTATATTCCAACGATGGCCTTCCTCAAATGCCCTAGGTCTTCATGAGCAAGCAAGTTGGATGCACACCCACTAGTTTCTTTTGTTGATCTTTCATACATATTTAGCTCTAGTGCATCCGTTGCATGGCAATCCCTACTCACTCACATTGATATCTATTGATGGGCATCTCCATTGCCCGTCGATACGCCTAGTTGATGTGAGACTATCTCCCTCCTTTTTGTCTTCTTCACAACCACCTCTATTCCACCCATAGTGCTATGTCCATGGCTCACGCTCATGTATTGCGTGAAAGTTGAAAGGTTTGAAAGAATAGAGTATGAAAACAAGTGCTTGGCTGAAATCGGGGTTGTGCATGATATGAATATTTTGTGTGATGAAGAGAGAGCATAGCCAGACTATATGATTTTGTAGGGATAACTTTCTTTAGCCATAGTATTTTGAGAAGACATGATTGCTTTGTTAGTATGCTTGAAGTATTGTTATTTCTTATGTCAATATAGACTTTTATCTTGAATCTTTCAGATCTGAACATTCATGCCACAATTAAGAGAATTAAATTGAAAAACTATGTTGGTTAACATTCCACATCAAAAATTCTTTCTTTATCATTTACCTACTCGAGGACGAGCAGGAATTAAGCTTGGGGATGCTTAATACGTCTCCAACGTATCAATAATTTTTTATTGTTCCATGCTATTATTTATGAAGTGTTGGATGTTTAATGAGCTTTGTCTTACACTTTTATATCATTTTTGGGACTAACCTACTAACCCAAAGGCCCAGTCCAGATTGATGTTTTTTGCCTGTTTCAGGGTTTTGCAGAAAAAGAATATCAAACGGAGTCCAAACAGAATAAAACCTTCGCAAGAGATATTTTTGGAGAAAATCACGCACGGAGAACTTGAGAACTACGTCAGAAGAGCCACGAGGGGCTGATGGTGGTGGGCCAGGAGCAAGACCCATTGGTCCCGGTTCGTCGCACCAACCGGGACCAAAAGGTCCAGACGAACCGGGACCAATGGCCCACGTGGCCCGGCCGACCCCCTGGGCTCACGAACCGGGTCCAGTGCCCCCATTGGACCCGGTTCTAGATTGAACCGGGGCTAATGGGCTGGACAGGCCTGGACCAAAGCCCTGTTTTCTACTAGTGCCAATAAAACATGGGTGGGAGAAATCGACGAGGAATAAGGGTGACAAATATCGATAGGGGAAACTGAGAAGAAAAAAGGCGGGTGCACCCGATACGAAAAAGAGCGGGGAAATCGATGGGAGAAATAACATGAGCAATGATTAGAGATATCGACAAAAGTTAGTTTAAGAAAGAATACAGTGGTTTTTTTTCTACCGTGGTTTTGTAAAACCATGATATGTTTTGGCATATGATTATTGGGTAGATTATTCAGTTATATATATGCTATATATTGTTAATAAACAAAAAGGTGCATGTGATACACAATATGTAGAGATAGTTAGCTGATAATTTCCACTAAAAAGAGGATGCGAGTTGATCTTCTAAGTGGAATTGTATCGGATTTTCTAAGACCCTCCTCGCATAATAGACGCCGTCAACGAGAAAAGGGTATTATGTTTTGTGTTTCGTTTGGATCTCCCAAAATCATAACGGCACCGCCAAAGAGAATGAAGTATTCTCAGTGCACGGAGCGCATCTAGTGTATTACTCATGATCGCATGTGATCACATTTTAGTCTGCTATTCCTTTAGTTTGAAATAGGTACAAACCTTACACGTTCCTTAAATATTTGGACAAGCATGTATGTAGGGAATTCCACGAGATTAGATATCTATGAGGACTCGTCGGCTTCCAATGCAACATGGCCTCAGCTAACGGAAATATTTGGAAAGGCATGTATATTTGAAATTCCACATTCGGAAAATCATGTATATAGTTATCACCGCCCGGCACACCTAGAAAAATTTGCACAAGCTTTTGTCTGAACTAACTGAATAGATATCAACGAGGTTTTAATTACAAGGTTTCTTTATTTTTGCCATGAGTACGTATAACCATGAATCTATTGCATGCGGCTATGCCATGATATATGATGCCAAGATGATTGAAATATTGCCGTACATACGAATAAGTGCAAAACAATCGAATCAACCATGCAATAATCGATCCTATCATAGGTCCATGAATGGTCGGCTTGGTCAATGGAAACATAAGAGCATTTACTTCCGGACCCACCGGACCCGTCCCAAAAGCCCGGATGGGTTGCCCGGACGGAAAAATGCCACCCTACCGGGCTTCTCATAACTGGCCTAAACGCCCAGACCGACCGACACTCCCCATATACAGCCCATATGTGGGGCGGATATGGAGACACCCAGGCGCGTCTGGACATGCCCGCCACGTCGGATCCGGCCCACTATGATCCACCCGACCCCACATAAATTGACCCATATCCGCGCTCCAGAGGAAGCCACATTCGTGCGCGGTCCACTCTAGTCTACTGCCGTCCATCCACAAGCCCAGGGCGGATGCGCAACCGTTTAGTTGGCGCGACACAACGGAGATCAATGCTTGGGGCTTGTCCGACGCAAGTATGGCGCGACGTGCCCGCTGGGCGAGGCGGCGGGCGCGGGAGAACGCGACGGACGTTGGAGAGGCGGACTATGGTGCACGACAAACCCTTGCCGCCTCACCACCCTCCCTTGATGCCTAAAGGAGTTGGGAAGAGAATGGCAGGACTCGATCCGAGTCAAGAAAGGCACCGTCTTGGATTCACCACCGACGATCGTACATTGCGCCGGAGAAGAACAAACAAGGGGAGCGGGGAACACCGGAGACAAGTGCCAACACCAAGAAGACAAGGGAAATGGCTGACATACTGAAAAGATTAAAGTTTTTTTCTGGAAAAAAGAATCGCTCTAGAAGGATTTATATGAGGGAATAGATTTACGGGAAACCACATGATCTTCTGGTAGATAATTATTACATTAAACAAACAAATAAACAGGGGAGGCAGAAGACGTAGTATGACGGAAAGACGTGTGGCTCTGAAATGCAGCACGCCGTCGAGGAGGACGAACAGAGGCGGCTCAATTTGAGCGCCGGAAGCGAGGATCCAGGGTGGGCAGTTGGTTCGCCTGGAATCGAAACGAAACGAAGAGAAGGAGGAGGAGGAGGAGACGAGTCAACAGCGGAGCCATGGCGGAGAAGAAGGCAAGCACGTACGGCGCGGTTCCTCTGTTCTTCTCTGCTCCTTTGCCGTTTGGTGGGCTGCTCGAAGGAGGAGAGGAATTTTGGGCGCTCGCCGGCGACACTTCCGGGGACCTAAGAGCATCTCCAATAGGCGTTCAACAGCTTGTTTATATGGTCATCCATATAGACGTGAGCCCAAAATAGGCGTTCAACAGCTTGTTTATATGGTCGTCCAAGTATACACATCCTCTAAATCGACCTGGACAATGTCCACGCCTGGACAATGTGAAGGCGTCGTCTAAACTCAGCTGCAGTCATGATTTCTTCCTCTCCCCAGCGACGGCCCACCTGTCATGGTCCCTATATATAGACGTTCTGATGCAAAACTGGTCGTGTATATGAATGAATCTTTTTAGACCATTGTCTATATGAATATATAGACATCCAAATATACACATGCTATTGGCGATGCTCTAAGAAGTGGAGGTACGGGTTTAGCCTCACTCCCTTCCTCTTCCTCCCTTGCGATGTATGTCCGTCTGTCCGTCCTCTGTCGTCGTTGCTGCATTTCTGCTCAGGCGACGGAAAGTTGGAGACCCCACTCCTCCCGATTTCATTTTATTTAGTTGGGGTGATGATCAGAATCCCACTGAAGAATAATGCTTTTCATTCTTGGCAAAGTTCAGATTTATGAGCCCATCAGTATCAGGGAGACGGACGTTATTTTCTTTCTGTGGGATTTCAGCTCACCGTTATCCACCGTCGTTAGGGCTCGGGCAGCAGGGGAGGTGCGACGGGGACGCGAGACGGAGCGGTGGCTCGAGGGGACGTGCGATGGGGACGCGGGATGGAGTGGCGGCCTGAGTTCGACAGTGGGGAGGAGAAGACGTCGCGCGGCGATCGGGAGCGCCACCGGGAAGGGGAGCGAGGAGGAGGATGAGTGTGAGATGGCGGCGGCTAGGGTTCCTGCGAGGGAGGAATGTGAGCAGGGAGGAGGACGAGTGGGGGAGGGCGGGGGGTCGCTCTCCCCGCCTTTACGCGCCGGCCATCCATTCACGGAGCGACACACAAGGGTGAACACGCGAAATACCAGAAATGCCGTGTGCGGGCACTGAAAATTGCAGGCGGTGGCACACCATCTCACACACAAGAAGCAGCGACTGGCACAGCTTACACCCGCGGTCGCTGACGGCCGTGGCCCACAGCGCCCGAGCCCCGCCTGTCATCGTGCACGAGGGTGGTGGAACGGGGGAGAAACGACGGACACTATTCACTGGTTGTCCCATCACAGAAGATCCGATGACCTGGATTAAACCATCTGAAGATCCGACGGTCTAGATTCGCTGGGACATTTAATCCGACGGCTCACAGGCCACATGCCCTGAGAATGCCTTATTTTGGTCTAGGATGTAACAACGGGATAGTAGACACCGATGCTTTTGCAGCCGTTGGGTTGGGTGGGTAAATAATTGAAGGGGGAGAGATACACAGTTGAGCGTCACGTGCCTCACTTGCATCTTCCGGCTCGCCTCGCCGCTACCCTCCCCACCACTTGCCCAAAACGATCAATCCCAAGGGCAGCTCCTACGCCGGGCCGGCCGCCGGCCAGGGTTGACTCATCCACTCCGTTCCCACTCTCCACGGCCGCGGCTGCGGCGGATGGACATGGACGGAGCTAACCAAGGTACGGCCCCTCCATGGTTCCCTGCCGGGCAAGCCTTCGTCCTGCTTGTTGGTTACCAAGAAACGCCTCTCTTTCGATCTTTCTCACGACCGTCTGCTTGCTCGCGCTGGCACACCGGCCGTCAGGCTGCGGCGAGGACTGCGACGCCGAGGGCTGCAGGTGCCGGGCGGACGGCTGCGAGGAGTGCGAGTGGTGGAGGCTGCACCGCTACTGGAGCCACGCCGGCAACCGCCCGAGGCAGCTCTCCCTCGTCGTCAGCGACAACCATGTGGCAATGATTCACCGTTGCTCCCTTCCTCCCTTGCGATGTTTGTCTGTATGTCCTTGCTGCATTTCTGCTCAGGCAATGTCTGTCCGTCTCTCCTTCCTCCCTCCCAATTTCATTTTATCTGGTTGGGGTGAGTGATGGTCAGAATCCCACCAAAGAATAATGTCGGGTTTCATTTTAGCAGCCATGTTGCGTGATGCTTTTCATTCTTGGCAAAGTTCAGATTTGTGAGCCCCTAAATTAAACAAGATATATTGCTTGAACCAGAATCTAAGGCTGAACTGAACCAAGGACATGTCACCCATATTTTCTTGCAAAAAAACATTCACCTTTTGGCACGAATACAGAGTCGTGGAGATATCCAAGTATTTGACCTCTGAATGTGTACGATAATCGATTGTTAAGGTTAGATTGTTATTCCTGTGCTTGAGATAAATCAATGTAAGTAAGATCCACTTGCCACTTAAGAGCATTGCTCTAAGCTTTCCACACTATCAAAGTGTTCTTTCTGCAGTAATTATGCAACCTGAATTTTATCTACATTTTTGAGCAATTTGAAACAAGTATGTCTAAATTTTCTGCAAACAGTGAAACTATGCCTCTAACCAAGTGTATCTTGTTCTTAGACAGCGCATACGGCCGCCGGTTGCGAGCCATCCGAGGAACTTGATCACTGAGTTCGAGGAGAAGCTGCTTCAAGCTCCTGATGGCCGCGGCTACCCTGTTAAAATCGGTTGGGAGTTTGGTGAAATGTTCTTAGGTCTGGATGGCACGACTTTGTCGAGGCGCATCACATAGAACAAACTCCTCCATCCGGTTCGTCTACCGTGGGAACTCCAACTTCGAGGTTCACATATCCGGTTCGTCCGGTCATGGCAACTCTTCTCCACCACCTCATGATCGTGTGTTGCACATAGTATGAAATAAATTTTCTTTCTATAATTGAACGTGTGTTGCACGTGCACGTTTACTAGTTTCAATTAATGACAAATTGTTACTAATAGCTATCGTTAAGCAAATGTTAATCGTTAGACATATTTATACTAAACTTTTTTAATTTATTATCAACTAATAATGGCATTTAATGTGTCATATTTTATTTATACATGATTTAATGTTTTATCTTAAATGTCATATTTCAATCATACCTACTGGAATTAATAATTTAATCATGTTGAAGAAGTACATATTTCAATATATAGTATTCATGATTAAAATACACGTGTTTTAAAAATCGGATTACCCGTAGCCTCATGATTAAAATATATGTGGATGTACTAAAACGAACGTGTATGTGTAACAAAGAATGTTTTATTATACTAGTTGTATTTTGGTTCACCATAAATCTAAGGAAAACACATTATAGTACTGCATAATTAGTTTATACGTGTCTGTATTGTGGCGCATTTATATGTGTAGTTTGTCATAGTATCCTTAAATATCTGAAAAAAGATTTTGTAGAGTGTTTTGAAGTGTATAAGTGTAACAAGTAACTTGGAAGAGATTTCCAGAGTACATGACTATCGTGTTTAGGTGTAACTAAATAGTATTGTTTTTTTAATAAACTAATAGTTTTGTAGAATGTATGAGTTGTGAACTAGTTTGACCATTATTTCTCTTATGCACTCTGGCTAATTGCAAAAACATATGGTGCCCTATAGTTGGTACCAGAAATCACGTTGTTTGTAGCATGCATAAATATTTAAAATTAAATGTGCATTATGTAGTTTGCTTGAATTTTATTTGTTGCAGAAACAATTTCTTTGTATTTATCAAACCCGTTCACAACAATCTAGTTCTCTCCAAACCAACCTGAACTGAAAAGACCCATGATTAATGTGCTAATTTTGAAACTTATATATCCCCAATAGGAATCCTAGTTGCCACATGGTTTTGGGGTTCTCCCGGTTAGAGCATCTCCAACCGCGCCCCCAACACGTCATCCCCAGGTGATTTTTTCGCCCCGGCGCACAAAAATCGGCCCAGCCGCGTCCCCAGAAGCCCAATTTTCGTCGGCTCGGGTCGAATTTGGCGCCGGCGGACCCAAGCCGAACCCGACGCGCTGGGGGCACCGGCCGAAATGGTTTTGGCGCGAAAGAGCTGCAGGCCCGTCGAGTCAGCGACACTCGCCTCGTCGTGGCGCCGGCGGACCCAAGCCGAACCCGGCGCGCTGGGGGCGCCGGGCGAAATGGTTTTGGCGCGAAAGAGCTGCAGGCCCGTCGAGTCAGCGACACTCGCCTCGTCGTCCTCGGAATGCCTTAGTTTCCCGCGGGGAATCAATGCCAAGTCTGCCGCCGGTCAGCCTTCCATTTATTCTCTCACCACGGGGCGGCTCTTCACGGGCGGCGCGGCGACACCTCACTCCCCGCCACGTGTACACACGTCTCCACAGGAATTCACACCGCGAGCATAGCCTCCCCATGTGCACCATCGGATAATTAGAAAAAAAATATTGCTAGACTCCGCATGCAAGCTTCCATCTCGCTAGGCATGGCCAATAAACCGCAATCAATACATGCATGCATTGATTCGGGCATCGCAATAACTCCCTCATAGTGGACCGAACCCAACGATCTCAATTCACAAAGAAGCTTGATCGTCTCAATTAAAAAGCCCACCTGTCTTTTCCCATGTCGTCTCTCCGTTCCATCTCCCTCTCTATCTCTCTGCAGTCCCTAAATAAAGAACCGATCTTTCCCTTGGCAACAATACGGTGTGGCGGTTAGAATAGATAAGAGGCAATCTCGGCATGTGGTATAGTCCTCCGGCATGAGCGCTGGTCTTCGCGCACCTGCCGTCTCTCTAGGATCTCGCCGACTGTTGTTCCGTTCCTGGTGTGAACCGGCCTGGTGCCCTGTAGCATTGTCGACATGGCGGCGGTGGTGCCGATTTCCTTCTCTCTCAGACTGAACTTCCGTTGCCTGATCAGTTGCACAGAAGTTTCTGCTGTCTTCCTTTCGGTCTGGAGATGAACAGGCGGGTGGAGACACCAGCTAGGTATTGCAATCGATGCCCACGCCTCTGCTACTTCTACCTTCAGATTTTGCCTTTTTGCTTAACCATTCTGCTAATTTGATTTGACTCATACGCGTGTAGTTTGATTTGATAGTGGTTAAGGTAATGCTGATTTGATTTGGTTACGTTATTAGCAGGGAGCCACGGGTGGGGTTGGGTAAGGTATGCTGATTCATGGTCAATGCAGATCAATCCGTTCCATCCACGGTGGATTTGATAGTTGTAGCAAGTACCGCCCGCGGTGCCTAGCAGCAGCGAGCTCCGGTGCAGATCGATAGCTGAAGTGCCATTGCAGGCAAGCAAAAGATGCCCCTTTTTCATATGCGGGTTTACTTGCCTCATATTTTTTGCTCCTCCTCTGCACCCAATTATCCCTACTTAGAACGTTGATGTAATTTACTTTCAAATGGTACCTCATCTGCACCCAATTATCTCTACTTAGAACGTTGATGTGATTTACTTTCAAATGGTACCTATTGTCATTATGTAAATTCTGGGGTGGAGAATTTATTTTAGTACCTGATGTTGCCGGGTACCATTAGTGGCACCTCTATTTTTTGTCTTTTTATTTATTTTTCGTAGTTTTGGTTCAGGTTCTGGTCGCTCATGCCTTATGTTGCTCTTCAAATGTTTTGTTTGCCAATTTTTGAACTAGCCTAATTTAATTCATGCTCTTCATTTTTATTTTCCGTGCGGATCCCATGCCGTCTTGGCATTACCTGCTACACATTCCCTCAAACGTTTCTTTGTGGAGCGTGCAAGAAAAGAAGCAGAGGAAGGCGAACATCACTGAGATGCACCACTTCCTGTTTTCTCCCCCATCTTCTTCCCCTCTCCCTCTTGCTCTTTTTCCAGGGGGTGTAAGATGGACTTTGCTCCAGCAATGGTTGACATTAATTAGGTGGGGACTAGAAATTGTTTGATTACCATGTTCATGAAGAGTCAAGACACGTACATGTATGATGTATCTTGATTGGGCCTCAAAAGTCCTGCCTCTGTGTTGTGCTAATGACCGAGCTCATGTGACACTGAGTTTTCCTCTACTCCAATCCGTGGTTGTCAAATTCACAAGCAATTGTCCATTGATTGCCCCTACTGTTGCTTGCTAATGTGATCCACCGTATTGTTATTTGTTCTCCCTACATATTTATATTGGATCCTTCTCCCTGCCACACTAATACAATTATTTGATGATTTACATGTATAGTTTTGTTACATTTTCTTTCCAATTTCCATGCTATTAGCCTATTACCAGAATATGATATATATTCTTATGCCATGTGTACTTCTATGTAGATTTCCTTTCGTCCGGTACAAACTGAATCGGCGATTCAAGAAATTTTCTTTCGTCCGATACAAACTGAATCGACGATTGAAGAAATAATTCTACGTAAAGGATCAAGAAACAATGATTTGTAATTCATTGGTATGTTCGCGTTTGCTACTATTAAATATGTCTTACCGTGTATTTCTTCTTTCCTTTTGTCTGATAATGCAGGGGAAAATAGGAATCAAGAATAAAAGATTGTTATTCTAAGATGATTTTTGCTGACAGTTTAAGAAAGATACACATTTCTTGCTGTTGTTTGCATCCAGCACCTATCTTAGTAAGATAAAGCATGCTTCTATATGTACTTAGGAGACATGGTGATTAAGAGGGCCGACGAGAATCATATTCCTTCCATATTTTAATGTGTGTGCTCATACAAAAAAGAAATCGCGCTTTTCCCATACATGTTGACTATTGTATTTGTGCAACATAAAAGGGACGGCGAAAGCCCATGAGCCAGCACACCACAGCCAAACAAAATACGGCGCCTACCCTGATCCAACCATCACCTGCTAACTCCAGCAGCCGTTTCACAAAAGAGATTCTAAAGCTGAACTCTAACACTGAATTTACACAACCAACATATACTCATGCTACTTACCACCATTGATTTTAAATCCAGGGGGCTCAGAGTAAGTGCTCCTACGGTGTCCAGCAACACCACAGTTACCACACCTCCCCTGCTTCCTCTGCTGCTTTGGCAGGTCACCCCTCTTATGCCCTTCACCCCGGCAAATGCCGCAAAACCTGCCGCGCTTCCTCGTCTCCTCATCCGGTGTTTCCTCGCAACATGCTGGCCTTCCGGGCTGAGCAGGTACCCTGACGAGTTGGTATTGCGTTGCCCACAAACATAGATTTGTATACAAAGAAGTTGGTACGTCAGCTGAGGGAAGACGACATGAACGTCGGGAAAGTCAACGACATTATAGGAAGTTGCGTGGGCCAGAGATCTTCGCACATTGGAGTCAAAGGGTGGTTGTGTGTCACCCTGTGCTCCGTGATGTACCAGCCCTTGTCGTCGGTACGCAACAAACGAATCAACGCCGGACATCCACACCGGCTTGACCTTGTGTTTTGGGCATCTGGTTTCCCTGCATAAATGACACACGGGAATTTATTTGAAATTAAATGAAATACAATACCTACTTTTATTGAAAAGAAGAAGTTGTTATAACATTCTGGAACTCTCTGTTCTACTCACCGAACGCCCGCAAACAATTTCCTGCATGGTCTTGGTCCTCTCGACATTAAGCCGACTCTTGCCGTACCTGATGCCGAACCCATGTTCCCAGGCATACACATTGTAGAAGTCATATGCCTCACCAAGAGAATCGAAAGTTGTAGCCAACTTTGGGTTGATAACATGATCTCTGCATAAGCTTTGATGGATTGCTCGAGGGCGCAAGCATAAGCAACCAGTACTTGATCCATGTGTTGTGACTAGAAGATTTTCCATTCCATTCCATTCCAACTATGTACATCAGTTGTGTATATTTTTTGAGAGAGGTTTTTTGTAGCACGGCCTACATGGTACTCCATATCATAGCCATCTAATCTAGGGCTGGTTCATGTGGATGTGTGCAATGATTCTAAAATTAGCAGCTGCACCAGCCCGACACTTAATAGGTTACTGTCTATGACATGATGTGCCTTTGTTTCTGACTTTCTCACGAGTCCCGATGGATGTTTTTGTCCACCAATGACAGGGTGAGGCCCGTGATCACCACTGTAGCATGCACCAGTTTCTTCACTGCAGCGCACAGCAGTGAGTGAAGACCGCTTCACCATGACAAGTAGGGTCACCATGCAAAAAGATTCCCAGCGTTGCATGCAAATGTTGGTTACCTTTCTCCTCTCTCTTAATTTACAATCACAGCTTCTCTCACCCATCACGGGCTCCCTCCTCCCAAGAATGTCGTCGCTCTCTCTCATGGGAAACAATGTTTTTCTTTCACAGAACCTCTATCTCGTGCAATTTCTCCTCTCTCTCACACGGACTGTTAAAAGAAAGGTTCTTTTGTCTGCAAGTGGGAGAGACTGTGACAGAGAGCATGCATGCAGAATCTGAGTAAAGAAAAGACATGCATGGACAGAAAGAAATGTCTGCCACGTTCGTCCTCCACTCTCTCTACCTTCACCTGCGGCTACAATAGCTGTCTTGTCATGTACTAGTTGCCAAGTTAGCCAGAGAGCTAATGACGCTGGCAAGGTCAGAGTATGGCCACGTGATACTGCAGATGCACATATCTCAACGAAACACGGACGGGCAGGATAGCAGGACCATGGAGCTGGGCCTCCATAGAAACTTTCCGATATTTTTGCCATTGGCCATGTTACATTCCATTTCATAATCACAGATTGAAACTGTCAGACGAGCCGATTCATTTACGGCGCACCGCACAGATCGTGCTAATTTACGCGACTGGTTATATCACCCACAATGAAATCAAGTAAGTTGCCATATCGAGTTATGCTCAACTGCATTATCATCTTGGACCTATTTCTTAATCATCCACTCACTGGGACAAATAATCTTGCTGCCACAATACTGTATAATCAGGTTCTTGTTGAGCATATATAGGTGGGTCTGCACACCCTTCAGCTTAACTGAAACAATGAATGCTAAGGACTAATTGAGTTTAACTGAAACAGTAGCAACCATCTTGCCAAGGACTAATTAGGCAAGCTTAACTGAAGCAGTCACCTTTTGGTCCAGCGGGGAGCCTGTGGGTTCATTCTGCCCGTGGACAGAGCGGCGGACTCGGCAGGCCCGCCATCGGCCTTGCGCAAAAGCCCTCTCGGTTCCCCGCGGATCTCATCGTCCGCCCCGAGGATGACAGCCACCGCCGGAGCGGACGCGCTGGCAACCACGCCGGCCTCCTCCGCCACCGGCTCAAAGATTGGTAGCCTGCTGCCAACACGACCCCGTAAATGAGATGATTCCGTGAGCAAAATCGCGCCAATGAACGAGCGTCGAAATGCGGCATTCAGCTGGAGCGGCTTACCTGCTGATTGGGTCGAGAGGGAACTCCATCTCCCGCGGCGGATTGGAGTCAACCTGAGTGAGTGAGTGAGGTTGAAGACGACCGCCTCTGGCTTCTAGCACACGGTTCCTTCCTCCCTTCACCCGAGTCGCCGAGCTATTTTCGTGAGGGCCCCACGTGGCTCTCGCGAAAGCTCCCTTTCAGTACTGGAGCACGGTACATACGGTGAGAGTAAATTCAGATAGGACGATGATAGGCGTCGGCACACTGGCCCAAAGTTTCGGCTCGGTCGCGCCTCAGCCATCCGATGCAGTCAGTAGGGTCGGTCTCATATGGCATCTCAATCCCCGACCCATTCTTCTTTCCCCGATCAACGTTTTCAAGAAAAAACACCCCCTCCTGTAGCCAATCC
>LR738714.1:804820575-804897883 GCA_902687465.1 Secale cereale
AGGGAACCCAAAAAAAAAATCGTAACATAGCCAATCATGGGGACGTGGGCAAACCGACTGTCCCCAGGGGCCGGGCCATCATTGAACGTGAGCGTATCGACTGTTCAGGGAACCCAAAAAAAATCGTAACATAGCCAATCATGGGGACGTGGGCAAACCGGACTGTCCCCAGGGGCCTCTGACGTTCCTCCTAACCCGGCAGGTTTTTTCTTTTTATGGGGTTTTTCTCTTCTTGAACCGGATATAATCTCTTGTTCCCGAGAGTTCTACCGCTCCTTCACATACCCTGCAAAAATTAGTTTCTAAAACCAGCCAACATTATAATTTGATCCTTGATAACAAACTGATATGATTATTTGCCGCAAAATTTATATATATAGAAAAAAGGCTGAGCCCCCGGTTTACCGAGGGTGCCGGTTTATTCATTATTCATAATATATACATAGGATACATTGGAGCCCATGGCTCAAGTGTAGTATGGCCGTAGATGAGCAATGTTCCACGGCCTTTTCGTCTCCTCTTCTGATGTCCGTGAATCCTTGTGTTCTCGAATGTCTATCAAATAATATGACCCGTTGTGTAAGTTTTTGCTGACCACAAAGGGCCCTTCCCATGGCGGGGATAGCTTGTGCATATCTGTTTGATCTTGGATAAGCCGAAGTACCAAGTCGCCCTCCTGGAAAGTCCTGGTTCTAATCCGGCGGCTGTGATATCTGCGCAGATCTTGCTGATAAATCGCCGACCGTGCTGCAGCTATATCACGCTCTTCATCCAACCGATCCAAACCGTCTTGTCTTGACTCCTCATTAATGGCTTCCACATAGGCCGCTACCTTCGGTGAATCATGGCGTATGTCACTTGGAAGAACTGCTTCTGCGCCATAAACCATGAAAAAGGTGTATAACCTGTAGACCGGTTGGGTGTAGTGTTAATGCTCCAAAGGACAGACGGTAATTCCTCAACCCAACACCCTGGGGTTCTCTGCAAAGGTGTCATAAGTCTGGGTTTGATTCCTCGCAAAATCTCCTGATTTGCCCTTTCTGCCTGACCATTGGATTGGGGGTGAGCCACAGAAGATACGTCCAAACGAATATGCTCTCATTGACAGAATTCTTCCATCTCACCCTGAGATAAGTTGGTGCCATTATCTGTGATGATGCTGTGTGGAAAACCAAACCGGAATATTACTTTTTTGATGAACTTAACTGCTGTTGCTGCATCACACTTGCTTATAGGCTCCGCTTCAATCCACTTCGTAAACTTGTCTACTGCTACTAGTAGATGAGTTTTCTGATCTTGGGATCTCTTGAAAGGACCAACCATATCAAGCCCCCAAGTTGCAAAAGGCCAAGTTATTGGTATCATCCGGAGTTCTTGTGCCGGAACAAGGGCGCGTCTTGAGAACTTCTGACAAGCGTCACACTTGCGGACCAGGTCTGCCGCATCTGCGTGCGCGGTTAACCAATAAAAGCCATGTCGGAAAGCTTTAGCCACTAAAGATTTTGATCCGGCATGATGACCACAATCCCCTTCATGAATCTCCCTTAGAATCTCACAACCTTCCTCAGCTGAAACACACCGTTGAAATACTCCAGAAGTGCTACGATGGTGCAGCTCCCCGTTGGCAATTGTCATAGATTTGGAACGCCGGATTACCTGCCGTGCTTCATCTTCGTCCTCTGGTAACTCTCCTCGGCTTAAATATGCCAAATAGGGTAACGTCCAATCCGGAATAACATGGGTTGCTGCAACCAACTGTGCCTCTGGATCCGGAACGGCTAGGTCGTTCTCTGAAGGTACTTGAACCGAAGGATTGTGCAATTCATCCAAAAAGGTGTTAGGTGGTACCGGTTTACGTTGCGACCCTAGCCGGCTTAAAGCGTCGGCTGCTTCGTTCTTCCGCCGGTCTATATGCTCCACCTGATATCCTTTGAAATGTCCTGCGACCGCTTCAACCTCTCGTCGATAAGCCGCCATGAGGGGATCCCTTGAATCCCACTTGCCCGAAACTTGCTGTGCCACTAGGTCTGAATCGCCCAGGCACTTAACTCGGCTCAAATTCATCTCTTTTGCCAATCTCAAACCATGAAGCAGCGCCTCATATTCTGCTGCATTATTAGTACAAGGAAATAATAACCGGAGTACATAACAAAATTTATCACCTCTGGGGGAAGTTAAGACAACTCCGGCCCCCGAGCCCTCCAACTGCTTTGAACCGTCGAAGTGGATCGTCCAATAAGTAAGATCCGGCTTCTCCTCAGGAGTCTGTAATTCCGTCCAGTCATTGATGAAGTCGACCAGTGCCTGAGATTTTATAGCAGTACGTGGTACATACTTCAACTCATGCGGACTGAGCTCAATGGCCCACTTGGCTATTCTGCCTGTTGCTTCTCTATTCTGGATTATATCTCCCAACGGAGCTGAACTAACCACAGTTATTGGATGCCCTTGGAAATAATGCTTCAGTTTCCGGTTTGCCATGAACACCCCATATACCAATTTCTGCCAATGAGGGTATCTTTGCTTAGACTCGATGAGTACTTCACTCACATAGTAAACCGGGCGCTGAACCGGATGTTCCTTCCCTGCTTCCTTGCGCTCAACCACAATCGCAACGCTGACTACCCGTGTGTTTGCCGCAACATATAACAGCAAAGGCTCTTTATCGATAGGAGCGGCTAAAACCGGCGGTTTCGCTAGTTGCTGTTTCAGATTCTCAAACGCTGTATTCGCTTCATCACTCCAAATGAACCGGTCCGTTTTCTTCAACATTTGATAAAGCGGGATCGCCTTTTCTCCTAAGCGACTGATAAACCGGCTCAACGCCGTGATCCGGGCAGCTATGCGCTGAACATCATTAATGCAAGCCGGTTTTGTCAAAGATGTGATGGCCTTGATCTTCTCCGGGTTGGCTTCTATTCCCCTGTTCGAGACCAGGAATCCCAAAAGCTTACCAGCCGGGACACCAAAGGCACATTTCTCCGGATTAAGCATCATCCTGTAAGCCCGAAGATTATCAAAGGTTTCTCTGAGGTCTTCTATCATTGTCCTTTCCTCCTTTGACTTAATCACGATGTCATCCACGTAAGCATGTACGTTCCTTCCTATCTGCCCCTTCAAACAATTCTGAACACAACGCTGATAAGTTGCCTGTGCACACTTGAGCCCAAAGGGCATAGACACATAGCAAAAAGCACCAAAAGGGGTTATGAACGCTGTCTTCTCTTGATCTTCAACTGCCATCTTGATCTGGTGATACCCTGAGTACGCATCCAGAAAACTCAGCCGCTCACACCCTGCTGTGGCATCAATAATCTGATCAATGCGAGGCAGAGCAAAAGGATCAGTCGGGCAAGCTTTATTGAGGCCTGTGTAGTCCACACACATCCTCCACTTCCCATTCTTCTTTAGAACCAGCACCGGATTAGCCAACCATTCCGGATGAAAAACTTCCACTATGAACCCTGCCGCCAAAAGCCTGGCCACTTCTTCTCCTATAGCCTTGCGCCTCTCTTCGTTAAAGCGGCGCAGATACTGTTTTACCGGTTTAAACTTCGGATCAATATTTAATTTGTGCTCAGCGAGTTCCCTCGGTATACCTGGCATGTCAGAAGGTTTCCATGCAAAGATATCCCGGTTCTCACGGATGAACTCGATGAGTGCGCTTTCCTATTTAGGATCCAGGTTAGCACTGATGGTGAATTGCTTGGACGAATCTCCAGGCACAAAATCAACCTGCTTAGTCTCTTCCGCCGATTTGAACTTCAAAGCCGGATCATGCTCGGTAGTTGGCTTCTTCAGCGGAGTCATATCTGCCGGATCAACATTATCCTTATAAAATTTTAACTCTTCCGTGGCACATACCGTTTCTGCATAAGCTGCATCACCTTCCTCACATTCCACTGCTATCTTACGACTGCCATGCACCGTAATTGTGCCTTTATGACCCGGCATCTTAAGCTGCAGATAAACATAACATGGCCTAGCCATAAATTTAGCATAAACCGTCCTCCCAAACAAAGCATGATACGGGCTTTTAATTTTGACAACTTCAAAGGTGATCATCTCCGATCTGGAATCATGCTCATCCCCAAAGGTAACTTCTAAGTCAATCTTACCAACTCGATAAGCTGACTTACCTGGGACCACCCCGTGAAACACTGTGTTTGATGTCCTTAACTGTTTATCTGTCAGACCCATACGGCGAAAGGTCTCGTAATATAATATATTGATACTGCTACCTCCATCCATGAGGACTTTAGTAAACCTGTATCCTCCCACCTGAGGTGCCACCACCAAGGCTAAATGTCCCGGATTATCTACCCGTAACGGGTGGTCCTCTCTGCTCCATACAATGGGCTGCTCTGACCATCGTAGAAACTGTGGCGTCGCCGGTTCTACCGCATTAACAGCCCGCTTTAAAACCTTCTGGTCCCTCTTACATAAACTTGTGGTGAAAACATGATATTGACCGCTGCTCAACTCCTTCGGATTACTCTGGAATCCGGATTGCTGCTGTTGCTGCGGACGCTGTTGCTGCTGGTTTCCTTGGTTATTGTAACTCCCTTGACCCTGCTGCTGATTATTCTGACTGTTGTAGCCACCTTGATGATGCGATTGATTTCCCTGACCATTGTAACCCCCTTGATGATGTGATTGATTTCCCTGGCCATTGTAACCACCTTGATGATGTGATTGATTTCCCTGACCATTGTAGTTCCCTTGACTACTTTGGCCGCCTGGCCGGGATTGATAACCACCGTTGTTCCCTTGATAGCCGCCGTTGCCCCTATATCCTGATCCGGAATTGTTTCCTTGATAACCCGGACCATAAAATCCGGGCCCTGAACCGCCGTACGGGGGCCGGTTAGGAGGATTAAAACGGCCGTTCCCTGGTTTCATAGGGGACAGGCATTCTCTTATAGAATGTCTTGCAATCCTCCCTCTTCCACTATGCTTCAGACAGGGTTGATCCAAATCCTGCTCCCAACCCGGGTTTCCACAGCCGGTTTGGAGAGTGGAACCCTGCTGATTAACCTGAAGACCGCCTTGGGCCTGCGTACTGGCAACAAAATCGGAGCTGTTTTCTGCCTTTCGTTTGCCCAAAAAGCTTGAAGTAACCGGATTAACCGGCGCCGGTTTACCAGACTTGCTGGCCTTTCCTGTTTTATCTCCTTCTGACTCCGGATACTTGGTATTATCTGAGTCTCCGTACTTCACCAGGGCGCTCATCAAAGTCCCCATGTCATTGCACTCCCGTTTGAGCCGTCCGAGCTTTAATTTCAAAGATTCAAACCGGCAATTGTTCTCTAATGTTACAATTTCTGTGCTCGGGTTAATGCCGTTTGAGGAGTGCAAGATCTCTGCCACTCTGCGTACCCAAGCTGCTGTAGACTCCTGTTCTCCTTGCACGCATGCTGCTAAATCTATCACCGACATAGGTTGCTTGCACGTATCCTTGAAGTTTTTGATGAACTGACTGCGCAGCTCCCCCCATGATCCGATAGAATTCGGAGGTAGTGCCTTTAGCCAAGTCCGGGCCGTGCCCTCAAGCATCATAGTGAAATATTTGGCACAAGCCGATTCATCCACGTCCAGCATCTCCATGGCCATCTCGTAACTCTCCACCCAAGCTTCGGGCGGTAAATCGGCTGTGTAATTAGGCACCTTGCGAGGTCCCTTGAAATCCTTGGGCAACTTAACGCTCCGCAGGGCGGGGACGAGACATTGTATTCCAAAACCGCTCGCTGTAGCTCTTGTCCCTGTAGCGCCTGTGTGAACCGGCGTCGACTGACGAACTTCCTCCCTGGCCTCCGATCTAGGCCGGTTTCGATCCGGGGCTGGCATCTCCGCCCTTGCCGGATTATCCTGCCTGTGCTGATGTCTCCTTCGTTCACTGCTAGACACTTCTGGCTCCTCCCAATGTCTAGAGTAACTTCGGTTTGGACGCGGTGTCGAATGCAACCTTTCCCTGCTATGAGAGTATGCTTGCTGCTGTATCAACGCCGTGTTGAGCAGTTTCTGGGCCCTGCGCGCCTCTATCGCCACCGGAGATGTTTCCTCCACAGGTAAAGCGGCCAACCGTGCTGCCGTTGCAGCAATATTATCCACAGGGTTTTAGTAGTGTCCCGGAGGGACGGGAACATAAGGTGCCGATGTAATCCGTCGCTCCCGTTCTGCGGCGGGCTGCTGAACCGGCTCCTCCCGAGCTGGTGGGCTTCTCCGGTTTAGGACCGGATTATTACTGGCCCCAGCCCCAGGTGTTCTGAACAAATTCGCAGATTCGTAACCCGGCGGTAGGCGGGATCGATACTTTCGCCCCCTTACTGCTTCCACAGAAGCTTGCTCCATCCTCAAGTGAAAAGCCTGATCATCCAACTCTGCTTGTCTTATGGCTAACATCTCCCCTTCTGCCTTTAAATCCTCCTTTAACTGATCGATCCGGGCTTTCAACTGAAGAAGCACTGCATCATGTTGCGCCTTGTCTGCTGGAGCTACGACCTCCACTGCCTTAGCTGTGAACTCCTCGATCAAGGTGGATAGAACTGCAGTAAGGGAGGGATTTGAACCGCTTCCCCCTGCACCAGCCTCCGCTGTTGTTCCGTTCGTCGGGGGTTGTGAACCGGCCATGAAGACCGCCACCCGGTTTGGCGGGCCGGAGGGGTCCGGAATACTGTTTCCATCGGACTCGCCCTCAGACCGGCCGTCCCGCAACTGATACAGAGATTCAGTTTCCCCGGATGAAGGCTCGTCATCTGAATAGACGACGGTTGCACCATCAGATTCCGACCCGTCCTCGGCTTGGCCTCCGTGAATCACTCCAACAAACGCATGCTTCATGGCAGGCTGAATCCGGGCCGATCTCGCACGCTGAGCCGGCTCGACGATGTTGGGGAAGGTATCCGGCTCAGGTCCCGGTTCTCCAATTTTGCCGATGAAGACTTGGATGCTGCCGAAGGGGACCCGGTACCCGTATTCGATCGAATCGGCCTCCGGTCCCCAACCTGCGTCGTCAATGTAGATCCGGCCACGACGACTCTTGGTCATCCGGCCGACTGCGTAACCCTTTAACCCTTCGAAGCCGCCTTTCAAGAACTCGAAACCATCGTGCGCAGGCCCCACGGTGGGCGCCAACTGTCGTGGAATTAACACGGCAGATGTCCGGTTTATCGGACTTGATGATGGAACCATCGCACGGGTTAGCTTGAAAGGATTCATGGCACACAAAGGACACGAAGGATTTATACTAGTTCGGCCCCTTGAGAAGGTAAAAGCCTACGTCTAGTTGGTTTGGTATTGCTTGGGTGTCGGTTTACAGGGAGCGGATTCGCTTTGCCTGCGTCTCGACGGATTGATTGTTGCTTGTCCTTGAACCGGTACCGGGTCGTCCCTTTATATAGAGGTGACGCCTGGTCCGGTTTACAGAGTCCCGAGGCCGGCTCATAATCGTGTCCGCCTCGGTCTCTGCCCCTTTCTTTCTTATCTCTCAAGTTACATCTCTTGGCGGTTTACAAACCGTATCTCTATACATGGGCCCTGAAATCTCATGGGCCGTAATCTCTAAAATAATTAACCAAGTACAATATAACTAAGCCGGTTTACAATACCCGGTTTATACCTACTAACCATATCCCTGACACCGGGGAAGAAGTTGAGGTGGTCGACAGTCATGGCTACTACTTGACAGAAGGGGTGCGTGTGTGTGTGCGATGGCCATGGCGGGCCAGCAGCACCATTGTGTGCAAAGCGGGGAGGAGAGGGAAGGGGGACTGCAGAACCGCAAGCATAGAAGGGGGAGGACGACACCAGTCACGGCCACCACAAGGAAGAAGGGAAAGGAATGTGGGCGTCCATGGCGAAGAAGGAGGAGAATTCGGTGGGGAAAAGAAACAGAGAAGGGGACGATAGATGAGTGCGTGGATGGATTGATACGTCTCCAACGTATCTGTAATTTTTGATTGTTCCATGCTATTATATTATCCTTCTAGGATGTTTTATAGGCTTTTCTATACTCTTTTATATGATTTTTGGGACTAACCTATTAACCCAGAGCCCAGTGCGAATTTCTGTTTTTTCCTTGTTTTTGAGTTTTACAGAAAAGAAATATCGAACGGAGTCCAATTAACGTGCCAATTTTGATGATTTTTTATGGACCAAAAGAAGCCCCCGGAGTAAAAGAGTTGGGCCTGGAGAGTCATGGGCTGCCCACGAGGGTGGGGGCGCACCCACCCCAAGTGGACAGCTAATGGCTTCTCTCCCCTCGTTGGTTACCCCAAGTGGAAGGTTTGAGATGTAGCGTAGCAGCAAGTTTCCCTTGGCAAAGGTACCAAGGATCGAATCCCGTGAGACTCCGAGGGTCGACAAGAAGGTGTCAACGCTAACGGCGCCAACTTAGCGGTTGACAGGACCTGCACACAGATACAAATAACTTTGCTCCCAACGAGCACATAGAGGTTGTCAATCCCTCCGGCCTTGTCGTTTACAAAGGATCAAACGCAAGAGATAATAGTGATAGGTATGACTGCAACTAGGAAATAGAACAGGAAGTGAATAGCGGGTGTGATTAGTGATGGTAATATGGACCGGGGTCCCATGATGTTCACTAGTGATGTCTCTCTCCCAAAAGACGATAAAACAGCTAAGCGAGGTAAACAAATTACAGCTGGGTAATTGACATGATTATGTGCGCAAACCAATGCTAACTATGCTGTAAGGAAAGGTAGAGGCTCAAAAGCATGGGCGGTATGCCAAGGCAAGTAGACCGAAATCCATCTGCATCTACTACTAATCATCCACCTTGAGATATCTATCCAGAACATCTCGCTGGTATTAAGTTGCGAGTCCCACCCAAAGTGTAAACTCAAAGCAACAGACAACTGCATTAAAAGAACTTTGCGTAAAGTAAACAATCCTTGCACCCGCAAGTACAAGCACCGTTGTTTTCCCCCTTGTGGCAACAGCACATCTGTGACGCCCGAAGACCGACGTCCCAGAAGATTCCAGAAGATTCCAGATGTTCCGGGTTCTCCCGTGTGTTTCATTGGTGCTTGTGTTATTTATTTTTGCATTGCATCATGTCATCATGCCATCATGTCATTAATTTTTGCATCTCAACTTAAATAAATTGTGTGGACCTTCGGTCCATTTAAATCGAGGGAAGTGTGACTTCTCTTTATAACATATACTCCCAATATTTTAGGGAGCTATTATAATAATATTCCATTGCTTCGGAATAACCCAACACACTTGCATATATTTTTACCATGCCTTTTCTTCTCAATTCCTTGCCTCGAACTTTGCCAACAATTTTTTAATCATTTTCCCGGGCTCCACCAAAATTCTCATTATTTTTGGACTCTCCAAAGCCTCAATCTTGTTCAAATCATTTGAATTAAATTCAAATGAATTTGAATTTAAACTTTCTTTATTGCCTCTCCTATTTTTCGTGGACCGTGGACATTTTTGCGAGTCCCGTAAAAATAACATCTTGCCAAAATCTTCCCCTAACCTTTCTTTTCTTTCCTCTTCTTTTATTTGTTTCTGCTGCATTTTTTATTTAAAGAATTGTCGCAGGGGGCCAGCCTTCTCAGACCCTTCTGGCCAAGTGCGCCGGCCCAAGGCCCATTAGCCAGCAGCGCCGGCCTCCCTAAGGCTTTCTGGCCCAAGCTGCAGGGACTCCAGCGCTCTTCAACCCTAGCCCGACACCCATCTCCCCTCGCTCTCCCTCCCCGCCGCCGCACTCACCCTCGCTCGTCCCTCCCTTCGATCTCCTTCCCCGTTCCCCATCGATCTCCCCAGCGCCTCTGCACCTCGCCTCCAGGTCCCCCGCCCGCGCCCGAGGCCAGCCAGGCCGCAGCGCCCCGGCTAGCCAAGCCGCGCCAGCCAGAGGCTGCAGCACCGAGCTCATCGCCCCTCCTCTCCAGGACCAGCAGCCGGCCCTCCCGCGCCAGGGGTTCTAGGCCGCAGCGGCCACACCCGCCGCTCCCTCCGGCCGGCCAGAGCCAGCCGTCTCCGTGCGCCTCTCCTCCTCGCATCTGGCCGCGGCCCCGAGCGGCCCGGCCTCCCCTCAGTCTGGCGTCCGCGCCCCACGTGCAGTGCCTCTTCGGCGCCCTCCAGCCGCCTTGGACGGGGCCAGAGCCGCTCCTCCAGCGACCCGCGCCGTCCTCGCCTGGCGCCGCAGCTCCAGCACCTCGTCAGCGCCATCGGCCTCCCCACTGCCGCCGCTGTTTTGACTTTCTTTAATTTTGGCTCGTTTCCATGGAGCAGCCCGAGGGCTTGTCCAAGCCGAGCGCCTCCGGGATCTCCAAGGCCTGCAAGACCTTGACCACAGTACCCGTATGGCTACATCCGAAGATGCATCAAGTTCAACTTCCTGAATGTGAACGTTTACCGCTCGCGGGCGTGTATCATCGCCTTGTACCTTTTCGGTTCTTCAAGACCGTCAAGTACCCTGGACCGTCAAGTTCGTCTACATACGTGAACGACTACCGTCGCCGAAGACCGCGAGTACAACTACTTCCACTACCGTCGCCAACGTGAACGACTACCGTCGCCCCGGAAACGAGGGATTCACCAAGTACCTCTCCGAACGGAACAATTACTTCCTCTTTGGAAACGAGAATGACTTCTTCCTCTACGAACGTGTACCACTACTTCCACTACGATCTCGAACCGCCCTCCGAAACGAATGTTCCGAAAGTATAACCCCGAGACGTGCCCGTGTGATGCTTGTGTTGTATGAAATGTTTCCCGTGTGTGCTCCGTGCCCGTTTCGTCCTTTTGTCATGTTCCTCGGTTGCCTCGTCGCCGACTCGTGGGAACCCGGTGACGGGATCGCCCACCTTTCTTCTTGTCCCGCTCACGTCTCCGTCACCTTTTGCACCGGTCTCTCAACGAGTTACCGGAACCGAGATGTTGCCGTTGCATCATCTTCGGATCGTTGCCGTGGCACCCTTTCTTCCACCACGGTGACAATACTTCATATCTTCTTCTTGCCAACTTTTAATAAACTTGCATAAACTTGATCATGTCATCCGCATCATGTTAACAACATTTAAAATATGTTAAATTGTTGATTGCTTATAATTACTAAACATGCTCATGGGGATTTTCCGGAATTGTTGTTGTTATTTTCCGGCCTCATTTAAAATGCCTAAATAGTGTAGTTTTATTATGCTTCACCTCTTGCCATGTTAAAAACATTTAATCTTGTCTTGTAAATAATGAGAGTCAATTAAATAATTAAATGTGGTGTTTCGTCAATATGCAACTCGTTGCATATTGAGCTCCACTTAACTTGTAGTGTTGTTTGTGCACTTTGCCATGCCATGCATATTTAAACCGGACATGCATCATACTTAGATGTGCATCGTATGCCATGTTTATGATTGTGTGTTTACCGTGTTGTTTGCTTCTTTCCGGTTGCTTCTCTTGTTAGCTTCGGTTTCGTTCCGGAGTTGTGAGGATTCACTCGACTTTGTTGCTCCGTCTACTTCATGGATCCGTTCTTCTCCTTTGCGGAATCCCAGGCAAGATGATCATACCCTTGGATACCTTTACTACCATTGCCATGCTTAGTTGTCTCGATGCTATCGTTACATGTCACGCTACCCATCTTTTATGTCAGCCTCTCCTTGTTGCCATGAAACCTCTAACCTTGAAACCTTCCTAGCAAACCACTGTTTGGCTATGTTACCCGCTTGCTCAGCCCCTCTTATAGCGTTGTTAGTTGCACGTGAAGATGAAGTTCGTTCCAGGAGGGAACTTGTTGTTGGATATATCACAATATCTAAATATTATTAACACACCTATATACTGGGCATGGGTGGAAGGCTTGGCCTTTTGCTCGGTGTTTTGTTCCACTCATGCCACCTTAGGCGCCGATAAACCGGCATTATGTTCCTTGATTTTGCGTTCCTTACACGATGGGTGGATGGAGACCCCTTGACAGTTCGACTTTGAATAAAACTCCTCCAGCAAGGCCCAACATTGGTTTTAATTTGCCTCATAATAACAACTTAATTAATTAATTAAATTTGCATAGGGGGTCGCACCCTCGGGTTCTTAATTCTACATAGCAGGGGGGCCAGTGCTGATGGTGTTGGTCCCAAACGGGGGTTATGCGGGGCCACCACGGGGAAACTCGAGGTTTGGCTCATGTAGGATCACCCATCCGGTCGTGGCCTGAGACGAGATACGCGCGGCTACTATCAGGGTGTCGACACACCGGGAGGTCTTGCTGGACTTGTTTTACCATTGTCGAAATGACTTGTGCTACCGGGATGCCGAGCCTGATCGGATTTCCCTAAGATAAGGGATGATGATATTATATTTATCACTTCAGCTAATCGTGAGAGCTTGTGATGGGCTAAGTTGGGACACCCCTGCAGGGTTATGATCTTTCGAAAGCCGTGCCCGTAGTTATGTGGCAGATTGGAATTTGTAATGTCCGGTTGTAGAAAACTTGACAGAGGATCCGAAGTAAAACACACAACTGTGTGAGTAACCGTGACTGTCTCTTTTCACTTTGAGAAGAGAACACGGTGGGGTTATGTTTGACTCGTATGTAGTTTAGGATCTTTAGCGATCACTACTTTTGCGACCGTTTGCGTAGATGCTCATATTATTCTGGTACTCGTAAATTAGCCACCATATTATGCTTAGCCGTTGCTGCAACCTCACCACTTTACCTCTTCCTACCCATAAGCTTTGCTAGTCTTGATACCCATGGTTATGGGATTGCTGAGTCCTCGTGGCTCACAGATACTACAACAACAGTTGCAGGTTCAGCCGAGAATGATGCAGGAGCTGGTTCAGTACTTCTTTGGGAGCTCGATGAAGAGAGTGGCCGTATGCTTGTAACGTTTCGACGATCAGTAGTGGTTTCTACTAGGATTCGATCTTGACCTGTGGCTTTATGTTGTTTTGGTATCTTTCTTTTGGATCTTACCCTTAGATGGGCTGTGATGTTTTGAATGATGTATTGCTTATGTATTGTATTGTGTGAAGTGGTGAGTGTAAGCCAACTATCTCTCTTTTGCAATTTAATCCCTCTTTTACATGAGTCGTGCAAAGATACCAAACTTGAGATCATTCTAGGATGGGCTTATACCTTTAAGTCGTGCCTCGACACGTAGGAGGTATAGTCCCATCCTGGGCATTACAACATCCCCTAGACTCATGTTTCTGTCACTCAAGCTAGTCATCGAGGGGCATGAACTCACAATCAAGCATAACGTTCCCTCTTGGAGTTACTACCTACTACTCGGCCAAAGCAATAAACAGCAACGGAGAACATGCAAGAATTACTCAAGAACATAAATATAAAAGAGGTGAATCAAATATATTACTCACACACAATATGAACATAATCTCATAATCCATCGGATCCCAGCAAACTCAGCAGAGCAACAGCATAAAGATTACATATTTGCCTCGATCATGTAGGGCAGCTCACGAGGTCTAATCCATGAAGAACAAAGAGGGGAGGAGAACATCACATAGCTACTGGTCATGGACCCATGGTCCAAGGGGGACTACTCACAACTCATCCGGGAAGCGTCCATGGTGGTGGAGAAGCTCCCGGTGGTGGTTCTCCCCTCCGGCAGGGTGCCGGGAAGAGTTCTCCTGGTGCTCCCGATCTTGGAAGCGCGGCGGCGGCGGAACAGAGACGAGATCAGGAAAAAGGGTTCCGTCCTCAAGGGTTTCGGGACGCGAGGAATATATATGCGAAAGGGGGGTCACCAGAGGCGGAGGTGAGGCCCCAGGCGCCCCCCTGGTGCGGCCAGGGGTGGGGCCGCGCCGGGTGGCCGCCTGGGCCACCACAGGCTCCCCTCTGGCCCTGCTTTGGTTTTTCTTGAAGCTCCCGATAAGCTGATTTTTCCTGTATTTTTCCCGGAATTTTTAGGGCACTTTTAATATGGGGGAAACCTGAAATAGAAAAACAGCAGAAAACATGAACTGGCACTGTGGTGCACTGAGTTAATAGGTTAGTCCAAATATGATCAAAAGTGTATGGAAGTGCATAAATATCATAGCAATATCACACAAAAGAGGCATGGAGCAAGCAGAAATTATAGATACGTTTTGGACGTATCAACATCCCCAAGCTTAATTCCTGCTCGTCCTCGAGTAGGTAAATGATAACAAGCATAATTTCTGTGGTGACATGCTATCAACCATATAAGAACTTTTAAGTAAAGCAATCAAGGCATGTAATTCAATTCATGTCATAACAAGCAAGAGTCTATATTAGCATTGTAACAAGTAACATAAGAACATAAAGGTGCAAGAGCTCTCGATGTCCGTGACTCGAATGTCTCCAAATGGTGTTTGCGTGCAAGAAAGGGGATAGGGATATATGAGAGAGTAAAACATAGTTTTTGTATTGTTGAGAACTTAATCTACTAAAGTTTCACACTTGGTCTTCTTTGGAATCTTATCTTGACTCATCCCCAGACCGTCAGCCAGGTACAAGTCAAAATGATCCACTCCCTTTCGATATTTTGAGCACTCATGCAATGGATGAGCGTAAGCAAGAGAGTCGACACTTAGGATGGCAAAGAGAGAAAAATGATGAAGGGGGAAGACAAAAAAGGTGTGAAAGGCTCACATCAATGAGGACAATCATCGGCGAGAGAAAGCCAAATGATAGATATGATGTGAGGAGTAGGGATTGCCATGCAACGGATGCACATATGAGCTAAGGTAAGCTCTCAAATGGAACTAGTGGGGGTGCATGCAACTTGCTTGCTCAAGAAGACCTATAGCTCTTTTGAGGAGGCTCATCATTGGAATATACAAGCCAAGTTCTATAGTGTGAAGGTCCCCACATAGCTATATGCATGAATGATAATCTCTATGGAGTACAAGGTATAAGATGGAGTACGAGTGTGGATCTCTCAAAAGGAAATAGTAGTGTGCCCCCTTCTCTCTTTTTATTTCTTTTTCTCTTTTTTTTCTATTTTTTTTTATTTTTTGTGGCCTCAATGGCTCTTTCTATTTATCTCTCATTTGTCCTCTTTGGGATCTTTTGATTTTGTCCTCTTTGGGATCTTTTGATTTGTCCTCTTTGGGATCTTTTCCTCACTTTAGGGGCAACACTCTATGTATTACAAGAAGTATAGAAGATCTTTCACACTTTACAAAAGTACTCAACATAAAGAAAATGAAACTATCATGATGTATGCAAATGTATGCCTCTGCCAGTGTAGCAGGATATGCAATGATACTAGCGCGTCATGTAGCAATGATTAGGACAAGGCCCAACTAGCATGCGGCTCATCGATCAAGCAAAAAGCATGTATGACATGAAGATCAAGTCATGAGAAGATGGATGTTGCATGGCAATGTATCTCGGAAAGGCTATGGAAATGCCTTAATAGGTAGGTATGGTGGCTGTTTTGAGGAAGGATATAATGAGGCTTATGATGACAGAGCGTATCGTGCCAAGGATTTGGATGCACCGGCGAAGTATGCGCCAACTCTCGAGGTGAGAAAGGGCAATGCACGGTACCGAAGAGGCTAGAAAAATATGGTTAGGTGGAAGTGTCAACTTTCGAATACTCACATTAGTCCAAAGAACTCATGCACTTATTATCGGTAACTCTCAATCTAATTAGGAGGTTCACAAAGAGACAAGTACCCCGAGGAGGTGTGTATGGGGGTTTGGTTACCCTTGCGCATCCTCGACCCATGGTACGTGAGTGTACTCTAATATTCGATCCCTCCAAAGATTAGTGATCCATTTAGTAGCTAAAGTTCTCAACTATTTTGTAGGTTTTCGAAAATAAACACGGATTGCCCAAAATACGACATCTATCACTAATAGGCTAAAGCTCTTGACACCAAAAGTTCAGACATTACTCATGGCAATACCTCAAAACTATTGCAAGTTACTACTAAAATTAAATAGCAACCTCAATTACCTACTTTAAGTTAAGACACACAACTCAGTGCAGCAGACAAACTCTCTTAACAAGATAAACATGAAAACTCAAGAGAGTTCAGCAACCAACTAAACAAAAGCTCTTTAAAAAGAAAATCATGAAAACTAAGAGCTAAACATGACAGCAGCTATGGAAAGACAAAGAACACACACATCAAAGATAAGCATGAAAATCCTATGTTGTGTTCTAGGTTGAAGTGGAGCGTGTTTCTCTCCCACACAAAGAAAGCTGGGTTCTAACTTGTTATGAACAACAAGCAAAGCTAAAGAAAACTAAAAAGGAAACTAAGAGCAAGACGCTCCAAGCATAGCACATAACGCATGAAGTGATTAAAATATAGTGGAACGAAAGACGAACTGATAATTGTTGATGGAGAAGGGGATGCACGGGGGCATCCCCAAGCTTAGACGCTTGAGTCTTCTTGAATATTTCTTGGGGGTGCACGGGGGCATCCCCAAGCTTGAGCGTTTGACCCTCCTGAATCTTTTTATCATCTTCCCTCGCACACTTGAAAACTCCCTTCATACATAACTCATCATAATCTGATTAGCGAGGTTAGTACCCACAATAAAATAATTTTTCCCTACTGGAAATAAAGATAATCTTGAAGAGATACTGTTTCTCAAGATTGCCAAAAGGTTTTTGCAAAGAAAAAGCAAGCTCAAGGTTTGCAAAATGAAGAAAAGGCAAAACAGGACAGAATCTGTGAAAAACAGACCAGCAGGTTGTAAATAATTTTTTCGGGGAACTTCTGCAACTCAAATAAAAAAACTCAGAACAGACGCCCGAAAGCCAATTGTATAGAGCACGCTGTCAAAAAATTCAGATAAAAAAGATGATCTGGTGATTTTATACGAATTTTTCTGTCCAAGGACAGAATCTGTTTTCTGGACTGCACGTCACAACTTTTGAACTTTCTTGCAATCGGAGGCTAAACTTGGCACAAAGCTGAAAAGAAAAGATACAATGATGATGCTACTGTAGTAACAAACATCAAGACACAACAAAATCAAAATAAAACTTTATTCGTTGTGGGCTGCCTCCCAAAAGCGCTTTCTTTTATGCATTTAAGCTAGGCATAATGAAAAGAGAGAAGATCAAGTTTTATCAAGAGTAAAAGAATAGCTAGCCCGTGTAACGGACTCAAAAGGTAACTTAATCTTCTTTCTAGGGAAGTGTTCCATTCCTTTCTCGAGAGGGAATTGGAATTTTATATTCCCCTCTTTCATGTCAATGATGTTGGGGAACGTAGTATTTTAAAATTTTCCTACGATCACACAAGATCTATCTACCAGATGCATAGCAACGAGAGGGAAGAGTGTGTCTACGTACCCTCGTAGACCGGGAGCGGAAGCGTCAAGTGACGTGGTTGATGTTGTCGAACTTCTTCGCGATCCAACCGATCAAGCACCGAACGTACGGCACCTCCGCGTTCAGCACACGTTCAGCTTGATGACGTCCCACGAGCTCTTGATCCAGTTGAGCTTCACGGGAGAGTTTCATCAGCACGACGGCGTGGTGACGGATATGATGTGTTCACCGGCGCAGGGCTTCGTCTAAGCTCCGCGACGGTATGACCGAGGTGTGATTCTGTGGAGGGGGGCACCGCACACGGTTAAAACAATTCAACTTCTGTGTCCTAGGGTGCCCCCCTGCCCTCGTATATAAAGGAGCAAGGGAGAGGCCGGCCCTAGAGGGGGCGTGCCAAGTGTGGGGAGTCCTACTAGGACTCCCAAGTCCTAGTAGGATTCCCCTTTCCTTTCCGGAGTAGGAGAGAAGGAAAGAGGTGGAGAGGAAGAAGGAAAAGGGGGCTGCACCCCTTGTCCAATTCGGACCAGAGGGGCTCCTTCCTTTTGGCCTTTCTCCTCTATTCTCGTATGGCCCAATAAGGCCCATATACTCCGAAAAATACCCGAATCACTCGGAACCTTTCCGATGTCCGAATATAGTCGTCCAATATATCGATCTTTACGTCTCAACCATTTCGAGACTCCTCGTCATGTCCCCGGTCTCATCCGGGACTCCGAACTCCTTCGGTACATCAAAACTCATAAACTCATAATACCGATCGTCATCAAACGTTAAGCGTGCGGACCCTACGGGTTCGAGAACTATGTAGACATGACCGAGACTCATCTCTGGTCAATAACCAATAGCGGAACCTGGATGCTCATATTGGCTCCTACATATTCTACGAAGATCTTTATCGGTCAAACCGCATAACAACATACGTTGTTCCTTTTGTCATTGGTATGTTACTTGCCCGAGATTCGATCGTCGGTATCTCTATACCTAGTTCAATCTCGTTACCGGCAAGTCTCTTTACTCGTTCCGTAACACATCATCTCGTGACTAACTCATTAGTCTTTTGCTTGCAAGGCTTATTATGATGTGTGTTACCGAGAGGGCCCAGAGATACCTCTCTGACACTCGGAGTGACAAATCTTAATCTTGATCTATGCCAACACCACGAATACTTTCGGAGACACCTGTAGAGCATCTTTATGATCACCCAGTTACGTTGTGACGTTTGATAGCACACAAGGTGTTCCTACGGTATTCGGGAGTTGCATAATCTCATAGTCATAGGAACATGTATAAGTCATGAAGAAAGCAATAGCAGTAAAACTAAACGATCATAGTGCTATGCTAACGGATGGGTCTTGTCCATCACATCATTCTCCTAATGATGTGATCCCGTTGATCAAATGACAACTCATGTCTATGGTTAGGAAACATAACCATTTTTGATCAATGAGCTAGTCAAGTAGAGGCATACTAGGGACACTCTGTTTTGTCTATGTATTCACACATGTACTAAGTTTCCGGTTAATACAATGCTAGCATGAATAATAAACATTTATCATGATATAAGGAAATATAAATAACAACTTTATTATTGCCTCTAGGGCATATTTCCTTCAGTCTCCCACTTGCACTAGAGTCAATAATCTAGCTCATATCGCCATGTGATCTAATACCGATAGTTCACATCGTTATGTGAATAACACCCATAGTTCACATCACCATGTGACCAACACCCAAAGGGTTTACTAGAGTCAATAATCTAGTTCACATCGCTATGTAATTAATACCCAAGAGTAATAAGGTGTGATCATGTTTTGCTTGTGAGAGACGTTTAGTCAACGGGTCTGTCACATCCAGATCCGTATGTATTTCGCAAATTTCTATGTCTACAATGCTCTGCATGGAGCTACTCTAGCTAATTGCTCCCACTTTCAATACGCACCCAATTGATACTTAGAGTCATCTGGATTTAGTGTCAAAGCTTGCATCGGCGTAACCCTTTACGATGAACTCTTTATCACCTCCATAATCGAGAAATATTTCCTTAGTCATCCAATTACTAAGGATAATTTTGACCGCTGTACAGTGATCTACTCCTGGATCACTATTGTACCTCCCTGTCAAACTCATGGCAAGGTACACAACGTGTTTTGTACACAGCATGGCATACTTTATAGAACCTATGGCTGAGGCATAGGGAATGACTTTCATTCTCTCTATATTTTTATGCCGTGGTCTGGCTTTGAGTCTTACTCAACTTCACACCTTACAAGTCAGGCAAGAACTCCTTCTTTGACTGATCCATTTTGAACTACTTCAAAATCTTATCAAGGTATGTACTCATCGAAAGTCTTATCAAGCGTCTTGATCTATCTCTATAGATCTTGATGCCCAATATGTAAGCAGCTTCACCAAGGTCTTTCTTTTGAAAAACTCCTTTCAAACACTCCTTTATGCTTTCCAGAAAATTCTACATCATTTCCGATCGACAATATGTCATTCACATATACTTATCAGAAAGGTTGTAGTGCTCCCACTCACTTCTTGTAAATACAGGCTTCACCGCAAGTCTGTACAAATCTATATGCTTTGATCAACTTATCAAAGCGTATATTCCAACTCCGAGATGCTTGCACCAGTCCATAGATGGATCGCTGGAGCTTGCACATTTTGTTAGCACCTTTAGGATTGACAAAACCTTCTGGTTGCATCATATACAAGTCTTCTTTAATAAATCCATTAAAGAATGCAGTTTTGTTATCCATTTGCCAGATTTCATAAAATGCGGCAATTACTAACATGATTCGGACAGACTTAAGCATCGCTACGGGTGAGAAAGTCTCATCGTAGTCAACTCCTTGAACTTGTCAAAACCCTTTCGCAACAAGTCGAGCTTTGTAAACAGTAACATTACCGTTTGCGTCGGTCTTCCTCTTGAAGATCCATTTATTTTCGATGGCTTGCCGATCATCGGGCAAGTCAACCAAAGTCCATACTTTGTTCTAATATATGGATCCCATCTCAGATTTCATGGTCTTAAGCCATTTTGCGGAATCTGGGCTCATCATCGCTTCCTCATAGTTCGTAGGTTCATCATGGTCTAGTAACATGACTTCCAGAACTGGGTTGCCGTACCACTCTGGTGCGGAACGAACTCTGGTTGATCTATGAAGTTCAGCAGAAACTTGATCTGAAGTTTCATGATCATCATCATTAGCTTCCTCACTAATTGGTGTAGGAATCACTGGAACGAGTTTCTGTGATGTACTACCTTCCAATTCGGGAGAAGGTACAATTACCTCATCAAGTTCTACTTTCCTCCCACTCATTTCTTTCGAGAGAAACTCCTTCTCTAGAAAGGATCCACTCTTAGCAACAAAGACCTTGCCTTAGGATCTGTGATAGAAGGTGTACCCAACAGTTTCTTTTTGGGTATCCTATGAAGATTTACTTCTCCGATTTGGGTTCGAGCTTATCATGTTGAAACTTTTTCACATAAGCATCGCAGTCCCAAACTTAAAGAAATGATAGCTTAGGTTTCTCGTCAAACCACAGTTCATACGGTGTCATCTCCACGGATTTAGATGGTGCCCTATTTAACGTGAATGTAGCTGTCTCTAATGCATAACCCCAAAAGCGATAGTGGTAGATCGGTAAGAGACATCATCAATCGCACCATATCTAATAAAGTACGGTTATGACGTTCGGACACACCATTACACTGTGGTGTTCCAGGTGGCGTGAGTAGTGAAACTATTTCACATTGTTTTTATTGAAGGCCAAACTCGCTAACTCAAATATTTTACCTCTACGATCATATCGTAGAAACTCTTATTTTCTTGTTACGATGATTCTCCACTTCACTCTGAAATTCTTTGAACTTTTCAAATGTTTCAGACTTGTGCTTCATTAAGTAGATATACCCATATCTGCTCAAATCATCAGTGAAGGTCAGAAAATAACGATACCTGCCGCGAGTTTCAACACTCGTTGGTCCGCATACATCAGTATGTATGATTTCCAACAACTCTGTTGCTCGCTCCACGGTTCCGGAGAACGGAGTTTTAGTCATCTTGCCCATGAGGCATGGTTCACAAGCACCAAGTGATTCATAATCAAGTGATTCCAAAAGTCCATCACTATGGAGTTTCTTCATGCGCTTTACACCAATATGACCTAAACAACAGTGCCACAAATAAGTTGCACTATCATTATTAACCTTGCATCTTTTGGCTTCAATATTATGAATATGTGTATCACACGATCGAGATCCAACAAACCATTTTCATTGGGTGTATGACTATAGAAGGTTTTATTCATGTAAAGAGAACAACAATTATTCTCTAACTTACATGAATAACCGTATTGCAATAAACATGATCAAATCATATTCATGCTCAACACAAACACCAAATAACACTTTATTTAGGTTCAACACTAATCCCGAAAGTATAGGGAGTGTGTGATGATGATCATATCAATCTTGGAACTACTTCCAATACACATCGTCACTTCATCCTTTAACTAGTTTCTGTTCATTATGCAACTCCCATTTCGAGTTACTACTCTTTAGCAACTGAACCAATATCAAATACCGAGGGGTTGCTATGAACACAAGTAAAATACACATCAATAATCTGTATATCAAATATACCTTTGTTCACTTTGCCATCGTTCTTATTCGCCAAATATCTAGGGCAGTTCCCCTTCTAGTGACCATTTCCTTTGCAGTAGAAGCACTTAGTTTCAGGCTTGAGTTTAGCTTTGGGTTTCTTCGCGGGAGTGACAACTTGCTTGTCATTCTTCTTGAAGTTCCCCTTCTATCCCTTTGCCCTTTACTTGAAACAAGTGGTCTGGTTAACCATCAACACTTGATTCTCTTTCTTGATTTCTACCTTCGCCGATTTCAGCATCGTGAAGAGCTCGGGAATTACTTTCGTCATCCCTTGCATATTATAGTTCATCACGAAGTTCTACTAACTTGGTGATAGTGTCTAGAGAACTTTGTCAATTACTATCTTATCTGGAAGATTAACTCCCACTTGATTCAAGCAATTGTACTACCCAGACAATCTGAGCACATGCTTACTGGTTGAGCTATTCTCCTCCATCTTGTAGGAAAAGTACTGTCCGAGGTCTTATACCTCTTGACACGGGCATGAGTATGAAATACTAATTTCAACTCTTGGAACATCTCATATGCTCCGTGGCGTTCAAAACGTTTTTGAAGTCCCGGTTCTAAGCCGTAAAGCATGGTGCACTAAACTATCAAGTAGTCATCATATCGAGCTTTTGTCAAAACGTTCATAACGTCTACAACTGCTCCTGCAATAGGTCTGTCACCTAGCGGTGCATCAAGGACATAATTATTCTGTGCAGCAATGAGGATAATCCTCAGATCACGGAACAATTCCGCATCATTGCTACTAACATCTTTCAACTTAGTTTTCTCTAGGAACATATAAAAATAAACGGGGAGCAACATCGCGAGCTATTGATCTACAACATAGATATGCTAATACTACCAGGACTAAGTTCATGATAAATTAAAGTTCAATTTAATCATATTGATTAAAGAACTCCCACTTAGATAGACATCCCTCCGGTCATCTAAATGATCACGTGATCCAAATTAACTAAACCATGTCCAATCATCATGTGAGATGGAGTAGTTTCAATGGTGAACATCTTTGATCATATCTAATATATGATTCACGCTCGACCTTTCGGTCTCCAGTGTTCCGAGGCCATATCTGCATATGCTAGGCTCGTCAAGTTTAACCCGAGTATTATGCGTGTGCAAAACTGGCTTACACCCGTTGTATTTGAACGTAGAGCTTATCACACCCGATCATCACATGGTGTCTCGGCACGACGAACTTTCGCAACGGTGCATACTCAGGGAGAACACTTATACCTTGAAATTTAGTAAGGGATCATCTTATAATGCTACCGTCGTTCTAAGCAAAATAAGAAGCATAATAAGATAAACATCACATGCAATCAGAATATGTGACATGATATGGCCATCATCATCTTGTGCTTTTGATCTCCATCTCCAAAGCACCGTCATGATCACCTTTGTCACCGGCGCGACACCTTGATCTCAATCGTAGCATCGTTGTCGTCTCGCCAACTATTGCTTCTACGACTATCGCTACCGCTTAGTGATAAAGTAAAGCAATTACATGGCGATTGCATTTCATACAATAAAGCGACAACCATATGGCTCCTGCCAGTTGCCGATAACATTACAAAACATGATCATCTCATACAAAACCGTATAACTCATCATGTCTTGACCATATCACATCACAACATGCCCTGCAAAAACAAGTTAGACGTCCTCTACTTTGTTTTTGCAAGTTTTACGTGGCTGCTACGGGCTTAGCAAGAACCGTTCTTACCTACGCATACAAAACCACAACGATGTTTCGTCAAGTATGTGCTGTTTTAACCTTCACAAGGACCGGGCGTAGCCACACTTGATTCAGCTAAAGTGAGAGAGACAGACACCCGCCAGTCACCTTTAAGCAACGAGTGCTCGTAATGGTGAAACCAGTCTCGCGTAAGCGTACGCGTAATGTCGGTCCGGGCCGCTTCATCTCACAATACCGCCGAAGCAAAGTATGACATGCTGGTAAGCAGTATGACTAGTATCGCCCACAACTCATTGTGTTCTACTCGTGCATATCATCTACGCATAGACCTGGCTCATGATGCCACTGTTGGGGAACGTAGTATTTTAAAATTTTCCTACGATCACACAAGATCTATCTACCAGATGCATAGCAACGAGAGGGAAGAGTGTGTCTACGTACCCTCGTAGACCGGGAGCGGAAGCGTCAAGTGACGTGGTTGATGTTGTCGAACTTCTTCGTGATCCAACCGATCAAGCACCGAACGTACGGCACCTCCGCGTTCAGCACACGTTCAGCTTGATGACGTCCCACGAGTTCTTGATCCAGTTGAGCTTCACGGGAGAGTTTCGTCAGCACGACGGCGTGGTGACGGATATGATGTGTTCACCGGCGCAGGGCTTCGCCTAAGCTCCGCGACGGTATGACCGAGGTGTGATTCTGTGGAGGGGGGCACCGCACACGGCTAAAACAATTCAACTTCTGTGTCCTAGGGTGCCCCCTGCCCTCGTATATAAAGGAGCAAGGGAGAGGCCGGCCCTAGAGGGGGCGTGCCAAGTGTGGGGAGTCCTACTAGGACTCCCAAGTCCTAGTAGGATTCCCCTTTCCTTTCCGGAGTAGGAGAGAAGGAAAGAGGTGGAGAGGAAGAAGGAAAAGGGGGCTGCACCCCTTGTCCAATTCGGACCAGAGGGGCTCCTTCCTTTTGGCCTTTCTCCTCTATTCTCGTATGGCCCAATAAGGCCCATATACTCCGAAAAATACCCGAATCACTCGGAACCTTTCCGATGTCCGAATATAGTCGTCCAATATATCGATCTTTACGTCTCGACCATTTCGAGACTCCTCGTCATGTCCCCGGTCTCATCCAGGACTCCGAACTCCTTCGGTACATCAAAACTCATAAACTCATAATACCGATCGTCATCAAACGTTAAGCGTGCGGACCCTACGGGTTCGAGAACTATGTAGACATGACCGAGACACATCTCTGGTCAATAACCAATAGCGGAACCTGGATGCTCATATTGGCTCCTACATATTCTACGAAGATCTTTATCGGTCAAACCGCATAACAACATACGTTGTTCCTTTTGTCATTGGTATGTTACTTGCCCGAGATTCGATCGTCGGTATCTCTATACCTAGTTCAATCTCGTTAACGGCAAGTCTCTTTACTCGTTCCGTAACACATCATCTCGTGACTAACTCATTAGTCTTTTGCTTGCAAGGCTTATTATGATGTGTGTTACCGAGAGGGCCCAGAGATACCTCTCCGACACTCGGAGTGACAAATCCTAATCTTGATCTATGCCAACACCACGAATACTTTCGGAGACACCTGTAGAGCATCTTTATGATCACCCAGTAACGATGTGACGTTTGATAGCACACAAGGTGTTCCTACGGTATTCGGGAGTTGCATAATCTCATAGTCATAGGAACATGTATAAGTCATGAAGAAAGCAATAGCAGTAAAACTAAACGATCATAGTGCTATGCTAACGGATGGGTCTTGTCCGTCACATCATTCTCCTAATGATGTGATCCCGTTGATCAAATGACAACTCATGTCTATGGTTAGGAAACATAACCATCTTTGATCAATTAGCTAGTCAAGTAGAGGCATACTAGGGACACTCTGTTTTGTCTATGTATTCACACATGTACTAAGTTTCCGGTTAATACAATTCTAGCATGAATAATAAACATTTATCATGATATAAGGAAATATAAATAACAACTTTATTATTGCCTCTAGGGCATATTTCCTTCAAATGATAGCACCAATGGTGCGAAGAAAAGGACGTCCCAAAATAATTGGACATGAAAGTTCACATTCAATATCCATAATAGTAAAATCAACGGGAACATAATTGTCATTGACAATGATAAGAACATCGTCGATCTTCCCCAAAGGTTTCTTTACGGAAGAATCAACAAGACGAACACCAAAAGAACAAGGATCAAAAGGTTTCAATTTAAGCATATCATACATTCTTTTGGGCATAACAGAGGTACTAGCTCCAACATCACATAAAGCATAGCAAGAGAAGTTATTCAACTTAATTTTAATCATAGGATCCCAACCATCTTCTAGCTTTCTGGGTATGGAGGCTTCTACCCTAAGCTTCTCCTCCCTAGCTTTGATGAGAGCATTAGTGATATGCTCCGTGAAGGCAAGATTAAGCGTGCTAGTGTGGGGATATCTAGACATCTTGTGAAGAAAATCAATAACTTTAGAAAGGGTGCAATTATCAAAATCAAGGTCACTACTATCAAGTAAAGTGGTAGTGGTGTCCTTTAGGCTCACTTGTTTGGTAGCTTCTATGGTCATAGGAGTTTCTTCTTTTACGGTTGAGGTCATAGCATCACCATTAATAGGTCCAATGGGACTAGGAGTGCATTGGGTGCTAAGAGTTTGGATATCCTCAACAACTTGGATACTAGCAACAGTGTGGTGGGTAGGAAGGCTCTTAATTCTATCTTCTTCCTCCTTTTCTCTAGCCCATCTCTCTTTAAGTTTAGCCATCATCCTAATGTTTTCATTAATTTGCACTTGAATAGCATTCATAGGAGTGGTCTTCCTCTCCCCAAGAGGAGAAGTTCTAATTTTAAGCAACTCTACCTCATGGGCTAAATTGTCTACCTTCGAAGAGAGATTATCTAGTTTGGCTAATTTTTCTTCTACACTCTTATTGAAGGCTTTTCGGGTAGTGATAAAGTCTTTAAGCATAATCTCTAGTTCAGAAGTGGAGTTCTTGGTGTTAGGATAAGCATTGTTGTTCCCATAGGAATTAGAGGGGAACGGTCTAGGGTTGCTACCAAAATTACTCCTATAAGCATTGTTATTGAAATTGTTTCTAGAGATAAAGTTCACATCTACTTGATCTTGAGCAATCAAAGAATTTAAAGGAACATCATGAGGATCAATAGAAGATTGCTTGGAAAGTAGAGACATGATCAAGTCAACTTTTTCATTTAGGGAGGAAATCTCCTCGACAGAGTTTACCTTCCTACCTATTGGAGCGCGTTCGGTGTGCCATTGGGAATAGTTGGTCATCATCTCATCGAGAAGTTTCGTGGCAGCACCAAGTGTAGTTGACATAAAGTTTCCTCCCGCGGCCGAATCTAACAAGTTCCGCGAGGTAAAGTTCAAGCCTGCATAAAAAGTTTGGATAACCATCCAAGTATTCAAACCATGAGTAGGGCAGTTCTTGACAAGAGATTTCATGCGTTCCCAAGCTTGGGCAACGTGTTCATTATCCAATTGTTTAAAATTCATTATATTACTCCTTAGTTGGATAATTTTAGCAGGGGGATAGTACTTCCCAATAAAGGCATCCTTGCACTTGTCCCAAGAATCTATGCTATTCCTAGGCAAGGATTGAAACCAGATTTTAGCTCCTCCTCTCAACGAGAAAGGAAAAAGCTTAAGCTTAACAATATCACCATCTATTTTTGTGTACTTTTGCATATCACAGAGCTCAACAAAATTATTTAAGTGCAAAGCAGCATCATCTCCAGCACCGGAGAATTGATCTTTCATAACTAGGTTCAGTAAAGCAGGTTTAATCTCATAAGAGGGTGCTGAAGTGGCAGGTGTAGTAATAGGCGTGCAAATAAAGTCATCGTTGTTATGACTAGTGAAGTCACACAACTTGGTGTTCTCGGTGGAACCCATAGCAGCAGCAAGCAAGATAACTATTTTTGTGATTTTTGGTAAGGGACACTACAGCAAAAACTGAAAGGTAAACTAACAAGACTAAAAAGCAAAGATAAAAGATAGCGTGCAACTCCCCTATCTTGAAGAGTGGAGTCCCCGGCAACGGCGCCAGAAACTTTTGCTTGATGGCTTCTCGCCCCTCGTTGGTTACCCCAAGTGGAAGGTTTGAGATGTAGCGTAGCAGCAAGTTTCCCTTGGCAAAGGTACCAAGGATCGAATCCCGTGAGACTCCGAGGGTCGACAAGAAGGTGTCAACGCTAACGGCGCCAACTTAGCGGTTGACAGGACCTGCACACAGATACAAATAACTTTGCTCCCAACGAGTACAGAGAGGTTGTCAATCCCTCCGGCCTTGTCGTTTACAAAGGATCAAACGCAAGTGGTAATCGTGATAGGTAATGCTGCAAATAGTAAGTAAAAGCGTAAAGTAAATACCGGATGTGATCAGTGATGGTAATATGGACTGGAGTCCCATGATGTTCACTAGTGATGTCTCTCTCCCAAAAGACGATAAAACATCTATGTGAGGTAAACGAATTACAGCTAGGCAATTGACAGAATTATGTGCGCAAACCAATGCTAACTATGTTGCAAGAAAGGTAGAGGTTCAAAGCATGGGCGGTACGCCAAGGCAAGTAGACCGAAATCTATCTGCATCTACTACTAATCATCCACCTTGAGATATCTATCCAGAACATCTCGCTGGTATTCAGTTGCGAGTCCCACCCATAGTGTAAACTCAAAGCAACAGACAACTGCATTAAAAGAACTTTGCGTAAAGTAAACAATCCTTGCACCCGCGGGCACAAGCACCGTTGTTTTCCCCCTTGTGGCAACAGCACATCCCCTAGACTCATGTTTTTGTCACTCAAACTAGTCATCGAGGGGCATGAACCCACAATCAAGCATAACGTTCCCTCTTGGAGTCACTACCTACTACTTGGCCAAAGCAATAAATAACAACGGGGAACATGCAAGAATTACTTACGAACATATATATAAAAGAGGTAGATCAAATATATTACTCAAACACAATCTGAACATAATCTCACAATCCATCGGATCCCAGCAAACTCATCATAGCAACAACATAAGGATTACATATGTGCCTCGATCATGTAGGGCAGCTCACGAGGACTAATTAGTGAAGCACAAGAACGGGAGGAGAACATCACATAGCTACTGGTCATGGACCCATGGTCCAAGGGATACTACTCACAACTCATCCGGGAGGCGTCCATGGTGGTGGAGAAGCTCCCGGTGGTGATCCTCCCCTCCGGCAGGGTGCCGGGAAGAGTTCTCCTGGTGCTCCCGATCTTGGAAGCGGCGGCGGCGGCGGAACATAGATGAGATCGCAAAAAAGGGTTCCCCGTCTCGAGGGTTTCGGGACACGATATAAATATATGCCAAAGGGGGGCATCAGCGGAGGCCTGGGGGGCCCAAGCGCCCCCCCGGCGCGGCCAGGAGGGGGGCCGCGCCACCAGGGCGCCTGGAGCCCTGGTGGCCCCCCTCCGACTGTACTTCGGGTGCCGGGAAGCTTCTGGAACGCTGATTTTTTATATAATTTTTCCGGGATTTTTCTGGCAGTTCTTGTAATGGGAAAACCTGAAATACAAAAACAGCAGAAAACAGAAACTGGCACTGGGGTGCACTGAGTTAATAGGTTAGTCCAAATATGATCAAAAGTGTATGGAAGTGTATAAATATCATAGCAATATCACCCAAAAGAGGCATGGAGCAAGCAGAAATTATAGATACGTTTTGGACGTATCAACATCCCCAAGCTTAATTCCTGCTCGTCCTCTAGTAGGTAAATGATAACAAGAATAATTTCTGTGGTGACATGCTATTAACCATATAGGACTTTTCATAGTCATATGACAAAAGCTTACTGAGACAATGAATCTGTAGTAATTAAGTTGCCTCATGAGAAAATCACAAAGAACTGAAAGTTTTACAACATGATACTGAAACATCAAATAGATTTGTAATGAGCATGGTGTGCAAATATGATAAAGTGATATCTCGCTTGCCCCCTTTAGTGAAGCAAAACATAAATGCAGGGGCACCTCCAAGGTTTAAGTGATGACTAGATACAATGATTTCAAAATAAACGATATCACAATCATGCAAAAGACAATGCTACTTTGGGACAATGCACATTACACTCAGAATGACAATCATGCTCTTAGTAGTTGGTGCTTTTAAAAGAAGGTGGAGACTCTCGAACCGTGGCTTTTGTTGGCAAGGTTGAAAACCCGTAGTCGGAAACAAAGACAAAACATGTACCAGAGCTCTTGGTTTTAAAAACAGAGGTAATAATATTTTTTTTAGATCATGCATGTTTCGTCAACGAATGCTAGCAGACAACTCAATCACTTCTTGAGATGGACAAGTTTCGAGGAACGGCTCCCGAATGAGGACGATCACATCCTCTTAATCTCCTTTGTTTATCACTGCCAAAGTTTTCTGATTTCTCATGAACAAAGCGTGAAGGAGGGTTTGTTTGTTATATTAATTTTGAGCCGGGCGCACTCAATGCCAGTTCCTTCTCGAATTATGGGTTTGCACATTATACATGCAATCCCGGGGTGAAGCTTGTCCAACTTAAAAAGATTATGAATTAACTACTACTTCCTCATGAACTTAAAACAGAGGCACAAAATAGGAATGCTTTTTTTTGAATAATTTCGAGATGGTACATGCAAGTCTCCGTTAGGAATGGCAGGTAAATACCATGTAGGAAGGTATGGTGGACTCATATGGCATAACTGGTTTAAAAGAATTTGGATGCACAAGCAGTCAGTCCGCTTAGTACAGGCGAAGGTTAGCAAAAGACTGGGAGCGACCAACTAAGAGAGCAATGACGGTCATAATCATGCAGAGCGACAAAGCAACATTGAATCAGGCATGGAAGTTATATCGCTACTCAGAAACAAAAGATCATCAAGGCTTGACAGACTTTCTTTACAGTCTTAAATATGCGTGAGCATACGCCAAGTCAATCAAAATAAATTCTTGAAGGAAGATATTACTAAACCATACCACATCATAGGCAAACAAATCATGTTGGTACTCCAATAACACATTGGAAACCCCCCAGCTATTTGAGACTAACCATAAGAAAACATGAACTACTAAGCACCATTATGCACGTAGCATCTTTATCATAGACATATCAACCAATGCAACAGAAGCAAACTCTCTTAATAATATAAGAATGATAACTAAAGAGAGTTCAAGCAACCAACTAAACAAAAGCTCTTTAAAAAGATAAGCATGAAAACTAAGAGCTGAACATGATAGTATCTATTGAAAGACAAAGAACACACATAGCAAAGATAAACATGAAAATTCTATGTTATGTTCTAGGTAGAAGTGGAGCGTGTTTCTCTCCCACATAAAGAAAGCTGAGTTCCGACTCGTTATGAAAAGCTAAAGAAAACTAAAAAGGAAAACTAAAAGCAAGACGCTCCAAGCATAGCACATAACACATGAAGTGATAAAAATATAGTGGAACGAAAGACGAACTGATAATGTTGATGGAGAAGGGGATGCACGGGGTTATGCCCAAGCTTAGATGCTTGAGTCTCCTTGAATATTTCTTGGGGGTGCACGGGGGCATCCCCAAGCTTGAGCGCTTGACACTCCTGAATCTTTTTATCATCTTCCCTCGCACACTTCAAAACTCCCTTCATACATAACTCATCATAATCTGATTAGCGAGGTTAGTACCCATAATAAAATAATTGTTCCTTGCTGGAAATAAGGATATTCTTGAAGGTCTACTGTTTCTGAAGATTGCCAAAAGGTTTTTGCAAAGAAAAAGCAAGCTCAAGGTTTGCAAAATGAAGGAAAGGCAAAACAAGACAGAATCTGTGAAAAGCAGAACAGCAGGTAGTAAATGATTTTTTCGGGGCACTTCTGCAACTCTAATAAAAAAACTCAAAACAGACGCACGAAAGACAATTGTATAGAGCACGCTGTCGAAGAAATTCAGACCAAAAAGATGATCTGGTGATTTTATACGAATTTTTCTATCCAAGGACAGAATCTGTTTCCTGGACAGCACGTCACAACTTTTGAACTTTCTTGCAATCAGAGGCTAAACTTGGCACAAAGCAGAAAAATAAAGATACAATGATGTTGCTACAGTAGTAACAAACATCAAGACCACTAAAACTGAAAGAACAAACTGAAAGCAAAGATAACAAGGGTTGTCTCCCTAGAGCTCTTTCTTTATAGCCATAAAGATAGGCTTAAGACTTTAATGATGCTCTCGTAGGAATAAGAGTTGAAGAACAAAAGAGAGCATCAAGAAGCAAATACCAAACACATTTAAGCCTAACATGCTTCCTATGCATAGGAGTATTACAATACAATAATTCATTGAAGCACAAAGCAATAAGCATAGGAAGACAAAACAAGTGCAGCTTCAAAACCTTCAACATAAAGAGAGGGAACTTGATATTATTGAAATATCTATAAGCATATGTTCCCTTCTCATAATAATTTTCAGTGGGATCACGAATAAACTCAACAATATAAGCATCACATAAAGCATTGTTACCATGATCCACATGCAAAAAGGTATCATTACTCTTCATATAAGCAAAATCTTTCTTATTAGGAATAGTGAGAGTAAAGCAATCATAACCATCATGGTAATCATTGTATTTAGGAGGCATATCATAATCATAATAAATTTTATCCTCAATAGTAGGTGGACTGAAAACATCATATTCATCATGTAATCATATATAGGAAGCAAAGAATCATCAAAGTAAATTTTCTCTTCAAAAGTTGGGGGACTAAAAATATCATGTTCATCAAACGTGTCATCCCCAAGCTTAGAGCTTTCCATGTCATTACCAATATTGATATTCAAAGAAAGCATACTAATAACATCACCACCATCATGATTGTTATGCAAATAATAAAGTTCCATAGGTTTTTTAATTTTCTCTTCAAACACATCATGTCCCAAAGCAAGGTAGAGCTTATAAAGCTCTCTCATATTTTTGATGTTTTCCATTAAGAAAAACTAGTGAAAAGACATAAAGAAAACTGAAAGGTAAACTAACAAGACTAAAAAGCAAAGGTAAAAGATAGCATGCAACTCCCCTATCTTGAAGAGTGGAGTCCCCGGCAACGGCACCAGAAAACTTTGCTTGATGGCTTCTTGCCCCTCGTTGGTTACCCCAAGTGGAAGGTTTGAGATGCAGTGTAGCGGAAGTTTTCCCTTGGCAAAGATACCAAGGATCGATTTCCCTGAGACTCCCAGTTTCAACAAGAAGGTGTCAACTGCTAACGGCGCCAGATATTAGCAATCAACGTGGACCTGCACACAGATACAAATAACTTTGCTCCCAACGAGTACAAAGAGGTTGTCAATCCCTCCGGCCTTGTCGTTTACAAAGGATCAAACACAAGTGGTAATAGTGATAGGTAATGCTGCAAATAGTAAGTAAAAGCGTAAAGTAAATAGCGGATGTGATTAGTGATGGTAATATGGACCGGAGTCCCATGATGTTCACTAGTGATGTCTCTCTCCCAAAAGACGATAAAAAAACTATGTGAGGTAAACGAATTACAGCTGGGCAATTGACAGAATTATGTGCGCAAACCAATGCTAACTATGTTGCAAGAAAGGTAGAGGTTCAAAGCATGGGCGGTACGCCAAGGAAAGTATACCGAAATCCACCTGCATCTACTACTAATCATCCACCTTGAGATATCTATCCAGAACATCTCGCTGGTATTAAGTTGCGAGTCACACCCATAGTGTAAACTCAAAGCAACAGACAACTGCATTAAAAGAACTTTGCGTAAAGTAAACAATCCTTGCACCCGCGGGCACAAGCACTGTTGTTTTCCCCCTTGTGGCAACAGCACATCCCCTAGACTCATGTTTCTGTCACTCAAACTAGTCATCGAGGGGCATGAACCCACAATCAAGCATAACGTTCCCTCTTGGAGTCACTACCTACTACTTGGCCAAAGCAATAAATAACAACGGGGAACATGCAAGAATTACTTACGAACATAAATATAAAAGAGGTAGATCAAATATATTACTCAAACACAATCTGAACATAATCTCACAATCCATCGGATCCCAGCAAACTCATCATAGCAACAGCATAAGGATTACATATGTGCCTCGATCATGTAGGGCAGCTCACGAGGACTAATTAGTGAAGCACAAGAACGGGAGGAGAACATCACATAGCTACTGGTCATGGACCCATGGTCCAAGGGAGACTACTCACAACTCATCCGGGAGGCGTCCATGGTGGTGGAGAAGCTCCCGGTGGTGATCCTCCCCTCCGGCAGGGTGCCGGGAAGAGTTCTCCTGGTGCTCCCGATCTTGGAAGCGGTGGCGGCGGCGGAACAGAGATGAGATCGCGAAAAAGGGTTCCCCGTCTTGAGGGTTTTGGGACACGATATAAATATATGCCAAAGGGGGGCATCGGCGGAGGCCTGGGGGGCCCAGGCGCCCCCCCGGCGCGGCCAGGAGGGGGGCCGCGCCACCAGGGCGCCTGGAGCCCTGGTGGCCCCCCTCCGGCTGTACTTCGGGTGCCGGGAAGCTTCTGGAACGCTGATTTTTTATATAATTTTTCCGGGATTTTTCTGGCAGTTCTCGTAATGGGAAAACCTGAAATACAAAAACAGCAGAAAACAGAAACTGGCACTGGGGTGCACTGAGTTAATAGGTTAGTCCAAATATGATCAAAAGTGTATGGAAGTGTATAAATATCATAGCAATATCACCCAAAAGAGGCATGGAGCAAGCAGAAATTATAGATACGTTTTGGACGTACCAATATGATCTTAAGAAATTATTAGCTAAGCTCAAAGAAAAGTCCTTGAATGCTAGAATGAAACATAACCCTGCTTTTGCCACTACACCTATATGTGTTACAGATAAGGATTATGAATTCTCTGTTGATCCCGAGTTAATTACTTTGGTTGAATCTGATCCTTTCCATGGCTATGAATCTAAAACTGTTGTGGCACATCTTACTAAGTTGAATGATATAGCCACCTTGTTTACCAACAATGAAAAGATTTGTTACTATTATATCCTTAAGTTGTTTCCTTTCTCGTTAAAGGGTGATGCTAAGACTTAGTTTAATTCTCTTGATCCTGGTTGTGTGCGTAGTCCCCAGGATATGATGTATTACTTCTCTACTAAATATTTTCCCGCTCATAAGAAACAAGCTGCCTTACGGGAAATATATAACTTTGTGCAAATTGAAGAAGAGAGTCTCCCACAAGCTTGGGGGAGGCTTCTCCAATTACTTAATGCTTTGCCTGATCATCCTCTTGAGATGCATGATATACTTGATGTCTTTTATAATGGACTAACCGATGCTTCAAGAGAACACCTGGATAGTTGTGCTGGTTGTGTTTTCATGGAAAGAACAGTTGAACAAGATGAATTACTATTGAATAATATGCTGGCCAATGAAAATAATTGGACACTTCTTGAACCAGCCCCTAAGCCAACTCCGAAGAAAACAGGTGTTCTATTTCTCGGTCCTGAAGATATGCAAGAGGCAAAGAAATCTATGAAAGAAAAAGGTATTAAAGATGAAGTTGTTAAGAATTTACCACCTATTCAAGAAATACATGGTCTTGATAACCCGACACAGGTAGTAAAGGTAAATTCTCTTTATAGGTTTTATGAAGGTGATATTCCTCGTTATAAGTCTGCTAGCCAATGCTTAGATGAGTTTGACAATTTTATTGTGAAACAGGAAAACTTCAATGCTTATGTTGGTAGACAATTGCAACATAATGCGTATATGATTGAACGCTTGAGTGATTATCTGTCTAGAGCTAAAGGTGAACTGAAACTCATTAGTAAACATGCTTCCATGGTCACCACTCAAGTAGAACAAGTACTTAAAGCTCAGAATGATTTGCTAAATGAATTAAATTGTAAGAGTAATGACTATGCTGTTAGAGTTGCTACTAGAGGTGGTAAAATGACTCAGGAACCTCTGTATCCTGAAGGCCACCCTAAGAGAATTGAGCTAATTTATATGCACCTAGTTCTTCTAAGAAGAAGAAAAAGAAAAATGATAGAACTTTGCATGCTTCTAGTGAACCTGTAGCTGACACACCTGAGAATCCCAATGATATATATGTTTCTGATGCTGAGACACAATCTAGTAATGAACATGAACCTAGTGATAATATAAATGATGATGTTCATGATGATGCTCAACCTAGCAATGATAATGATGTAGAGATTGATCCTCCTGTTGATCTTGATAACCCACAATCAAAGAATCAACGTTATGATAAGAGAGACTTTGTTGCTAGGAAGCACGGTAGGGAAAGAGAACCATGGGTTCAGAAACCCATGCCTTTTCCTCCGAAACCATCCAAGAAAAAGGATGATGAGGATTTTGAGCGCTTTGTTGAAATGATTAGACCTATCTTTTTGCGTATGCGTTTGACTGGTGTGCTTAAAACAAATCCTTATGCTAAGTATATGAAGGATATTATTACCAATAAAAGAAAGATACCTGAAGTAGAAATTTCCACCATGCTTGCCAATTACACTTTTAAGGATGGAATACCTAAGAAACTAGGAGATCCAGGAGTACCTACTATACCTTGCTCCATTAAACGAAACTATGTTAAAACTGCTTTATGTGATCTTGGAGCCGGTGTTAGTGTTATGCCTCTCTCTTTATATCGTAGACTTGACTTGAGTAAGTTGACACCCACTGAAATATCCTTTCAAATGCCTGATAAATCAACTGCTATACCTGTCGGTATTTGTGAGGATGTGCCTGTTGTAGTAGCAAATGTTACTATTCTAACAGACTTTGTTATACTTGATATTCCCGAGGACGATAGTATGTCTATTATCCTTGGTAGACCCTTTTTGAATACTGCAGGGGCTATTATTGGTTGCAACAAAGGCAATGTCACTTTTCATGTCAATGGTAATGAGCATACGGTATACTTTCCGAGGAAACAACCTCAGGTCCACAGTATCAATTTTATTGGAAAATTTTCAACTATTACTATTGGAGGTTTTGAATTTCCTCTTCCTACTATCAAGAAGACATATGACATTCTTATTGTTGGGGACATACATATCCCCATTGAGGTAACCTAGTGTTATTAAAAAAATTCTCCGGTTTCATGTTATTCGGAAAGAGTTTATTAACAAGACCTGATCAACCTTGTTAATGGATTCCTTTTGATGAGCATGGGATATGTGAATCTAGATAGCACAAACCTTCTATACCCTCCTTTTACTTTCTATTAACTAGGATAAATAAAGCAAAAATAGTATTTTCTGTCTGTTTCCAGACTTATCCGTGCAATAAAAAAATACCCCGAAAATAAAAGTTCTCCAAATGCCATGAAAATGAAATATGATTTTTTCTAGAATATTTGAGAAAATATGGCACAGAACACACAGCGAGGGGAGCCAGCACCTGGACATGAGGGTCCAGGGTGCGCCCCCCTGCCAGGGCGCGCCCCCTGCCTCATGGGCCCCACGTGGCCCCCCTCCACTTATTCCTGCACCCACACTCTTCTTCTTCCTCCCAAAAAAATTACCAACCAGCTCAAACCCGAGTTCTAGCTCATCTTGCTGCCATTTTCGATCTCCTTGCTCAAAGCACCATTCACCAAACTGTTTGGGGAGATTGTTCCTTGGTATGTGACTCCTCCATTGGTCCGATTAGTTTTTGTTCTAGTGCTCTATTTATTGCAAATTTTTGCTGCTGTGGTGACTTTGTTCTTGAGCTTGCATGTCAAATTTTCTTGGTCCCAAGTAGTTCTAATGCATGATATAGCCTCTAGGCACTTATAGGAGTCGTTGCTATCAATCTTGTTGAGTTTGGTTAAGTTTTATTTGGAGTTACTAAAAACTTTAGAAATTTTCAGAAAAGGAAAATGATAAAGAGATTGTTGAGGGGCTCCTCCAGCAAGAGCTCAAAGGATAAGAAGAATGAAGAAAATAAGAAGCCGAAATATAATCTTCCTCGCGTGGCGGAAGTTCGACCGTGCGAATGGCCTTGTAATGATGTCATGATGTCCGCCGGGATTTACGAAGACTTTTATTGGTTAGCAAATAATGCAGGGCACACTGACTTCCTCCACGACCAGAAAGAACAGTATCTCTTACTCACCAATATTTTCACGCAAAGTTTTCATTTTCATGCTAAGAAAACACCACCTACGGTGGAGTTTCGTTTATATGATGTGATTAAGGAGATATCACTCTTAGAATTTTGTGAAATATGCAAGGTACCCTTTGGAGGTAGACTTGATGAACCATGTCGTGAAGACGTCGAAGGGTTTATTGACATGATAGCTGTTGGGGAAACTAGACAAGTCTCAGGGGCAAGAATCACTAGTATACACTTCCCTGTTCTGCGCTACTTTGCTTTATTTGCTAGTAGATGTTTAATTGGTCGCGGGAACAGTGGGAATCTTAGTGCCCCTGATATTGTCATCTTACGCCATGCTTTGTTTCAAGACACAACTTTTAGCTTGGGCGCCATCGTTGCTATACGACTGAGTCTGAACTGCTCAAAGGGGCCTGTCTTTGGAGGCAGCTTTGCTTCTCGCCTTGCTGAACATTTTAGAATACCTATTAGGCATCAGGAGAAGGAAGAAAAATTGCTTGCCCCTGTTTATCTAGACTACAAGAGCATGGTAGCACATGATTTTATTGTTAATGACGAGGATAGGTTGCTTAATTATAAATTAAGGTTTGATGAAATATAATGTGAAATTGTTACCTTGCCTGCACCATCTTTGTTTGATCTGTCCACAGACATATACCTCATTACATCAGATGCCTTCTACAAGGACCAAGGCCAGGCACAAGCTTCAGAACCTAAACAAGACCCACCACTCGATCCTTACCGTCAGTCTGTTTATGGGTGGGAGCTGGATGAGCTCGCCAACCAGTGGAACCTAGAGGATACGTCTCAGTACACTGGAGGGAGTAGCTTCGATCCATGGCCATAGACCAAATTAGGCCAAAAGCCTAAGCTTGGGGGAGTACGTGTTTCTCACCGACTTTATATTCATGTTCACACTTATTCTAGTTGTCGGTGCTCACACTCTTTCACTGTACCATCCATGTTTGGTTTCAATTTCTTTTTCTTAGTCTTTTTCTCGTGTGCTAGAAAAACCCTTAAGAAAAACAAAAAAATATTAGTTGTAACTTCTAGCTAGTTTACTTTTCTTGTAGTAGTAACTAAAAGAAAACCCAAAAAAAGATTTCCTGTTCTTCTTTTGCTTGTTGGGAGCTTTCCCGTGTAAATGGTTTCTTTTCTTTTCTTTAGGGGTTAAGAGTAGAAGACCATGAATGGAATTGCTTAGTGGCTCTCATATGCTTTTTTGTCTATTTAACCTTGAGCCATATTACCATGTATTCTCTCTTGAATAAAATGTCTGCAGATTCCAGCTTAGTCCAATGCACGTGCACTATTATTATTATCCACACCGTTCGGTCGTGCGAGTGAAAGGCAATAAGGATGATATGTGATGAACTAATTGAGATGAGAAAAGCTGGTATGAACTTGACCTCTCTTGTTTTTGTAAATATGATAGTTCATCGTTCCTGATTCAGCTTGTTATGAATGAAACATGCTTGCAATGACAACTAGAGATCATAGCTGCTCATGCCATGCTTAATTAGCTGAGAGTTTATAATGGTCTATCTTGCATGCCAACATGATATTAAAATGGTTGTGATGTAGTATGATGGGGTGGTATCCTCCTTTGAACGATTGAAGTGATCTGACTTGGCACATGTTCACGCATGTAGTTGAAACAAATCAGCATAGCCTCCACGATATTTATGTTCATGGTGATTTATATCCTACTCATGCTTGCATTCATTGTTGATTAATTTTAATGCATGTTCATGACCGTTGTTGCTCTCTAGCTGGTCGCTTTCCAGTCTTTTTCTAGCCTTCACCTGGACTAAGCGGGAATACTGCTTGTTGCTACTTCTCGAGCTTGCGTTGTATTCCCTCGAAGAGGAAAGGGAGATGCAGCACAGTAGCGTAAGTATTTCCCTCAGTTTTTGAGAACCAAGGTATCAATCCAGTAGGAGACCACGCGCGAGTCCCTCACACCTGCACAAACAAATAAGAAATTCGCAGCCAACGCGATATGGGGTTGTCAATCCCTTTACAGTCACTTACGAAAGTGAGATCTGATAGAGATGATAGTTTATATTTTTGGTATTTTTGGTTTGTAAGAACATAAAATAAAAGCGGTAAAAGTAAAGTAGATGTAGATTGATATGTTGAGAATAGACCCGTGGGCCATAGTGTTCTCTAGTGGCTTCTCTCATGATAGCGATATTCTACGGCAGGTAGATAAATTACTGTCGAGCAATTGATAGAAAAGAGAATAATTATGAGACTATCTAGGCATGATCATTGTATATAGGCATCACATCCAAGACAAGTAAACCGAAACGATTCTGCATCTATTACTATTACTCCAAACATCGACCGCTATCCAGCATGCATCTAGTGTATTGAGTTCATAAGAACAGAGTAACTCCTTAAGCAAGATAACATGATGTAGAGGGATAAACTCAAGCAATATGGTATAAACCCCATCTTTTTATACTCAATGGCAACAATACAATACGTGCCTTGCTGCCCCTACTTTCACTGGGAAAGGACACCGCAAGATTGAACCCAAAGCCAAGCACTTCTCCCATTGCAAGAACTATAGATCTAGTAGGCCAAACCAAACCAATAATTCGAAGAGACTTGCAAGGATATTATGAGCACACATAAAAAGTTCAGAGAAGAACCAAATATTTCTCATAGATAATCTTGATCATAAACACACAATTCATCGAATCTCGACAAACACACCGCAAAAAGAGATTACATCGAATAGATCTCCTCGAAGACCGAGGAGAACTTTGTATTGAGATCTAGAGAGAGAGAGAGAGAGAGAAGAAGCCATCTAGATACTAGCTATGGACCCAAAGGTCTGTGGTAAAGTACTCACAACTCATGGTGAGGGCGATGATGATGATGATGATGAACTCCGTGATGGATCCCCCTCCGGTGGAGCTCCAGAACAGGCTCCAAGATGGGATCTCACGGGAACAGAAGGTTACGACGGTGGAATTAGGGTGTTCTCTCTGTTGTCGATGGTTTCGGGGTACGTTGACTTATATAGGAGGAAGGAGGACACTGGGGGGGGGGGGTGCTCGAGGGGCCCATGAGGCAGGGGCGCGCCCTGGGAAGGGGGGCGCGCCCCCACCCTCGTGGACACCTCGAGGCTCCCCTGACGTGGTTCTCAAGTCCCCCGTGCGTGATTTTCTCCAAAAATATCTCTCGCGAAGGTTTCATTCCGTTTGGATTCCGTTTGATATTCTTTTTCTGCAAAACCCTGAAACAGGCAAAAACAGTAATCTGAACTGGGCCTTTGGGTTAGTAGGTTAGTCCCAAAAATGATATAAAAGTGTAAGATAAAGCCCAATAAACATCCAAGACTTCATAAATAATAGCATGGAACAATAAAAAATTATAGATACGTTGGAGACGTATCACTTGGGCATCCACTTCCATAAACTCCAAAGTTATTCCACATGAGTCCACTATACCTTCCTATATGCGGTATTTACCTGCCGCTCCAAGTAAATTTGTATGTGCCAAACTCTAAACCTTCAAATGAAATTCTGTTTTGTATGCTCGAACAGCTCATGTATCAACTAGGGTTGTCTATATCTTCCATGCTAGGTGGGTTATTCTCACGATGAGTGGACTCCGCTCATCATTCATGAGAAAATGGCTGGTAACCGGGATGCCCAGTCCCATGCTCAAAATCATAAATAATTAAACAAAACTCCCCCAGGGCTGTTGCTGGTTGGGGGAGTATAAACTTTACCATTCTGTTTGGGAACCGCCTATAATGTGCGTATCATGGGAGATATCGAGATTCTTGGTTGTAATGTTGACAATGAAAGTATACCGCTCAAAATGTTATTCATCTCTATTTAAAATCGAGCTCTGGCACCTCTACAAATCCCTGCTTCCCTCTGCGAAGGGCCTATCTATTTACTTTTATGCAGAGTCATCATCCTCTTTTCAAAGAGCACCAGTAGGAGAGCACCTCTGTCATTTGCATGTATTACTATTAGTTTGCATTGAGTATGATCATGACTGGATCTCTTTTACCATGAATTACAATGTCTAGTCAGTCCTTGATCTTTAAAGGTGCTCTACATTTATGTTTTGCGGTCTCAGAAAGGGCTAGCAAGATACCATCTTGTTATATCATATCATGATTGTTTTGAGAAAGTGTTGTCATCCGAGGTTCATTATTATCGCTCGCTAGTTGATTATGCCATTGACGTGAGTAGTCTTGAGACGTGAAAGTTATTGTGAATGTGGTTAGTTCATGATCTTGCTGAAAACCTGAATGCTGGCTTACATATTTACAACAACAAGAGCAAACATAGTTTGTCAAAGTTTTTCTTTATCACTTTCAGTTTATCAACTGAATTGCTTGAGGACAAGCAAATGTTTAAGCTTGGGGGAGTTGATACGTCTCTAACGTATGTACTTTTCCAAACCCTTTTGCCCTTGTTTTGGACTCTAACTTGCATGATTTGAATGGAACTAATCCGGACTGACGCTGTTTTCAGCAGAATTGCCATGGTGTTATTTTTGTGCAGAAATAAAAAGTTCTCGGAATGACCTGAAACTCCACGGAGAATTATTTTGGAAAATATAAAAAATACCTGCAAGAAGATCCGGACCAGGGGGCCCACAGCCTGTCCACAAGGGAGGGGGCGCCCCCCTAGGGCGCGCCCCCTGCCTCGTGGCCCCCCTGGTGCTCCACCAACGTATCCCTAGATTCTATATATCCACTTTTGGGGAGAAAAAAATAGGAGAGGAAGAATTATCGCGTTTTATGATATGGAGCCGTCGCCAAGCCCTAATCTCTCCCGGGAGGGCTGATCTGGAGTCCGTTCGGGGCTCCGGAGAGTGGAGATCATCGCCATCGTCATCATCAACCTTCCTCCATCACCAATTCCATGATGCTCACCGTCGTGCGTGAGTAATTCCATCGTAGGCTTGCTGGACGGTGATGGGTTGGATGGTATCTATCATGTAATCGAGTTAGTTTTGTTAGGGTTTGATCCCTAGTATCCACTATGTTCTGAGATTGATGTTGCTATGACTTTGCTATGCTTAATGCTTGTCACTAGGGCCCAAGTGCCATGATTTTAGATCTGAACCTATTCTATTTTCATGAATATATGTGTGTTCTTGATCCTATCTTGCAAGTCTATAGTCACCTACTATGTGTGTCGGTGTACTAAGGTAGGGGTACCTCAGTACCCCAACTTGTGCACGGGTAGTAGCAGCTTCCCGCGGTAGGGCTTACCACGTGCTCGTCGGAGACCTTTTCTGATCCATATAAAGCCATTCAAAAACAAAGTATACAAGACAGAAGATCAAGGCCCCGGCAAGTGGAGCTTGCCGGGAAGGCCGTCCCAGGCTCAAGATCATCACATTAGCACAAGACCCTGGCAAGAGGAGCTTGCTAGGAAGGCTAGAAGATTACATCTCAGAAGACACGCCTCGGCGCAACATGCGCCCCGGCAGGGCCCGGGGAGCGGCAAGCTCCAGGGCCCGGCAAGGTCAAGGCCCCGGCAAGGTGCTTGCCGGGGAGAGTTACGCTGTGTAACCGCGCTCCAGCTCATCGAACCACGCGTCACCCTGGGGCCATTCCAGGGACGCGTGGCGGATGGCTGTGCAGCTTGGGGGACACGGTGGCACTACACGGTGACGAAGCCATCGCCGTGGCAAACGGAGACGCTAGGGCGGGCGCTTTTGGGGTCGACGGTGACGGGCATTTAATGCTCTTGTCCCCCACTGTCAAAGTAGGTGATGACCACTGTTCATGCACTGTTCATCCACTATTCCCGCACTGTTCCAACTACCACCAAAGTTACATTTTTACCCCTTTTCCTACGTTGACACCTGTCGGTGACCCCTTGAGCTATAAAAGGAGGCCCATGCACAACGTAGAAAGGGTTCGGAACCTAGATCGCTCATACTCTTGGTGTAGCTAGTTCTTCAAGCTCCCGAGCTCCCCAACTCAATACAATCTAAGCAGGAGTAGGGTTTTACGCGTCCGCGCGGCCCGAACCTGGGTAAACTGCCTGCGTGAGCTCTACGATCTGCTCTTTGTGCTCCCTCCGCTCCCTTACCGCACGAACAAGGGGCTCCGGTCCCATAGGTGCTCGTGGTGGACAGTTTCCCCCGACATCTTTGGCGCGCCAGGTAGGGGGCGTCGAGGTTGTGCGAACCTGATCCGGTGTTCACGCGGGCGCATTCTTCATCAACCTCTCCAGCTACATCAACTTCATCAGCAACAACAGCATGGCCCCGAAGAAGAAGGCTTCGGAGGTCGGAGGCCCGTCTGCGTCTGTTCCACCGCCACCAGAACCAACGGTGGGTGGAGGGGACGCCGTCGGAAGGGTGGTCGCCGGCGAGGAGACTTGCGGCGCCACCAAATCCAAGGACAAGACGGACGACCGAGCTTCGGTCTCCGTGGACGCGCCGCGTCCATCTCAGCAAACGACGACCCAGCAGCGCCGTGGTACAGGAGGTACCATCCGCTTGCTTGGGCAAGGGCAAGCCGGAGGTTCGCGGGACGCTCCGGACCACCGTCTGGGCACGAGCAAGGTGTGGTCGCCGGGGCGGGAACCTGCTCCTTCTAACCCCGTTAGGAGTCCGAGCATATCCCGCTCCTCGCACCGCTCGCCCCCGCTCCCCTCCTCTCCGGCAGAAGCACTCGCGAGAGCGCAACTGCTCCTCGACTTCCCTCCAGCGGCAGACAAGGCCGAAGACTGGAGGGCAACGATCCAAAGCCTCATCGCCTTCGCCAACAACGACACGCCGCAGCAGCCGGCGACGTCGCGGCCGCGGCAAGTCGAGAAGACGAAGGCCGATGGCAACAAGACCGCCGGGGGTGCAACCACCGTACACTCCCCGCCGCGGAAGCAGAAAACGCCGCCACGCCGGATCAACGTCGACGACGACTCCACGGCGTCGTCGGATCCGCGGGCTCGTCGGGACCAGCGCCAAGTCCTTGACGACCGGCGACAAGAAGACGCTCGAACGACAATCGAGCGCCGCCGAGAAGCTCGGCGACAATCAGATCAGCGAGCTGGGACCGCTGTCGATACGCACGCGCCCGGTGAACCAGGCGACTTGCCGTACGCGGCAGGTTGCCCTGCGTTCACCCGTGAGCTGCGGCGTGTCCAGTGGCCCAGCATGAAGAACTTCAAGCCCGACGTACCGGAGAAGTACGACGGCAAGACGCACCCCTCGGAGTTTCTCAGCATCTACACCATCGCGGTGCAGGCTGCCGGGGGGCGCGACGAGAAGATACTGGCGAACTACTTCCCGCTAGTGCTTAAGCCAAACGTCCGTTCTTGGCTTATGCACTTGCCGGAAGGCTCCATTTCTTCTTGGGCAGACCTTCGCCACCAATTTGTTGGCGCCTTCACGGGTGGCCACAAACCCCACGGCCAGGAGAGTGATCTCCACATCTTGGCCCAGAAGGAAGGAGAACCTCTGCGCAAGTACATCCAGCGCTTCAGCCGCGTGCAGCACAACATCCCCGACGTCCACCCTGCCGCGGTTATCAGCGCGTTCCACCAGAACGTGCGTAACCGCCGCATGCGTGAGGAGATGGCCATGACCAAGATACGGGATGTCAGCGAGCTTTACGCTCTAGCTGATAAGTGCGCGCGCGCCGAGGAGGGGAGGAGACTCCCCGGAGAGGATGCTGGCGCAGGGGGAAGCGACAGCGAGGATGCCGCCCCGGCAAAGAAGAGCCGACGGCGGAACAATAGAAGAAAGAAAAACAAGGACGTGCTTGCCGTCGAGAAGTCCGGCAAGGAGGCTCCCGCCAAGCAATCACAGGCTGGCGGCTCCGACAAGGAGCCTGCCCCTGTAGCGGCAGCCGACAAGCAGGACGGCTCCGACAAGCAATACTGCAAGATCCATCGCACCAAGGGCCACGACCTCTCCAACTGTAAACGCGTCGAGTACCTCGTCGAGCAGCAGAAAGCTGAGTACGAGCGACGTGACAAGGAGAAGGCCCAAGGTGGCGGAGGAGAGCCGAGCAAGAAGCGGCCATTCAATGGCCGGGGAGGACGCCGCGGCAAGGCCAAGCAGCGGCAAGGTGATCGACCTCCCCGGGGCCGCGACAAGGATGAAGAAGACGACGACGATGACATGGAGGAAGAAGATAACAGCGAGCAGGAGTTCCAGAAGGCCACGGAAGTCCTGTGCGTCGACGGCGGCGCCTCTCTGCATACTTCCCACCGCCAACTCAAGCAGTGGGTGCGGGAAGTAAGTGCAGCAGAGCCGCCCGTAGAGTCGCGCAGGCTCCTCAAATGGTCCAGCACGCCCATCATTTTTGATCTTGAGGATCACCCTGACCGCACCACCGCGGTCGGGTGCTTGCCGATGTTGGTCTCACCAACCATCCGCAACCTCAAGGTCACCAAAATGTTGGTTGACGGCGGGGCCGGCCTGAACTTGATCTCCTCGGCTGTGATCAAGAAACTCCAAATCCCAGATGGCGAGCTCGAAGAGACCGGATCTTTCCAAGGAATAAACCCGGGGAGGAGCAAGCCGAAGGGCAAGATAACTCTGCCAGTGACCTTTGGCGGGGAGCTCAACTTCAGAACTGAGCGCATCACATTCGACGTCGCCGATATACCATTGCCATATAATGGGATACTCGGCCGTCCCGCCCTCGCCAAGTTCATGGCAGCTTCCCACTACGCCTACAATGTGCTCAAGATGCCGGGGCCGATAAGCGTCATCTCTGTCCATGGCGACAAGAAGGACGTGCTTATCTGCGCCGACAAGATCTACCGGGATGCAGCAGCCGCGGCGGAGAGCAGTACACTTGCCGCTGAAGCTCCCGGGGGGAAGAAGACCAAGACCAAGTCCGGCAAGTGCTCTGGAATCCACTCCGGCAACCGCACCTCTTCGGAGTGCTGCGCTGCCGTCGAGGACGTTCCATCGAGCTCCACCGGCAAGTGCAAGAAGGGGATGGCCGCTCCACCGGCAACCAAGAAGGTGTCCGCCAAGGAGGACGACACTGGTGGTATTTTCACCATCAGTGCTACGCTCGACAGCAAATAGGAAAGCGCGCTCGTTGCCTTCCTGCGGGCGAATGTCGATGTGTTTGCCTGGCAACCATCTGACATCCCCGGTGTTCCCAGGAAGGTAATTGAGCACAAGCTTGCTGTTTGTCCTCATGCGCGGCCCGTCAAGCAGAAGGTCAGGAAGCAAGCCGTGGAGCGCCAAGAATTCATTGCCGAAGAAATCAAGAAACTAGAAGCAGCAGGCCTGGTTAGAGGCGTGATCCATCCGACGTGGTTAGCAAATCCAGTTGTCGTGCGTAAGGCCAACGGGAAGTGGAGACTGTGTATAGACTTCACCGATGTCAATAAAGCATGTCCCAAGGATCCATTTCCCTTGCCGCGCATTGACCAGATTGTTGACTCCACTGCTGGATGTGAGCTGCTCTCTTTCCTTGATGCATATTCAGGCTACCACCAGATTTTCATGGCCAAAGAAGATGAAGAGAAGACTGCATTTATCACTCCATGCGGCACATATTGCTTCATACGCATGCCCTTTGGATTGAAGAATGCAGGCTCAACATTTGCAAGGGTAGTGCACACTGCTTTTGAGCCACAGATCCACAGGAATGTAGAAGCCTACATGGATGACATAGTGGTGAAGAGCAAGAGCAAAGATACCCTGATCCAAGACTTGGAAGAAACATTTCAGAACCTGCGCAAGATCCAGCTTAAGTTGAACCCCGAGAAGTGCGTCTTTGGAGTCCCCTCCGGCAAGCTTCTCGGGTTCTTTGTGTCACAGAGGGGGATTGAAGCCAACCCCGACAAGATAACAGCCATCGAGCAGATCGAAGCCCCGAAGCGCGTCAAGGATGTCAGGAGGCTTGCAGGTTGTGTGGCTGCCCTCAGTAGGTTCATTTCGAAGTCTGCAGAACGCGCCTTGCCTTTCTTCAAGATCTTGAAGAAGGCAGGTCCTATGAAATGGACTCCGGAAGCGGAGGCAGCGCTGCAAGACTTGAAACGGTACCTATCCTCCACTCCAATACTTGTCGCACCTAAGCCACAGGAGAAGTTGCTGCTGTACCTAGCGGCAACCAACCAGGTGGTTAGTGCTGCGTTAGTAGCGGAGAGGGAGGCCGACGAGGAGTCAGCACCACCGGCAAGCGAATTCAGCGACAAGCAGGGGGCTCCTCCGACAAGCTCTGGCCCCGACAAGGACAACTCTGCGCAGGAGCAAGAAGAAGTGCGAAGAAGGATGGTGCAGCGCCCAGTGTATTTTGTGAGTTCCCTCTTGCAGGGGGCCAGATCAAGATACTCTGGGGTGCAGAAGTTGCTTTTCAGCCTCCTCATGGCCTCGAGAAAGCTGCGCCATTACTTCCAAGCACATGAGATAAAAGTGGTCACTCGCTTTCCGTTGAAGAGGATATTGCACAATCCAGAAGCAATAGGCAGGATCGTCGAGTGGGCACTGGAGCTGTCAAGCTTTGGTCTCAAGTTTGAGAGTACTTCAACCATACAGAGCCGAGCTTTGGCAGAATTCATAGCTGAATGGACCCCGACGCCCGATGAAGAAATTCTAGAGACAAGTGTACCCGTACAAGAAGCGACCAGTGAATGGGTAATGTACTTTGATGGTGCCTTCTCGCTGCAAGGCGCCGGCGCCGGCGTGGTACTCATCGCGCCCACCGGAGAGCACCTCAAGTATGTTATCCAGATGCACTTTCCCAGAGAGCAAGCGACAAACAATACTGCTGAGTATGAAGGCTTGCTTGCCGGCCTCAGGATTGCAGCCGAACTTGGGATCAGGAAGCTGATTGTCTGGGGAGATTCTCAGTTGGTGGTCCGACAAGTTAACAAGAGTTACCAGAGCCCTTTGATGGAAGCTTATGTAGATGAAGTGAGGAAGCTTGAAGAACACTTTGAAGGTCTGCATATGGAGCACGTCCCGAGAGCTCAGAATGACATTGCAGATGGCCTTTCAAAGTGTGCTGCGATGAAGTTACCTGTGGAACCAGGGACCTTCTTGCTCAAGCTAACTCAGCCATCCGTCACACCATCAATTGGGCAACCCAAGAAGAGAAAGTTGGTCTCCGGCGACTACTTGCCGGCGGATCTTCCTCAAGCCGCCGCCAAGGTCCCCAAGATCAACGATCAGAATGCTGAGGAACAGTTTGCTCCTGTAGATCCTCGGATCTGTACAGTTGAAGCAAGCGTTCCCGACAAGCCTCGCCCCGGCGAGCTTGCCGGGGGACCGTCCGCTCCGGCAGAACCAGAGGTTCTTGCCGTGGAAGCTGGGGTTCCCGCAGCGGCCCTCATGCCTTTAGTCCTTGCTGTTGAGCCTCGGGCTCCGGCATGGGCGCATCAGATCATTCGTTTTCTGCAAACTGGAGAACTTACCGACGACCCAGAAGAGATAGAGAAGATAACCAGGCAATCAAGTATGTACCAGTTCGTCGATAACGAGCTGTACAGAAGAAGACTCAATGGTGTCAGGTTGAAGTGCATCTCCAGGGAAGATGGACAGAAGCTGTTGGCAGAGATACATGGAGGCATATGTGGCCACCACATTGGCGCAAGGGCACTTGCCGGGAAAGCTTTCCGGCAAGGGTTCTTTTGGCAAGAAGCCCTCCAAGATGCAACTGCACTAGTAACCAAGTGTGAAGCGTGCCAGTTCCATGCAAAGCAAATTCATCAGCCAGCTCAAGCTCTCCAGACGATCCCTTTGTCCTGGCCCTTCTCGGTCTGGGGGCTCGATATCCTCGGCCCTTTCCCTCGTGCTGTCGGGGGCTTTGAGTACTTGTACGTTGCAATCGACAAGTTCACAAAGTGGCCAGAAGTGGAACCGGTGAGAAAGGTGATAGCACAGTCAGCGGTCAGGTTCTTCAGGTCGATTGTTTGCCGTTTCGGGATCCCTAACAGGATCATCACCGACAACGGTACACAATTTACTAGTCGCACCTTCATGCAGTACGCCCAAGACCTTGGCGCCAAGGTCTGTTTCGCTTCTGTTGCTCACCCGAGGAGCAATGGTCAAGCGGAAAGGGCCAATGCTGAAGTGCTGCGCGGACTCAAGACAAGGACCTTTGACAGGCTGCGCAAGTGCGGAAGAAACTGGATAGAGGAGCTACCGGCGGCTCTTTGGTCAATCAGAACGACACCAAGTCGAGCCACCGGACAGACACCCTTTGCTCTAGTCTACGGAGCAGAGGTAGTTCTCCCCACGGAACTCGTATACGGATCTCCTCGAGTGCTCGCTTATGATGAGCTCGAGCAAGAGCAACTGCGACAAGATGATGCATTGCTCCTCGAGGAGGAACGTCTCCAGGCTGCTGTACGAGCTGCTCGATACCAGCAAGCCTTGCGCCGCTATCATAGCCGCAAGGTTAAGGCCAGGAGTCTCGAGGAAGGCGACCTTGTTCTTCGGCGTGTTCAGTCCGCCAAGAATTCCAACAAGTTGACGCCGAAGTGGGAAGGCCCTTATCGGGTGAGACAAGTCACAAGGCCCGGAGCTGTCCGCCTTGAGACCGAAGAAGGCTTACCGGTGAGCAACTCCTGGAACATAGAGCATCTTCGCAAGTTTCACCCATAAGGCGCGGTTGCCGTGATCCGCTCCGGCAACCACCTTTTGTACAAGCATTGCCGCTGTTGCATGTAACCCTTTGTACAAAGCCGGGCGCAGACCCCGTGCATCAGTAAAGCTTTTGTGTTTTGCGCTATTTGCCTTTTTCATGCTTTTCCTCGCTATTTGCATGCATTATTTGGCATCTTGTGCAACACACGTATCCGGCAAGCATTAGCACGCCGAAAGGCCATATACTTGTTTCCCTCTTCTTTTTCTTTCCCTCTTAAGCAGAAGGAATGTTCCTCGCGCACAAGTTTGCCGGGGGGGAAGGAGATGGAAGATGAACCAATTGCTGTTCAAGAAAGAGAAGCCTTGTCGGGGAAGCGAGCAATATATGAAAGCTAAGTCACCAGAATTTGAGCAGTTCAAATTTTTAAAATTTTAGTTATCTTCCTTGAACAACCACACTTTGTATGGAAACATGTGCGCGGAGGAACCTGCCCGTGGCTAGCCGCACCCTTATCTTGTTTTCGAGTACGCTCAACGACTTAAGTGAGCTGCGACAAGTGTCGCGCCCTTGTTTCGTTTTCGAGTTCACTCAGCAAGCTAAGTGTGTTGCGACTAGTTGCGGCAAGGTTGCTTGCCGGTAACACCTTGGCCAGCAGGCTGCTCGGAGTCCAGTACTCAGCGCTCGCGGCAAGGGCCCCTTGCCGGCAAGTTCCCTAGAAGCGTAGGGTCGAAAACATACAAAGTAAAGGACCAAAGCAAGGAAGATAGCACCGCATCAATTGATCAAAATAAGATAATATCGATAACTTGTCGCAATCACTAATAGATTCGTGTCCATGGCACACTTTGCAGTAACAAAGGAAATAAAAAGGAAGAGGCCTAATCTACGCGGTCGCCTTCAACCCTGGAGATCTTGTTCACCTTGGCGATAATGTGGGCGACCTGCGCCTTCAGCGCCTCCATATCCGCGTCGGCCGGCAAGCTGCGGAGAACATTGACGAGATTTATACCAGGATTGCGGTACACTATCTTCGTCAGAACGCGCTCCAAAGTTCCCGCGCAGAGCTGGCGTGACTCCTCGGCCAGTTGCGCGGGGAGCTTCTTCTGTAGATTTGCGAGAGCCGGCGCGATCCCTCTGAAGAAGAGACTGAGCTTGGCGCTGTGGGGGAGGTTTGGATCCGGAGAGTATATGAGGTGCTCCACCCTCATTGCCATCAGCTCCTTGTCGATGGCAGCGGCGGAAGCCACCAAGTCTTCGGTCCATACCTCGACGGTCCGGCAGAAGTTGTCAGCTGAAGTGGCAGCGCTCTCCACCAGGCCTCGCTCCTTGCGGAGCTCGTCCTTCAGCTTGGTTTCGCGGTCCCGGACGGCGTCAAGAGAATCCTTCAGCGTGGAGACCTTCAGCTCCAGATCGGCAATCGAGTCCTTGGCGGCCTTGAGCTCGTCGCCCTGCTTGGAAAGGCGTACCTGAAGCTCGGAGTTAGTGTGGGCGTCTTTCTCGCGCTCTAGGTTGAGCGCGGTGACCCTATCCGTGCTCGCCTTCAGGTACTCCTCCAGCTGCGCCACCTTAGCTTCAAGGTCCTTCTTGGCGGTCTCCGCGGTGGCTGCGGTGGCCTTTGCTTCCTTCAGCTCCCCGCCAAGGGCCTGCTCCCGGGCGGTAAGGTCTTCCTCGTGAGAATCGAGCTCGACTTTCCGCTGGTTGAGCGCTCCTTCTCGCTGGGACAGCGCTTCTCCGGCGAGTCGCTGCTGCTCCTCGGCCTCAGCCTTCTCCAGGAGCCACTCTTGATACTCTCCAGCAAGCCTCTCGCGCTCCTCCGCCAAGTCACGGAGGGCCGCCTGGTTGGCGGCGCGGAGCTCCGCGGCGCGCTTCTCCATATCTGCTGCGGCCTTGGCGGTGAGGGCCTCCCGAGACTCAAGTTTCGCCTGCCTGGCCCGGTAAAGGGCCAGGAGCCGGTGGAGCAACTTCTCCTCCTCGGGCTCGTCGCTCCCGCCAGGCGCCTCGACGATCTTCAGCCCCGCGGAGGCGAGGACCTCTCCATCAAAGGCCTCTCCCTCCACGGGGGCTCGCGACGAGGATCCCCACGGCACCTGAATGAAGACGCCGTTGGGAGCCTCAAGGTAGAAGGCGGACTGCTCCTTCTCGGAGGAGGGATCGGCGGCCGGCGCAGCGCTAGACGCTCCTGCCGCCTCCGGGCCGGCAGTGTGGCCGCCGTCCCCCTCCCCGGCCGCTGCCTCCGCAGTCGGGGCAGTCTCCTCAGCCGCAGGACCGTCGGCTCCCGCAGTGTCTTCTACGACAGGGGCGTTGCCGCCGCCGCCCTGCGCGCCTTCCTCGCCGACGACCTCGGTCTCCATCCGGTCCGGCGCGGGAGGATCTAGAAATAGAAGAAAAAGAAAAGAAAGAGTTCAAGCAAATATCCAAAAAAGACAAATCCAAGGAGACGAGGTTACAAGACTTACCTTGGCAGACTTCGTCGACGACAGGCTCCCTCTCCGGGGAGCTCTCCCTTGGCGGGGTGGCCGCCCTCGCCGGGCTGCTCGCCCTTGGCGGGGTGCTCGCCCTTGGCGGAGTACCCGCCCTTGGCGGAGCGCTCTCCCTCGCCGGAGAGTTCGTCCTTGGCGGGGACGGCGGGGCTTGCGGCTCCTCGGGAGTAATCTCCGGGTGCTCCTGTGGCTGCTGCTCCACCTCTGCACAAGACAATCAAGATAAAACAGAACAACAAGATGTTAGTACAAGACAAAATCTTCAAGTGCGCCCGACGAGCGGAAAAATCAAAGACCAGACTTACGCTGGGGGCTGCGCTGGGGGTTGCTCCTCGGAGCAGCGCTTGGGTCCGGTAAGCTCGTCGCCGGCGCGTCCCCTGTCGCCGCGACGGGCGAGTCGTCCTCGACCTCGACTACGGGAACCTTGGCCCTCTTCGCCATCCGCTGGGCCAGGGTCCTGCAAGCAAATCCGAAACAAGATCAGAATCATCAACGTAGGAATCAAGACAGAATTTAAGAAGATACAGAATTTCAAGCACTTACTCCTCTTCCTCGTCGTCGTCGCTGAGGGCGGAGAAATCAAACTCCACCTGAGGCGCGTCCGCGCGAGGAGCAGGAGGAGAAGGCTCCCTCGGGCGCTTGGCGGTCCCCGGGGCTGGGGGCTGCGAAGACCCGGCCCCTGTGGACGCCGAGGCCCGGGGAGCAGGCGGAGCAGCTGCTCCGCTCTGAGAAGACCCTCCTCCACTTGGCGCAGACGTACGGGGCGCCTCCGCCGTAGCCTGTGCGCGGGGCGCCTCCGCCGTAGCCTGTGCGCGGGGCGCCTCCGTCGTAGCCTGTGCGCGGGTCGCCTCCGCCACGGTTGGTGCGCCGGGCGCTCCCGTCGCGGCTTGGCTCCCCCGGGTAGCTCGCGCCGCCCGGCGAGCAGGTTGTTGTCGGGGCGCCTGCGCCCTCGTCGTCGTCGTCGCCTTGTGGAGACGCTTCAACGGAGATCGCCTGGGACTTACCCGTGGCGGGGAGGTCTCCGAGGACGAGGAGGCATCGTCGTTGAGCCCCAGAGACCCACCGGAGTCCTCGCCGGCCCCGGCGTCCTCCTCCTCCTCCTCGGCCGGCCCGCTGGGCCCAGCACCTTGCCCTACAGCCGTGCTCCCTCCGGCGCCTCCGCTCCCTCCGGTGCCTCTGCTTCCTCCGCCAACGTCGCCCCTCGCGGTGGCCTCGCTCACGATCCCGGGGATCCCAGCATACCTCAGAGAGGGGACCCCGGCGAGCTCGTCGGGCGGAAGCTTAAGCAGCCTGCGGATCTCCGCCTCCTCTGCTTGGCACGACGCTTCCGCAGCTTCTGCCTCTTCAATCGTGAACCCGAACTCTCCTGCCGCTGCGGCTGCGGCGGCCTCTTCTACCCGGGAAGCGATATAAGCAATCTCCCGCTCAGTGGTGGCCTGGGTCAGACCCTTGATCTCCTCCTTGTTCTTCGGCACCTCCACCAAGTTGTCGAAGAAGCTCATGATGGCATCCGGCGTGGGCACTATCCATGTGGGGTCGACGCCGTGCGAGTCACATGCGGGCATCATTGCGCGCAAGGAGTCCCGGGCCGTGCTGTTGCATAGGGGCACCACTCCCCGGGGAGCTCTAAACCACTCCGGGTGGGCCGGGTCGTGCTTAAAAAGCTCCCGGACCATCCCCTTCAGCTCCAGCGACGTGAAGTTGAAGCCCTGGGCGCAGTCTCATAATGTCCGCCGCATTGCCGTACTCCCATGCGGGACTTTTCCTCTCCTGTAAAGGGGCAATGCGGCGGCGGAGGAAGTCTGCCCCTACTTCTCCGATGGTCAACTTGGCTACCCGGAGATGAAGAATTCTGACAAGGGCGGCGTTGAGCTTGATGTCGTCCGAGTCCAGGTCGCTCCAGTCCCTGCCGCGCACTATAGCAGTGGTGCGCGGCGCGGTGAAAGACTGCGGCTCGTCCTCTACTATCCAGCACCAATCCGCGCGCCACTCCTCCCACTTGCCGCGGAGCTCCCCTTGCAGATAGGATTCCTTCTTGTTCAAGCGGAAGACCCAAGAGATGCCCCCGGAGAGGGGAGCGCCGGCCTCTACTCTAGGCGTAAAGAAATGCCTAAAGAGCGCTACGTTTGGATAGATCCCTATGTAGTTTTCGCACAGATGTGCGAAAACCGCCATCGTGAGAATGGCGTTGGGGTGAAGTCTAAGAGGTGGAGGTTGTAGGTGTTCATGATATCGCCGAAAAATTCAGAGAATGGAGGGCAAAGGCCGCAGTGGAAGAAAACAGCGAAGAAGAAATACCCGCCGGGGTACATATCCTTGGCGGCGGCGGGGTAAACTCTGGTCCGAGGATGCGCCTTGGTCTTCTTGGCCCAGAACAGGTAGTACTTGTTCCAGAGCTCCCGCGCGCCGAGCCTTGGCGCGAAGACGACATTCCTCTTCCGCAGGAGAGCAAGCCTCGCCGCCTGCTCAGATTTCTCTTTCTTGGCCTTCTCCGCCTTCGCCTTCTCGGTCTTCGGGGCCATGGCGGAGGCGGCGAGGAAAGGGGGGAGCAAGGAGTCCGGCGGCGCCGCAGATGCGAGAGACGGCGGAGGAGGTGTGGAGGCGGAGCGCAAAGGGGAATTACTGGAGATGGAAGAAGCAATGAAGACGAAGTAAGGTAACGGCCCCTGCTTCCTCTGCTTTTAAGGGGGAAGTGGGGGACGCTCCGCATTTCCCATTAAAGAACGTGGCCACGATCTCTCCCACGACGCCGCAATCGACGCGTGCCGTTAGGGAGGGATGCGGCGGATGTGGAAGGGGATTCGGCGTGCCGTGGGCCGCGCGTGCCCGTGCACTGTTTTGGGCCTGGCCCAACAGCGCTCGGCACCGTGTGTGGCCCAGGCCCGGGGGCTCCTGTCGGTGTACTAAGGTAGGGGTACCTCAGTACCCCAACTTGTGCACGGGCAGTAGCAGCTTCCCGCGGTAGGGCTTACCACGTGCTCGTCGGAGACCTTTTCTGATCCATATAAAGCCATTCAAAAACAAAGTATACAAGGCAGAAGATCAAGGCCCCGGCAAGTGGAGCTTGCCGGGAAGGCCGTCCCAGGCTCAAGATCATCACATTAGCACAAGACCCTGGCAAGAGGAGCTTGCCAGGACGGCTAGAAGATTACATCTCAGAAGACACGCCTCGGCGCAACATGCGCCCCGGCAGGGCCCGGGGAGCGGCAAGCTCCAGGGCCCGGTAAGGTCAAGGCCCCGGCAAGGTGCTTGCCGGGGAGAGTTACGCTGTGTAACCGCGCTCCAGCTCATCGAACCACGCGTCACCCTGGGGCCATTACAGGGACGCGTGGCGGATGGCTGTGCAGCCTGGGGGACACGGTGGCACTACACGGTGACGAAGCCATCGCCGTGGCAAACGGAGACGCAAGGGCGGGCGCTTTTGGGGTCGACGGTGACGGGCATTTAATGCTCTTGTCCCCCACTGTCAAAGTAGGTGATGACCACTGTTCATGCACTGTTCATTCACTATTCCCGCACTGTTCCAACTACCACCAAAGTTACATTTTTACCCCTTTTCCTACGTTGACACCTGTCGGTGACCCCTTGAGCTATAAAAGGAGGCCCATGCACAACGTAGAAAGGGTTCGGAACCTAGATCGCTCATACTCTCGGTGTAACTAGTTCTTCAAGCTCCCGAGCTCCCCAACTCAATACAATCTAAGCAGGAGTAGGGTTTTACGCGTCCGCGCGGCCCGAACCTGGGTAAACTGCCTGCGTGAGCTCTACGATCTGCTCTTTGTGCTCCCTCCGCTCCCTTACCGCACGAACAAGGGGCTCCGGTCCCATAGGTGCTCGTGGTGGACAGTTTCCCCCGACAATGTGTTATGATCCGACAACCCCGAAGTGGTAATAATCGGGACCACTCCCGGTGATGACCTTAGTTTGAGGAGTTCATGTTTTCACTATGTGTTAATGCTTTGGTCCGGTACTCTATTAAAAGGAGGCCTTAATATCCCTTAGTTTCCAATAGGACCCCGCTGCCACGAGAGGGCAGGACAAAAGATGCCATGCAAGTTCTTTTCCATAAGCACGTATGACTATATTCGGAATACATGCCTACATTGCATTGATGAACTGGAGCTAGTTCTGTGTCACCCTAAGTTATAACTTCTACATGATGAATTGCGTCCGACATAATTTCTCATCACCGATCCAATGCCTACGAGTTTTTCACATATTGCTTGTTGCTTATTTACTTTTCCGTTGCTACTATTATAAAAACTACAAAACACTATCGTTACTTTTATTGCTGCTACCGCCACTATCTTATTACTTTGCTACTAAACTATATTCCTGCAGATAATATGTTTCCAGGTGTGGTTGAATTGACAACTCAGCTGCTAATACTTAAGAGTATTCTTTGGCTCCCCTTGTGTCGAATCAATATATTTGGGTTGAATACTTTACCCTCGAAAACTGTTGCGATCCCCTACACTTGTGGGTTATCAAGGGGATAAAAAAAGAGGAAAGCCCCTCCAAAAAAGTGAGAAAAGAGAGAAGGGACAATGCTACTACCCTTTTCCACACTTGTGCTGCAAAGTAGCACCATGATCTTCATGATTGAGAGTCTCTTGTTTTGTCACTTTCATATACTGGTGGGAATTTTCATTATAGAACTTGGCTTGTATATTCCAACGATGGGCTTCCTCAAATGCCCTAGGTCTTCATGAGCAAGCAAGTTGGATGCACACCCACTTAGTTTCTTTTGAGCTTTCATACACTTATAGCTCTAGCGCATCCGTTGCATGGCAATCCCTACTCACTCACATTAATATCTATTGATGGGCATCTCCATAGCCCATTGATACACCTAGTTGATGTGAGACTATCTTCTTCTTTTGTCTTATCCGCAACCACCACTCTATTCCACCTATAGTGATATATCCGCGGCTCATGCTCATGTATTGCGTGAAAGTTGAAAGGTTTGAAAAAAATATGAGTATGAAAAAAATTGCTTGGCTGAAACCGGGGTTGTGCATGATATAAATATTTTGTGTGATGAAGATGGAGCATATCCAGACTATATGATTTTGTAGGGATAACTTTCTTTGGCCATGTTATTTTGAGAAGACATGATTGCTTTGTTAGTATGCTTGAAGTATTACTATTCTTATGTCAATATTAAACTTTTGCCTTGAATCTTTCGGATCTGAACATTCATGCCACAATAAAGAAAATTACGTTGATAATTATGTTGGGTAGCATTTCACATCAAAAAATCTGTTTTTATCATTTACCTACTCGAGGACGAGTAGGAATTAAGCTTGGGGATGCTTGATATGTCTCCAACGTATCTATAATTTTTGTTTGTTCCATGCTATTGTATTATCCTTCTAGGATGTTTTATGGGCTTTTATATACACTTTTATATGATTTTTGGGACTAACCTATTAACCCAGAGCCCAGTGCCAGTTTCTATTTTTTCCTTGTTTTTGAGTTTCATAGAAAAGGAATAACAAACGGAGTCCAATTGATGTGCCAATTTTTGATGATTTTTTATGGACCAAAAGATGCCCCCGGAGTAAAAGAGTTGGGCTGGGAGAGTCACGAGATGCCCACGAGGGTGGGGGCGCGCCCATCCCAAGTGGGAGCGCCCCCTATCTCATGGATAGTCCGAAGACACCCCCTGACTTGTTCCCTACGCCAAAAAATCCTATAAATACAGAAACCTCCGGAAAATAACCTAGACTAGGAGTTCCGTCGCCGAAAGCCTCTGTTGCCACCAAAAATAATCTAGACCCTATTCCGGCACCTTGCCGGAGGGGGAATCCCTCTCCGGTGGCCATCTTCATCATCTCGGCGCTCTCCATGATGAGGAGGGAGTAGTCCACCCTCGGGGCTGAGGGTATGTACCAGTAGCTATGTGTTTGATCTCTCTCTCTCTCTCTCTCTCTCTCTCTCTCTCTCTCTCTCTCGTGTTCTTGAGATGGCACGATCTTGATGTATCGCGAGCTTTGTTATTATAGTTGGATCTTATGATGTTTCTCCCCCTCTACTCTCTTGTAATGGATTGAGTTTTCCCTTTGAAGTTATCTTATCGGATTGAGTCTTTAAGGATTTGAGAACACTTGATGTATGTCTTGCGTGGGATACCCGTGGTGACAATGGGGTATTCTATTGATTCACTTGATGTATGTTTTGGTGATCAACTTGCGGGTTCCATGACCTTGGGAATCTATGCATAGGGGTTGGCACACGTTTTCGTTTTGACTCTCCGGTAGAAACTTTGGGGCACTCTTTGATGTACTTTGTGTTGATTGAATAGATGAATCTGAGATTGATGATGCATACCGTATAATCATGCCCACGGATACTTGAGGTGACAATGGAGTATCTAGGTGACATTAGGGTTTTGGTTGATTTGTATCTTAAGGTGTTATTCTAGTACGAACTCTATGATAGATCGAACGGAAAGAATAGCTTCGTATTATTTTACTACGGACTCTTGAATAGATTGATCAGAAAGAATAACTTTGAGGTGGTTTTGTACCCTACAATAATCTCTTTGTTTGTTCTCCGCTATTAGTTACTTTGGAGTGTCTCTTTGTTGCATGTTGAGGGATAGTTATATGATCCAGTTATGTTATTATTGTTAATAGAACTTGCACTAGTGAAAGTATGAATCCTAGGCCTTGTTTCAACGCATTGCCACACTGTTTATGCTCATGTTTAACACTTTTTACCTTGCTGTTTTTATATTTTCTTATTACAAAAACCTATATCTACTATCCATATTGCACTTGTATCACCATCTCTTCGCCGAACTAGTGCACCTATACATTTTACCATTGTATTGGGTGTGTTGGGCACACAAGAGACTCTTTGTTATTTGGTTGCATGGTTGTTTGAGAGAGACCATCTTCATCCTACGCCTCCCACGGATTGATAAACCTTAGGTCATCCACTTGAGGGAAATTTGCTACTGTCCTACAAACCTCTGCACTTGGAGGCCCAACAACATCTACAAGAAGAAGGTTGTGTAGTAGACATCATGGATAAGGAAAGAGAAAAAGGTGGGTTGGGCAATGCGCGGGCCCCACAGGACATGTCTCGTGCGACGTGGAAGGAGCAGGGAGCGCTGTACGTGTTGTGCGTGACCGGCTGAAGTTTCAGCCGGCGCGCCGAACACAAGCGATTTCCATTCAGATAATAAGATGGGCGGCCCTAGTCGCCGGTTCACCTTGCCTAAGGCCTGCTTTGCTTTCTAGGAATTTTGTAGAAATTCCAGAGTTTTAAAAGAAAACCTTTTTTGAAATGTTTTCTTATAATTAATCTATTCCTTTATTCCATCAAAATGATTGTATCACTTATAAGGTAGGAGATCAGCTCATCTGGTGGCGAATCCATCAAGACATTAGGAGTAGAGTACTTTGCTAATTTAGCTAGTTCACGAGCAGCCTAATTGCAATCTCTATTACAATGCTCAAACAAGACATGGTTAAAATCTAACTTCATGAAGAAAAAATCATCGATAATGTCACTTGCTACTGAATTCGAGCCACCTGGATTAAGATCATTGACAACCCCTTAATTATCTGAGACCACTTCAATCTTGCTGCAACCCACCATACGCGCCAAGGTCAGTCCGATTCTAACTGCTATTGCTTCAGCTGTGAAAGCACCATAACAAGAACTCAATCTTTCGTTTTTAGCGGCAAAAAACTTTCCAGTGTGATCGCGGATAATTGCACCAACTGACCCATTTAAGTTTTCTTGATCAAATCCAGCGTCCACGTTCAGTTTCATATATCTTGGGTGTGGTTTCATCCATGGCGTTGATCGCCTCTTTGCCTTCGGACAACACGCAATAACATAGTTCGTTGTTAGGCTTTTCACCACAAGAAGATTTGGGTTGTTGTTTGTGTTTGGCCACCATGAAAGAGTTGTCTCTGTTCAAACCATAAGTACCAGGCAGTGGTTGCTACAGTTTCTCGCAGATTTGGCAACCCCAAGACATGAACATCCGAGTCCTGGAGATACAAAAGTTGCTCGAGGACTACCTCTCCAGACCGATTCACTTTGAACACCTTCTTGATCACATCATATACCCCCATCATTTTCCAAACTTCCTCAGCCTTTTCGCATTGGAACAACGGATGCATGATATTATCAGCGCCTTTGTTACAAGCTGGGCAATGGGATTTCACCTTAATATGCTTCGCTGCTAGAATCGCACAACATGGTATAGCACTATGCAACACCCGCCATATAAATATCTTTATCTTGGCTGGGCATTTGAGGTTCCAAACTGAATGCCATACATCCAGTTGGTTGGATGACGAACTGGTCGACTGATTTTTTTGCCCATACTAGAACTCCCATTCCACCTGATATGCAGAGCGCACTAAAAAAAGTTCCATGCTTCGTCGGGGTTCCAAGCTACAAAATCTTCCATCTCATGTAGCGGGAGAGGGATAGCTAGTATTCTATGAACATCTACATGCCAAAAAGTTTGGTTAACCAACTGCTCATTTCAATCACTGGTGGAAGGATCAATGAGGTCATTCACTTGAGAAAGGATGTTATTCTGACGCACTATCAAAAGTCTCCTCGATGGTGACTGTGATATCCACGGATCATCCCAAATGTTCACTTTGGTTCCATCCCCTATTCTCCATATGTAACCTCTCCTCAAGGTGTCAATTCTTGCCATTATACTCTGCCACGTATATGAAGCTCTCCTCTTAAGTGTGGCATCCATTATATCATAATCAAGGAAGTACTTTGCTTTGAGAATGACATCACATAATGATGTTGGATTATCAATTAGCCTCCACGCCTGCTTAGCTAACAAAGCCAAGTTAAAGCAGCGAATATCTTGAAATCCCATGTCACCGTTTTTCTTAGGAATACACATCTTCCACCATGCAAACTAGTGCATCTTCTTCTGTGTAGCTTCATCACCCCACCAAAAACTTGGCATCGCATCCGTGATTCCTTTACAATTTTGTATATAGGAATTTTAAAGACTGACATCGCATAAGTTGGCATGTGATAAGTCTTCAACGTATCTATAATTTTTTATCGTTCCATGCTGTTATATTATCATTCTTGGATGTTTTACAATCATTTTATAATCATCTTATATCAATTTTTGGGACTAACCTATTGACATAGTGCCCAGTGCCAGTTGCTATTTTCTGCTTGTTTTTTCCATCACAGAAAATCAGTACCAAACGGAATCCAAATGCATCAAATTTTTTTGGAGATTTTTTCTTGACAAGAAGACATAGGATGGGCTGAAGAAGTACCAGAGTGGTGTTGGGGAACGTAGTATTTCAAAAAATTCCTACGATCACACAAGATCTAACTAGGAGAAGCATAGCAACGAGCAAGAGAGTGTCTCCACATACCCTCGTAGACCGAAAGTGGAAGCGTTTAGTAACGCGGTTGATGTACTCGAACGTCTTCGCGATCCAACCGATCAAGCACCGAACGCACGACACCTCCGCGATCTGCACACGTTCAGCTCGGTGACGTCCCTCGAACTTTTGATCCAGTTGAGGCCGAGGGAGAGTTTCGTCAGCACGACGGTGTGGTGACGGTGTTGATGAAGTTACCGACGCAGGGCATCGCCTAAGCACCGCGACAATATGACCGAGGTGAGTAACAGTGGAGGGGGGCACCACACATGGCTAAGAAATAAACTTGTGTCTATGGGGTGCCCCCTGACCACGTATATAAAAGAGGGGAGGAGGAGAGGGCCGGCCCTCATAGGGCGCGCCCAAGGGGGGAGTCCTACTCCCACTAGGAGTAGGTTTCCCCCTTTCCTAGTAGGAGTAGGAGAAGAAGGAAAAAGGGAGAGAGGGAGAAGGAAAGGGGGGCCGGCCCACCCACCCCAACTCGGATTGGGCTTGGGGGGGCACCCTCCACTTGGCTGCCTCCTCCTCTCTTCCACTAATGCCCACTAAGGCCCATTGACTCCCCAGGGGGTTTCGGTAACCTCCCGGTACTCCGGAAAATGCCCGAACTCATCTGGAACCATTCCGGTGTCCAAACATAGCCTTCCAATATATCGATCTTTATGTCTCGACCATTTCGAGACTCCTCGTTATGTCCGTGATCACATCCGGGACTCCGAACTACCTTCGGTACATCAACACACATAAACTCATAATACCGATCGTCATCGAACGTTAAGCGTGCGGACCCTACGGGTTCGAGAATTATGTAGACATGACTGAGACTCATCTCCGGTCAATAACCAATAGCGAAACCTGGATGCTCATATTGGTTCCTACATATTCTATGAAGATCTTTATCGGTCAAACCGCATAACAACATACGTTGTTCCCTTTGTCATCAGTATGTTACTTGCCCGAGATTCGATCGTCGGTATCTCCATACGTAGTTCAATCTCGTTACCAGCAAGTCTCTTTACTCGTTCTGTAGTGCATCATCCCGCAACTAACTCATTAGTCACATTGCTTGCAAGGCTTATAGTGATCTGCATTACCGAGAAGGCCCAGAGATACTTCTCCGACAATCGGATTGACAAATCCTAATCTCGATCTATGCCAACTCAACAAACACTTTCGGAAACACCTGTAGAGCATCTTTATAATCACCCAGTTACGATGTGATGTTTGATAGCACACAAGGTGTTCCTCCGGTATTCCTGAGTTTGCATAATCTCATAGTCATAGGAACAAGTATAAGTAATGAAGAAAGCAATAGCAGTAAAACTAAACGATCATAGTGCTAAGCTAACGGATGGGTCTTGTCCATCACATCATTCTCATAATGATGTGATCACATTGATCAAATGACAACACATGTCTATGGTCAGGAGACATAACCATCTTTGATTAACGAGCTAGTCAAGTAGAAGCATACTAGGGACACTCTGTTTTTGTCTATGTATTCACACATGTATCAAGTTTCCGGTTAATAAAATTCTAGCATGAATAAAAGACATTTATCATGATATATAAGGAAATATAAATAACAACTTTATTATTGCCTCTAGTGCATATTTTCTTCAGTCTCCCACTTGCGCTAGAGTCAATAATCTAGATTACATAGTAATGATTCTAACACCCATGGAGTCTTGGTGTTGATCATGTTTTGCTCGTGGAAGAGGCTTAGTCAACGGGTCTGCAACATTCAGATCCGTATGTATCTTGCAAATTTCTATGTCTCCCTCCTTGACTTGATTGCGGATGGAATTGAAGCGTCTCTTGATGTGCTTGGTTCTCTTGTGAAACCTGGATTCCTTCGCCAAGGCTATTGCTCTAGTGTTGTCAGAAAAGATTTTCATTGGACCCAATGCACTAGGTATTACACCTAGATCGGATATGAACTCCTTCATCCAGACTCCTTCATTTGCTACTTCCGAAGCAGCTATGTACTCCGCTTCACACGTAGATCCCGTCACGACGCTCTGCTTGCAACTGCACCAACTGACAGCTCCATCGTTCAACAAAAATACATATCCATTTTGTGACTTAGAGTCATCCGGATCAGTGTCAAAGCTTGAATCAACGTAACCGTTTACGACGAGCTCTTTGTCACCTCCATAAACGAGAAACATATCCTTTGTCATTTTCAGGTACTTCAGGATGTTCTTGACAGCTGTCTAGTGATCCACTCCTGGATTACTTTGGTACCTCCCTGCTAAACTTATAACAAGGCACACATCAGGTCTAGTACACAGCATCGCATACATGATAGATCCTATGGCTGAGGCATAGGGAATGACTTTCATTCTCTCTCTATCTTATGCAGTGGTCAGGCATTGAGTCTTACTCAACTTCACACCTTGTAACACAGGCAAGAACCCTTTCTTTGACTGGTCCATTTTGAACTTCTTCAATACTTTATCAAGGTATGTGCTTTGTGAAAGTCCAATTAAGCGTCTTGATCTATCTCTATAGATCTTGATGCCCAATGTATAAGCAGCTTCACCGAGGTCTTTCATTGAAAAATTCTTATTCAAGTATCCTTTTATGCCATCCAGAAATTCTATATCATTTCCAATCAACAATATGTCATCCACATATAATATCAGAAATGCTACATAGCTCCCACTCACTTTCTTGTAAATACAGGCTTCTCCAAAAGTCTGTATAAAACCATATGCTTTGATCACCTCATCAAAGTGTATATTTCAACTCCGAGATGCTTGCACCAGTCCATAGATGGATTGCTGGAGCTTGCACACTTTGTTAGCACCTTTAGGACCGACAAAACCTTCTGGTTACATCATATACAACTCTTCTTTGAGATATCCATTAAGCAATGCAGTTTTGACATCCATTTGCCAGATTTCATAATCATAAAATGCGGCAATTGCTAACATGATTCGGACAGACTTAAGCATCGCTACAGGTGAGGAAGTCTCATCGTAGTCAACTCCTTGAACTTGTCGAAAACCTTTCGCAAGAAGTCGAGCTTTGTAGACAGTAACGTTACCATCGGCGTCAGTCTTCCCCTTAAAGATCTATTTATTTTCAATAGCTTGCCGATCATCGGGCAAGTCAACCAAAGTCCACACTTTGTTCTCATACATGGATCCCATCTCAGATTTCATGGCTTCAAGCCATTTTGCAGAACCTGGGCTCATCATCGCTTCCTCATAGTTCATAGGTTCATCATGGTCTAGCAACATGACTTCCAGAACCGGGTTACCTTACCACTTTGGCACGAAATGTACTCTGGTAGACCTACGAGGTTCAGTAGTAACTTGATCTGAAGTTTCATGATCATCATCATTAGCTTCCTCACTGATTGGTGTAGGAATCACTGGAACTAATTTCTGTGATGTACTACTTTCCAATTCAGGAGAAGGTACAATTACCTCATCAAGTTCTACTTTCCTCCCACTCACTTCTTTCGAGAGAAACTCCTTCTCTAGAAAGGATCCATTCTTAGCAACGAATATCTTGCCTTCGGATCTGTGATAGAAGGTGTACCCAACAGTTTCCTTTGGGTATCCTATGAAGACACATTTCTCCGACTTGGGTTCGAGCTTATAAGGTTGAAGCTTTTTCACATAAGCATCGCAACCCCAAACTTTAAGAAAGAACAACTTGGGTTTCTTGCCAAACCACAATTCATAAGGCGTCATCTCAATGGATATAGATGGTGCCCTACTTAACGTGAATGCAGCTGTCTCTAAAGCATAATCCCAAAATGATAGTGGTAAATCAGTAAGAGACATCATAGCTCGTACCATATCTAATAAAGCACGGTTACGACGTTCGGATACACCATTACGCTGTGGTGTTCCAGGTGGCGTGAGTTGTGAAACTATTCCACATGTTTCAAATGAAGACCAAACTCATAACGCAAATATTTGCCTCTGTGATCAGATCGTAGAAGCTTTATTTTCTTGTTACGATGATTCTCTACTACACTCTAAAATTCTTTGAACTTTTCGAATTTTTCAGACTTGTGTTTCATCAATTAGATATACCCATATCTTCTCAAATCATATGTGAAGGTCAGAAAATAATGATACCCGCCGCGAGCCTCAACACTCATTGGTCTGCATACATCAGTATGTCTGATTTCCAATAAGTCAGTTGCTCGCTCCATTGTTCCGGAGAACGAAGTTTTAGTCATCTTGCCCATGAGGCATGGTTCGCAAGCACCAAGTGATACATAATCAAGTGATTCCAAAAGCCCATTAGCATGGAGTTTCTTCATGCGCTTTACACCAATATGACCTAAACGGCAGTGCCACAAATAAGTTGCACTATCATTATCAATGTTGCATATTTTGGCTTCAATATTATGAATATGTGTATCACTACGATCGAGATCCATCAAAAATAGACCATTCATCAAGGGTGCATGACCATAAAAGATATTACTCATATATAAATAGAACTACCATTATTCTCTGATTTAATGTTCATGCTCAACACTGGCACCATTATCAATTATTTAGGTCTAAAACTAATCTCGAAGGTAGTTGTAGAGGTAGCGTGCCGACGGCGATCACATCGACTTTGGAACCATTTCCCACGCGCATCGTCACCTCGTCCTTAGCTAATCTTCGTTTAATCCGTAGCCCCTATTTCGAGTTACAAATATTAGCAACCGAACCAGTATCAAATACCCAGGTGCTACTACGAACGTTAGTAAGGTACACATCAATAACATGTATATCAAATATACCTTTGTTCACTTTGCCATCCTCCTTATCCGCCAAATACTTGGGGCAGTTCCGCTTCCAGTGTCCAGTCCCTTTGCAGTAGAAGCACTCAGTTTCAGGCTTGGCTCCAGACTTGGGTTTCTTCGTGGGATTAGCAACTGGCTTGCTATTCTTCTCGAAGTTCCCCTTATTTCCCTTGCCCTTTTTCTTGAAACTAGTGGTCTTGTTCACCATCAACACTTGATGCTCCTTTTTGATTTCTACCTCCGCAGCTTTGAGCATAGCGAAGAGCTCAGGAATTGTCTTTTGCATCCCTTGCATGTTATAGTTCATCACGAAGCCTTTATAGCTTGGTGGCAGTGATTGAAGAACTCTATCAATAACACTATCCTCGTCAACTTTGCAACCAAGTAGAGTCATATGATTGTAGTACCCAAACATTCTGAGCAAGTGTTCACTGATAGAACTATTCTCCTCCATTTTGCAGCTGTAGAACTTATTGGAAATCTCATATTTCTCAATTCGGGCATTTGCTTGAAATATTAACTTCAACTCCTGGAACATCTCATATGCTCCATGACGTTCAAAACGTCGTTGAAGTCCCGGTTCTAAGCCGTAAAGCATGGCACACTGAACTATCGTGTAGTCATCAGACCGCGACTGCCAGACGTTCAAAGCGTCCGCATCAGCGGAAGGGGGCTTGTCACCTAGCGGTGCTTCAAGGACATAATTCTTCTGTGCAGCAATGAGGATAATCCTCAGGTTACGGACCCAGTCCGTATAATTGCTACCATCATCTTTCAACTTAGCTTTCTCTAGGAATGCATTAAAATTCAAAGGAACGGTAGCACGGGCCATTGATCTACAACGACATAGATATGCAAAACTATCTGGACTAAGTTCATGATAAATTAAAGTTCAATTTAATCATATTAATTTAAAGAACTCCCACTTAGATAGACATCCCTCTGGTCATCTAAATGATCACGTGATCCAAATCAACTAAACCATGTCCGATCATCACGTGAGATGGAGTAGTTTTCAATGGTGAACATCTTATGTTGATCATATCTACTATATGATTCACGCTCGACCTTTCGGTCTCCAGTGTTCCGAGGCCATATCTGTATATGCTAGGCTCGTCAAGTTTAACCTGAGTATTCCGCGTGTGCAAAACTGGCTTACACCCGTTGTATTTGAACGTAGAGCTTATCACACCCGATCATCATGTGGTGTCTCGGCACGACGAACTTTCGCAACGGTGCATACTCAGGGAGAACACTTATACCTTGAAATTTAGTAAGGGATCATCTTATAATGCTACCGTCGTTCTAAGCAAAATAAGAAGCATAATAAGATAAACATCACATGCAATCAAAATATGTGACATGATATGGCCATCATCATCTTGTGCTTTTGATCTCCATCTTCAAAGCACCGTCATGATCACCTTCGTCACCGGCTTGACACCTTGATCTTCATCGTAGCATTGTTGTCGTCTCGCCAACTATTGCTTCCACGACTATCGCTACCGCTTAGTGATAAAGTAAAGCAATTACATGGCGATTGCATTTCATACAATAAAGCGAAAACTATATGGCTCCTGCCAGTTGCCGATAACTTTACAAAACATGATCATCTCATACAAAACCGTATAACTCATCATGTCTTGACCACATCACATCACAACATGCCCTGCAAAAACAAGTTAGACGTCCTCTACTTTGTTGTTGCAAGTTTTACGTGGCTGCTACGGGCTTAGCAAGAACCGTTCTTACCTACGCATACAAAACCACAACGATGTTTCGTCAAGTATGTGCTGTTTTAACCTTCACAAGGACCGGGCGTAGCCACACTTGATTCAGCTAAAGTGAGAGAGACAGACACCCGCCAGTCACCTTTAAGCAACGAGTGCTCGTAACGGTGAAACCAGTCTCGCGTAAGCGTACGCGTAATGTCGGTCCGGGCCGCTTCATCTCACAATACCGCCGAAGCAAAGTATGACATGCTGGTAAGCAGTATGACTAGTATCGTCCACAATCTCATTGTGTTCTACTCGTGCATATCATCAACGCATAGACCTGGCTCATGATGCCACTGTTGGGGAACGTAGTATTTTAAAATTTTCTTACGATCACGCAAGATCTATCTACCAGATGCATAGCAACGAGAGGGAAGAGTGTGTCTACGTACCCTCGTAGACCGGGAGCGGAAGCGTCAAGTGACGCGGTTGATGTTGTCGAACTTCTTCGCGATCCAACCGATCAAGCACCGAACGTACGGCACCTCCGCGTTCAGCACACATTCAGCTTGATGACGTCCCACGAGCTCTTGATCCAGTTGAGCTTCACGGGAGAGTTTCGTCAGCACGACGGCGTGGTGACGGATATGATGTGTTCATCGGCGTAGGGCTTCGCCTAAGCTCCGCGACGGTATGACCGAGGTGTGATTCTGTGGAATAGTCTTCTTCATCCCTTGCATATTATAGTTCATCACAAAGCCTTTATAGCTTGGTGGCAGTGATTGAAGAACTCTATCAATAACACTATCTTCATCAATTTTGCAACCAAGTTGAGTCATGTGATTGCAGTAACCAGACATTCTGAGTGTGTGTTCACTGATAGAACTATTCTCCTCCATCTTTCATCCATAGAACTTATTGGAGACTTCATATCTCTCAATTCGGGCATTTTCTTGACATATTAACTTCAACTCTTGGAACATCTCATATGCTCCATGACGTTCAAAACGTCTTTGAAGTCCTGATTCTAAGCCGTAGAGCATGGCACATTGAACTATCGAGTAGTCATCAGACTGCCTTTGCCAGACGTTCAAATCGTCTACATTAGTGGGAGGGGGCTTGTCACCTAGCGGTGCTTCAAGGACATAATTCTTGTGTGCAGCAATGAGGATAATCCTCAAGTTACGGACCTAGTCCATGTAGTTGCTACCATCATCTTTCAACTTAGCTTTCTCTAGGAATGCATACATATTCAAGGGAACGGTAGCACGGACCATTGATCTACAACAACATAGATATGCAAAAACTGTCAGGACTAAGTTCATGATAAATTAAAGTTCAATTAATCATATTACTGAAGAACTCCCACTTAGATAGTCATCCCTCTAGTTATCTCAATGATCACGTGATCCAAATCAACTAAACCATGTCCGATCATCACGTGAGATGGAGTAGTTTTCAATGGTGAACATCTTATGTTGATCATATCTACTATAGGATTCACGCTCGACCTTTCGGTCTCTAGTGTTCTGAGGCCATGTCTGTACATGCTAGGCTCGTCAAGTTTGACCCGAGTATTCTGCATGTGCAACACTGTCTTACACCCGTTGTATTTGAACGTAGAGCTTATCACACCCTATCATCACGTGGTGTCTCGGCACGACGAACTTTCGCAACGGTGCATACTCAGGGAGAACACTTGTACGTTGAAATTTTGGAAGGAGTCATCTTATAGTGCTACCGCCGTACTATGAAAAATAAGAAGCATAATAAGATAAACATCACATGCAATCAAAATATGTGACATGATATGGCCATCATCATCTTGTGCTTTTGACCACCATCTTCAAAGCATCGTCATGATCTCCATCATCACCGGTTGACACCATGATCTTCATCGTAGCGTCGTGGTAGTCTCACCAACTATTGCTACTACTACTATTGCTAACTCATAGTGATAAAGTAAATCAATTACATGGCTTTCGCAATTCATACAATAAAGAGACAACCATAAGGCTCCTGCCGGTTGTCAATAATTTACAAAACATGATCATCTCATATAATAACGTATAACTCATCACGTCTTGACCATATCACATCACAACATGCCCTGCAAAAACAAGTTAGATGTCCTCTACTTTGTTGTTGCAAGTTTTACGTGGCTGCTACGGGCTTAGCAAGAACCGTTCTTACCTATCCATATAAAAACCACAACGATTTTTCATCAAGTGTGCTGTTTCAACCTTCGCAAGGACCGGGCGTAGTCACACTCGATTCAACTAAAGTGAGAGAGACAGACACCCGCCTATCACCTTTAAGCAACGAGTGCTCGTAATGGTGAAACCAGTCTCACGTAAGCGTATGCGTAATGTCGGTCCAGGCCGCTTTATCTCACAATATCGCTGAACCAAAGTATGACATGCTAGTAAGCAGTATGACTATTATCACCCACAACTCATTGTGTTCTACTCGTGCATATCATCTACGCATAGACCTGTCTCATTATGCCACTCTTGGTGAACGTAGTATTTCAAAAAAAAATCCTACGATCACGCAAGATCTATCCAGGAGAAGCATAACAACGAGCGGGAGAGTGTGTACACATACCCTCGTAGACCGAAAGTGGAAGCTTTTAGTAACGCAGTTGATGTAGTCGAACGTCTTTGCGATCCAACCGATCAAGCACCGAACGCACGGCACCTCCACGATCTGCACATGTTCAGCTTGGTGACGTTCCTCAAACTCTTGATCCAATTGAGTCCGAGGGAGAGTTTCGTCAGCACGACGGCGTGGTGACGGTGTTGATGAAGTTACCGATGCAGGGCTTCGCCGAAGCACTGCGACAATATGACCGAGGTGTGTAACAGTGGAGGGGGGCACCGCACACGGCTAAGAAATCAACTTGTGTCTATGGGGTGCCCCCTGGCCACGTATATAAAGGAGGGGAGGAGGAGAGGGCCAGCCCTCATAGGGCGCGCCCAAGGGGGAGTCCTACTCCCACTAGGAGTAGGTTTCCCCCTTTCCTAGTAGTAGGAGAAGAAGGAAGCGGGAGAGATGGACAAGGAAAGGGGGGCCGCCCCCACCCCAATTCGGATTGGGCTTGGGGGGGCACCCTCCACTTGGCTGCCTCCTCCTCTCTTCCACTAAGGCCTAATAAGGCCCATTGACTCCCAGGGGGGGGGGGGGGTTCCAGTAACCTCCCGGTACTCCGAAAAATGCCCGAACTCATCCGGAACCATTCCGGTGTCCAAACATAGCCTTCCAATATATCGATCTTTATGTCTCAACCATTTTGAGACTCCTCGTTATGTCCGTGATCACATCCAGGAGTCCTAACTACCTTCGGTACATCAAAACACATAAACTCATAATACCGATCGTCATCGAACATTAAGCGTGTGGACCCTACGGGTTCGAGAACTATGTAGACATGACTGAGACGCATCTCCGATCAATAACTGATACGTCTCAAACGTATCTACTTTTCCAAACACTTTTGCTATTGTTTTGACCTCATTCTTGCATGATTTGAACTAAACTAACCCGGACTGACGCTGTTTTCAGCAGAGCTGCCTGTATGGTTTTATTGTGTGCAGGAAAACGGATTTTTAGGTATCTCAGAAAATTCCACGAAAAATCACAGAAAATCCATGCACCCGAAGGAACTTGTTGACAGAAGAGGGGCCAGAGGGGGGCCAGGGGGGCTCCAGGCGCCCTGGTGGCGCGGCCCACCCCCTGGCCGCGCCGGGAGGCCGCTTGGGTGAGCCCCACCTCCCCTGGTGCCCTACTTTGACCCGTATTTAGCCCGTGACGAGGAAATCCCAGATCAGAAGTTGTTTTCCCAGTTTTTGGTCGTGGAGCCGCCGCCGCCCTCTGTTCTTCTTCGGGAGGGCTAATCTGGAGGCTGATTTGGCCTCCGGAGAGGGGAGATCGTCGCCATCGTCATCATCATCACCACTCCATCCTCCCTCCATGACTTCTCCTTCCATGTGTGAGTAATTCCCTGCTGTAGGCAAAGGGGATGGTAGGGATTGGATGAGTTAGATCATGTAATAGTTTGTCAGATCGTTGGGGGCATGTTGCCTATCATCTACTATGGTGTTTATCATCTTTGCTTCAACTTGTTACTCTTAATGCTTGTCACTTAGGGCCCGAGTGCCATGATTTCAGATCTGAACCATATGTGTTTGCATGAATATATTTGTGTTCTTGATCCTACCTATGAGTTGTTTGCACCTATTACGGTCCGGAACCGGCGATCCCAAAAGTGACAGCTTGGGACACCAAAGGGGATGGTCCATAGTTTGAGGATTACATGTATCCATTGAGTTTATTGCTTTGTTTCGGTGCTCTTTGACAGGAGCACCTTAATCTCCATAAGTTCCTTTTGGCCCCGTTCGTAGCGGGATGGTAGGACAAAAGATGTTGTGCAAGTTCTTATTGCAAGCACGTACAACTACCTATGGGATACATGCCTAATGTTTGATAATTGCCTAGATGATCATTACTTTTCCGTGTGCCTTGCCCCAAGTTAGATTCATGATATATCTCATCCATGCAGCGCCCAACCATCCATCTCCCTAGCCTACAGTGTTTTAAATCCTGCTGGTTACTAGTTGCTACTTTTGCTATTTACTTTTGCTGTTTACTTTTACTATCACCATCATCACTATCATATCACCGTTACCACTTATCTTTTGTTGCAAGTAAGTATATTTCAGGTGCGGTTGAATTGACAACTCAACTGTCAAAGCTTATAAATACACTTTGGCTCCCCGTGTGTCGAATCAATAAATTGGGTTATTCTTACCCGCGAAGACTATTTCGATCGCTTACGGTTGAGGGTTATCAAGTACCGTTTTCTGGCGCCGTTGCCGGGGAGCATAGCAATATTTACAAGTCTACTTGAAGTATCCTACCTGCTGCACTTCATCCGCTATGGGTAAGAAAGGAGACCCCAAGGTTCCGATCTTACTATCCACTACAAGAAGAGGTACTGTTCTGAACACTAGTGCTACGCTTGATTCACCTTCTGTTATGAGTAAGTTTGCCTCACCGCCACCACATGATGCTCCTACTGAATCTGTTACTATGTCCGATACTCTTGATGATGCTTCTACTACTCTTGATGATATTAGTTCACTTGGTTATGCTCTTGAGAAACAGATCGCTGCTGCTGCAAAAAAAATCTGGAATTGAAATTCCTGTTACTCGCTACCCTATTGGTGGAACTTATGATTATCCTGATTTGAGTGAACTCAAGGAGAGACTCCTTGATGATGATTACATTATGCTTGATGATGATTTATGCAGGGAACTGACAAAGTTTGCCGGCTCTGACCCTGAAGCTATTAAGAAGCTGCTTGAAAAACACTCTTTGAAGAACAAGACTGTTCCTGATCCTGAATTTGCTACATCTCCTATATGCATCGATGATCCTGATTATGATTTCTCTGTTGATCTTTCACTTATACCTATGGTTGAAGCTGACCCCTTTTATGGCAGAGAAAATGATGATGCTATTGCACACCTGACCAAACTCACTGAGTTGGGTGGCTTGTTTACCACAGTTGAGAAGAAACGAAACTTTTATGTGACTAAGCTTCTTCCTTTCTCTTTGAAGGAAGGTGCGAAAACATGGTATGATTCACTCCCATATGGTTCCATTAAGAGTCCTCAAGACTTAGCTCACTCTTTTGCTGATAAGTACTTTCCTGCTCATATGCAACATGCTGCTTTACAAAGAATTTATAACTTTAAACAGTTGCAGGATGAGCACCTCCCTAAAGCTTGGGGGAGGTACTGTGGTCTGATTCGGGCTAGACCAGGACATGGAGTCCCTAAGAATGAATTAATCGATATATTTTATGCTGGTCTAACTGATGAATCCAGGTCCTATTTGGACAGTTGTGCTGGTTGTGTTTTCAGGAAAAGAACACCGGACAATGCAAAGGATTTGATGGGCAGGATTGCCAAAAACCATGAAGATTGGTCCGTCCCTGAACCACCTCCACCACCAAAGAAGAGGGGCATGTTTGTTCTAAGTCCCGAAGATATGCGAGAAGCAAAGAAGTCTATTAAAGAGAAGGGTATTAAAGCTAAAGACGTGAAGAATCTACCCCCTACTGAGAAGTTGTGTGAGCCTACCACTCACCCTCCTATGGTAGAGGTACACTCTCTTTTAGATTTCAACGCAAGTGACATCCCTCATGGTAAGCCTCCTGATCAATGTTTAGATGAGTTTGATAATTTTATTATGAAACAAAATTATTTTAATGAGAGGATACAAAGTCAATTGCATGATGATTCCCGTGCTATCAAAAGTTTGCTTGATGTTCTAGGTAGAACAGTTAATGATGTTAAATGTCTTGTGAAGCATTTTCATATGGTTCAAACTCAGCTTGAACAAATTTCCAATGTGCAAAAAGATTTGCTTGCTAACAATGCCGAACAAGATGATTTGCAGGCCTTCGGGATTAAGACCCGAGGAGGAACTAGCACTCAAGATCCTCTCTATCCAGAGGGGCATCCGAGGAGAATCGAGCAAGATTCTCAAATGCAGGAAGAAGAAATTGTTGGCTCTCCAAAGAAGAAGAAGAAGAAACATAAGGAGGCTGACAATTCCAATGATCCTATTGCAGATGAAGAGCCAGCTGTTGATCCCAACAGTGTATCTATCTCCGATGCTGAGACTGAAGACGGTGCAGAACCTGAAGGTAAGGATAATGAGAAGAATGATCCGCCTGAAGTTCGAGAAGAAGAAGCACCTGACAAACGTAAGAGGTACACTAGAGAAGACTTCATCGCAAGAAAACATGGGAAGGAAAGAGAACCATGGATACAGAAACCCATGCCCTTTCCAGGTAAGTCTATAAAATCTAAAGAAGAAGAGCATTACAATAAGTTTTGTGAGTGGATTAAACCTCTTTTTCTTCAAATCCCTTTGACTGATGCTATTAAGTTACCTCCCTATTCGAAATATATGAAAGATATTGTCACTAATAAAAGAAAAGTCCCTAATGAAGCAATATCTACTATGCTTGCTAACTACTCTTTCAGTGGCAAGATTCCTGAGAAGCTTGGTGATCCAGGTATACCCACCATTCCTTGCTCCATAAAGAATAATTATGTCAAAACTGCTTTATGTGATCTTGGAGCAGGAGTGAGTGTTATGCCTCTCTCTCTTTACAAGAGGCTTTGTTTAGAGAAACTAATTCCCACAGATATCTCTCTTCAGATGACTGACAAGTCAACCGCCGTTCCGATAGGTATTTGTGAGGATGTTCCCGTAGAAGTTGCTAATTGCTTGATCCTTACTGATTTTGTTGTGCTTGACATGCCCGAGGATGGGAGCATGTCCATTATTCTTGGTAGACCTTTTCTTAACACCGCAGGTGCTATTATTGATTGCAATAAAGGGAAGGTTACCTTCAATGTGAATGATAAAGAACACACGGTGTATTTTCCAAAGAAGACCGACAGTAGGCATGGCCTCAACTCTATAGAAAATATCGAGACCGTGAAGATTGGAGAATGGGACTGTCCACTACATGTGCACCACAAATACAAAACTATTATGGTGGGGACAATGTCCATCAAAATAAAGGTGCAATGATCACTTCGTAAGAGGTGAGACTTTTTGCTTTATATATCGCCTGTTTGTTGGTAAGACTTGATCAACCTTACTAGTGAACATGTTTTATATAGATAAAAAGTTGTGCTTGTTATGTTTTCATTTGTTTTAGTTTTTGTTCTCCTTGCTGTACCAAGTGTTTATGTTTTGAAGCTTCACAATACTAATCACTGCTTTAAGTTTTCAGAAAGTCTTGCAGCCTTTTTGAACTTCGAAAAAATTTCAACAGTGAAGTTTTCAGAAAAATTCCAGAAAAATAAAAATAAAAATCTCCATGTCGGGAGTGACCCAGATGTACCTGGGGCCGACCAGGGGGACCCACCAGTGGCCCAGGCGGCCAGCTGGCGCGGCCTGCCCCTGGCCGCGCCCACAGGGCGCCTGGGGCCCACAAGGCCCCCCTCCAGGTAAGTCTTCTTCCCCTCTCTCTCTTTCTCTCCAAAAACATGAGTTCTGCACTTGTTCTTGCGTTCTTGCTGCTCTTGGAGGCGATTCTTCGATCTCTCTCTACAGCCTATCATTTGAGCTGAGATTTTGAACAAATACTCCCTGGTATGTAACTCCTCCACCCCTCCAATTATATTTCTGATTGGTGGCTTCATTTGTGAGTATTTAGTAGTTCTTGGTGCTGTGTAGATGAGCTTGCATGCTGATACGTCCAAAACGTATCTATAATTTCTGCTTGCTCCATGCCACTTTTGGGTGATATTGCTATGATATTCATACACTTCCATACACTTTTGATCATATTTGGACTAACTTACTAATCCAGTGCACCCCAGTGGCAGTTTCTGTTTTCGGCTGTTTTTGTATTTCAGGTTTTCACGTTTCGAGAACTGCCCAGAAAAATCCAGAAAAAATATATAAAAAATCAGCGTATCGGAAACAACACTGCGTCCGAAGGGCAGCCTAGGGGGGGGCCACAGGGGCTCCAGGCGCCCTGTGGGCGCCCCCCCCCCCTGGGTCGCGCCGGGG
>LR738714.1:804904265-804925608 GCA_902687465.1 Secale cereale
GGGGGGGGGGGGGGGGGGGGGCGCCTCGGCCCCCCGAGAGTCCCCCGGTGCCCTACTTTGGCATATATTTAAAGGGTTCCCCGTAACCCTCGAAACAGGACTTCTTTTCGCGATCCCATCTCTGTTCCGCCGCCGCCGCCGTCGCTTCCAAGATCGGGAGCACCAGGAGAACTCTTCCCGGCACCCTGCCGGAGGGGAGGATCACCACCGGGAGCTTCTCCACCACCATGGACGCCTCCCGGATGACTCGTGAGTAGTATCCCTTGGACCATGAGTCCATGACCAGTAGCTATGTGATGTTCTCCTCCCGTTCTTGTGCTTCACTAATTAGTCCTCATGAGCTGCCCTACATGATCGAGGCACCTATGTAATCCTTATGCTGTTGCTATGTTGAGTTTGCTGGGATCCGATGGATTATGAGATTATGTTCAGATTGATCTTGAGTAATATATTTGATTCACCTCTTTTATATTTTAGTACATAAGTAATTCTTGCATCTTCTCCGTTGTTATTTATTGCTTTGGCCGAGTAGTAAGTAGTGACTCCAAGAGGGAACGTTATGCTCGATTGTGGGTTCATGCCCCTCGATGACTAGCTTGAGTGACAGATACATGAGTCTAGGGGATGTGCTGTTGCCACAAGGGGGAAAACAACGGTGCTTGTGCCCGCGGGTGCAAGGATTGTTTACTTTACGCAAAGTTCTTTTAATGCAGTTGTCTATTGCATTGAGTTTACACTATGGGTGGGACTCGCAACTTAATACCAGTGAGATGTTCTGGATAGATATCTCAAGGTGGATGATTAGTAGTAGATATTGATGGATTTCGGTCTACTTACTTTGGCGTACCGCCCATGCTTTGAACCTCAACCTTTCTTGCAATGTAGTCAGCATTGGTTTGCGTTCGTGGTCCTGTCAATTGCCCAGCTGTAATTTGTTTACCTCACATAGCTGTTTTATCGTCTTTTGGGAGAGAGACATCACTAGTGAACATCATGAGACTCCGGTCCATATTACCATCATTGATCACATACACTATTTACTTTCCGCTATTTTATTTACTATTGCAAAACACTATCTATCACTACTATCATATTGCTTTTAACCCTTTGTGAACTACAAGGCCGGAGAGATTGACAACCTCTCTATACTCGTTGGGAGCAAAGTTATTTGTATCTGTGTGCAGGTCCACGTTGATTGCTAATTGCGCCGTTAGCAATTGACACCTACCTGTTGAACCTAGGAGTCTCTGGGGATTCGATCCTTGGCATCTTTGCTAAGGGAAAACACTTCTACTTACTGCATCTTACACCTTCCACTTGGGGTAACCAACGAGGGGTTCGAGGCCCATCACATGCATGTGTAGAAATTTATTTTCCAAGTTTTGATGCAAGTTTATACCTTAGGTAAGTAAGTTGAGTAGTTTGCCTTAACCCACTTTGTTTAAATCCTTGTTTTTGTAATTTGCCAAAAATTTCAGAAATGAGTTTGTTAGGAAGGGCAAAGGGGTGGCTTGAGAAGAAGAGGCCCACGCACTCCGATCGAGTTACTAGAGCCGCAACTTCACCCTCGACTGCTAGGGTGAGCTACAATGAAGATCATGTGCCCCTAGAGTTGTTGGAAGACACAAGTCCAGCACGTGCTATGATGTTTCCATGTGATGAATTCCTTGAAGCTGCGGGAATCAAGGATGAGTTTTATAATCTTTGTGCTAATGCAGGTCTGACACGGCTCGTCACGTGCCGTGTTACTCAGTAGCAAAAACTCACTTCCGGTTTCATTAACAGTTTTAGATATAACCCTGATTCTGGTGCTATTGAGTTTAAAATTTACAATGATCTTATCACCATGCTCTTGGGAAAGTTTTGTGAAATAATAGGTGTGCCAAACGTTGGGTGGACGGCTAGGAAGACCTCTCAGCCCTCCGAGTTGAAAATCGTCTTCAACTCTCTCTGCAGCATGGGTACGAGGGATATTCATCGGTCAAAAATCTCCAGCATCTTATTCCCTCACCTCAGGTATTTTGCATATTATGTTGCTAGAGGGGTGTTAGCTCGTGACAACACGAGCAACACTTCTGCGCCGGATATTGCTATCCTGGCAACCACCCTCTCAGGGAGGTTTGATTATAATCTGGGTGCCTTAATTGCTCGACGCCTTGCTATGAACGGTAACAGGGGAGATTTATTTGGTGGCGTTTATGCCACACTTATCTTAGAATATCTTGAAGGCACCCCACACCCTGATGATAAGCCTTTTACTTATCTAAGTTTTGATCTTGCTGCTATGAAAAGGCATAAGTTCGTTACCATGACTTCTGAGCTTGATAATCTTGTTTATATCTTGCGTTTCGGAACTACCGCGGAACGCGAGATCCGTCTACCTGTACCCCTTTTGTTTGATTTTTCTCGCAGGAACGGATGGTCCTTTGATGTTATCCAGTTCGATGAGTTCATGGCCCAGCATCAGTTTCATAACCCCATGGAGGGCGTTGTGTCCGACGAGGAGGAGCACGCTGAGTTACCACCTTTTCAGGGGGAGACCGTCACCCAGTTTGGTGAAGGGTCTTCCTCTGCTTGGAGAACGGACCCTTCCTCGTGGGAGGATCCGAGGAGTTCGGTGTACGCGCCGGAATCCTTCTACGACCCTTGGGCTCACCACCATTCCCCCGGAGCAGGAGGCTCCTGGGGGCAGTAGCTACTACCAACTTGGGCCAAAAGCCTAAGCTTGGGGGAGTACGTGCCCTTCTCACTTTTCCATTGTATTATCTGTTTTATTCGCTTTGATCTTTTCAAAGTTTTTGCCCGTTCTTCTTTATTTCTTTCTTTGCAAAAACAACAAAAAGATTTTCTCTTTCTTTTGCTTTCGTTCAACCTTTGAAATAATCCAAAAAGATTTCCTTTCTCTCTCTAGTTTGCTTTGTTTTCAGAGTCAGCTCGAGTCCGTGATGGCATTTAATTATATTTCCTACGTTCGACCGTGCAAGTGACAAGGCAGTAATGACAAAGATCGACTGAAGGGAAGCAACAAGGGAAAACCGGTATGAACTCTTCTTGTTTCTACTTTTGTACATATGCCTGTACTTATGATCTAGAGACCATCTTGTAGTGACATAGTGCTATGTTTACAATGCTCTCCCAGTGGTTCATGCTTTCCTTGTGGCTAGTCTCGAATAGCTAGAGTATATAATGTGTTATTGAAATGATGTACATGCATTGCACTGTTCATAGTTTGGTATACTAAGGTGGTATTTCCCTTTGGAGAATTCTTGGATTGACTTGGCACATGTTTACACATGTTTAAGACTAAAAAGTCTGCTCTGCCTTGATGATCTTTGAGTTTCGGAATAGTTATATCACTTTCATGCCCGATTCAATGTTGCTTTGTCGCTCTGCATGATTATGGCCGTTATTGCTCTCTAGTTGGTCGCTTCCCAGTCTTTTGCTAACCTCCACCTGTACTAAGCGGACTGACTGCTTGTGCATCCAAAATCCTTTAAACCAGTTATGCCATATGAGTCCACCATACCTTCCTATACATGGTATTTACCTGCCATTCCTAACGAAGACTATCTTGTACCATCTCGAAATTATTCAAAAAAGCATTTCTCTTTTGTGCCTCTGTTTTAGCTCATGAGGAAGTAGTAGTTAATTCATGATCTTTTTAAGTTGGACAAGTTTCACCCCGGGATTGCATGTCTAATCTGCAAACCCCTAATACGAGAAGGAACTGGCATAGAGTGCGCCCGGCTCATAAAAGATAATACAACAAACAAACCCTCCTTCGCGCTTTGTTCATGAGAAATCAGAAAACTTTGGCAGTGATAAACAAAGGAGATTAAGGGGATGTGATCGTCCTCGTGCAGGAGCCGTTCCTCGAAACTTGTCCAGCTCGAGAAGTAATTGAGTTATCTGCTAGCATTTGTTGATGAAATATGCATCTCTAAAAAAATAATTTTTACCTCTGTTTTTAAAACCAAGAGCTCTGGTACATGTTTAGTTTTTGTTTCCGACCACGGGTTTTCAACCTCGCCATCAAAAGCCACGGTTCGAGAATCTCCACCCTCTTTCTTCAAAGCACCAACTAGGAGAGCATAATTGTCATTCTGAGTGTAATGTGCATTGTCCCAAAGTATTACATTGTCTTCTGCATGCTTGTGATATTATTTATTCAGAAATTCTTACTTCTAGTCTCCTTTAAAACTCTGGAGGAGTTTCTGCATTTATGTTTTGCGTCACTCATGGAGGCTAGCGAGATACCACTCTAGTATATTCAAGTTATGTGCAATGTAATCTTGTCTTGATTTTCAGTAGTATATTATTTACTTTTGGTTATTTGTGATTGGTCACTTGAAAGAAGGATTGCTTCGTGCATTGTCCTCATAGCATTGTTTCAATACCCGCTAGACTCTTTTCGTAGTACATGCTTATATACATCTAATGAAGCAAAAGAGTTTGTCAAAATTTTCTTTGTCGCGTCCAGTTCGTTGAACTGAATTGCTTGAGGACAAGCAATATGCTAAGCTTGGGGGAGTTGATACGTCTCAAACGTATCTACTTTTCCAAACACTTTTGCTATTGTTTTGACCTCATTCTTGCATGATTTGAACCAAACTAACCCGGACTGACGCTGTTTTCAGCAGAGCTGCCTGTATGGTTTTATTGTGTGCAGGAAAACGGATTTTTAGGTATCTCAGAAAATTCCACGAAAAATCACAGAAAATCCACGCACCCGAAGGAACCTGTTGCCAGAAGAGGGGCCAGAGGGGGGCCAGGGGGGCTCCAGGCGCCCTGGTGGCGCGGCCCACCCCCTGGCCGCGCCGGGAGGCCTCCTGGGTGGGCCCCACCTCCCCTGGTGCCCTACTTTGACCCGTATTTAGCCCGTGACGAGGAAATCCCAGATCAGAAGTTGTTTTCCCAGTTTTTCGTCGCGGAGCCGCCGCCGCCCTCTGTTCTTCTTCGGGAGGGCTAATCTGGAGGCTGATTTGGCCTCCGGAGAGGGGAGATCGTCGCCATCGTCATCATCATCACCACTCCATCCTCCCTCCATGACTTCTCCTTCCATGTGTGAGTAATTCCCTGCTGTAGGCAAAGGGGATGGTAGGGATTGGATGAGTTAGATCATGTAATAGTTTGTCAGATCGTTCGGGGCATGTTGCCTATCATCTACTATGGTGTTTATCATCTTTGCTTCAACTTGTTACTCTTAATGCTTGTCACTTAGGGCCCGAGTGCCATGATTTCAGATCTGAACCATATGTGTTTGCATGAATATATTTGTGTTCTTGATCCTACCTATGAGTTGTTTGCACCTATTACGGTCCGGAACCGGCGATCCCAAAAGTGAAAGCTTGGGACACCAAAGGGGATGGTCCATAGTTTGAGGATTACATGTATCCATTGAGTTTATTGCTTTGTTCCGGTGCTCTTTGACAGGAGCACCTTAATCTCCATAAGTTCCTTTTGGCCCCGTTCGTAGCGGGATGGTAGGACAAAAGATGTTGTGCAAGTTCTTATTGCAAGCACGTACAACTACCTATGGGATACATGCCTAATGTTTGATAATTGCCTAGATGATCATTACTTCTCCGTGTGCCTTGCCCCAAGTTAGATTCATGATATATCTCATCCATGCAGCGCCCAACCATCCATCTCCCTAGCCTACAGTGTTTTAAATCCTGCTGGTTACTAGTTGCTACTTTTGCTATTTACTTTTGCTGTTTACTTTTACTATCACCATCATCACTATCATATCACCGTTACCACTTATCTTTTGTTGCAAGTAAGTATATTTCAGGTGCGGTTGAATTGACAACTCAACTGTCAAAGCTTATAAATACTCTTTGGCTCCCCGTGTGTCGAATCAATAAATTGGGTTATTCTTACCCGCGAAGACTATCTCGATCCCTTACGGTTGAGGGTTATCAATAACCAATAGCAAAACCTGGATGCTCATATTGGTTCCTACATATTCTACGAAGATCTTTATCGGTCAAACCGCATAACAACATACGTTGTTCCCTTTGTCATCGGTATGTTACTTACCCGAGATTTGATCATCGGTATCATCATACCTAGTTCAATCTCGTCACCGGCAAGTCCCTTTACTCGTTCCGTAATACATCATCTCGTGACTAACTCATTAGTCGTTTGCTTGCAAGGCTTATTATGATGTGTATAACCGAGAGGGCCCAGAGATACCTCTCCGACACTCGGAGTGACAAATCCAATTCTTGATCTATGCCAACACCACAAACACCCCCGGAGACACCTGTAGAGAATCTTTATAATCACCCAGTTACGTTGTGACGTTTGATAGCACACAAGGTGTTCCTCCGGTATTCGGGAGTTTGCATAATCTCATAGTCATAGGAACATGTATAAGTCATGGAGAAAGTAATAGCAGTAAAACTGAACGATCATAGTGCTAAGCTAACGGATGGGTATTGTCCATCACATCATTCTCATAATGATGTGATCCCGTTGATCAAATGACAACACATGTCTATGGTCAGGAAACATAACCATCTTTGATTAACTAGCTAGTCATGTAGATGCATACTAGGGATGCTCTGTTTTTGTCTATGTATTCACACATGTATCAAGTTTCCGGTTAATACAATTCTAGGATGAATAAAAGACATTTATCATGATATATAAGGAAATATAAATAACAACTTTATTATTGCCTCTAGGGCATAATTCCTTCAGGTGGGGCTCCGAGGGGAGCGCAACCCATCAGGGCGCGCCTGGGCCCCCTGGTGCGCCCAGGTGGGTTGTGCCCACCTCGGTGGCCTCCCGCACTGCCTCTTCACTCTTTAATACCCCAATATTCCAGAAACCCTAGGGGAGTCGACGAAATTTTATTTCAGCCGCCGCAAGTTCCAGAGCCACGAGATCCAATCTAGAGCTCTTTTTCGGCACTCCACCGGAGAGGAACACAATCACAGAGGGGTTCATCATCCTCATTGGTGCCTCTCCGATGATGCGTGAGTAGTTCACCTCAGACCTACAGGTCCATAGGCATTAACTAGATGGCTTCTTCTCTCTTTGTTTCTCAATACAATGGTCTCTTGGTGATCTATTTGATCTAATGACTTTTTGCGGTCCGATGAATTTTGAGTTTATGATCAGATTTGCTGTTATTTAATATCCATTCTTGGTTATTATAGCCTCGTATTTCTTATCTGAAATTTGGGTTTTGTTTGGTCAACTTGACCTATTTATCTTGCAATGGGAAGAGGTGATGTGTAATGGATTCGATCTTGCGGTGTCCTTTCCGAGTGACAGAAGGAGCAGCAAGACACGCATGTATCATTGCTATTAAGGATAAAACGATGGGGTCTATTCCTACATGAATATATATTGTCTACATCATGTCATCGTTCTTATTGTATTACTCTGTTTTTCCATGAACTTAATACACTAGATGCATGCTGGATAGCAGTCGATGTGTGGAGTAATAGTAGTAGATGCAGGCAGGAGTCAGTCTACTAATCTTGGACGTGATGCCTATATACATGGTCATTGTCTTGGATATCGTCAGAACTATTCTCTTTTCTATCAATTGCCCAACAGTAATTTGTTCACCCACAGTTGCTATTTTTCGAGAGAAGCCACTAGTGAAATCTACAGCCCCGGGGTCTATTTTCCTATCATATACTTTCACATCTATATTAATATTTGTTTTTTCCTCTATTTGCAACTTTTATTTTCAGATCTATATTATTAAAAACACAAAAAATACCTTGCTACGTTTTATATGCCATTCTTCCATTTGCATCTATCAATCTATTTATTACCAATCTATTACCCGGGAGGGATTGACAAACACTCTTATACGTCGGGTTGCAAGTATTTATTATTTGTGTGCAGGTACCGTTTACATAGTGTTGCATGGTTCTGCTACTGGTTCAATAACCTTGGTCCAATCACTGAGGGAAATACCTACCATAGTTGTGTTGCATCATCCCTTCCTCTTTGGGGAAATACCGACGTAGCTCAAGCGACATAAAAAGGAATTTGTGGCGCCATTGTCGGGGAGACATCATCAACATCTAGGTTGGTTCCTTCGTGGACCTTTATGGGTGAGTGTCCTCCGTGGACCATTCGTTTGTGGAATGTCTCTACCGAGATCCTTGTGGTCAAAGACCATTTGTGACTCAAAGCCTCCATCATCATGGATGTAACTATTTTAACAACGGGAAAAATCCTCACCAAGTCAACCCGTGTTTGCGTATCTCTAACTTACTTGTTTAGTTTCTCTTGCATGTCTTTACTTTCCGCTTTTCTTACTCTTATAGACTTGCACGTGTAGGGTGCTTGATAGATTGCTAGAAAAGCCTAAAACTGCCAACAAACTAAATTTTGGTGCACCGGAGTGTATAGCTGGAGCACGGAGGTGGCAGTGAGTCCATTTTCTAGGGCCAACAACAAGGGACGTGCACACTTACTCGCTGAGCTCTGTGTCATTAACGGGCTCCGTCACCGTAATCTTGTAAGACTCTTCTAGGTATGTGATGTTCTTTTAATTCATTGTGGGCAGCGGCAGACAAACGAATAAGAGGAACAGTGCTGGTGGCTGGAACTGCAAGACAAACTAGGATATGTCGATCTTAATCCAAGGGGTCGGTAAAAATTGGCATCAAGGGGGGGGGCAATGGCCCCCGGCTACCACATAGCTCCACCATCAGATACAACCGCCTGCCTTTTTCTGCTAAAAATACAACTAACTGATGCACAGAACACAATGAATTCAATTTCAAATGCTTCTTGTTCGTTAATTTCTTCCTTTTGTGAAGGATATTTGTCTTTGGCTCGTTTGGCTCCCTAGGCTTCATTTCATTTGATATAAATGAAATTAAATGAAATCTCTGTTATGATTTTAGTTTTAAATTTTTGATTCCAATTCCAAATTTCATGTTTGGCTAACACTAGCATTCATCAACTGAAATGAACTACACGCCATGTTTGGCTACCATAATGACGTGTAATCATTAATCAACATTAAAATCAGCAATAAAATAGCACTGTGCCTCTTATATTCACAGGTACAACAATACATGCATTAAACTAAACTATGTCGATCCACATGGCATGCCCAAAATTTCAATCATTGCATTATAGAAAAGGTCACAACAACATCAAATGATTATAATACAACCAAGTTTCACAACCAAAACATTCAAGGTTATGTAAAAAAAATACTATATCTTTACAAAAAAGGTCACATCAAATCAAATGATTATAATACAGCCAAGGTTCACAACCAAGACATTCAAGGTTACATAAAAAATATATCTTTGCATTACTAGCACCCGAGATGAAGATTTTCATTGCTTGCTGCCTTATCCTTTTTTGGCATTCACCAAATCAACAGTTTGAGTACATGATGTCGTAGCAAAATCAATGTTGTATGCCATTGTTGACACCCTCCGCAGCTATTTCTGCAACACTCCAGTAGCATTGTCCTTGGAAAAGACAAGACTCAGTAAATTCCAAAACTTGATGATCTTTGTGCATGTAGCAAGCGGCTACTTTGTGTTCCTGCAAAATATGATAAGAAATAGTCTTACGTCATACATTTAAAAAAGTATAGTCATAGAAGTCCATATGACAGGGTGCATGACTATCAAGCATGGCACATGTATGATTTCATCGACAATCATGATCGTGGGAGGTTTCAAAATCAAGTGAAAACTGACAAGGTTTGGTGTGCAAGATAGAGTACGACTCTATCGTACCATGTACAATAAGCTACCATGATCTCACTCTTTCAGTTGTTAACTTAGCAGAAACACAAGCGTTCATATCTCACATGGGTAAACAAGGTGTGACTCCTATTACTTTTCGCCGATAACCTGCACCTACTTTTTTACTATCCCTTCTTTGGTGTGGTTCAGTGATGTTACATTCTAAGCAGTAATGAGACATAAACAAAACAGCAGAACAAAAGCCACAAAAATAGAACTATAATTTACTCGATCCCATCCCTAGGGCTTGTAGTAGGAGTATATCATTAACTTTTGACAATCCCAGGGCTTTGAGTATCATTTTTCACAACTTCATGTCCAGCAAAAATTCTTCAAAATTGCGCTTGTGACGTATGTGTGCTCCACACTGATAACATGTAAGTAGCCTCCGGACAGGCACTGAACTAAAGCATAACTCAGAAAAGCTGATTGTAATCTTAAGACACACTTAAAGATTCGAAAGATCATGAGCCTGGCACAAACTATACAACTAGCTTAGATTTAGTCCAAATTAAACAATGCAACTAACCCACCAGAGCCGTCGGAAGGAACTTATGCAAGAACTAGCATCCGGTTACATTTCTTTCCTACTTCTAAAGTTTTCAGTTGGTGGTCATCCGTTCACTTCTAGCACCTCACCTCTTCCCACTCTTACTAACAGTTGGGCCATCCAGTATCGACGTACAAGGCACCACTAAGAGTTAATCATTTCTAAAATAATTAAGCCATCCCTTCCTCTCTCAAACCTTCCCACCTTCGACCGCTGATACGTCTCCGTCGTATCTACTTTTCCAAACACTTTCGCTCTTGTTTTGTACTCTAATTTGCATGGTTTGAATGAAACTAACCGAACTGACGCTATTTTCAGCAGAATTGCCATGGTGTTGTTTTTGTGAAGAAATCAAAGTTCTCCGATTGACCTAAAAATTATAGAGCATTTTTATGTAATATATAAAAAATAATGGCAGAAAGTATTACCAGAGGGCGGCCACCCAGGAGCAACAAGCTCAGGGGTGCACCCACCCCCAGGGCGCGCCCTACGAGTTTGTGGGTCCCCCTGGACCTCCGGCAACCCTAACTCCAACTCCATATATACCTATTCGCCAAAGAAAAAAATTAGAAAAAAGGATTCATCAGGTTTTACGATACGAAACCACCGCCACCTTCCGTTCTTCGTCGGGAGGGCTGATATAGAGTCCGTTTGGGGCTCCGTAGGGTGGAATCCGTCGCCGCCGTCATCACCAATCCATCTACACCACCAATTTCATGATGCTCACCGCCGAGAGTGAGTAATTCCTTTGTAGGCTTGCTGGACGGTGGTGGTGTTGGATGAGATTTATCATGTAATTGAGTTAGTTTTGTTAGGGCTTGATCCCTAGTATCCATTATATTCTGGGATTGATAGTGCTATCACTTTGCTATGCTTAATGCTTGTCACTAGGGCCCAAGTGCCATGATTTCAGGTCTGAACCTATTATGTTTTCATGAATATATGTGTGTTGTTGATCCTATCTTGCAAGTTATATGCACCTATTACATGTTATGATCCGCATACCCCAAGGTGACAATAATTGGGATTCGTTTAGGTGATTACCGTAGTTTGAGGAGTTCATGTATTCACTAAGTGCTAATGCTTTGTTCTGGTTCTCTATTAAAAGGAGGCCTTAATATCCCTTAGTTTCCTTGTGGACCCCGCTGCCACGGGAGGGTAGGACAAAAGATGTCATGCAAGTTCTTTTCCATAATCACGTATGACTATATATAAAATACATGCCTACATTGCATTGATGGATTGGAGCTAGTTCTGTGTTGCCCTAGGTTATAACTGGTACATGATGAATATCATCCAATGCAATCATCCATCACCGATCCAATCCCTACGCTTTTCATATATTGATCTTTGCTAAGTTACTACTATTGCTGCTACTGTTACAATCACTACAAAATTACTACTACCATTGTTACTGTTACCATTGCTACTGATACCGCTACTATAAAACTATCATACTACTTTGCTACCGATGACCTTGCTGCAGATATTGAGTTTTTCAGGTGTGGTTGGATTGACAACTCAACTGCTAATACTTACAAATATTCTTTGGCTCCCATTCTGTCGAATCAATAAATTTGGGTTGGATACTCTACCCTCAATAGATTCAAATGTCTTTGCCCTTCTAATTCATTGGGTTAAACCCTCTATGACTGACTTTGTAACCACCCTTTGTAACTCCCTAGTGTAAAAATCCCGACTGTACAACCTCCCTGCCAAGAATTATGATGAGTTAGCCACCCCTCATGGGGTTAACCTGATTAGTTCATGGAGGTGGGGTCTGCCATTTGTAACATGTGTACCCATTAATGAGAAAGATGTCAGTAGGAGCCTCTTCTACTATCTTGCACGATCAAAATAATGATAATCTACACTCGAAAACTGTTGCGGTCCCTATATGTGGGTTATCAACCACCCTGCTCATGACCTCCACCAATCATGTGTCTCCATGCGTCCATGCCGTAAATCTTCCCCAGTCCTTCTCTTCCCTTACATCTGTGCTGCCGATCTCAGTTCAAATTTCAAAAGTACGCCCGCCGAAGTCCTCCATCCCTCTCCTTTGTTGTGTTTTTATCTTCCCCATGCTCTGTTTCCACCACCCTGCTCGCTTGTTGTTGTCGCCCGGCCACTCCTGCTCGCTCACCGTCACCGGAACATGGAAGTCGCAACCCTTGCCTGCGTGCTCTGTCGCCGTTGATGGGGTTGTGTCGAGGCCTCACACCCTGCCAGCACGCCCGCTTGTCGTCGGACCTCTCAGAACCCAACCACCCCGACGCCCCCTCTCATGCGTCGGTCCGTCTCTCCCGCGACCACCCCGGTGCCCTCCCTCCGCCCTTCTTCTTTCTCCCCTCGCTTTGCCTCTCGTCCCATGATGAACGCATCCAGGGAGCTAGGGCCTCCACCGTCGTCACCTTGCCGGTCGGACACTGCCACCCGCTGTCCTGCAATCACCGGCCCTGACCACGCAGCCTCCCCTGGTCGGCTGCAGTAGCATCCTGTCACAATGCTGCCTCCCCTGACCACGCTGCCTCCCCAAGACCACACGACCGTCCAGAGACAGTTGTGTGCCAGCCGCGGCCTTCCCCGAGCAGCCGCCTTTCCCTGCGGTGGTTCCCTCCTCCCCATAATTCTTTCTTCGTCCGCTGCTCGCTGCTGGGTTGATGTATGTTGTATGCTGCTTGTTGACGCGCGATGTTGTGTCGTTGCTGATGATTTCTTCTTGAAGAAGGAAGTTGTTTCTGCAAGAAAAATGTCTCCAGACGAAGTCATTTGTAGCTAAGTTTTTTAGAAGAACTGAGTAACAATATCGAACACAGGGGAAGGATGTTTCAAGGATGTAGCCACCCAATTGAGAATAGCGATTTCTTTTGAACTTCCAAATTCCTAGGGAATAGCACGACTGCAAACTTTTAGTTTCAAAGATAAATACTGAATTTAGCCAACCTTACGAGTTGTTTCTCACATAGCTAATGCGTAGCAGATTAAGTCAATTTAGCCAGTGACATGCAACAGTCTGTAATGCCTATTCTTAAAGAGCTAAATTGTTGAGTGTTGATCTTGGCTCTCTTCTGGACGTCTCAATTGAAGATGGGGGTGCATGGATGATGAATAAAAAAACCAATTTTCCTCGTTTTAGTGCCTACAATATTACTGACGAGTATGTGCTTTTCTAGCTTCTTCGTACAATTCAAAAGAATTTTGATAATCATCACATATAATAATTGATATTTTTTGACATGTCTTTCCCGGAGGGCTCCTGCAGTGATACTACTGTTTTCGCAGGTGAAGCGACAACCAAGTTTCCAAACTTATGTCAGACTACAAGAGGAGGGGGTGAGTTTTTTCTTGATGGCACATGTTGGAAGGTGCTACCATAATTTCCCTTATCAAAAGGGTTTCTTCACAATTTCTTTCTTACAATGTGCACAGTTTTCATCAATAAACATTGTCTGGGTATATACACTTAATGGGATGATCTGGTTAGATAGCATACACCACGAGGAGTTTCAGGAATTACAATGTGTTGGTTTTATTTGGTCGAAACCATTAATGGTTCTGTCGAGTTACTTTACTAGGGCTGTTTGGGCATGACAGTTGTGCTATATAACTCCTTCCTACTGTATTACCGGTTAAAAGTTACTCCATGTGTTTATAGCAAGTCTTATGCCTCCCATACTAATGAGGAGGAGCTGCATGCCATATCAGATGGTCAGCTACTCTTTCATTTAGTAGGAGCGGTTTCGGACGTGTGCCTAGATGAACCCGGGCTTAGCTCATTGATTGAGCCTACAACATCTGGACGTAAATTAAAGACCGCACGTTTGAAAATAGATAGTAAGTCCCATAAGAGGGCGAAATGTTATAAATTTCCTATTGTTTCCTCATGAATGAAATGTTTTTTAATAGCAGAGGTCTTCGTGACTTGGCTAAACATTTATTCATTGCTGAATGTAATAGGGAATAAAATTTAGATTTTGTTTTGGCTATCTCTGAAACGGGGAGACGTGATTTCTCAGTAAGTCTGCTGTAACATCCCAAATTTTCAATTTGGAATGTTATACATAGATCATACTGCATTGCATGTTTCCTTGCATTTTTGTTTGTGGCGATCCTCGAAATTCTAAGCAACTCAAGGACCTTCAGAGAGAGTTGGGAATTCTACCGTTTTCGTATTTGAGTACACTCGAATACCGGTACGAGGATAGTGTTGGTTTTAATTATTTTTCTCTACTAAAAATATTTCTAAATACAATATATGAGCGGAGATAATATGACTTCTCCAAAATAACAGAAATATTGGAGTAAAAATGTTAAAATCACTTTTGGTTTTTTCTGGGTTTATTTGCGATTTTATTCGCATAGGAAAAATGCGTGTTTTTCAAAATTGCATTTAGGTCCGGGAAAAATGTTCACTTTGTCCTAAATATTATTAGAGGACGGTGAATAATTTTTTCGGGATTTTTGGAGTCCGTTTAGTATTTCTTTCGTTAGTTTTGCTACGTCATGACTCTTTTATAAAAAAAAAACGAAACCGACTCCGGGCCGTATGTGGCCAGGACTCCTAGTCTCATGCCTTTATAAGCCGTGCCCCGGCCCGCTAGCGCCCCAGCCCGCGCAGCCGCCGCCCGGCTGTCGCCGCCGGAGACCGCCGCCCCGCCGCCAACCGCCGGAGACCGCCGCCGCCGCCGTTCTGCCGCCGTCGGTTTTTCTTTAGAAACCGATCTTTTTTTTTTAGAAAACCCTAGATCCGTTTTTTTAGATTAGATAGGTTTTTTCGGTTTAGTTATTTAGCGGACGTTCGTCCGTACATTCTTTTTAACGAACGCTGTTCGTCCATTAGCCGCAGACAGCAAACGTTCGTTCGTTAGCCTGTTCGTCAGTTTTCTTTTTCGGGATTTTTATCTGCGATTATTTCGATCGCGATTTCTGCCCTGACCTTGTTTTTCGTTTTTCTTTTCGCTCGAGAGTCGGAATCAGGTGATTCAAAATCCCAGATCTTCATCTCGACGCCCTCTTTCCATTTAACCAACTTGAACAATTTATGGCTACTGTAAAATTTGACTTTAGATCAATTAGTAACCGGAGCTCGTTTCTTTCGCAGTTTGAGTTTCGTTGCTTCTTTCGAATTGTTTCTTTTTGCAAGCCGGAGTTCTTAAGTTGAAATTTCTGGTTAGATCTTATCTTTTGGAGTTTTGTTTGTGCATCATTGCTTGTTTGCTTATGTATGCTATTGTTTGCTTGCGATAGAATACCCGGACTGTGAAGCGTGCTACTACGAGTCTCTAGGTTTTGTGAATCGTCAGCAAGGCAAGTAACACTTTGATCATACCCTTTTATTACCTAGTTTTTATGCATTAGATCAAACCCTCACACATCACATGAGTAGGATCTCTTAACTTGTGGGACTAGGAAGTGGATTGAGGCACTAGTAGAAAACAGGGCATTGGTCCAGCCCATTAGCCCCGGTTCAATCTAGAACCGGGACCAATGGGGGTACTGGACCCGGTTCGTTAGCCCAGGGGGCCGGCCGGGCCACGTGGGCCATTGGTCCCGGTTCGTCTGGACCTATTGGTCCCGGTTGGAGCTAAAAACCGGGACCAATGGCTCTTGCTCCTGGCCCACCACTATTGGTCCCGGTTGGTTTTATGAACCGGGACCAAAGGCACCCCTTTAGCCCCGGTTTGTAGCACCAACTGGGACCAGTGAGTTGCCTATATAAACCCCCTCACTCAAGAGCAGAGCTCACTGCTCTGTTTTTTTTTTGGCCGAGGGGGAAAGGGGTTAGTTGTGCTCTAGCTCACCTCCTATGCACACAACATGTTCGGTGGAATGCCCGAGCCACACTAGTTAAGCTTTTCTCCTCTCGAAGCTCTATTTTCTCCGAGATTTGTCTAGGTTTAGCGGTCCGTCACGTCCCGTCCCCGTCTTCGCCGCCGTCGATCGGCCCCGCCGATCTCGTCACCGGCACCACCGTGGTGAGCCTCTTGTTATGTCCATGCTTTTCTTACTTTTATTATTGCTTTAGATAGATATTTGTCTAATTTTCTTACGTTTATTATTGCTTGTTATTATATAGTGCGATGGTTTTGATATCCGCCCACGTGGGCCCTCGTACGGTCTACGATTCGGATGTGGTATATTATCTTTAATTTATAACTATTTGTTTTAGTGCTTATGATAGTTATGCCGACCAACCTGACATGCATAGATGTTTTATTATGTCTAGGAGGTAGTTGAACCGGAAATTCCAACCGACCCTCTTGTGGAGAGGTTAAATTTAGTTGAAGAGGAAAACATTTCGTTAAAGAAAAAATTGGAAAAAATGGAGGAGGAGAAGATGGAATTGGAGTTGCATGTTGCGGAAGTTATCGATGATCACAAGATCAAGATGGACCCTATTGTCGAGAGGTTAAATTTAGTTGAAGAAGAAAACAAATTCTTGAAGGAAAAAATAAAAAAAATTGTGGACGAGAAGATGATATTGGAGTTGCATGTTGCGGATGTCGTCGACGATCACAAGATCAAGATGGATGCAATGCGGTTGAAGATTAAAAAGATTAGAAAATATGCCATTCATACCGAGGCTTGGTATCATTATGCCGTTGGATCAATTGTTACCTTGGTTGCGATTATGATAGCATTTGTTTTCGCGTTGAAATGTTTTACATAGTTTCGATGTGTATGGAGAGCTATATGTTGTTAGATGAGAACTATATATGTATGTACTTTGGTTTTAATGTGATGATGAACTTTTATCCATTTGGTCACTTAATTATCTATTTATGATGTTCTGTAATGGTTTTTGACACACTTAATTATATATAAATACACGCAGATGAACCGCCAATGGATGTACGGTGACAGACACACCTCCGAGTACATTAAGGGCGTGCGTGAGTTTCTAAATGCGGCAGAGGCAAACAAGCAGAATGGTTTTATGTGTTGTCCATGCACTAAATGTGTGAATACGATGTCTTACTCTAACCGGAAAATCCTTCACTCCCACCTGCTTTACAAGGGTTTCATGCCACACTATAATGTTTGGACGAGGCACGGAGAAATAGGGGTTATGATGGAAGACGGCGAAGAAGAAGAGTACGATGACAACTATGTGCCCCCTGAATACGGTGATGTTGCAATGGGGGGAGCTGGTGAAGATCAAGAGGAACCAGACGATGTGCCCAATGATGCTGCAACGGGTGAAGCTGCTGAAGATCAAGAGGAACCAAATGATGATCTTCGCCGGGTCATTGTCGATGCAAGGACACAATGCGAAAGTCAAAAGGAGAAGCTGAAGTTCGATCGCATGTTAGAGGATCACAAAAAAGGGTTGTACCCCAATTGCGAAGATGGCAACACAAAGCTCGGTACCGTACTGGAATTGCTGCAGTGGAAGGCAGGGAATGCTGTGGCTGACAAAGGATTTGAGAAGCTACTGAAAATATTGAAGAAGAAGCTTCCGAAGGATAACGAATTGCCCGACAGTACATACGCAGCAAAGAAGGTCGTATGCCCTCTAGGATTGGAGGTGCAGAAGATACATGCATGCCCTAATGACTGCATCCTCTACCGCGGTGCATACAACGATCTGAACGCATGCCCGGTATGCGGTGCATTGCGGTATAAGATCAGACGAGATGACCCTGGTGATGTTGATGGCGAGCCCGCCAGGAAGAGGGTTCCTGCGAAGGTGATGTGGTATGCTCCTATAATACCACGGTTGAAACGTTTGTTTAGAAACAGAGAGCATGCCAAGTTGATGCGATGGCACAGTGAGGACCGTAAGAAAGACGGGAAGTTGAGAGCACCCGCTGACGGGTCGCAATGGAGAAAAATCGAGAGAAAGTATTGGGAGGAGTTTGCAAAGGACGCAAGGAACGTATGGTTTGCTTTAAGCGCGGATGGCATTAATCCTTTCGGGGAGCAGAGCAGCAATCACAGCACCTGGCCCGTGACTCTATGTATGTATAACCTTCCTCATTGGATGTGCATGAAGCGGAAGTTCATTATGATACCAGTTCTCATCCAAGGCCCTAAGCAACCCGGCAACGACATTGATGTGTACCTAAGGCCATTAGTTGAAGAACTTTTACAGCTGTGGAATGGAAACGGTGTACGTGCGTGGGATGAGCACAAACAGGAGGAATTTGACCTAAAGGCGTTGCTATTCGTGACCATCAACGATTGGCCCGCGCTCAGTAACCTTTCAGGACAGACAAACAAAGGATACCACTCATGCACGCACTGTTTAGATGACACTGAAAGTATATACCTGGACAAGTGCAGGAAGAATGTGTACCTGGGCCATCGTCGATTTCTTCCGACCAACCATCAATGTCGAAAGAAAGGCAAGCATTTCAAAGGCGAGGCAGATCATCGGAAGAAGCCCGCCATGCGTACCGGTGATCACGTACTTGCTATGGTCAATGATTTACACGTAATCTTTGGAAAGGGCCCCGGCGCACTAGCTGTTCCGAATGACGATGAGGGACACGTACGCACCCATGTGGAAGAAGAAATCTATATTTTGGGACCTACCCTACTGGAAAGACCTAGAGGTCCGCTCTTCAATCGACGTGATGCACGTGACGAAGAACCTTTGCGTGAACCTGCTAGGCTTCTTGGGCGTGTATGGAAAGACAAAAGATACAGCTGAGGCACGGGAGGACCTGCAACGTTTGCACGAAAAAGACGGCATCCCTCCGAAGCAGTATGAAGGTCCTGCCAGCTATGCTCTTACGAAAGAAGAGAAAGAAATCTTCTTTGAATGCCTTCTCAGTATGAAGGTCCCGACTGGCTTCTCGTCGAATATAAAGGGAATAATAAATATGGCAGAGAAAAAGTTCCAGAACCTAAAGTCTCATGACTGCCATGTGATTATGACGCAACTGCTTCCGGTTGCATTGAGGGGGCTTCTACCGGAAAACGTCCGATTAGCCATTGTGAAGCTATGTGCATTCCTCAATGCAATCTCTCAGAAGGTGATCGATCCAGAAATCGTACCAAGGCTAAGGAGTGATGTGGCGCAATGTCTTGTCAGTTTCGAGCTTGTGTTCCCACCATCCTTCTTCAATATCATGACACACGTCCTAGTTCATCTAGTCGACGAGATTGTCATTCTGGAGCCCGTATTTCTACACAATATGTTCCCCTTTGAGAGGTTCATGGGAGTCCTAAAGAAATATGTCCGTAACCGCGCAAGGCCAGAAGGAAGCATCTCCATGGGCCATCAAACAGAGGATGTCATCGGGTTTTGTGTTGACTTCATTCCTGGCCTTAATAAGATAGGTCTCCCTAAATCGCGGTACGAGGGGAGACTGACTGGAAAAGGCACGCTTGGAAGGGACTCAATAATATGCAGGGATGGATATTCTTGGTCTCAAGCACACTACACAGTTCTACAGAACTCTACATTGGTGACCCCGTATGTCGATGAACACAAGAACAGTCTGCGCTCCAAACACCCGAAGCAGTGCGACGACTGGATTACACGTGAACACATCAGGACTTTCAGCAGTTGGTTGGAAACACGTCTCAGAGGTGACAACATTGTTTGTGATGAGTTGTACTTGTTGTCCAGGGGACCATCTTCGACTGTATTGATTTACAAAGGATACGAGATAAATGGGAATACATTTTACACGATTGTCCAAGATCAAAAGAGCACCAACCAAAACAGCGGTGTCCGCTTTGATGAAACAACCGAGAGGGGAAAGGACACATATTATGGTTACATAGTGGACATATGGGAACTTGACTACGGACATGATTTTAAGGTCCCTTTGTTTAAGTGTAAATGGGTCAATCTGTCTGGAGGCGGGGTACAGGTAGACCCACAGTACGGAATGACAACAGTGGATCTGAAAAATCTTGGATACACTGACGAACCGTTCGTCCTAGCCAATGATGTGGCACAGGTTATCTATGTGAAGGACATGTCTACCAGACCGAGAAAAAGAAAAGATAAGGAAGCGAATACATCATACGATGAGCCAAAGCGCCACATAGTTCTTTCAGGAAAAAGGGACATCCTGAGAGTGGAGGGCAAGACAGACATGTCTGAAGATTATGAAAAGTTTCATGAAATTTCTCCCTTCAAAGTCAAGGCTGACCCAACCATCCTGATAAACGATGAAGATTATCCATGGTTACGGCGCAATAAGCAAATGACACAAGCGAAGAAAAAGTGAAGACTTTTTTCCGCAACTATTATGATGATACCATGCCAACTTTGTAACAAACGAGTATGATACCATTGTCAGTTTATACTATTTAAATTTGCACTAACATAAAGTTTGTAATTGGTTTTACCAGAAAGAATTAAAAAATAAAACAAAAAACAAAAGAAAATAAATAATGCAGAAAACAAAAAAAACTTGCAAAAAAATAAAAAATAGCAACAATAAGTATTTCATTGTAAGTAGAAACAAAATAAAATAAATAAAGCAACAAAGAAAACAAATAATTTCAAATTTAAACTATTCAAATTTGAATACTACTTGCACTAACAGAAAGTTTGTAATTGGTTTTACAAAAGAAAATAAATAATGCAGAAAACAAAACATAAAAACTTGAAAAAAAATAGCAACAATAAGTATTTTTTTGTAAGTAGAAACAAAATCAAATAAATAAAGCAACAAAGAAAACAAATAAATAAAAATAGCAACAGTAAGTATTTTGTTGAAAGTAGAAACAAAACTAAAAAATAAAGCAACAAAGAAAAAAAATAAAAAATATGCCACCTGCTGGGCCCACACGGCCTGAATACGACTAGAAACCCAACCATGGGCCAGGATTCAGGCCCGTAGAAAGCCCAGCAAGACCACAGGCAAAGCAGTGTCACTTTAGGCCCTTAGGCCTGCAGTTTAGAGGAGTTCGAGAGGAGAGAGGCAGTGGGGCTTATAGACTGGTGCTGCTCTCCCTCAACTAGCGAGGTGGGACTAAACTTCCCACCGCACCGCGGCAAGGCCTTTAGTCCCGGTTGCTGCCACCAACCGGGACTAAAGGGTGGCATTAGTCCCGGTTGGAGGCTGAAACCGGGACT